>JAVRKA010000058.1:1200000-2400000 GCA_034508555.1 Venustoraphidia nigricollis | reverse complement strand
CATGCTTGAAAAAGTTCCAATAAAGGGACGAAACGTCGCAAATTAACAAATAAGTATTTACTTAAAGTGTCCTTTTTTTCCCAACAAATAAATTTTTTATCTTTAGTATTTATAAACAGCATGCATTTTACCGTTCCAACTCCACAAGTAATGATACGAATTTAAGTCAAAATATATTTTTCAATTTTTTAAAATATTTTAACATTTTGAAATCCCCCAATTTAAAAAACATTTTTGGAAAAAATCTGTGTGCCTTTTTTTCTGTTTGTTTTTTTGTTACAGGTCAAACAGATGAGCGAATGAAATCAAATTTTTGGGACGATATTTGATATGCAAATATAAAGAGCTCCATTCTTTTTGGGGAAAATAGCCAAATGCGCAGAAGAAATACATGCTATAACGTTGTTTTCGATATAATAAGGGCTTACATAATAACGGTTATTGTTCTACTATTTTTACAAAAAAATTTCGTAATTTTTTCTTAATTTCTTAGTTTCAGAAATATTTTAAAAATCCAAAAAATCAGCTGTTCTTTTTTTCTGAATATCTGTTAAAAAGAAATTAGACTAGTGCAGACCCATGCGAATACTTCACACCGTTAGTAGTCAGTTACGTAATATAATAGGATGGAAATAACTTTTATTCTGTTCTATTCAGAAACTTCAGCGCCACTACATCACTTAATATTACTGACAACTGTTAAAATAAACATATTGCCACCCAGATCGCGACATTTGCTTTATTTTATTCTACTCTATACGCCTTTGAATAATTTCTAGGTTAGAATGGTCTTGTCGATCAATTAGCTGGAACTTTTATTTAATTCTAAACAACTAGCATAGTGAAAATTCCAGTTCCATATTTGAATGTGATTGTAATACATGATATATTAATTTAGTTACACTGTAAGTCACATTGTCAAAAAGTCCAGAAAGTTTTGTACACTGTATAAGAAAAATCATTTTTGAAAACTCTTGCAGAGGTAACAATGACAAAAAGAAAACTTTCTTTTGCGGAGAAATGGTAATTTTTGTGCCAAATGTGTTTTTACTTTTTGATAAATATTAAGTCTTATCCTCGCACAACGCCATAGCCCTGGGCGCGTAAATGATTAAACTCCTGCAATGAAAACCAATCCGAATTACTACATGAATCTTTTACTTGCACTGAGTTATAATTTTCCATAGTAAGAGAACATTTTTTGTAGTTATTTTATACTGTATAGTTATTATGTGAAACGAATATTCTTACTAAAAATGAAGCTTTGAAAACTGAAAGCAAAAATCACAGATAACCGTACAAAATGTCTCTAACAATATAAATAAAATGAAAAATGGTCGTACTCTGAAACGTATGCTCGAGTACTGAGCCGCCGGCAGAAAAAGTATTATAGGTTGTCCTAAGAATAGAATGACCCTTTCAGAAACAGCAAAATCTATCTACGGCATGAAGCAGGAACATATCCTTAATTTGAGCTTTGCTGATAAAAAATCATAATTAGCTTAATAAAAAACAGAAATATTATAACAGACCCCATCCATAGCTACTTATTATTCTGAGATCTCTACCTTTTCATATAAAACTTTTAATGGAACTACTCTATTGAAAGAACTAGGTATAAGAAATGATATAGTGAGCAATTTAATGAGAAGGTACCGAGCTGGATAGAGCTGGATAGACAACACTAGACTCGCATTCGGGAGGTCCCGGCGGGGGCAAATGTGGCTGGGATTTTTTCCTACTGCCTCTCGCCGAGAAACGGTAATTCCTGTACCGGCCATCTTGATTGAGGTTTTCCATGGTTTCCCTCAATTAATTTCAGATAAATATCGAGATGGTTCCTTATTTGAGGCCATGGTCGATTACCTATCAAACTCCTAGTTCAAAAATTACCTACCTTATCCTAATTTCCTATAATGCCTTCATTCGCCCATTGCTATTACATAAGTTGAAGTTGTAAAAAATGTAGAAAATAACGGGAAGTGGTAGATGAAAAAATAGTAATGGTGCGAATGGCGTCTGTTATGACATAAATTTAATTTAATGAGAAGGATTACTAATCGTGGTGTTGTACAGGCAACAATCTTAGTATTTCTCTAGAAATATTGAAGGAAGTTTATATAGAAAACTTCTACAAAATAATAAATATAGCTATTAGCGCTTCTTATAGAAAGGTCACTAGGAAAAACTTCTATATTACATCTGCGTCTAACACAAGTCGAATGCAGTAGGTATCGTTCGATTGTAAGCCCATTTCTAACAGCACTTGGACATCGATGGAACAATGAAATGATGAGCTAAAATTGATTATATATTTTTGAAGTCATATTTCTGTTTGCACGTTGAGGGAAAAATTTTAGTAGACACTTTAATGTCTTAGTGTGTGACCGATTATTTTTTACCACTGATTGACGTTCAGTAGGCGTTGAAAACTTAAATATATCTCTAATGTTTTACAGCATTTGAAATATTTGTGGAATCAAACGTTTTCTGTTCAAGGAAGTTAACGGATTTGAAGAGTGAAAAAACTGAAAACAACTTTCGCGATAGTGAAATATCCATGCATGGATACGATGCAATTTCCGATTGTTGTTTTAAAGTAAAGGATCTCACGGGAATCAATTCTGAAATTCAATCCAGAAAAATGTGTAGACGTACACATGTCGGTATGCATGTGTGTGTATATGGTTTGGTTTTGTGGTAGCGGTTGGCAGCACTGAAATGGAACGTGTGAAGTGATCCCTAAGAGCCCCTTGAGCCACAACTCTGGAATACGATCGCAGTCATATATATTGTCAGTGGCGTACAATGTGTTTAGAACTCATTAGTTAACGCACACTGTCATTGAAATTCATCAAGCGTTCTGTGCGAAACACTTTCAAAATTTGCAAATGTTCTGTCAGAAAATCGAACGGTAGAACATTTCATTCGAAAAAGGGAATAATTGACATGGTAACTGTAGAAGTTTATTGAGAAATTTGTGTACTAAAAAAATAAAATAAAACAAGTAAAATAGGTAAGCAAAAAGTTCATTGATAATAGAAAATATAATATTTTCTAATACTATTTAATATTTTTTAAGCTGTGAAATTATAGCAACTATCGAAATACAGTGTTATCTGCATTAATGGCGAAAAATCGGATATTTGGGTTACTGGCTAGCGTAAAAGTACAGAGTGAAAAAAAGAATGAAAATCACAATTAATCAAGTTTTATTGACAAAGTAGTGTAAACACATAAAGTAATCAAAAATATTTGAACAAATCAAACATAAAACAAAGAACACAATAATTGTGGTGGAATCTTTTATTGGTACGTATCAAATTGAATTTGTTGTTTCAAAAAACGACACTCGCTTCTGTGTTATTATCACCAAATTGATTTAGATTTTGGATAATTTTATATCCAAATACTCGGTGTTAGCGTACTCTAATCTTTCTGTTGCTTTCAAAAACACATGTTTTAAAAACTTCCTATTTTTATCAAGGGTAAATTTTTCTAGTATTCTTGTGACTAATATAATTATACTTTCAAATTAAGTCCGATACATTTTCAACATTATTCTATTATGGAATTCAGGATGTTATCCAAATTCGGGTTGCAGGAACTAAGGATTCATTAAAATTTTTCATTATCAAATATTTTACAGCTGTACATTGTACAAGCTAACAGAAAACCGGATTATGCATGTGTGAGTAGAGGGAGGCATAGTTTGTTAGGTGCTTTAGTTTTCGCATGATGCGCGCCCCATACAGCCCGGTTTTTTGTTGAGTTGTACAGCTATAAAAGGTAACAGTTATTGTTAAATTTTTAGCACGCTACTCATAAAAAAGTTTTTTTTTTAGTTTTTTAAACTAATAACTTATTTTTATAGTCGAGATACAATGTGTTACTTTCGCGTGTGTAATTAAAAGTTCATACCTTTACTTTAATAAAATAAAAATGTTTTTTTGTATATTTACTTATTTTTATTATGTCAAAAAAATTCACTAATCGGGATGTCACATGAAAGCCTCCCCAAAATTATTAGCAGTTGGATACCTTTAGAAAGAAGGGAAGTGTTGTCAACAAGTTGAAGCAATGCAGTTCAAGAGACTGATATGACAGATTTTTTTGAAGTGAAACTTCTTTACGCCTGGTTAGGCAAGTTCGATTCACTCGATTGAAACAAAAAGGAGTGTCACGAAACGTTCAAAAATTGGTCTAACTACGAGGAATGCCGTAGATGCAAAAGTATTAACTCTATGCAGTCGATACTTGGCTTACCGTGTACTATAAAACCGGCTGTGCAAGCAATAGGCTACGGTAGCTGAGAAGTATAGCGGCTGTTTCCTAACAGGGATCGTAGGTTCCGTTCCGACAAATGAAGTCATCATTTTTTTCCTTCCTTGATAGGGTGCTGTCGCGTGACGGCGTTTTTTGCGATGTGTGTGTCTTTAGTCGACGCGACCAGAACTTTCATATAGAACATATGTCCCTTTTTTTATTTATTTTTTTTAATGTCACCAACAGCCAAAGTTGTTTGGTTCTAGTGCCAAACTATTTTCTTCGTAGATATTTATTTTTTAATGATAGATTAAAAATCTAATTCATAAAGTTCTTAAGAACTTGTGAACTAGGGGTCCGCAACAAAGAAACCATAAAAACACCATATAAATAACAACATCGCTACACGCGACTATCAACCGTGCAGGTATTGGTGCGTTACTATAGTTACCATAAATGTTATAAAAACAAGGATAGCGTCCGTCGCGAAGCTACGTAACTAGACCTGTAATTTCTGAAGACGGGCAATAAGTATGTAGTACCGAAAAACAATGACAGTCCGTATGAACTGAAAATGTGTAATTTTAGAGAGAGAAAACATTTACTGCGTCACTGTTCCCTATATCGTTGTCTAAAACTGTTGTAGCTGTACATAATATGAGCGTGTATATCCGAAGTAGATGCTGCGGGAAGAAAGGTAAGCAAAAAATTATTGCCGGAAAATTTAGTTGAACAGATTGAAAACCTCTTTTGATATCTCGTTAGAAAAACAACAATGGACACTACAGAACTAGTATACGAACTGTAAATTGACTGAAATAAAAAACTTTTTTAACATGAAAGCAGAAAATTCGCATCTTGTTTAGAACGAACATAAAATAGAACACTTGCAAACTGTGTTTAACGAAAACAGCAAATGATGTAACTTAGTAATGCAAATTAGAAAAAATCAGGTCTTGAAATAAATTAAATAAAAAGGATCAGGTGAAAAGACCAATTTTTAAGTACATTTTTATTCGATGTACGACGTTTCGTCGGTATTATTCCGACTTCTTCAAGTATCTATTTTAACATTTTGTCCATTGTATTTTAAATTTTTATAATTTTGTATTTATTTTATAACTTGAAATTTATTACCTATATCTATTTATGTCTGTTAAAATAGATACTTGAAGAAGTCGGAATAATACCGACGAAACGTCGTACATCGAATAAAAACGTACTTAAAAATTGGTCTTTTCACCTGATCCTTTTTATTTAGTAATGCAACTTATGTAATAGCAATGGGCGAATGAAGGAATTATAAGAAAATAGGATAAGGTAGGTAAGTTTTGAACTAGGAGTTTGATATGTAATCGGCCATGGTCTTGAATAAGGAACCATCTCGATATTTATCTGGAATTAATTGAGGGAAACCATGGAAAACCTCAATTAAGATGGCCGGTACAGGAATTACAGTTTCTCGGCAAGAGGCAGTAGGAAAAAGTCCCAGCCACATCTGCCCCCGCCTGGATTCGAACCCGTACCTCCCGAATGCGAGTCTAGTGCTATCGTCACTACTCTACCCAGCTCGGTATTGAGTTATATCTACCGATTTGACTATTAGTAGGTATAAAGAATAAAAAAGTGTTTAAATGATTTTTTAAAATTTGTTGTTACATATCCAATACTGTACGATCTTTAGATGAAAAAAAAAATTGACCGATTTCCAAATAATATAAACGATATTACAGAGATGACAACGTTTAAAACTGTTATTCGATATTTTAAAGTAAGAATATGTTTACCCTGTTACGTAAGAACCTAACAAAATATATTTTATATTTATGAAATGATGATACCGTGTCGTTTGATACCGGTTCAGTTAACATTAAGCCGGCGCCATCACCTTGTGTAATATTATTGTCGGGGGTGATGTTCGGTGCGCAGCACCTTTAACGTCGTCCCATTGATGCAATGTCACGTCTGCTCCAAAAATCCACTCAGTCGGAAACGATACACCTATCTGCCTCCCATCTTAATGTGAGTCACATGAACAGAGGCGTAACTGTCACAGTACAAAGTCTATCAGAAAAAATACACCTTGGAATGGCCATACACACCTATAGTTATGCCCATGAAAGTGTCAAGGCCCCAGTACACAGTGGTCTGTAGTGGGCCATTGTTGACCATCGCCCTTGTGTACAGGGGGTAATGGTCTGCAGTGGCGGACAATAGTGAATCGTGGTGCGCAATCCATTTGTTGTCAGTTTTTTTGACACACTTCAAAGGAATCGTGGCGTGGCGTGGCCTGTGGTGTTCACACAGTCACCCATTGTTTGGACAGGTACCTACTTTTTTTGTTGCGTGCTATACTATTTAAATTTTTAATCGCCCAAAATGTCAGTATCCTGGAGCAATGAAGAGACTTTTAGGTTTATAATACTATAATACTTATAAATAGTATATAAATATATAGCCGCAGCCATAATTACGTCCACGTCCATCGCAAGTGCTTCGCCAGGCAGAAATGAGCCATGGGCCATTGTGTGAACACCAAGTGATAGTGGTCTATAGTTGCACATTGCAAAGCATGGCCCACTACAGACCACTGTGTACTGGGGCCCTTATGTTTTCGTGGACTGAAGGTTCAAATAAAAAAATCACGACCGTTTTACTTAATCGGACGCCAATTTATTTCTGCTTAAAAACTAAAATTTGTTCAGTTTTACAAATTATGTAATGAAGGTAATCGTGTTATGCAAGTAATTTTGTACATTTTAAATGTCAATTATCATAATGCCGGTGCCAGACACAGCAACAATATTTGAACACTTATTTGAACACTTGTTTTAACACTTGTGAGGCACGGGTATGTGGGTATTCGTTCAAAGTTTGATCACACATTTTCACTTTGCCATTCGGTGTCGGTTTTTCGAACGCACATCAAAGCGTTCAAACTTCAAATGTGTGCGTAGCCTACTACACTTGCGCAAAGTTCAGTTACTCGTAAATCACTGAGTAGAACGGTCGCTTTGTTCAGTCGCAAGATGGACTGGAGCCACGAAAGTGTCCTTGAATTTATTGAGTTACTTGAAGAAGAACCATGTATATGGAACCCAAAAAGTAAAAATCATAAAAATAGTAATTTGGTCCACAAAATCGTCGTCCATCTTGTTTGTTATCTATTTGAATACTTTGCAGACTAGTTTGTTAAACGCGTCTGGTTGGTTTGGCAAACATGTGTTTAAATGTGTGAGCAAAGTCTTTGTTCAAATATTTGTCCAGACAGGAGCATTCTGTCAGAGAATGTGTTCGCTTCAAAACGTGCGGCCTATGTCTATCTGTCTCGATGCAGTATTGTAGATAGGGTTGCAAACTTTTCACTGTCTCTTACTGACTACTTTCAGCACATTGTGAAGATATGGATGGTTCAGTCCAGAGATGCAGGTCTATGGGAATGGTAACTCCAATGTAAAAAAAAAACTGTCGACGGCAGGCAAAACAGCTATGTGTATTTTCACGAAAAAAGTAGATATTTTTTTATCTTCATTACGCATTTTCAATAAATTCTCAGTGCGTTCCTGTTTCTAGCCTGCTATTTGGTCCTTATTAATCTGGTTGCGTTTCTGCCTACCGAGTTGTGTTCAGATGTGTCAACAACGTAAGAATAAGATGATAAAAGCCCTCCGATACTCCATAGCTTTCTTACTTTATTATTGAAAAATAATAAGGTAAGACAACAAGGACGTAAATAGAGAAAAGAAAAGGTACGGGTATATGTACCGTTTATTAAAATCTTGGGCCTGATGGTTTGGAAATCACACTAAGATTTTTTATTAAAGTTATGATGTTTTCTTACTCTGAGAAAAAACTTTTAGATAATCTATCGTTTTCAAGAAAATATGTAGGCTGTATTATGTGAATACCTTAGCAGGTATTATTGAGGCCGATAAAGGAAAACCGTTTCGCCGAACTTCTTTAATTCCAGTTCAAAGATGTTTACAAATCAAGAAAAACACTTTTCAGTATAACTAAATTTATTCTGTTTTCGTGATCGCTATTCTTGTAAACATCTGTGAGCTATATTTCGAATCAATCTTCCTTTAATTATAGTAGACTTATTTATCTATAATTAAGAAGGCCAATAAAATAATTTCTATTTTTATGTCAATAATGTCTACTAATCTATTTTATAATCATTTTTTTGTTAACAATCCAGCATAAGGAATAAGTTGAATCAAAAGAACATAATCACGATCTAAGTACCAAAGAAACTACAATTTGAGATGTTCGTAGACTTTTTAAGTTTTTTAATAAATAACCTATGATTTTTATTTTAAAGTACGTTCAAATTTGATCTTCCAATTTATAGCAACCATCCTTGAATGTTTGTAGAAAAATATTGCGATTATTTATGGTTTGGTTACCAACCACGTGGAAAACACTTTAGTATTTATTTTAAAAACTTATTACCAAAAATGGGAAATCTGTTCCTGACACTGCAAAAAAACGCGGTTATTGTGAATAGAGCTCGATACTAATAATAACAAATTATTTGTGAAATGAATTGGAAGGTATGAATGTCCAGACTATGTGATTTTAAAAGGATGATGCCACTTTCCAAACAGCAGATAAAACAATCTCATTTTTAAGGCCAGGATTTAGTGATCGAAAAATTTCTCGATAAGCCGAAGTAAATTATTGTCCGCTTAGGTCAAGCGACTTCACACCACTGGATTATTTTTTGAAGGCAAGAGAATACGCTAACGATCCTAAAACCACAGAACAGCTTTAAGATAACATTATTAATTCCAATGGAGAAACTACAGAATATTTGCAAACATGTAGTCTAAAATTTTGGAAAAAAAGCATTAGCATACTTAAAGAACAGAGGGGATTACTTGAAGGATAACATTTGTCATTATTACTCGCAGTATTTGTGATTTAATTCCAATGATAAAATTAGAAAATTTCTAGTATTACGTGTAGATTTTGAAGATTGTAGACGCTTGACATTAGTGGTCGTAAGCGGCTCTTTGTAATATTATATTAAATAATATAATCCGTTATTATATTAATGTTTCTGTTTTGTGTTAATTACATATGATGTAACAAAAAATTGGATAGTGATTTGTATCTCTTCAAAAATATAATATGAACATCAACGAAAATCTGTGTCCTTAGAAGTGATTAAAATTATAAACTGAAATATCTAAGGCGTGATGTCTATTAAAAATTTCAATTTTTTTGAAGACTTTTTCATTTACAGCAGACAGTTCCTGTAAGCTGTCGTAAATGCGCAGTGCTAAGTACAGAAGTAATTCTACATCAGCATGCTTATAATAAGAGAGTGCACCAGTTGGCCAATTTAGATTAATGGAATATATATTAGATGTGTTTACTGTTTACATATGCGAACCAAGAAAGAAGCATTAAATAACTGTTGGATTTAACGTATCATAACTTATAACGAAGTTGAAATCGTAGGGAATTGGACAGTTTATGAAAAGAATTAACTTTGATTAAGGTGAACGTTTCGTTGCTAATTGCAACTTCCTCAGCAACTATATTTAAAAACAAATAAAAACCCGGGTCGCAGTGCCAAAACCCTGCCGACAATATAGTGTATTTGCTTGTATAGGGCCGTGTGGTTTTATACTTTTATTATGTGAAATTAAGTTTGTTTTTGGGCAAAATAACAAATTTAACCCCTTAATACACCCCTTAAAATAACATTTTTTTTCTTAATTGTAATATTATTATCGATCTAACGTCTACACCGAATTAAATACACCCTTCAATAAATAAGTCACTATCTGCAAATTAGTGTTTTCAAAAAATTTGTAAGTCCGGTCCTGTTGAGCCGATTTTATTAAAATTTTAGGGGCACTTTTTAATTGCTACTAATGGGTTAAATGTCAATTTTAAAACGATTCTGAGAATTTTTTCGGTATTTTGGGGCCCAAAAACATTTTTCAACCCCTAAAAACTACCCTTAAAATAACTCGATTACGCCCATTTTAAATAGGCTTCTTGCGGTGATGGATTTCAACACGTGGGCCAAATTTCGTTAAAATCAATTAACTCTTTCGAAAGTTATTGCCCGTACACACACACACACATATATATATATATATATATATATATATATATATATATATATATATATATATATAATAATAATAATAATAATAATAATTTTTATTAGTTCCAGAAAGAGCTCTGTTGAGCAATGAAACATAGTCAGACATACAAAAATATAAAATTTAGTCATTAAAAAACTCCAATATACTATAAAAACACTTCTCAGCGAGATAATTAAACAGATACATTTTAAATAATTTATGAGAACTTGCTTCTTTTATGAAATCTGGCATTCTATTGTAGATTTTAGTGGCCATATAAACAGGGCCACGCTGGTATATATATATATATATATATATATATATACGTATATAAATATATATATATATATATATATACATATATATATATATATATATATACATATATATATATATACATATATGTATATATATGTATATATATATATATATATATATATATATATATATATACATATACATATAAACATTTTTAAAAATGGTGCCAATGTGTTTAGGAGGTTATGAAACGGCGAGAAATTTTGGTCCGACCCCTAGGGTCCCGCCATCCGACCGACGCCAATAGTGTATGTTGCCATATGGCAAATACACTAACAACAAAATACAAAATAGTAAATATCACAATGACAGTTTTATATAGGTTATAAAGAATGTTTCTTAAAAATAATAAACCTTCCAATTCCCTACGATTCCAACTTCATTAAAATTATGGACACGAATTTACCAACATCATAAATTATAATAGATACATAAAATTGTAACTGGACTTCAGTCTGTAATTTAGATTTCTTGCAGGTTTTTATATTACCATTCCAACTTTAAAAAGTGAAGCATTGTAATAATTTAGGTCAAAATTCACTTTTCAATATTTTTTAAAAGTCTCCGAGTACAAAAAACATATTTTTGGAAAGAGTATGTGTGTCTCTTTGTTTGTGAACATGATACGCAGATTAAAACCAAATTTTGAAACAATGTTTGATATGTAAATATGAAAAATCTTGTTGAGCTTAGCATTCAAAAGTCTACAAATCCACCAAATCTTCAACACCCATACTTTATAGTTTCACAATGAAACGTGTTTTCAGGTGCTATTGGTTTTGAAGCATTAACTAAACACCAAGTTGGATAAATCAATCTAAATAATAAATCACAACAATTTAACGGGAGTCGGAAGCTTTCACGTTTGTGAATAATTAAATGTTAAACACTTTATCAAGGACGCTTGTATACAATGTTATATGAGTTAAATTTATATACTAAGCGAATCTACATTCAAGTCAACTTCCCTTTAGTTGTCACCTGAGCGGAGCATTATAGTTGTGTTTGTATTTCTACGTGTTGATACGAACAGAATACAGTACATCAGTTGGGGATCACTTGCAGATGCCTTCCAATGTGGATGGATCAATGGCCAGGAGGCGCACGGCCACATATAGGCTTAAGAGGATTTCCAGGTTAGAACCGACATGGATGGATTACGAAAACAGTGATGTAGTAGTTGTGAAGGTAAATATCAGTGGCGCGGTATACATTATCTCGTGACTTGTGAATGAATCAATCGTATGGAAATAGATTTAGTATACGTGTCGACGTAATAGCATTTTCAAATTAAAATCGACGTGACGCGGGCAGGGCTATGGAAACCGGAATGAGATGGATTTTTTCAGTGGCGTCGTAAAACAAGTAATATTATTACTAATTCCTTGACAACACAAACAAAACACAATGGGTATATATTATTTCTCAAACGTGTTTTTTGTCCCTTAAGGCTGTCGGAAGGTCATTGTCAAATCAATTTTCTCACAAAACTGTAGCGCGCCTCCAGTTGTTACTCCACTGGAAATGACAGATGCTTCTCGAACGAATTGACATAAGTTTCTGGAATGATCGAGAACGGAATGTACACGCCTATAAATAAAGCGCGTGTGGGGCGCGACGGGCATTCAGTCGGAGACAGTGAGTGAATCGATGCGTCACAACAGAAGCGGGCACGCGGCTTAGAGCAGACATAAATAATCATAGTTACATAAATAAGAGTACCTAAGTTTGTGTGTGTTAATAATCGTGTTTGTGTATATTAGTTATTGTTGAATTATTATTTACTAGAATCCGTTTATTTTTCATTGTTAGTTTCTTTTTGTCATTGTTATCAGAGAAGTACTTTTTAATTTGATTTGTATTTATTTCATTTGTTGAAAATAAAGCAGTTTTAAACCACCACACAGAACAGTTTTCTTACTATACTTTTTGCAACCGAGCATAAACCTATTACAGTTCGGGAAAGTTATGTCGGGCCGTTTTTTTTTTAAATATACGAGCGCCACTGATAATTTCGCATGTTTCAGGAATACAATGAAGGTACCTGGGATACGTGTGTGTGTGTGTGTGGTTGCGTGTATCAACAACCAACAGCACTCGGCCATTATTGGTTTGTTTACCAATGTTTATTTACAACTTGCACAGATCATTGACAATATATAAATCTTCCTCAACGCCCACCAAACCCTCTCTAGGTGAAACCAGAAGGCTCTTCATCTAACAGTTTGTATGGCTGTTTGTCTTTCCGTCCGTTTATTTTGCCCCTTTATTTAGCCCCTCTTTCATGTATTCGTTACAGTCCAACCAATTTCTAATCGAACAACTTATTCAATTAATTTTAGTTTGTAATTGTGTGCAACACGCGATGTCTTGAAAACTTTTCAGTTCGATTAATAATTTTTTGTTAGTGTAGGAGTGATTGGCGCATGAGTGTCAGTTAGGGATTGCAATCCAGCGGCATTTATGGATTTTTTTTTATAAATATTTATCTACATTTACATTAAGTATTCGTTTGTAGTTATAAGTAATTTTTGGTGTTAGTAAAGTACTCTAATAGTAAGTTAGACTTACGTGTATGTGGACTATTATTATTAATTATCACAATACAAATTACCTAAATTGGTATTCTAGATATAAACATTAAGAGCACTCTGGTTGGAACAATAAAATAAAAGAATAGTTACTTCTTACCATTACAGATTTATTCAGTCGATGTACATTTCGAGAAGTAAGCTCCCATCTTCAGCAAAACAGTAATCTAGTCGTTCATCTCTAGGGTTTGTTCACCTCTGGGGTTCGATCACCTCTGGGGTTCGTTTATCTTCGCTGTCGTTCACCTCTGGGGTTCGTCCGCCTCTGGGGTTCTTCTATTTGTCTATTAAAGAATGAATCCAATAAATTTTGTAACAGTTTCTTAAAGTAAGATCTCAAAAAAGAAATGGTAATAATGGTGTTATCTCTATGCCTACATCTTAAAAAACTGCGGAAAAGACTCTCTCTTCCTCTATGCTGGTTGGTTTGTGAATCAGCAGATAGTCATAGATTAAAGTTAGTGCTATTTCTTTCTTCAATATCTTATCATAATCCTTCTCAGACCCAGTTAATTATTTGTTTTCAGCTGATTGCGAATCCGCATCGCTGGATTCAGCGCCAGATGCTGGATCTAGCAAGGCCAAAAATGTGCTGGATCCAGCTAGATTGCTCGAATGCCAGCATTGCAATCCCTAGTGTCAGTGACTAACATGACGGAATTTCGTAACCACAGAGTTGGTTAGGCTGAGATTCTATCCTAAAACGACTATTGCTGTACTGTCTCGAGAGGGTTGAAATGTTTGCAGCGAATTCTTTTTTACGAGTCGGGTAATAAGACATTTTATCTGATAACTTTATCTATATAGGTACTTGTTATATTTCATTTTAAAATTATACTTGCTATGATAGTCAAACTTATTTTTTAAAAGAAAGCCATAAATATATAAATTTATTAGGTGCGCTTTTGGAAAAACAATTTCACCTTTTAATTGGAACCAAGGTCACGAATGCGTTGGTAGCCACATAAAAGGCATCGTCTCCAAATTGTGTTTCTGGTTATTAGTTTATTCTTGTGTTATATAATACTAAAAAATTATTTCAGTATTTGAAATCTTGACGATACAAACAACTGAAAAAATGATAGTGGTGACAGCACTAGACTCGCATACGGGAGGTACCGGGTTCTAATCCCGGTGGGGGCAAATGTGGCTGGGACTTTTTCCTACTGCCTTTCGCAGAGAAACGGTAATTCCTGTACCGGCCATCTTGATTGAGGTTTTCCATGGTTTCCCTCAATTAATTCCAGATAAATATCGAGATGGTTCCTTATTTGAGGCCATGGCCGATTACCTATCAAAATCCTAGTTCCAAAATTACCTATCTTATCCTAATTTCCTATAATTCCTTCATTCGCCCATTGCTATTACATAAGTTGAAGTTGTAAAAAATGTAGAAAATAACGGGAAGTGGTAGATGAAAAAACAGTAATGGTGCGAATGGCGTCTGTTATGACATAAAGTCGAGAAACGGACGTTAAACGCATTATTATTATTATTATAACTGAAAAAATGCGAAAATTAATTACCGTAGAGTTTAAGTTCAATGACTACGATATACATGAAAACATGAAGGGAATTTTCGATGTTATTAATTTTCCGAATTATTCATCATTTTTTTGATTTAATGCTTGAACATCAATTAAAAAACCAAAGCATTTTTCGCAGTCGATTATAAATTGAATATTGATTAAATTCTCACGTGTACAATACATATGTGTGTAGATTGGAGGTACATATGTATTTTCGCATAACTCACGCTGTGTTAAACAACTCCAAGTTTGGAGTGGTTATAGTAAATTTGTCAACCGTTTTATTTATAAACCTACAGGCACAATAATACATATCATGTGGGAGTTTGAATAACGGGATGATTCACAATTCTCAAACGACTGAACTAGATGGTAGAGATGGAAAAAACGGGTCTTTTTAGGGATCTGCATCTTTGCATCCGGGTCCCGTATGTGAGCCGGCTCACTGAACCGGTTCAAAAAGAGCCGAGTTCTGAATATGTTACTGCAGTCTGCCACTGAGTTACCTAGTTCAGTCAATGATATCACGACCTGTATATACACGCCGATTTAATTTATTAATAAAAAACACGTAATACTAGAAATTTTCCAATTTTATCATTTGAATTAAATCACAAATATAATGACAAATGTTATCCTTCAAGTAATCCCCTCTGTTCTTTAGGTATGCTAATTAGAAATGGGAAAAACGGGTCTTTTTAGTGATCTGCATCTTTGCATCCGGATCCCGTATGTAAGCCGGCTGACTGAACCGGTTCAAAAAGAGCCGAGTTCTGAATATGTTACTGCAGTCTGCCACTGAGTTACCTAGCTCAGTCAATCATATCACGGCCTGTATAGAATCAAGAATGCATAGGCAAACATGTGATGCATGAGTCATTTGAGCTGACAGATGCATCAATACGTAAGTGTTTCTGTGTGTTAAGTGTTTCACTGAGTTATGCGGATCCGTTGATCCGCGGCCAAAAAAAATTGAGTCGACTCTCACGGATCTTCTGTCGGAGTCGGCTCTTTGAACCGGTTCAGATCTGAGTTACCCAACTCTACTAGATGGTCTATTTTTTGAGGAACAGAATCCACACTATATAACAAATTTGAGAATTTTTCGGAAAATTATTCTGCGATAAAAAAAAACATCAGATGTAAGTAATTTCAATGACGCGAACAATTGACTATATTCTACTCTTTGATAACATGGGAACTAATTTCATGGTATTCGTTTTGACATATTGCTCAATTGTATGACTGAGATGACATACCCAACAGCTTCAGTGTATCATATAGTTTCCCGGTAATAGCACTTGACAAATTAACGGCTCGAATTTTTTCAGATCCACTGTAAAGAAACTGGCTTTCTTTTTGCTAAGGAATATAAAAATTCAACAAAGAAAATATGTATATACTAAAATGTTAGCCTGAGTTGTATGGAATTTTTCATTTTTATTATATTGATATCATCTTGATGTTTGGAAATATATTTTTTTACACACTCCTAAAAAATAGCTGCTTTTCATGCTTATATAGCAATGGTAAATTAATCCATTTTCCACTAGTGCGTAAAGTAAAAAAATATGCGAAATTACCAGTTACCACACCAACAGTAATTTCCAAATGTGATCTGTTAGTCATCGTTTAATATATCATGACTTATTACAGTTTAGATATTATACGCGCCATGGATCCAAAAGGCTCGAAAGTTAGATGCAAATGGAGGCTTGCGCAGGTACAGTCGGTTGAAAAACTACAAACTCGCGCTATATTATTATTTTTAATTTTTCTTTAATCTAAAGGTCTAACTCCTTGCATAAAGTCATCCAAAAAAATATTTTCGAGCTTGTCTATGCAAAACTATATTAGGCATATTGATCAATTAACAATCAAAGAAACAACTTAACAATACCGTACTGGACTGTACTTTATAGCAGGAAAGCGACAAGTGACACGACAAACAGCGATGACCAAACACCGACGAGCGCACGTTCTGTGCCGTACGCCGGTAACTGGGAGGTGGTGGGAGCCTTTCTTTCCCACAAAACAACCAGAACGACTCTAAAATATGCAATTGCGACGCTGTTTGTGACTAACTTCAGAACCTTTTAGATCCGTGGCGAGTATAATACATAAACTGCTATTTTCATGTTCCAGCATGTACAATAAAATCAAAATAGTGTCCTCTCTTGTTACGAGTTACCTCACAATAATATGAAAAAATGAATATTATGATTCACCTGTATGTATATTTATGTACCCAAAAACTCAGTTGTAGTGGTAGGTGAAACCACCCATTTATCATACCTTCACATTCTCGCTGTCACAGTACAAATCGCAGCAACGCAATACCTTGTACCAGCTATATTGAGAAGTGGCTAAATGTGGTTTTAATAATAAATAAAATTATCGACTGGTTTTTCAGATTTTATTATTTAATGGTTTGAAATCTTATATTAAAAATTAATAGAGTCTTAAATCCAGTCAATAATTTTATTTATTTAAAAAAGAATCAGACGCTAAGGAACTTTTAAATAGTGATTTAATTTTTTTTTTCAATAAAACTTGTTTACAATAATAATAATGTTAATAATAATGCGTTTCTCGACTTTATGTCATAACAGACACCATTCGCACCATTACTATTTTCCATCTACCACACTTCCCGTTATTTTTCTACATTTTTTAAACTTCAACTTATGTAGTAGCAATGGGCGAATGAAGGAATTAGAGGAAATTAGGATAAGGTAGGTAATTTTTGAACTAGGAGTTTGATAGGTAATCGGCCATGGTCTCAACTAAGGAACCATCTCGATATTTATCTGGAATTAATTGAGGGAAACCATGGAAAACCTCAATCAAGATGGCCGGTACAGGAATTACCGTTTCTCGGCGAGAGGCAGTAGGAAAAAGTCCCAGCCACATCTGCCCCCGCCGGAATTCGAACCCGGACCTCCCGAATGCAAGTCTAGGGCTGTCACCACTACTCTACCCAGCTCGGTAAAACTTGTTTATGAAGAAATATTTTACTCCGAATCATCGACAATATTTCAAATCTGCGTTGTTGATTAACTAGTATATAAGTCAATTGATTAAAAAATTTAAAAGATTTCTGGAAGTTTTAAGGTATTTCTGTTTTTCGTCGAACACTGTGTACTAAAACAAAGTGCGATATGTTATTAACAAATTTTATGGAGCAATAAATACTGTAAAATTATTCTATTAACTTAGATATATAATTTTTATTCTACTGCTATGGACGAGAACCTACAATTTCTATAAATTGTATAAATTAACTCGAAAATTTGACATTCTCTTTCATATTGACTTTTTTTCTTTTTTGTCCTTGGTCTCTTCCATATTTCAGGGTTTACTTTCTAGGTAATATTTTTGTGTTTGACGAATGTCGATAATTTTTTAGGGTTAATTACTATATACTTTAAATAAGGAATATATAGGGGAGTTTAACAATATATATGTGATTAAAACGGTACATAACCTAGATTTATTATTTCGATATTTATAATTCATGTACTAAAGTTTCGGTTGAAATGTGATATTTAAAGAAACTTAAATAATGAACTAGTAAATCTAGTTCGTTTCTGTTCCAATTTCATCAATAAAGACAGCTGCAAAACATTGTTAATCGAATCTATTAAAGGCGGTGTGCAGAATTTGTACACTAAAAAAATTACAAAAAACACTAAACACCCAGCAACTTAATCAACTCCTGATGACTCTAACATAGTTAGCAAAACGTTCGTTGAGAAAAAAGTGCAAGCGTTTTGGATGTTTTGTAAAAACTCTTTTAGAAATCATTTGTCAACAATAATGTAACATTTTGTGTTATTCTGCCTGGCACCGCGAAGTTACTTCGATGTCTTTAAATTTAAAATATGTGTTTGTAAGTATAACCAAAGTTTTTTCATCTAACATTTTACCAGACCTTTTTTTCAGCTAAAGTTACAAAACACAGATATGTAAATGTATGTTTAATACAACGGTGATTTATGGCGTTGAAATGAGTTTAACTGAAACAAAATCAAGGTTTTATGTTTGCAATGCCACAAACTAAAACAGCACACGCACGAATCTTCTCGCAGTTTTATATCGCAGTGGTTTGTGGCTGTGTTAGGACATATGTTCACACACAGATGTGCATTATTTTGGGGGCCGACAATGTAAATATGACACGCCGAGACTATAGTCAAGTGGCTACATGAGCGACACCGGTGAATAATTATTAAAACTTAGTAAAAAAGATGGGCACTTAAACGCGCGTTTTTCGTTTCTTTCTTGTTGAAAATAAGATTTCAGAAAACGTGTTTTATATAGTAAATATAAATATTGACGCACGCCCCTGGTTATACGTAGTATTGACAATGTTTATGTTTGATAACAGGTATAAATTTGCAAATATCAAATTACATTTTCGAGTTTATTTATTTGTATGATTCGCAATACTATATACGATAATTGGTTCGAAAGATTGTATCTCAGCCTTTCATATTATTTCATTTCCGATCAGATGACGTACTTTGTTTTTACCATTAGAATCTCATTATCGAATATCTCCTTTATCTGTTTTATCTTGACAAATTGGATTATTCCATAGCTTTAATGATACCGGTGAATGTAAAGATAATTTACGACGAAATTCTTGTTGATCCCGTTTGTTTTTTGGTACTTTAACAGCACGAAAATAATTTTCATAATGTCTATATAGATGGAAACTTTCTAACTTTCTAAAATATAAGAATAAAAAACTTAAAAAAAAATATTAACCTCCTTTAAAAAAATCACTAAAAAGTTTAAAATAATGAAATTTTGAGGTCGGAGCTAATTTCATTACAAAAACTTTTAATTACACATCTACTTTTATTAAATAGGCGCCGACCTCAAAATTTCATGTGATTTTTTTTGTAATGAAATTAGCTCCGACCTCAAAATTTCATTATTTTCATCTTTTTAGTGATTTTTTTACTCAGTAATTTTCCACGCATTTATTTTTGATTTATTATCTACTTAATAATCACGTAGGTATTTGTCATGAAAAAAGTTATTCTATAGTTATATTCTATCTCTATATTTTATTATACACCCTCTTTCTAATCTATGGTACAAGCTCCGTAGATGACATCCAAGCAACTGCGACTGCACAGAGTTGAAATCGTATTTTCCATGACAGCCAATTAAATTGTGTCGAATCATTATTGGCCTTAATTTGGAATAAGATACTTCAACTGTTGAAGTGTTGGCAAACAATTAGCTGAATTTACAACTTACATTCGTCCAGAAAAGTTTATGTGAGAAAATTCCCACACGGCGTTTTGTTTGTTGCAGACAGATTTCAACTGTTTTTGTACTAGGGATAGGAAAGTCGACTCTGACTTTAGTCAAGAATCGATCTTTTGATAAAAATAATCGACTTTTTAGGGTCGAGTTGAGCCTGTCTCGAATCGATTAGAATCATTCTCACTCGATGACTTTTCGACTTTTTTATACATTACTTAGTATAATACTCGCCGCGGTTCTAAAAGGTTCTGAAGTTAGTCACAAATAGCGTCGCAAATGCATATTTTGGTTGTTTTGTGGGAAAGGAAGATTCCTACCACCTCCCAGTTACCGGCACAGTATGTGTATTGATTAACGTTCGTTGTCTTGTCAATTGTCGTTTTCCCGCTATAAAGTACAGTCCAGTACGCCATTATTGTTTCTTTGATTGTTCAAGATGCCTAATAAGGTAATTCAGATGATAATTTGTGTGCTGAGAACCCCCAAAGTCCCACACTCAAGTACGACCAGGATGGATGACTTTAGTGCAAGGAATTAGACCTTTAGATTAAAGAAAAATTAAAAATAATAATATAGCGCGAGTTCGTAGCTTTTCAACCGACTATACCTGCGCTAGCCTCCATAATAAAATATTAAAATATCTAAGTTTGTTACACGAATTACTAAATTTCTAAAAAATCGACTTAAGTCACAAAAGTCGACTATCAGAGATGATTATTCGAGTTCAAGAGTCAAAGAATTTGAAGTCTATTCCAAAGTCAAAAATCGATTTAGCGCGCGCTTTTTCCATCCCTATTTTGTACCGATTACACACTCACATACAGTCCGTTCTGTGTGATTTGTACCGCACTGCATGCTTTAATATTGTGTAATTAACGATTGAAACATGCCAAACAAGCGTTTGAACACAACAATCATCAATATAATATACAGAAAAAAAATAGAAAAACGTTTTTTTTAATGGGTAACACAAACAGTTAAAACGTTATAAATTAACAAAATGTAAAGTAATTTTCACAAAAACAAAGCGACAAATAATGAATTCTAGATATTTTTTTAGGATGACCTTGGGAATACTCAGGCCTGTTTAGAAACACCGTACCTACCAGTTTGTTAAAATCTACTACCTACTAAATGTTCATAAGTTGATATTACGAAACTTATTTAAGAATTTGATATTTTTTATATCCTTCTACATCCTTTATTGAATGTTGAGAACTCAATTTTCGCTTCAAAATATCTTTACAAAATGTTCCTGCTTATTAATAAAACCACCACAGAATGTGAATAAAATTTAGTAATTAATAATTTCATCTAAAGTGAGAAGGTAACGAGACGCGATTTGAAATCAACATGTTTGCATCTCTCTCTGACACTTTCTAATGGAACAATTGTGTGAAAATACATGCAAGGAAGCTGAAAACAAGATAAATTACTGCGGCCCGTCAAATCCGATTACGTAACAATAAACGAACAATAACAACATTGTTATTGTGAAAAACGCAGTACTAACATTTACGTAAAATATAAGCTCTTTAAAGAATACCTTTTCGTGAAGCTAAATTCTCTACGCAGAAAGCATAAAAATTCAAAGTTATACGAGTATACCTTTAGCACGCAACGTCCATCTGCCTGTTTGTCCCCTTATAATTTGGACCACTGGACCGAACTTGAGAGCAGCTGAGCGTATAGCAATACCATTGCTTATATACCGCTCCCCAGTTAGCGCTGGGGGGTAGCGAATTCAAAAGCAAACGGGGAGCATTGAGGCGGTCAAAAGGGACGACCGTGGGGTACCTATCTAATTAGGAAATTAATATAATAAAATACTTTGAAAATAGGGAAGGTGGCAAAATGGGGAATCCAAAATGTGTGGTGAAAATTTTTTTTTCGTAAATATTTCTAAGACAGTCATTAATTATCCTTAACATCATTTTGCATCATTTGAACTTAAAAAAAAATTTTGGAACGAAGTTCCTTATCGCGTGTTGGCGAGGGAACCTAGCCAAGAAAAAATGTAACGTGTCACGAAAAACCGTAAGACGTATAATGTATACTGGTATACGGTGATACCGGGTGTTTTTAGATTATACCGGGTGTTTTTAGATTATACCGGGTGTTTTAAGATTATACCGGGTGTTTTTAGATTATACCGGGTGTTTTTAGATTATATCGGGTATTTTTAGATTATACCGGGTGTTTTTAGATTATATGAAACGCGTTACGAAAAACGTCTTATACGAAAGTGACTTCGTTCCAAACGCGTGTCCCGCGACACGTTCCAAGTTTTTTTTTTTTAGAAAATATATTGGCTATTTTTTAAGTAATGGGCAATAAAAGACTAATATATATATCATAATATTTGATATATTGTAGTTTCTCCTGTGTTCA
The DNA here is from genome assembly GCA_034508555.1 of Venustoraphidia nigricollis. NCBI lineage: Eukaryota > Metazoa > Arthropoda > Insecta > Raphidioptera > Raphidiidae > Venustoraphidia > Venustoraphidia nigricollis. The sequence goes on along the minus strand of JAVRKA010000058.1, from coordinate 2,377,515 downwards.
TTGAACTGTAGCAATATTAATATTGGAAGAGGTCAAAGTGTGGCTTGGTTGCATTGAAACATCTGTTAACAAATACGTAGCATATTAACAATACAGAATAGTAGGCGACCAATCGTGAATCCCATATATTATAGTAGATAATAAATCAAGCAATAGTCAAACCTTAATGCAAGCTTTTATTTCATTTTTTTGTACAAGTGAAGATATTTTACACCCGCTTCCACCTGCCCAATTACCTTCAGACACTTTGCAGCCATATCTACATTGTTCTGATATTTTGACTACAATAATATTTAAATAACAAATTAATAATTAAAAAAAATGTCGTGGAAGTCCCGATGCTGGTGGAGAACGTGTCTAGCCTTTTTTAATGTATTTTTCATAAAATAATTCTTAAAAATTGAAGGAGCTATTCTAAATGGTCCGAAAATCGACATCAAAACTTTTTGCAAATTTTTATGTGTCCAGATCAATACACTATTTTAGAAAAATGTCTGTCTATAGTTATTTCTTTCTAAAACGAAATCTCGAGAATAAAATATAATATCGAATACGCTAGGGTGTCAATTGACGCGTATAGACGTAGATATGATCTGAAAAAAAAACGTCTTTTAAATCAGTTCAGTAGTTCTTTTTTTTATATATACGCGCTCAGCGGCAAAGGCTATATGCGCGGGTGGGAGTACTTACTACCTGTAATAAATTCAATAACGAACGACTAACATCTGACTTACCCGCTGCATTAAAAGATATTCTCCAGGATGACGAAGCAACAATCATGAAAGTTCAACTGTTTCTTGAATTAACCAATCTGAAAAACAAAATATAAACAGTAGTTCTTTTTATTTAAACAAAAAAACCGCAAAAAGTGTATTTTAAGAATTTTTTTAAAAAGACTTCTCGGGTCTAAGGGGCCATTCATAAAATACGTTCGCATACAAGGGGGGGGGGTCTTTCTGAATGTAACAAGATGTGACAAGGGGGGACGGGGGGTCTACGACAACGTGACGTTCGCTGTTCATTAAAATATTTTATAAAAGATATTTATTAATTTATTCAAATTTTATTATAAAAACTAAATAAATATTTTTAAATTTCAAAATGTGTGTACTATCCATTGAAATTTATTATATTCAGGGGGGGGTCTTAGTTTTTGTGACGAAATATTTACAGGGGGGTCACAGAAAGTGTGACACAGCGTGACAATAGGGGGGGAGGGGGTCAAAAAAAGTTGATTGTAGCGTGACGTATTTTATGAACGGCCCCTAATTTGTTAAGATCATACTGGTAAGTTGGACGTGTGAATATCTTGGGTCGCATTCCTGTAGTCCTAATATACGACCGAATAATATTTCTTTGAACAAATGTTACACCTTGATCCCTTCCAATTTTAGACAGTACTGAAAACATGAAGCTACCGCTATACTGAACAAATATTTCAATATAGGTACCCGTTAAACAATCATCAAACATTTCTCTCTAATAGGATCACGGAAGCCTCTGACCCATGAACGATTTTCATATATAATATAACGTAGAGTAAGTTTATAGAACAATTTATATAACTCTGTTATTATATATATCGATGATCAAACCAGCAGTACATGAACTGTGAAAGACATTGTACAAATTTCTCAACTGATAAGTATATATTTTCAAATAAATTATACAATATGATCAATTAAACGAGACAGTCAAAAAAGTTACTTCGATCCTGGACTGCAGAAAAAACATTGCCTGAAAATCTTGTTTGACAATGACCTTAGATTGTGACTACTGACTAGACATATTTCTTCATAAGGAAAGCATTATAGAATTTTAAATTAATCCTACTCGAAAAATAACTCATCGATTGCAATAATGTTTTTTTTTTTTTAATTCATTGTACATGTAACTAACACAGTTTTTTGCACAATTTTTACTTTGAAACAACATTTTTCTACGTATTTATCAAAATTTAGTTTGAAAAGAGGACTTTTAGGTTGCACTTCTTCTAAAAAGTCACTCGGTAGAAGTGAAACTATTTTAAAAAATGTTACAATTTCTAAATACATATAACGTGCTCATTTATATTCTCTTTTCAGTAGAATTGACAAACAATGATACATGTTCACATATTTTGTTTTTTATTTCAAAATAGAATTAAATACGCTAGTTTTTATTTTTTAAAATATGCACTATTAAATCTAATTTTGTTTTTTATATAAATTATTATACAGATTATTGAAATTATTAACACTTTGACGGACACTTAAAAATTTAGTTTTGTTCCAATTTTGACACTATAATTTTTTCAATTGTTTGAACCAATAATATGTTTTTAATCACAAAAATAACATTTATATCTAATTATTGAGTTAATTAATAAGATTAATTAGCATGCAGGGTATGTATTCTACACTTGCAAAGAGACTGCTACACCCGTCTGGCTGTTACGCGGTCCGTAGTATACGACGGCTTCAGCCGTCGTGTCAAATTTTTGAACTTTTGTTTATGACGGTTTTAGCCGGTTTGTCCGTCAAAGTGTTAAAAATAAACATAATAATAATGTTCAATTTGTTTTAACCTGGATCTGATATTTGTAACAGTCAGTACTTAAGTAGCCAATCTAACGACTGAGCGTACTGAACGTACAAGACTAGTATATAGTATGCAAAGTGCAATTATAATTTTATTTTTTTAGAAACAGCAGTTTAAAACAGACTGTGAACAAATGTTGCTTTAACTTCAGTATTGTGTTGTTCTAACAGATGCTGTAGTGTATTTCGCACATCAGTGGTTCTATCAATATTTTTGTGGTTTAATTATAAAATAATAGTTAGAGTTTAATAATGGTTGTTAATAATAATAAATAATTTTGAACATTTCTTATAATTCGCTCTTTGTTAGTAGTCTCCTTATAGCCTTTAAGTGAAGCATTTTCGAAATTATGCCACAGAAACTTTTATACTCTATTAAGTCCTCCTTATCCAATACCCAATATTAATTTAGTCTCGTGTTTAAGAACAATCTGTATGTTAGTTAGAATCACGGAATCTGTGCATAAACTCAACAAAGCTTCGTACCCGTCTTTTAAGTTTGACAGGTGTGGCGTTTCAAGTTTTAATTGGTCGACCATTTGTAGACAGCTAGTTAGTTTTATAAATATATGTTTTAAAAATATTTTGTATTTAATTTAGTATATAAAGAGCCAATAACTTTTAGATTGTAGTAAGCCGGTCTGCAGTCAGTACCATAAAAACATCTGTTAATATTTATAGACAAACCTTTTATAAACGGAAAACGGAAATAATAGAACTTTCTTGAAGAATTTCTCTCAGTTGATTGAATAACACTGTTAATTTAAAAACAGACAGAAATAATTTTAGTGATCATTATAATATAAGATGTTTTAATTTCTACAAGCTGCAGAACGTTTGCTATTTAATTGTTAAACATTCATTGTTACAATGCTAAATCAGAAAAAATAATTTTTATCCACCAACACCGTCTGGACTCAAACCAGAAAGATTCTGGTTTGAGTCCAGACGGTGTTGGTGGATAAAAATTAATTTTTCTGATTTAGCATTGTAACAATGAATGTTTAACAATGACCATTATAACTTTTTACTGGACATAATATATAAACGAAACAACAACAGACAAGATCGAAACAAGCTTTGAAATAAGTCATATGTTTTTGAAGATAATTTTTGACATTCAACTGGATAAAGATTAATTATGTTTTAAAATATATAGAAAAAAATTTTATGAACTATTTGAACAAAAATTGTTAAGGTTTGTTGTTTATTTAAAGGATAATTGTACTTTACGTATTATATTGTTTCCACAGACGCCTGAGGAAGGAATAATAAAATTCTAAAACGTTGCAATAATAAAAATTTAATATTAACTTATTTGATCCTAAATCCTCGGAAAACTTTACATGGTATATTTTGAATATTGCGTTCTTTATTCGTTTAATGCTATATATTCAAAATATTCACAACGATATGTAAACTTTCAAGACATAATATTAAACTTATCAAAGCTCAACCATTTACAGAGTGATTAAGTGTTCTTAGTGTTTATGAAACCCAATTTGCTATAACGACAATAATACAATTACGCATTCATCTCCAGTGTTAAAACAATGGCCGTTAATAGAGCACGCTGACTTTACAGATTATAATATATTGTAAAGCTGTGATCATGAAATTAATTGCATTGACTTACTTGACAATTAAGTCACCTTAGATTGAGTATTACGTTTCATATAGTACACCATGGTAAGAGCTGAATATATAGTACATTTTTTAACCATTAAAAACCCGGGTCGCAGTGTCAAAACCCTGCCGACAATATAGTGTATTTGCTTGTATAGGGCCGTGTGGTTTTATACTTTTATTATGTGAAATTAAGTTTGTTTTTGGGCAAAATAAAAAATTAAACCCCTTAATACACCCCTTAAAATAACATTTTTTTCCTTAATTGTAATATTATTATCAATCTAACGTCTACACCGAATTAAATACACCCTTCAATAAATAAGTCACTATCTACAAATTACTGTTTTCAAAAAATTTCTAAGTCCGGTCCTGTTGGGCCGATTTTATTGAAATTTTAGGGCCACTTTTTAATTTCTACTAACGTGTTAAATGTTAATTTTGAAACGATTCTGAGAATTTTTTCGGTATTTTGGGGCCCAAAAACATTTTTCAACCCCTTAAAACTACCCTTAAAATGACCCGATTACGCCCATTTTAAAGAGGCTTCTGGTGGTGATGGATTTTAATACGTGGGCCAAATTTCGTTAAAATTATGTTACAAACTAATAATAGTTCTATTTAATAGTAATTACATAATACTAAATCGTAAATACGTCACAGGAGTCTTCTAAGATAGGGTGAGTTGACTATACCTACTTGTTAACTGTTAACGGATATCAGTACTGTTAAGTTTTCGTTACATATGTGTGTATGTTTGTCTCTTTTCATTGCATACATTTTCGGGTGAATTCATCTACAATAATATCATATTATACGGACGGATTGTTGTGTGAGTGTATCTGTGACGCAATGCCCGTTACATAATATATAATATAACTTTGACACAGTCACATATTCACCTCTGCGTTTACCTGCCGCTTGTATCTGACAACGCGATTATAGTTGATACCATATCGCATGTTCAATAAAATGAAATAGATGCTGGAATGCAGAAATAATTGTCAAATAATTAGTGTATTTTCCATATGGCAACATACACTATTGGCATCGGTCGGATGGCGGGACCTAGAGGTCGGACCAAAGTTTCTCGACGTTTCATAACCTCCTAAACACTTTGATATAATTTTTAAAAATGTTTATATATATGTGTGCGGGCAATAACTTTCGAAAAAGTTAATTGATTTTAACGAAATTAGGCCTACGTGTTGAGATCCACCACCGCAAGAAGCTTATTTAAAATGGGTGTAATCTGGCCATTTTAAGGGTAGTTTTTAGGGGTTGAAAAATGTTTTTGGGTCCCAAAATACCGAAAAAAATCTCTGAATCGTTTCAGAAATGAAATTTAACCCTCTGGTAGTAATTAAAAAGTGTTCCAGAAATTTTAATAAAATCGGCCCGACAGGACTGGTTTTACAAATTTTATGAAAAAACTAGTTTGCAGATAGTGAATTATTTACTGAAGTGTGTATATAATTTAGTATAGAGGTTCGATTGATAATAATATTGCAATTAAGAAAAAAAATGTGTTTTTAAGGGGTGTATTAAGGAGTCAATTTTTTTATTTTGCCTAAAACCAATTTAAGTTTGCATAATAAAGCCACACTGCCTGTATTAGCATATACATAATATATTGTCGGCAGAGTTTTGGCACTGCGACCCGGGTTTTTTCATTTGACAATGACCTTAGATTGTGAACACAGATATTTCTCCACAAGGAAAGCATTGTAGACTTTCAAATCGATTCTGTTTAAAAAATAATTAATCGATTGAAATGATATTTTTTTAAACTGTGTATATGTGTATTTAACATAGTTTTTTGCATAATTTTTACTTTAAAACGACATTTTTCTACGCATTTTAATCAAAATTTGACCTTTTTCTGTGTAGAATAAGCATTTGTTTTTGCGTGAATACAATCTAATGTTGTACATGACAGGGAGTTTGAATACGACATCAGAATGCTCTCGCATTATGAAAACTGTAATTGTATCGGTGAGTGGAAAAACAGTATAACTCCAAAATCATTGTTTTGAGAAAAACTCAAAAATATATTTTGAGTAAAGAGCGTACATTTTACAATAATCAAATGCACAGAGAAGTTGTAAGGAATGACTCCCTCTACAAGAACTTACCAAGCAAGTTTCATTTGGTGTATCCTGAGAAGCTGTACAGCCAAAAAAAAATCTCGGAGTTATACTGTTTTTCCACTCAATATTTGTTAAACGTAAAAAAATAACTAATTTTAATATGAATGCCTTTATTAATGAATTTTTACACAGTATGATAGCTTAGAACTGTAATGATTACATTATGATTCCTGCTGATCTTCATTTCTTGTCTCCCAAGACGTAATATGGTAGTAAAACTCCAAGATTTCGCCACTCATATACTTCATGACTTTTTTTATATCATTGATCTTCTTCGCATTGATTGGTAATGGTTTCTTGTAGGCTGGTTCGTTTGGAAAAATCGGTGTGACGTGAGGCTTAAGCAGTTTAAAAGTGTTCGTAAGTAGTCCTCCGATAAAACGACTAGCTGAAATGTAACCTGGCGTAGAACTGTCATAGACTAACAGATTGTAGGTTGAAACTGAGAAGGTTTCATTATTTCCTTGAACAGCTGATTTACAGGTTTTTTTGTAATACTTTGGCCACCAGCTTTTGAAGTCTGTTATATCTGTATATTTCATTACAGATATTGTAAATGGTTTTAATTTGCGACTACTTATAATCATGTGCTCATAATCTTCTGGTAAATAAATTCGATCATGTGTTCTTATGACTCGTTTGACGTTTCCGAAGGCTCTGTCGCATGGTAGGTAGGAGTGTCCACGAACAGGAAAATACTGAAAAATTTTGCGAAAACGCTTGCTTTGTACAAGATATAAGAGAAATCTCAAAACTGTGTGATTACGGTTCTGCCCCGGACAACCGTCTGAAAAAATATGAAGTTCTTGTATCTCAGGAGGCATTTTTTTTATGTAATCATAAATAAAGCTACACACTTCATTCGGACCTTTCAAGGCTTGCCCTTCATGATATGTATAGAAATGACCAGTATCACTTTTCAAGTCATGAATCTCGAATCCGTAGAGCCATAACTGTCGGTAATAAAACATTTCTTGAACAGGTATCACCGGAAGTGGCATATTCTGAATGTAATCAAAAACTATAGCACCAACATCTTCTTGTTCTTGGCATAAAGCTTTAATTTCCTTGAGTTTGGCATAAAACTTGTTAGCTCTTCGTTTGTGTACCATCATTTCTGCTGCAGCAACTCGCTTCGCATTATCATTGAGACTGCGATCTTTTAACTTTGTACTGAGTTGTTCACATTCACCACAAACATCAACCTGTGGCCTGCCGAACCTCAAAGCAAAATTTTCTTTAAAAAACTTCAAGTAGAATTCGTACTTAACTTTCTCCCTTTCTTCTGTATATTTCTTCGTGAAAAGGTCATACATAATCTTCACATTTAGTGAGGCGTCAAGATAGTAAACTTCTTTGGAACTATAATGAGAAACCTTTGTGGGAAATGACTCTATGTGACATTTTATTTTGGCATTTATTTCAGGCGACAAAACATGTGGCCTATTGTTATGCTTGCCACGTAAATCTTTAGAAGTCTGTCCAGAAATCAGTAAATGATTCAGTCGCTGAAGGCGCGAATTAGTTATTGAATGCATATTCAAAAAAGCAGTTTTACAAACTGAAAGTCTCTGTGAGCCATTTCGTATAAAATACGAAAACGTTGTAGTCCTATTTTTTTGCTTGGTTTCTCCCTTCGGACGACTTCTAGCTATTTCGCGACATTCCATTAGGCCAAGCAAATATGTATCTTGCTCGTCTTTAGAACCTCGTTGATACAAATGAGTCAAAACGGATTCCTTTTCTGCATGACTTATATTGGACATGCACTTCTTCTTGCAGCTGCAGAAAAAGGAAAAAATAGATATTTCACTTGTTAAAAAATGATACAAAGAAAAAACTTACGTGCAATCTGGCCCAGTAGCTTTCTTCTCTACCAGTTTTCCCTTTTCAGTAACGTACTGTTCTCCATGAAGACGAGCTTGCTTTCTTGCAGTTCGTTTCCAAGTTTCAGGACACTTTTTACGTTTGGGTGTATTTTCAGCTCTTTCTTTATCTGCACTATCATCTGAACACTCACTACTAGACATTATGAAGGTATTTAAAATTTGATTATTAGCTAGATACACGTCTTGAGAGTAAGCGTTGCTTCTTCCAACTAAACAAACAACAGTAATAACAACCTCCTATAATGAGGTTGCATTTTGATACAGATGACTGCGCATGTCGAACTTTAGTTCCAAGGAGGGTAGCATAAGATATTGGGTGGAAAAACGATATAACTCCAGGAGTTGTATCGTTCTTCCACTCAATACAATAACAGGTAGCCTCGTAAATGCATGTAACAGTATGTTAGTTATACCGTTCTTCAACTCATCACGAAGAGCTACGTTTAAATATAATTTTGGCTATCTCAGTTAAAAACTGTCAATTTTGGAGTTATACTGTTTTTCCACTCACCGATTCAATTATATTCTCACAATCTAAGATCATTGTCAAATCGAATTATTTGACAATCCTATCTGCAACCCAGCAATAATATTCAAAACAGTTACAAATCTAACCAGCCTCTGGGACAAGAAAAAAGTTATAAAAAGGGTATTGAGTAAATATAAAAACAACATTGTTGGCGTCGGCGTAGAAATACAGAATAACATTATAGCTGCGAGCGGTTGTATTGTTTGAATTTAAGCAAAGTTTGGATAAACGCACATCGAAGAAGAATAACTACATTTTAATATTCCAACCTCACAAGTGAATGCTACTTAATCAGGTCAAAATTCACTTTTCAAATTTTTATGATTTTTTTCGTTTTGAGATCCCTCGAATCAAAAAACATTATGATGTCGGCTGGGATCGAACCGGTGACCATATATGTACAAAGCGAAAGCGTTGACCATTACACACTACGTAACTTATTAGTTCTTATACACTAATATTGCGTTGATTGACAATTTGTTAGCTCTGATTAATAATAAAATAAACTTTCTTATATAAATTAAGTTACTGAATTTAAATTAAATTTTTTTTTGATAGTTAATAAAGCGCATTAAAAATAAACCAACCACTGTTGGCAATTTTTAGTTAAAATTTTAAGACCTATTAAGAACTCGAATTAACTTAAAAATGATTCAACTTATAGAACTGAATTCCTCCTTGCCAATAAGCTACAAATTGAATGAATTTTCTGCCAAATTAACCTAGATGTAACTTCTTGTATAAACTCAACTCTGACGCGGAAAGCAATAACAGAGCACACTGCCGCTAGCGGTGCAGTGGTGAGTGCAATAATCACAAACATGACTTACCGTGCCCTATGTATTTTTGATTTTTGATCGATTGTATCTATTTTGCACCATATTTTTTGAACACTATCAGTATAAATAAAATATTTTTCTCTTGCAATTTTAACGATTAATAATTTTTCATTATTTGAACTGACTTTTTTAAAACTTATTTTTTTGTAACTTAAATTAGTACCTACATGCAATGTGATATTCTAAGGCTTTTATTTTTGTATGTATATCAAACGCAAAAACTTTATTGAACTTTTACTGTTCAATCTTTGAATTGTACATTTACTTTTAACAACCTGCACTTGTAAGTTCGGGATAGTTATTATCGTACAAAGAAAAGAAATAAAGGATACAGGAACAAGACTCAGGTGCATGAAGTGCACATTATCTTGAACCATTGTTCAAAAATAATTATTCAATCCGTTTAAAGTCTGGGTTATTTCTTTAAAAAAAAAACTCTAAAACACATGCAACATAATACTGTAGTATTATCCACTAATGCAATTAGTAATACAAAATTCTGCCAGTTATCCTGCAGGCTTGCTCTAAAATCTTTGAAGTATTTTTTAAAACTAACTCTAAAAACACTCATAATAATCTATTTAGGACATGGAAACGCGAGAGTTATCTGTCCATTTTTGCCGATTGTTCGGTATATCTGCATGTGTAATTACATTAATCCATTATGGAGTCATGGCCTATTGCGACCTAGCCCTACAACACGTGTATAACCCTGCCACCTGCTAATATTACATTACCACCACACTACGACACTATGTCAAGCAAAACTATATAACACCAGGATGTAACTTACTGACTCGATCGGAATGTCAACACATTACCATCTGTAACTATTCCAGAGGCTGGTGAACTTTTGCGTACTGTTTGTTTATCAAAATGATTAGTCTAATCTTTATTTTACTACGCTGTTTCAGTTTGTTTGGTACTAATTTATTGTGACAAGAATAAAGACCGGTTACTAAGTTGATGTGAGAAAAATCTGTCGACATTATCTTAGCTAATCTTTCCGTCAAAACGAATCTGAAGAAAAGTGACGAATCGCAGGCAAACTACCTCGAGCATACTCGCAGATTCGACTTATTTCTAAATAAACTCTATTGCTGCATTGCAGAAAGCATTATCAGAACTTTTTTTTCAAAATTTGGGCAAATGTAGCATTTAATTATCTTCTTAATATTTTGTAGCATTAAGACATTTATAATGTGAGTTTTGAAATGTAATTTAAGTGCTAGGATTATTAAAAAATTTATGATTTCATATGGTTAACTAAGCATTGTTATTTTTAAATATATTTTTTAATTTAAAGCTAAATGATCTCACTAGGTATCTGAAAGTACGTAAGTCCCCTTTTAAATGTCGTTGGAAGAAAGTTTTTTTTTCTGATTTTTTCTATGGTATTAAGAATACTACTATTTTTATACACTGTATTTCTACAATCTGAGGTTTAAATTGAAAAAAAAACAAACAATCAAATCGAATATTTTAGCCGGAAGATATTAATAATCAAAGCCATACAGGTATGGCATACCCATGATGTGCTTCTGAATTGGAAAGATGCTATTGTGCTTCTCTTGAGGGATATGTTTTTTTTTTTTTTTTGCAGAATTTCAACATCTAAACACCATTTTTCTATGCAGATTGATAAAAATTTAGCTTCAAAAGCAATTTTTTGCTATGTAGATCAATCAGATATTTTTACAATATGTTATGCATCTATTAAAACTGCAAGCAATTATATTATCACAATATAAGGTCATTGTCTAATAATTATTTTTGGCAATGTTTTCTTCAACTCAGCATACATAAATTATAGTTGTATTTATCATTTATCTAAGATATTTAGGGTGTTATTACTTATCAAATACTGTTCGTAATTATTGTGACATGCATTTCGAATGGAATAATAAAAAACCCCGGGTCGCAGTGCCAAAACCCTGCCGACAATATAGTGTATTTGCTTGTATAGGGCCGTGTGGTTTTATACTTTTATTATGTGAAATTAAGTTTGTTTTTGGGCAAAATAAAAAATTTAACCCCTTAATACACCCCTTAAAAAACATTTTTTTTCTTAATTGCAATATTATTATCAATCTAACGTCTAAACCGAATTAAATACACCCTTCAATAAATAAGTCACTATCTGCAAACTAGTGTTTTCATAAAATTTGTAAATCCGGTCCTGTCGGGCCGATTTTATTTAAATTTTGGGGATACTTTTTAATTACTACCAGAGGGTTAAATTTCAATTTTGAAAGGATTCAGAGAATTTTTTCGGTATTTTGGGGCCCAAAAACATTTTTCAACCCCTAAAAACTACCCTTAAAATAGCCCGATTAGGCCCATTTTGAATAGGCTTCTTGCGGTGATGGATTTCAACACGTGGGCCAAATTTCATTGAAATCAATTAACTCTTTCGAAAGTTATTGCGCGTACACACACACACACACACACACACACATATATATATATATATATATATATATATATATATATATATATATATATATATATATATATATATATATATATACATATATATATAAACATTTTTAAAAATGGTGGCAAAGTGCTTAGGAGGTTATGAAACGTCGAGAAATTTTGGTCCGACCGCTAGGTCCCGCCATCCGACCGACGCCAATAGTGTATGTTGCCATACGGCAAATACACTAACAACCGGAAGACAAAACAGATATTTGTGTAATTATGTCAAACTACACATAAACAATGAGGTTTGATGCTAATGCTGGATAATATTACACTTAAGCTGCGTACTCACTTGAGTAGGAATGCATATGAGGCAAATTTAGAACGAGCCTTGGATATGCGTGTGGGTAATAAACTTCATCATAAGTTAGATTATAAACCAATATTTAGTTGGATCTGTATTAGACTTGGGTAACTCAGATCTGAACCGGTTCAAAGAGCCGACTCCGACAGAAGATCCGTGAGAGCCGACTCACTTTTTTTTGAGCCGACGGATCAACGGATCTGCATGACTCAGTGAAACACTTAACACACAGAAGCACATTTTACACTTACGTATCAGTCCTTGCTTTGATGCATCTGTCAGCTCAGATGACTCATGCATCACATGTTTGGCTATGCATTCTTGATTCTATACAGGTCGTGATATGATTGACTGAACTAGGTAACTCAGTGGCAGACTGCAGTACCATATTCAGAACTCGGCTCTTTTTGAACCGGTTCAGTGAGCCGGCTCACATACGGGATCCAGATGCAAAGATGCAGATCACTAAAAAGACTCGTTTTTCCCATCTCTAATGTGAATGGCAAGAGCAATTAAAGTGTTTCACTGAGTCATGCGGATCCGTTGATCCGTCGGCTCAAAAAAAAGTGAGTCGGCTCTCACGGATCTTCTGTCGGAGTCGGCTCTTTGAACCGGTTCAGATCTGAGTTACCCAAGTCTAATTCACATTAAACTTGGCTTCTAACAAATTGCCATAATAACAAAAAGAACATTTCCATAGTTCAACAATTCCTTTGCGGCAATAACTGTGCTTGTGTGGATACAATAAAATTGTTTTCTTTTGTCTCCTGTGGTGATTTTTTATAATTTTCTTTTATGATTTCAGACAAATATGATTCTCAAACAAAGCTACGCCCTTTGCTTGGTCATATCTTGTGCTGATGAAGTTATCTTCTTTTACATAACGACTTGCCGTTCTACAGTTTGCAGTTTGATACATCAAAACGACTGTTAACTCACAAACAATTATTATGAAACATATCAAACATCGCCTATAGCCTTAGGTGCGTTATATTACATAAAGGATAGGACAGCAATGACACAATATGATGGTCGTATGATTATAATCACAATTCCGTTGTGCATCCTTCTCTTTGTATACTGTACGTTCTGTAAGTGCTTTTGCCGAAGACCGTACTTAACACAAATGATAACTCGAAAACCACAACTGTCAGTCAACACGAAATTGGAACCCGACGTCGACCGAGAATCAATATTTGGTAGCTCGACTAGACGTTTGTATAGTAGGTATTAGATATGGACAAAAATCCCTTCTAATAATAGATGCTCCTATTCCTTAAAAAACTTGGAATGTGTCGTGGGACACGCGTTTGGAACGAAGTCCCTTTCGTATAAGACTTTTTTCGTAACGCGTTTTATATAATCTAAAAACACCCGGTATAATCTAAAAACGCCCGGTATAATCTAAAAACACCCGGTATAATCTCAAAACACCAGGTATAATCTAAAAACACCCGGTATAATCTCAAAACACCCGGTATAATCTAAAAACACCCGGAATAATCTAAAAACACCCGGTATAATCTAAAAACAGCCGGTATAATCTAAAAACACCCGGTATCACCGTATACCAGTATACATTATACGTCTGCCGGTTTTTCGTGACATTTTTGTCTTACGGTTTTTCGTGACATGTTACATTTTTTCTCGGCTAGGTCCCCTCGCTAACCCGCGATAAGGAACTTCGTTCCAAAAATAATCTATTCTAAATAGCTGTGAATTATAAAAATAACCAGAAAAGAAAAACTATTTCGAGTTTGCATTTTCCGGATAAAACAAGCTGGTAACGATTTGTATAAGAGTTTAGTGATTAATTCTATTCGTTATAATTGTATTTTAGAACGTAGCTTAAAAACATACAGTGTAACCTCAATATAGCGGACTTTAATATAATGATTTCTTCGATTTAACAAATTTTTCGAAATCCCCTAGAACTGCCCGTAAGAGTTAATGCAAAATACATCTCTACATTACGAATAATTTTTGTCAAAAACCCCTTTATAACGAATTTTCAATCATTGCAGAATATATATATATAGAAAGTACAATTTACCTCTATTTAACGATTTTTGTCAACTTATAACCTTTACATAACGTATCCTACCAATCAATCTCACATAATTTCACAATAACAACAACAATTCATGTCTCGCCATGTTCAGACACGTTAAATTTATCGTAAGACAATCATTGTTGTTTGATGCAGGGGCGTAGCTACCGCCGTATATGCCGTATCAATTATACGGGGCCCCCGGGCCACGGGGGCCCCCAACGTGCGTAAGCAAAAATTAATAAAAACTTCCCAATTTTTTTTTATTTCAGAAATGACAAAAGTCAAAAAAAGCAATTTCTTTTTTTCCCGCGTAAAGTGTGCGTTCAAAAGTTGGCAACACCCTATATCGGTTATCGCGGGCTGCGGGATTTCCCCGTTTAGGTCATTTACTTCAACGGGGGAAGGGCCCCCAAACAAATTTTTATACGGGGCCCCGCCAAGGCACGCTACGCTTCTGGTTTGATGTAGAGTAATGTAAATACTCCTGTTGGTCACTGTTGTTAGTAAATTTAAGTTGCAGCGGTTGAGAAACGAAAAAGGTGTTCCTTAATCGTCGCAGAGAAAAGAAAAATCATTAAGTATGTAGACGAGAATCCTACAAAGAAAAATTAGACATGGCTAAAGAACTAGAAATTCCCGAAATTTCAAAGCTTAAAGATAAGTTTTCAGAAAAAAATGGATTCCCTTACCTTGTTAAAACGAATTTTAGATGAACCTAACCTCTATATAACAAGCTTCATTATAAGGATTTACTTCGTATAACGAATACTTTCTAATTTCCTTCAGCTTCGTTATGTCGAGGTTGTACTGTATTTTACAAAACATCTATTTTACTAAACGTCCATTTCTCTATAAAATTTAATGCAAATTTTCTTACGTATTCCAAAGTTCTCTAATAAATCATAGCTGCGTATAAAAGCATACTTGTAATAACCAGAATCTACTATATTTGTAAATTAGAAAGCTGCAAAATAGTTAAAAAAAGACAAGCAATTCCAGACAGGAATATTAATTAAGAAAATTCAAGACATTTTGAAAACTATTAAATACAATATTAATAATAATGCAACGTGGCGTTTCATCATTTCATTTCACTGCTTACATTTGCGTTTCTTCCGCCGGTTGCACATTTTATATTAACATTAAAATGAAATGTAGATAAATGTCTGTCAGGAGATTCATATTACCTACGTAACGTTGGTACGTTCATTTAAACCTCAAAGTAGACAATTAGAAGAATGGAAGAAGCCAGGGTGTGGCCAGTTATTCAAATATGTGGATTGTTCACAATAAACGCTGAGGTCGCCATTCAGTAAATATGCAAGGGTTACAGTCCCACAATGCGATGTTGTACTGTATTAGTAGCATACTATAGTAGAAATGGAAAAAACGGGTCTTTTTAGTGATCTGCATCTTTGCATCTGGATCCCGTATGTGAGCCGGCTCACTGAACCGGTTCAAAAACAGCCGAGTTCTGAATATGTTACTGCAGTCTGCCACTGAGTTACCTAGTTCGATCAATCATATCACGACCTGTATAGAATCAAGAATGCATAGCCAAACATGTGATGCATGAGTCATTTGAGCTGACAGATGCATCAAAGCAAGAACTGATACGTAAGTGTAAAGTGTAAAGTGTGCTTCTGTGTGTTAAGTGGATCTGTTGACCCGTCGGCTCAAAAAAAAAATGAGTCGGCTATCACGGATCTTCTGTCGGAGTCGGCTCTTTGAACCGGTTCAGATCTGTTACCCAACTTTATACCATAGAAACACTGAGTGACAGGGAAGTACAGAAAGAAAGAAATTTTATTGTTTTATTTTTATTATTTGATTAAAAAAAACATTTTATAATTGTAAAAAATTTGTAATGTTAAAACTGTTAATAAAAAATATTTTTAAAAAGTTGATTTTTCACAGAAATTTATAAAAAAAGAACTAATTATTCATTCTATTTGATTAATTGAAGTACAAGCTATAATTTGTTTGATTTAGACCAAGAGAACATTTGATTATAATCATTGTTAATTAAATGATGCGTAAAAAACTATATATTGAAAGACATATTATCAAGAAATTAATATTAAAAGTGTTGGTTTTTGTCAAATTATTAAAATAACAGTGTATTGAAACTGCAGTGCTAGTAGTAGAGTTGGGTAACTCAGATTTGAACCAGTTCAAAGAGCCGACTCCGACAGAAGATCCGTGAGAGCCGACTCACTTTTTTTGAGCCGACGGATCAACGGATCCCGTTAACTCAGTGAAACACTTAACACACAGAAGCACATTTTACAGTTACGTATCAGTTCTTGCTTTGATGCATCTGTCAACTCAAATGACTAATGCATCACATGTTTGGCTATGCATTCTTGATTCTATACAGGTCGTGATATGATTGACTGAACTAGGTAACTCAGTGGCAGATTGCAGTAACATATTCAGAACTCGGCTCTTTTAGAACCGGTTCAGTGAGCCGGCTCACATGCGGGATCCAGACATAAAGATGCAGATCACTAAAAAGACCCGTTTTTCCCATCTCTAGCTAGTAGTGAGGTGAGACAGAAAGGAACCCGACTACTTTTCATATTGAAAGCTTGTTTTGTACTTTTATGTCAGATGCAGTTGAGTTTGTTTTTTTTTAATACTTTTTTTAAGCTACTGGGTCTCAAATACGTTTCAGTAATATTGATCCATGTTTTAAGAATACCTGTATTATTTTTTTGGGAATAAAACCCTAATAAAAATTAATAAAATTTCAGAATGAAATATTTTAGGATTTTAATGTTTAAAAAACAGTTTTAAAAGCTGACGAAGTCCTGCCCTAGTCTCTTCTAAGTTTAGTACTGCTCTATAAATTTAATATAATGTGCATGTATTTAACCACTGTAGGTATAAATGTTAAAACACATAGGCAGGTATATTAAATAAATATTTATATTTAATTAGTGAACGTTAATTTATTTGTATGAAAAACGTACAAATTTAATATCGAAATGAAAACTATATATACAACGCTTAATTATTGACTGAAAATGGCATTGAATCGTGAAGCGATATAATGAAATAAAATACTATAGAACACACAAACCTGAGTTTGTTTATTTATTAGTGTATTTGCCACATGGCACATACACTATTGGCGACGGTCGGATGAGCTGGGATCAAAATTTCTCGATGTTACATAGCCACCTGGAAAATTTTACTCAATTTTTGAAAATAATTTCGCTACTAACTGTCTTGTTTGTATATAACGTTTGTTTTTCTAGCCAACGTGACGAGATACTGCTTTCTGATTGGTTCTTGATCAAACACAACACAGAATCAAGCATGAAAAATATCTGCAGTTCTAAATCTGAAATCAAGCCGGCAATTCAGCCGCAAAACTAGCGTCGTTTGTTTCAGACTTAATATACAGCCTATGCGTTACTCAGTATAAAAATAGACGCTTAAACAATGCAAGAGTTATTTAATCTGTTCAATAAATTCAAATGAAGTAAAGTGATTTAAGATTTAGCATATAGCCTAAGTCGCTGCGCACTACCCATATAAAAAAAAAAGATTTAGTAGTTTCGTTGCCACAAACCAAAAAACCCGGGTCGCAGTGCCAAAACCCTGCCGACAATATAGTGTATTTGCTATACAGGCAGTGTGACTTTATTATGCGAGCTTAAGTTGGTTTTTGGGAAAAATAAGAAATTTTACTCCTTAATACACCCCTTATAATAACATTTTTTTTTCTTAATTGCAATATTATTATCAATCGAACCTATATTATACCAAATTATATACACCTTTCAGTAAAAAATTCCCTATCTGCAAAATAGTGTTTTCACAAAATTTGTAAATCCGGTCCTGTCGGGCCGATTTTATTAAAATTTTAAGGACACATTTTAATTAGTACTAGAGGGTTAAATTTCAATTTTGAAACGATTCGGAGAATTTTTTCGGTGTTTTGGGGCCCAAAAACAATTTTCAACCCCTAAAAACTACCCTTAAAATGACCCGATTAGGCCCATTTTAAATAGGCTTCTTGCGGTGATGGATTTCAACGCGTGGGCCAAATTTAGTTGAAATCAATTAACTCTTTCGAAAGTTTGCCCGCACACATATATATATACGTATATATATACGTATATATATACGTATATATATATATATATATATATATATATATATGTATATATATATAAATATATATATACATATATATATAAACATTTTTAAAAATGGTGCCAAAGTGTTTAGGAGGTTATGAAACGCCGAGAAATTTTGGTCCGACCCCTAGGTTCCGCCATCCGACCGACGCCAATAGTGTATGTTGCCATATGGCAAATACACTAAAAATACCCGACTCCAAGCGAAGTTGGGCTTAACAGTTAATGTTTGCTACAACCGACATACATATCTACATCCATATCAACAAATCAATAACTCTCATCAGTATAATAATACTCGTACTAAAAACAATTTAGATATCCCAAGGGCTAACATTAATATCTTTAAATACAATCCTAGCAACTTTGGGGCAACTTTATACGATAAACTTCCTGACAATTATAAAGACCCTCATGTTGACAGAGTCTTTAAATTGCAAAAAAAGGCAGTTAGAATATTAACAAAATCAAAATATAATGCTCACTGCGCTCCTCTTTTTAAAGCCTTAAATATAATGACGCTACCCTCTCTGTTTGTTTTCGTTAATCTTTTGTATGTCAAACGAAATCTATCCGACTTCCAAATTGTTGAGGAAATACACTCTCACAATACACGTGGTGCGAAAAATATAAGAGTGCCTTTTCATCCTGTAAACAAACAGTCATATGGACCAAACTATTGGTCCCTAAAATTTTATAATACCCTACCTCTGGAAACGCGTTCCCTTCCTGAAAAATATTTTAAAAAAGTTGTCAAAAAACAACTAATGGAAACTTGTTTGTATAATTTTAAGGATTTTTTTTAAAAAACACAAATGTATATGACGTTTTTGTCAACTTTCAGTTGTGACAAATAAATTTGTATTCTATTCTATTCTATTCTATTCTATTACCTCAAATGCATTTAAAAAGAAAATAAAAGAAATCCTTCTTTCTGAAGGTTTCTATTCAATTAATGAATTTTTAAATTATAAATTTTAATGTATTACATACTTGTTCAATTTTTGACATATCAGATGAAATGTAATTTTCCAATTGACAATAAATAATCTAATCTAATCAGCGATATCAATCGAAAACTGATAGCTTAGAAACTGATAGCTTAGAATTTAACCGCTGGCCTTTTATTTGGCATTAATCATATCAAAATGGGAGGACGTTTGACGCTGGACTTAGCAGTTAGTTATTAATAAGTTTTCAATCGTTGTTCACGTTAATAAATTATTTATTTTGGTTTTGAATGGATATTTAAATAAATATTCCATTTGTAATGTTAGTTCGTATGCATGAACACTTTGAACAGTTACTTTAATATAAAATAGCATTTAAACTAGTATGCATAAAGTTTTGCGCCCACAAACTTGTGGCGGTACAGAGTTTTGCAGCAAGATTTATGATATGGAAATTAATTCGAGATAATCAACAATCTTAATGTGCGGTAACAGTAATTAAAACATACGCTGATAAGGAATGAGCCAAAAACTAAAACTGTCTCTTAAACTCTAGTTTATTATATGAACTTTTATGTCTACCATCTGTATTTTAGTTAACGATAAATTCCGCCAAAAACATAAATGTGAAAAAAGGGTCTAATTCGATTTTTTAAATATAATCTTAAAATTAAATTTTTACGGGCGGATATTAAATTTTTAATTAAATGTAAAAAAGCTAATATTTTCCCTAATTTCATTACCGATTTTAAAAATAATATTACTAGCGAACGTGCTAAAAAAGCTAAGGATGCGGCTAAAACAAAATGGCTTAATTTAGAAATAGTAAATTACCTGTATTGTATATAAATTAAGGATTTTGTTGTATTTAGTTAGTTTAGTGTTTTGCTGAAGATGGGAGCTTAGCTCTCGAAATGTACATCCACTGAATAAATCTGTTGTGGTAAGAAGTTACTATTCTTTTCTTTTTTTTTTAGTTTTTAGCGGTTGAAAAATGTTTTTGGGTCCCAAAATACCGAAAAAATTCTCAGAATCGTTTCAAAATTGACATTTAACCCGTTAGTAGCAATTAAAAAGTGCCCCCAAAATTTTAATAAAATTGGCTCAACAGGACCGGACTTACAAATTTTTTGAAAACACTAATTTGCAGATAGTGACCTATTTATTGAAGGGTGTATTTAATTCGGTGTAGACGTTAGATTGATAATAATATTACAATTAAGAAAAAAAAATGTTGTTTTAAGGGGTGTATTAAGGGGTTAAATTTTTTATTTTGCCCATAAACAAACTTAATTTCACATAATAAAAGTATAAAACCACACGGCCCTACACAAGCAAATACTCTATATTGTCGGCAAGGTTTCGGCACTGCGACCCGGGTTTTTATTTTTAAATAAAAAGCAGCTAGTAACAGAGTCGTGAAATTGTGCAACATTTTGTATGTATTTTATGAACGATGCCAGGAATGAACCGTTATTTCAGTCAGTGTGAAGTCTGAATATATGTAAATCACAGGTGTAGAGCCACTTACGAATTCATTATACGAACGCAAAGTAGAGTTACTATGGAGTGAACACGGGGAAGCACTTGCCTGCATCTATTCCTTAATTCATTTTACTTCCACTAGATGTTCTCGTTATTTATTCCTTTTCATTCACTATTAAACTTTTTCATGATATTTTACTTAAACAGTTCAAATTAATAAGAAGAATATTATATATTTTTGCATTGATCATTACCTTTAAATTTTGCTTACTTTTATAATAATATTATTTATTCAATTGATCTACCATTCCTTTTAAGTACTTTATATTATTTCTGTTAATCAGTGAGAAGTGAAATATTTAAATAGAGAAAAATCGATATGGAGAATATCTGACTTCATCGTTTTTCAAAATAATTTTAGAGGAAAGTCTTCATGTGATACTTAAACGATATTGTTATATGTTAGATACAAATTATGTAAAAAATTGCTTATATTTCCAATGCCACTGATTGAATTGCCACCAAAATCAGCAAGTTTGGAGTCCTTTCTGACATTAAAAAACTTTCAAATCGGTGGTAATTTGCAGAATAGAGCCGTCATATTTAAAATCACATTTCTTTAGATAAATACATAGATAGATGCTCTACAAAACGAGTAAGATAATGACATGTAACTTTACATTGGACACGATTTTTTGACTCTATAACCCATCCTTCCGTTTCATTTTGGAACATAGAAGTAAAATAGTCATTTCGTCAGTCTTTGCTCGCCAATAAATTACGAAATAATTTCGTAAATATTATATAAATATCTGCCATTTTGTAACTCTAAATGACAGGAAATACTCATATTTTTTTATAAACTTACTTAACCGAATTTTAACACAATATCGCTTTTTATTGCAATATATTACCCTGCTTCTCAAAAGTGTAGCAAAAATTTAATTAAAAGAATGGTTTTGAAGTAAAATTTCTTTTGACACGGTAGGGTAAAATTCATTCATGAGATACGTATACTGTATTCTATTAAAAATAGAATATTAAGTTAACTTGACGGCGAAGTAGAATACTGGCCTCCTAACCTAAAGGTCATAGGTTCGGTTCCGTGGGTCGGTGTTATTTGACTTATTTTTAATATTTATCCCAAGTGTGTAATGTAAAATACACAGACTTTTTTTAATAGACCATTCCCTTAATCTAAATCGTCTGGTAACTGAAATAGTTTACCGATGCAAATTTTTTGTCAATAACTATCCATTATTTTGTTTAATTGATAAAACCATTATTTTCGTGAAATGTTGCGAATGCATCCTTGCAACCTTCTACTATTACCAATCGCTGCAAAAATCTATTTACAATTGAAAGAATTAAAAAGAGAATTTATTGAAACTTAGACATTATATCACATCCAAAATTATTATTATAATTCAATAATAAATCTCAGGTATTTGGATTAATAATACAAAACAATCGTGTTATTCTTAATCTTGCTACGTTTCGACTACTTTATTTAGTCTTCGTCAGGCTCATAACAAATAAATGAAATAATCAATCAAATGATTTATGTTTAAAAATTTATAATATTGAACACACATTGTATTTAAAATTAATTAAATAATGTTCAAAAAGATTGGTAACGTTTCAAATTTAGTTATTTTTATATGAATTTATTAAAATCCAAATATCTGAGATTTAGAGATTTAGAGTAATAACCTGCATATTACGTTTAATGACCTGCAGTGGTATAATTTATCTGACTATAATTTGAAATCAGTATGTTATTTGACCATAAGGGAAATAGTTGTTAAACTTAGTGAGATGGGACTTTAGTTTCAGCAGTAAACTTCATGTTGAGCTGGATTATTCGATAGTATATCCGAGAGACGCAGTTGTATAATCGCACTGTCTGCAATAGCAATTATATTTGTAGAATTCTGATTACGCCGTACGGTGTTAATGTTTAAATGGTTGATTCGAAAAAATTGACACCCTGTAAAGTAAAATTAAAAAATGTTTGTTAATCCCACAACGTATAATAAATAAAGTGCGTAAATTCTCAGGTAGTATTTACCCTTCATGAAAGCTCATGGAAGTAGCACTTTCTTATTTTTACCACATGAAGACAGAACGGAAGTAAAATCCTATTAAGAACGAGCTCGTTCACCGAGACTTATAACACCACTAACGGGGTGGGATATTAAAAATAATCTTTAATTAAATACGCAGCAATTAATTTCGCCGACATTTGCGTAGTAAATAGTATTCTATCTTCATTATTTATATAGATGATAACGTAAAGCAAATTGTAGTTTCCAGACAGCAGACGTCCCGATTTTAAAATCAAAATTATTTGTCCCGCGTGGGACAGGCTCAGTCCCGCTTTTCGGGGATAACTCGACCGTGCGTAAATAATTATTCTCTTATTGTAAGTTGCAATTTGTAACACTCACTCCTCAGACTATTGTTTGAAACGCCATATTTTTCTAATGAATAAAACTTTTATGATTTTGATTTCTGTTTTTTTTATTCAGCAGACGAATAAGACTCAACTATTTAACAATAGGGTAAATCTGATTTAAAATATCATATTTTTATTAAAATGCATTTTCTATGGCTGTTTTTGCTATCTATTGTCACGTAAACGTAATTTGAACTCAAATAAAAAAACCCGGGTCGCAGTGCCAAAACCCTGCCGACAATATAGTGTATTTGCTTGTATAGGGCCGTGTGGTTTTTCAGTTTTATTATGTGAAATTAAGTTTGTTTTTGGGCAAAATAAAAAATTTAACCCCTTAATACATCCCTTAAAATAACATTTTTTTTCTTAATTGTAACATTATTATCAATCTAACGTCTACACCGAATTAAATACACCCTTCAATAAATAAGTCACTATCTGCAAACTAGTGTTTTCATAAAATTTGTAAATCCGGTCCTGTCGGGCCGATTTTATTAAAATTTTGGGGACACTTTTTAATTACTACCAGAGGGTTAAATTTTAATTTTGAAACGATTCGGAGAATTTTTACGGTATTTTGGGGCTCAAAAACATTTTTCAACCCCTAAAAACTACCCTTAAAATGGCTCGATTGGGCCCATTTTAAATAGGGTTCTTGCGGTGGTGGATTCCAACATGCAGACAAAATTTCGTTAAAATCAATTAACTCTTTCGAAAGTTATTGCCCGCACATATATATATATATATATATATATATATATATATATATATATATATACATATATATATAAACATTTTTAAAAATGGTGCCAAAGTGTTTAGGAGGTTATGAAACGTCGAGAAATTTTGGTCCGACCCCTAGGTCCCGCCATCCGACCGACGCCAATAGTGTATGTTGCCATATGGCAAATACACTAAAAATAAATATTTAAAAACTTCTGATTATATGTCCCGCTTTCGACAAAAGAAATAAAATTTTATTAGTAAAGAAAATTCCGGAAAGTATCAAAAATCGCATGTTTTTTAAATGGAAAAATTCGACGGTTTTGAGGTACATATAATTGAGATAGGCAGTTTAAGACTGCCGCAGCTTTATGTGTAATTACTTTAAAACAATAAGTTTGCATCAACTTGTGCGTAAAGTCTATTTATAATACCAATTACAAAGTAATTTCTACGTTCGTTTTAGCTTATTAAGTCATCCGAGACACTCAAACTGTGTGTGACAGATTTTGAACGTCAGTAGCGGTACGATCTTGTGATCCTTTTTCCATTGCTATAGATTAATGTTTCAGTTGTAATTTTGCGAGTTCCGTAGCAAACTGGTAAAAAGCAAATTTCTTACCCTACTGCCAGACTATGCTCCCGCACTGTTCCTCGCTCTGCTCATCGCGCTGTCGCGATGTTGCCCTAAGCGGCCAGACACTGCTGTACTCGCGACGCTCCGCACTCGGCTTTCGCCTTTCGGCAATGGAGGTCGATACTGTGACAGCGTGCGCACTATGCCTTTACACTTAGACCGCTTGATGCGTACTGAGCGGCGCGGGAGTATGTGGCCGGCTTACTCGTGCTCTTATTGCCGGTCCTTTGACTCGCGCACAAAAAACCGACAATCGAGGGAGCACTGGGCATGACGAGAAGCATGACGTGCGGCATGACGAGTAACGCGGCCACACAACGTCTCTGCCTCCTTTCCTCACTACTTCCCATGCCACTCGTCGAGTGTGTGGCTGAGGCATTACTGTCTCTGCGTTTGTTTGACTGTCTATCTGTTAGTCTGTGAATACGATACAGGTCGAACGGATGACCGGATTGAAACCAAATTAAAAAAACATGTTTGATATGCAAATATGAAGACCCTTCATGATTTTGAGGAAAATCAGCGGATGCGCAGAAGAGATATATCCTATAACGTTGTTGTTATATTATAATGGTGTACTTTTCATGACAGGTTCTTTTCTGTTTATTTTTTGAAAAATATTTTGACAATAAAAGATCATTTGTTATTTTGCTTTCAAGATCCGTCAAAAAAAATAGTTAGGTAGCTGACAGGCATGTTTTGATTATTTTTCACATGTGATAACATGTAACCTTGCAAACGAATAGCAAATATCATAATATTTAATTTGTAAAACTTCTAGGATACGAATCCAAAATTTAGCTTATGGATCCAGAAAAAAGCCGTATTTAATGAATTTTGCAATTTAATCTGACGTTTCGACAATGAAACGTCAGATTAAATTGCAAAATTCATTAAATACGGTTTTACAAATATAGAAACTGGATCGCAACGCTCTACATTAAGTAGTTTGTAAAGATAATATTTAATACTAGTCGGTACCCGCGTCACTGCATGCGTTAACAGATGTTAAAAGATGTCAGCATTTTTTTAAGTTGGAATGGTCCTGTCATCTAATTGGCTGGAATGTTTTAAACTAATCGCCAAAGAAGTCATTAACAAGGTCGTTCATGAATTATGATTCATCAAACATAAACACTATCTTCTAGTCTTCCGTGAACGAACAATCCCTTTTATTTACATAATATGTATAATACAATATGTCTGTTATGACTTTACGAACTAATTCATTTCTAGCAAATAGAAACTCGTTAAAATATTTAAGACGTATTTATGATTGCTTAGCATATATATCCAATTTTTTCTTAATTTATAATACCTGAAAAAAGCCCCTTAATTTAGAAACTTGCAAAGCGTGTATTTCCTGTATTAAAACAGAAAAATTTGTTTAATAGTTTTCATTTGTTTTCCTCTTCTAATCTCCATAAAAATCACTTCAAGAACTAAATAATTTTTTGTATGTCGTTAAATTGAAGACATTTTTAATTTTCGTATTTTTTGAGTACTGCAGTAGTACGTTGAATTATTTTAAATAAGCTTACATCCAGGTGATGTTTGCAGGTATTTCAACTAAATTTTCAGTTTTGTCGCAGCATCACGAACTATAACAATGTGCCCATGTTTTAACCTACGATTATGTTTATACCTGTGTAATGGAAAACGTGTAACGATCATGAAACTACATGAAGTGGCTGAAATTAGTTTGGTTTTGTTAAAGTTTCATGAATGTAATTACTAAACGCACATTCAGGAAAACTATGTATTAAATTAGATTATAAAACACAATACAAACACAAATTTGAAAATTTCACTTGAGCATTTTATTTTTGTAGGTATGTAACTTTGTTACTGAGTGTGGTACAAAATCATTATATATTAAATACGCTAAGGTTAAGATGTTTGCCTCCCTTTTTCGAAAAAACCACACAATTGCCCCACATAAATTTTATATCATTTTATAGATAATTGCTGGCTCTACCGGCATCAACAACTAAAAAAAATATTATTGCTTTTGTTTTTGTAAATTTATTAATTATTAAAATTATATATATATATATATATATATATATATATATATATATATATATATATATATATATATATATTGCTAAAGTTTTGTAGGTATGTGTATGCATAACGGTTATACATTGGGGAAAATCAGTTCCACATTAAATGTGGAAGAAATAGCCCCTTAAAACAGTCGTTTAGAATACAGCCTATCTTTATTATTTTGTGATTTATAGCTGCGAAACCAGAATATGTATAGTATAGTTTGCATATTGCCTAGTCGTGACAACGGAACATGTATACCGGGCTAGCAAAAAAAATAAAAAAAACAAAGGTAAAATGTTATCACAGAATTTTTTTTATAGTGAAACCAAAGTTCGAACATTTCATAGATCATATTATTGTAGCAAGTAATGTAACATTAACCCGCTCATTTTTTATTTCTAAACTGCTTTTCCTTAGCTACGAGAAAAAATTGAAAATTGTTATTAATAATTACATTGGAAATTGTTGCGTCCATATTTTTTTAAACATACACAATTAAGTTAGCAGGAAAGGGGACAAATTGATGTTAATCAATAAACCAATTATTAACTTAGCGACGTTTCGGTCATATATTTGATCTTCATCAGGCATCTATGTGTACTTACTTTTAACATGTGCTGTACTTTATAGATGCCTGATGAAACTCAAATATATGACCGAAACGTCGCTAAATTAATAATTGGCTTATTGATTAACATCAATTTGTCCACTTTCCTGCTAACTTAATTGTGTATGCTTAATATTAATTGCAAGAATTATTTAAAGCACTTACTTTAAATAAATGAAAACTTCAAAACTGAATTATAAATAATTCATAATTAAATGTTTTCTCAAATGTAATCTTTATAATAATTTTTTCAGAATATTATTAACAACTTTTAATTTTCCTCGTAGCTGAGGAAAATCAATTTATAAAATATTACATTATAGAGAGAGAGAGGGCGTAAATGTAACAATGCTTGCTACAATATATTATGCTCTACGAAAATGATGAAACGTCACACATGATTTTTTGTGGTGTCCCGGTATGGCGTCAGACAGACGATATGTATGCAAAAGTTATCTTCGACGACACCCCGATCACCGATGGTCATAAATAAACTGACACGTTGACATCGTAGAAAAAAGGTATGAAGTCGCTGAATGCTTCGCGTATCGCCATTGCACAACCACTCACACTGACAACATACATCATTCAAAAAGTTCTATTGGAATTTACAGCGCAAATTCACAAATCCATTGTTATGCAAATGAAACATACATTTTAGAGTATAATAGTTATTTCATCAATAATGAAAAATACTTTTTGACACCCAATAATGAAGTTCTTAATAAACCATTTAAGAGAGACAGAGATTGAAGGTTATAAACGCTCGAAAACTAAGCTATTATGAGATCAGTTGTATTATCGTTATTCATATCGTTTTTATTTTCAAGTCATCGTCTATAAAATAAACATTTATATAAGTATATATTTTATGCACTTACGAAATGTATAATACGCGCCACGGCTCTAAAAGGTTCTGAAGTTAGTCATAAACAGCGTCGCAAATGCATATTTTAGAGCCGTTCTGGTCGTTTTGTGGGAAAGGAAGACTCCCACCATCTCCCAGTTACTGGCACAGAGCGTGCGCTTGTCGGTGATTGGTTATCGCTGGTTGTCTTGTCACTTGTCGCTTTCCTACTATAAAGTACAGTCCAGTATGCTATTGTTAAGTTGTTTCTTTGAT
Source organism: Venustoraphidia nigricollis (assembly GCA_034508555.1). Lineage (NCBI taxonomy): Eukaryota > Metazoa > Arthropoda > Insecta > Raphidioptera > Raphidiidae > Venustoraphidia > Venustoraphidia nigricollis. The sequence continues at coordinate 2,348,876 of JAVRKA010000058.1, read as the reverse complement.
TGTTCATTATTCAAGATGCCTAATACAGTTTTGCATAGACAAGCAGGAAAAATAATTTTTTGGATGACTTTATGCAAGGAATTAGATCTTCAGATTAAAGAAAAATTAAAAATAAGAATATAGCGTAAGTTTGTAGTTTTTCAACCGACTGTACCTGCGCAAGCCTCCATTTGCATCTAGCTTCCGAGCCTTTCAGATCAATGGCGCGTACTACGGTATACATCAAATTATTTAGTATTTAATTAGCAATTTAAAAATACTTAAAATTTACTAAAATTATTTTTTTTAAATATTGAAAATGGCAGTATGTTGGTTGAAACGCTGACAATAAAACAACATCAAACAACAAAATACTTGAAGTCAAAATATTTTTCAAAATTCTTATATTTATATTTAACCCACGTTTGTTAACAATTAATAGATAAAAAAAATAATAAATAAAACAAATTAGGGTGTATTCGACGACGAGCTTTTTATCTACAAACAATGTACGGATGCACTTTTTTACTATACAACATGTAGTTAAGTTTTTGCAGCACGTTGCTAGCATAGCCGGTGGTGGAAGTGGCGGACGAGGAGTATGTGGCGGAGGGGAAGGTGATGGCAAGCACAGTACTGATCACTGTACCGTGTTATACGACACACAAAAGGATCCATCGTTGTGTTATTTTCGCGTCTGTTTGCCGGGAAATGAAATACAGTAAAAAGGGCCATGCGAACGTTTTTTGTATGAATGTCGAACATACATAGATACGCGTGTTCCAGACAACTTTTCATCCATGACGCTCTTCACACATTAAAACAACCATGCTCTGAACATTGTTATTATATATTATAATACTAACTGTCCAATTCGGCTTCACTCGGGTAGGTTTTGCATTAGCAGCGAAATAATAATGCACAACAAATCTTTCATATTATATCACAGACGGTTACAACTTAAGGTGCGTTCGCGAATTGCTAGTTCTCGTGATCGGAACACGATTTGATTTTTCTTTTGAAAGATATGTTTTAAATTCTGCATTGCTTTTTTATGGAGTGTGGTCACTAAGGCAGAGGTTCCCAACATGTCTTGAACCACCGCCTCCTTTAGAAAAAAAAATACAACGCTACGTGGTTCGTTATAGTTAATTTTATATGAAAGACCTTTTCAATAAACATTTTTTTCAAAAATAAAAAATTGAAAAAATAGAAGTAATTTTTTACAAAAATTTGGATAATTTTTTTTTCCACACTTCAAATTTCAAGTAGTAATATTAATACCAATAATAATAATAATTAATAATAATAATAATGCGTTTAACGCTCTTTTCTTGACTTTATGTCATAACAGACGCCATTCGCACCATTACTATTTTCCAACTACCACACTTCCCGTATGTAATAGAAATGGGCGAATGAAGGAATTATAGGAAATTAGGATAAGATAGGTAATTTTTGAACTAGGAGTTTGATAAGTAATCGGCCATGGCCTCAAATAAGGAACCATCTCGATATTTATCTGGAATTAATTGAGGGAAACCATGGAAAACCTCAATAAAGATAGCCGGTACAAGAATTACCGTTTCTCGGCGAGAGGCAGTAGGAAAAAGTCCCAGCCACATCTGCCCCCACCGGGATTCGAACCCGGACCACCCAAATGCGAGTCTAGTGCTATCACCACTACTCTGCCCAGCTCGGTCAATACCAACAATAATAGTAATAATATTAATGATAATAATAAAGATAATAAATAAATTACAGTAATATATTTTTTTTAATTTTCTAAAAATAAATAAGGAAACAAGCAGTTCTAAATGAGGTAAAACGATGTTAAGGATCGTTGATGACCGTTTTAGAAACATTAAAAAAAAATTCGCCAAATTATTTAGATACCCCGTTCTACTCCCTTCCCTATTTTCAGTGTTGTATTATATTTATTTCTTAATCACGTAGGTATAAAAACAATATATAATATAAAAACAACTTGTTTTTAGTGTATTTGCCATATGGCAACATACACTATTGGCGTCGGTCGGATGGCGGGACCTAGGGGTCGGACCAAAATTTCTCGCCGTTTCATAACCTCCTAAACACATTGGCACCATTTTTAAAAATGTTTATATATATATGTATATATATATACATATATATATATATATATATATATATATATATATATATATATATATATATATATATATATATATATGTGTACGCGCAATAACTTTCGAAAGAGTTAATTGATTTCAGCGAAATTTGGGCCACGTGTTGAAATCCATCACCGCAAGAAGCCTATTTAAAATGGGCGTAATCGGGCCATTTTAAGGGTAGTTTTTAGGGGTTGAAAAATGTTTTTGGGCCCCAAAATATCGAAAAAATTCTCAGAATCGTTTCAAAATTGACATTTAACCCATTAGTAGCAATTAAAAAATGCCCCTAAAATTTTAATAAAATCGGCGTAACAGGACCGGACTTACACATTTTTTAAAAACACTAATTTGCAGATAGTGACTTATTTATTGAAGGACGTATTTAATTCGGTGTAGACGTTAGATTGATAATAATATTACAATTAAGAAAAAAAAATGTTATTTTAAGGGGTGTATTAAGGGGTTAAATTTTTTATTTTGCTCAAAAACAAACTTAATTTCACATAATAAAAGTATAAAACCACACGGCCCTATACAAGCAAATACACTATATTGTCGGCAGGGTTTTGGCACTGCGACCCGGGTTTTTTGTTCTAACTTTAACCTAAATCCAACCATAGTTGTGATATTAGTCACTAGCCCATTTATTATAAGTGTACACATGTGGTAAACCTGACAGTACATTTTTCAGAATAAATTTCACAGAGCTATCCACTCTTCTTTAATATACCAAACACACATATAGATAACTTACAACTCTATTGAAAAATAAACACGAAAATAGATCTAGGCATAAGAGATCTCAACGCACGAATAGACCGGATTTCTATGTAAACATTGTTCCTGAGGTTTATAGATATTGTGTTATATTCTGAGACTTGAAGCAACGATACAGATATAATATTTGCATGTTATGCCATAACAGGAAGATGATGTAGTCTAGACTATAGCCTTGTGTAGTCTGGTGTTAGAATAATCTTAGCGTAAACATTGGAGACATGATGTAATAGACCATAATATTGTTATACACACTATGAACATATTGGAAATATAATATTTATAAAAATAACAAATACCCTATTTGAGTGGATGCACCAAATGTAAGCAAACAGAATACAAAAAAACCCGGGTCGCAGTGCCAAAACCCTGCCGACAATATAGTGTATTTGCTTATACAGGCAGTGTGGCTTTATTACGCGAACTTAAGTTGGTTTTTGGGCTAAATAAAAATTTTGACTCCTTAATACATCCCTTAAAATAACATTTTTTTTCTTAATTGCAATATTATTATCAATCGAAGCTCTATACTAAATTATATACACACTTCAGTAAATAATTCACTATCTGCAAACTAGTTTTTTCATAAAATTTGTAAATCCGGTCCTGTCGGGCCGATTTTATTAAAATTTTAGGGACACTTTTTAATTATTACCAGAGGGTTAAATTTCAATTTTGAAACGATTCGGAGAATTTATTCGGTATTCTGGGGCCCAAAAACATTTTTCAACCCCTAAAAACTACCCTTAAAATGGCCCGATTGGGCCCATTTTAAATAGGGTTTGTGTGGTGGTGGATTCCAACATGCGGGCCAAATTTAGTTAAAATCAATTAACTCTTTCGAAAGTTATTGCCCGCACACACATATATATATATATATATATATATATATATATACATATATATATAAACATTTTTAAAAATGGTGCCAAAGTGTTTAGGAGGTTATGAAACGTCGAGAAATTTTGGTTCGACCCCTAGGTCCCGCCATCCGACCGACGCCAATAGTGTATGTTGCCATATGGCAAATACACTAAAAAAAGAAAAAATAAATAAATAAAAACAATAATTTTCTATGTGCACAAGAAGTAGTTTTCAGTTCAAAAAAAAAAACAAAAAACTATTCATATCGTTCATAAAAACAGCAATGGTAAAATTTCAGAAGTGTGTAATAGTTTTCTTTTGAACTGAAAAAAAAAATATTTTCTACTTAAAATAAATAGTTCAAAGGATATTTTATGGAGCAGATAAATTGACTAATTTATCTGCTCCATAAAATATCCTTTGAACTATTTATTTTAATTAAAAACAAGGAGCTGAACTTTCTGTAATATTTTCTACTTTTTAGTGTAAAAGGAAAATCGTTGTTTTTATTTATTTTTTACTTTTTGTCTTAATTAAATATTTTTACTGTTACATGCATGTTTTACTGTTACATAGAATTTCCCCGGGGGAAAAAACGAATAATCCTGCCTTTTAAAGTTTCAGCTTCCTAGGTCAATGGAGACCTGTTTTCGAAAAATCCTCCTATTTCTAAAATCCGGTTCGTAGATTATCATCAGAACAAAAACTGTGAATTCTATTATAACTAATTACAGCGAATTGGTAGAACGTAGTTATTATTAATAACACGCATTCATAATTATATATTAATGGTTAGTAAATATTTCCCTACGGCCTACACTCATTCAAATGTATTCGATTCTAGAGAAAATATTTATGCAATTTATACATTGATAATAGTGTAATTATATCCATTAGTGTTGTTTCAGATTACGTTGCATATCAATTTAGAGAACACGCCATGTTTTCATTACAAAACGAAGAAAAACACCGTATTGTATGTACATGCTGGTGTACAAAGGGAAACGGCAGAAAGCTTTCAATGTGTTGTTTGGAAACAGAGAAGTGGAAAGGCGTGAACATCCTTCTTCGTGTAAAAGTTTACGCTTCCATGTAACTTTTGATACCTACGACCTACGTTCTTATTACAAATGCGCTATTTAGGTCAGCGTTTTTTAAGCTGAGGCCCGTATGCAAATCCGAAGCAATCTGTGGTTTAAGTGAGGAAAGCTATGCAGCTCGGCCGTTGGCGGCAGAATTATACAAACGCCGTCCGGAAAACAGTGATTCTATAATGAGTGATCTGTAATGCAAGTTTGTAAGCGGACAAAGTTATAGAGCTCGGCCGGCGAGAGTCTAACTGTATAAACGTATCCGGCAAACAAAAAAATAATTTTCCAAATCGGTTCAGGCGTTTGCGAGTAATCGGGGAACATACATAAAAATAAAAATAAAAGATTCCGACGAATTGAGAACCTCCCCTTTTTTTTGAAGTCGGTTAAAAAGCAATTCTAAATGAATTTATCATTTAAACTTAAACTTGATAACAATTCTTTGAATCTTTCAATAATGCCTTCTTTATAAAAAAAAACTTTGATATAAGTAAAACGAGTTTAATTTTTCATATGGCAGTTGTTTTTTCGTTTGTGTATGTTAAAAGACGCGAGATATCAACAACAGTCTCCGGGATCTTTCAATAATCTTTGTTGCGGACACCAGATGTCATTAGGTAACAAAGTTAAGCCGTGATAAAGTAAGGTTAAGTTCGCCGACGACACATGACTAATGTTTGCACGTCCGGGGATTACGCGTTGCTCGCTTGTTGTCTTCGTTTCTTACGGCTCTAATGCTTTGTGTGAACCTCTGACATTACAGAAAACATAAAGCTACATGTCTGTGAAGGATATGAAACTCAATAGGTTTAAACAGTTGACACGTCGCAAAATTTAATTTCGGCTTTTTTAATAGATGAACGTCTAATAATTTTATCATTTTACGTAACTGATCCCTCAGATTGAAATATGCTCTCGGGAAATTTCGAACTGTGGCTGCAAAATTTATTTTATTACTTAGTAATACATTGCGGTTGTTTTTTGAGTCAGATGTTTATTTAATTACGGCGACGTTTCGGTTACTCGTTTATAATCATCTCCAGTTTTATTTTGTGTCATTTAGCTTCTTTGCTTTGAAATGACAATAAGATAATTTATTTTCTTGAATTATTTATTATTTAATATCTATCGCCTGGGTTTAAACACAATTTGATTATTAAGTACATTTACATCCATTTGCTTTTAATTTAATAAATATTAAAGACATATAGTACTCTAATAGCTGTTAGTCGTCGTACATGCTTTTATTTATGCAACAAGCATCTTCAATTAATATACACAAGATAACATTTCATGCTTGAAGTGTACAAGAAATTGCAAGTTCAGTAATGAATATTGATAGACTATCAAAATGAAATGAAAAGAAATCGGTGATAAAAAAATTAAAAATATTAATGAAAAAAAAATGAGTTTATATCGTTATGAACAAAAAATTCCGACCTATAGACCCACTCCAACTTCAAAAATATTAGCCTTTGATATATAATAATAAATACAATAAAATTTGTCATAACGCGTGTTGTGACGCGGATATCTACTAGTAATAAATATTTGCTATTCGTTTACATGCCTACACAATATGGTTTTACATGTAAAAATTAACCAAAGCATGCTTGTTAACCACCTGTAATTAATTTATTTTTGACAGATCTTCAAAACTAAAGAATATTTAATTTTTCGACCGGGTATGAAGAAAAATAGTATATACCACACGAGCAGAAAGCTGAAAGTCCTGCACTGCACGCCATTTGATGTCCTACACTTCGCCTCGGGCGTCATGTGGTGCAGTGCAGGAAATTCAACTTTTGGCTCTTGTGGTGTAATATACTATTTCTCTAATATTGCAATTTAACGTCAACAATGGATGTTTCATAATACAGGCTGTCCGAGAATTATCTTTACAACTTTGAAATTTAATAACTTTTGAAATAAAAAGGATATTCACATTCTGTTTTCTGCAGTTATTAACGCAACTCATAAAGTTTTTAGATCAGCACCTCCACATGTGCACCACGTGTGGCCCGAAGCACATCCAGTCGGTAATCGATTTCTTGCCAGGTACGCTGTAACATAACGTCTGTGACAGGGGCAAAAGCCTCTGTAATGCGGCTTTTTAAGTCAGCAATGTCAGTAACCTTTCTTCGATAAACAATATCCTTCAAATAACCCCAGAGAAAAAAACATTATGAGTTGCTTTAATAACTGCAGAACACAGAATGTGAATAGCTTTTTTATTTCAAAAGTTATTAAATTTCAAAGTTGTAAAGATAATTCTCGGACACCCTGTATAACTGTAAATTATAGCTATTTATTAGTGTATTTGCCATATGGCAACATACACTATTGGCGTCGGTCGGATGGCGGGACCTAGGGGTCGGACCAAAATTTCTCGGCGTTTCATAACCTCCTAAACACTTTGGCACCATTTTTAAAAATGTTTATATATATATGTATATATATATTTATATATATATATATATTTATATATATATATATATATACGTATATATATATATATGTGTGCGGGCAATAACTTTCGAAAGAGTTAATTGATTTCAACTAAATTTGGCTCACGCGTTGAAATCCATCACCGCAAGAAGCCTATTTAAAATGGGCCTAATCGGGTCATTTTAAGGGTAGTTTTTAGGGGTTGAAAATTGTTTTTGGGCCCCAAAACACCGAAAAAATTCTCCGAATCGTTTCAAAATTGAAATTTAACCCTCTAGTAGTAATTAAAATGTGTCCTTAAAATTTTAATAAAATCGGCCCGACAGGACCGGATTTACAAATTTTGTGAAAACACTATTTTGCAGATAGGGAATTTTTTACTGAAAGGTGTATATAATTTAGTATATAGGTTCGATTGATAATAATATTGCAATTAAGAAAAAAAAATGTTATTTTAAGGGGTGTATTAAGGAGTAAAATTTTTTATTTTGTCCAAAAACCAACTTAAGCTCGCATAATAAAGTCACACTGCCTGTATAGCAAATACACTATATTGTCGGCAGGGTTTTGGCACTGCGACCCGGGTTTTTTGTATATTACGTCAAATAATTAAAATACTGTCAATCATGATGAGGAAGCATTCGATGCTTGGTATGTAGTTTCTCAAATTAAAATCATAAATGCTATAGCACTGAAAACAATGTCTATCTGAACTGTTAACTTTAAATTGGTTATAAATGATCGTCATTTTTTGCTTGTAAAGCTGAAAATACCCGTGTTTATAAAACATAAGTAAGTATATATTAATTTGTAGTATTATGGGTGCTTTGTAGAGTTAATATAATAAATTATCTAAATATGCATCCAAACACAAACAAGAGAATGTCTACACAACTGCCGCGCAGACTATATCTCTACTCGAGCGAATTCTAATTTAATATTTGCTTTAATGTAATATCACATGCGGTCTTTGCAAGAACATTACCTACATACATATGTATTGTATAGAAATGTTTATTGTACTAGGTCATGCCAAAAATTATTACTGCGACAACATGTAAATGGGTCAATGGAAAAGTCTGTTGCAATACTTTCGAAAGATCATTTCCTGTAGGTAATATATTGTGGAGAAATGTTACATCAGAAATTAAAAATAAGCCAGTGACCAATTTTGTTGTATTTGATATTCCGCCCAGGCTTTGAAAAAAAACGTCTTTTAATTGATTTGCATCTTTGCATCTAGATCCTGTATGTGAGCCGGCTCACTGAACCGGTTCAAAAAGAGCCGAGTTCTGAATATGTTTCTGCAGTCTGCCACTGAGTTATCTAGTTCAGTCAATCATATCACGATCTGTATAGAATCAAGAATGCATAGCCAAACATGTGATGCATGAGTCATTTGAGCTGACAGACGCATCAAAGCAAGAACTGATACGTAAGTGTAAATGTGCTTCTGTGCGTCAAGTGTTTCACTGAATTATGCGGATCCGTTGATCCGTCGGCTCAAAAAAAAGTGAGTCGGCTCTTTGAACCGGTTCAGATCTGAGTAACCCAACTCTAATAGATACGAATACGGCTGAACGTGAGTTGCCAATAATATTGCAAATATAGGTAATGTAAAAATCAATTGTTTTATAAAAAAAATCTGCTATTTTATAGGGAGTAGGAATAAAAACAGTAGTAGATATATATCTCGATTATTTATGCTTTTATGACTCAGGTGACTATTAAAATTCACTAATGGCTCATTATTAACACAATGTTACAAACTGTCATAAAATAATGCATTGCAAACTAGACATATAAACTACTAACTTTGTCTAAATATGCACCAAATATACATATTAATTATCGCTGCATTAACATTGAATATGTCATGTGAAATCACAACATTGCGTTTTACGATTCTATTTATAAATCTGCACCAGTTAATAGACTACTAACTCACAAACATTTTCAACTGCTTTAAAGTCTATTGATAATTAGTACATTGAAGATAACAGTTTTAATTTTATACCACGACGATACGATACAAAAACACATTCTTATTGCTAGTAATAATAAGTTTATTGTCGAATCAACTGGACTAGATTCAATCATCGGATTGATCTTCCATCTGTTCTATATAAGATACGTAAAATATCAATAAAAATAAAATACAAAAATAGTAAGAATTAAAATATACAGATGATAACTATTAAAATTCAGAGATAATTTAACATTCAAAATATATATAACTAAGGAGGGGTCATAGGATTCTGCCGATTCTTGTCAACGTTACAACTTACAAGGTTATGTAACAAGAAAATTGTAATTACATTCAACATATCAAGGTCGAGACTCAAACCCGAAATAATAATTTTCAATGCGCTTCGGTTCCCTCTTTAACTATTATTATCATAATAGAAAACAGTATCACGGGTTATTGGAATAATGAAAATAAATCAATTTAAACACTCACTGAATGCAATGTTTCGTCTTTTCTTTAATTAAGACTTTTGTAATGCCAAATTGCATATTATATCATAGTTTTATTATCATTTAAGCATATTGAGAGCTTGAAAAAGTCTTAATTAAAGAAAAGACGAAACGTTGCAATCAATGAGTGTTTAAATTGATTTATTTCCATTATTCCAATTATCCGTGATACTGTTTTCTATTATAACATCTATCTGGAATTGAACTTTAAAGATGAATTATTATCATAATTAATCTAAACGGTGTCAATAGTGTACCTATAATTTTTAATCGATCCGTGTATATTTTATACGTTTTCCTCTTGTTTATTACCTACGCACAGAAGAGGAGTTAATACTGGCAGACAATAGTGCGGCTTCGCTTTAGATTTATTGTTTTTAGTTGGCATTTTGTATAGCCGGCACTTTGTAAATTAATTTGTATTTTATCAGATTTCAACTTTGTGTGTCTGCTAATTTGCAAAGAGTTCCTGTTCGTTTGAATAATTCCTGTTATGCATTACGAAAGCAAACTTCAAAGTTGTCTGAACAATTAGCATCCATGATGTAAGCAATATTGTATTCTATATAAATGGGTGCAGTGTTGACGCTTAACTGTTCTCGAACTAAAATGTCTACTGTATCAAAGTCTCATTTTAGTAGGTAGTCTATATTTTGTTCATTTAATTATAAACAATTTAAGTTTGATGACTAAAATTTAGTTGAAAATACTAAATATAATATTCTTTGGAAAGTATTTTAATTTATGTATTTAATAATAAATTGAAAATATAATGACCAGTTTTCGACCTAAAACCTGGGAGTTTGAACGAGCTCTGAAGCCGTCACCTAAACAACCTCGTCTTGGTTTGATGTTAATATTTGAAACTGTACAATTACGCATTTTTTATACCAAACTGAACTAAAAAGTAAAAAGTCTTTTTTTATTGTAAAAATCGTGGGGTGCTTGAGATCAACTGGTATAAATATTTATAAGTAACTATGAAAAGCAGAGTTAGTGTAAAAAAATATAATAATCTCGAGAACTACTAAACAGATTTGAATGTGGTTTTTGTATTTTGATAGCTTATTTTGTGGGGAGATTTAGGGCTATAATAACTGTCCGGTTCGGTTTCGTTCCAATGAAAATTGGATTGAATTGATTATGAATAGATTTGAATGTAACCTTCATCATTCGCAAGCTTATTTCTTGAGGAATTTCTAGGTCTGTACTATCTGTTCGGCTCGTCTTCGTCCGAGTTCAAGTCCGACATATTAATTCTATTATTAAGAATAGTAACTAGTCGCGGACAGTAAATTATAAATTCGAATCAACGAGCGAAGCGAGGGGGTAACTGATTAATTGAATATAAATTCGACCGAAAAAAGTATGTAACACATTAATTAATTATAAATTAGAGAAAAAGAGCTAAGCAAGTGAGGAACGTATTAAATAATTGTTGGTCGAGTGTACTCGGACGAAGTCGGACATGGCATCTGCTATTTTTAAATTTCGTATTCGTAGAATCGAGGTATGTTGACAACCGTTACAGTTCAACATTTTTCGCAATTTATTTATTTATAAACCGATTTCATTTAAAGTTGTCAGGAAAACAGAACATGCGACGGCAGAGACAATTTGATTAAATCAGAATTTCAGATATACATAAAATCATAAAATATGTTAACATGAGAAAAAAATATATAAATTCATATATAACGGATGATATTTTGCTGGCATTCAAATGTAACAAAAAGTATATATTACCATTTTACTTGTTGCTGTTGAATGTGATTTAAATCCTCGTAACGTATTGTTTCCATAAAACTCTAACCGAAATCACCTTTTGTTCTGCAAATATTAAAAAAAGAAACAAATGTTGTAGTTTTTTATGTATCATACATAATGTTACACAATATAGCACAGAACTTTTTTACACGCTTTTATTAGCTTCACCTGTATGTTTGTAATGAAATCTTTGAACATGAAAACCACTGTTGGAAATTTATACAATTAAAATATAAACTAATACACAAAATTCTCACATTAAACAATTATATTTATTAATTTAGATACAATATTCGTACCCGTACACGTTTCAATTCAATCTCTATCTGAACACATCTAACAAAAATATCTATAAATTTATGTCGCGTTACGTAAGCATATTATTTCATTACTTCAGTTTCAAAATGTAGGAACAGCGGTACGAAACAGCCGGATTTCCCACACCACCCACTTTAAAACGTCAGATTAGGCTGAAACTTTGCACACTTATCACAAACCAATGACAGTACAATAATTTAATAAGTTTGTCCCATTCTCCTGACTAGAATCACTAGGATAATAAATAAGACTAAAAAGTAAATAATAATTTAAAAAAAATTTAAAAAAACACGCTTTGATAGCAAACCGGCCTAAAAAGTGAAAAATATTTTTTTTGTTGTAAAAAAGCGTGGGGTCGTTTTACAAAACCTTTTAATACAATGGTCGACATGCATCTTGAAGAAATGGATAATATTCTGAAAGATGAAGTTTGAGGTTAAGATTGTCCACAACACATAAACAACATAAATTCCATGATATGCAAAGATACAGCGGGTATAAACAAATAACTTTTTAAATTCTGGAGCGTACAAGTAACGAGAATTCACGAGACATGAAATACCAAATATCAACTTTATCCAAAAATTTGTTTTGTTACATCATCTTGTCTTGTATAGTTCAGTTATTATTTAACCGTCACTTTGAAGTCTACTATATTTGTATTGTAAAAACATATTTCTTTATTATACTTTTAGAACGTCCAAAAACGGGAATTTGGCGTTTTTTACCGAGCTGGGTAGAGTAGTGGTGACAGCACTAGACTCGCATTCGGGAGGTACCAGGTTCGAATCCCGGCGGGGGCAGATGTGGCTGGGACCTTTTCCTACTGCCTCTCGCCGAGAAACGGTAATTCCTGTACCGGCCATCTTGATTGAGGTTTTCCATGGTTTCCCTCAGTTAATTCCAGATAAATATTGAGATGGTTCCTTATTTGAAGCCATGGCCGATTACCTATTAAACTCCTAGTTCAAAAATTGCCTACCTTATCTTAATTTCCTATAATTCCTTCATTCGCCCATTGCTATTACATAAGTTGAAGTTTTAAAAATGTAGAAAAATAACGGGAAGTGTGGTAGATGGAAAATAGTAATGGTGCGAATGGCGTCTGTTATGACATAAAATCGAGAAACGGACGTTAAACGCATTATTATTATTATTATTATTATTATTATTATTAAATCCTAAAAATTAATAACTTTGAAAATATCAATATCCCAAAAAAAGTTTTGATCTTTTTTTATTGAAAATCGGTAAAAAAAATAAAAAAAAGGTTTGTTTTTTTTATTGCTATAAAAACAAAATGATTTAAACAATACATGAACGGATTACCGCCTGGTAACATAAGTTTTCACAATAATTTTAATATAAGTGAAGACAAACGCACCTTTTAGAATAAATAGTTTTTATGACGCCATTAAACAGACAAAATATTTGTACTATATCACTATAAAATAGTAGGTCTAATGGTACGTTTCTTGTAATTATACAACAAAGAGACCCTTCTAGTTAGCTCTTAGATAATAAAATCTGGCCTGCGCACTTAGATGTTTTACCCAAATGCTTTTACTAAGCTTTAAATGAGCAACAAGTATTTGATTTTGATGTCATTAATTATATTTGCCATTTTACCGTAGTACAATGAGAGAAAATGTAGGTCGAATACCTGTTAACGCATTTTATGATTCTAATGCAGCCGATCGTAATTAACTGTATGAAACATGATCATTTAATATTAACAATTTTCATTACAGTTAGTACATATACGACATATTTAATATTCACATTGATAGTTATTGTTTGCTATTATATTGTTTTGAAAGGAAATTTTATTTTAGATATGTCACTGTAAATTAATCCCGACGGTGACATAGTTTGAAGAATAATTTTTCCTAATATTGCATTGAACGTTAACAATGAGTATTTTTTGTAATAGGAAACTGCCGCTATTTTTTTGTATTGTCATTAAAGATTATGAAAATAATGTGGTTAAATTATAACATTTTATATACAGTCTCTGCGTACTTGGGTACTCATAATTAAAATTTTAATTGACAAGAGACGGATTGGAGACATTGTGTTTTTGTGTAAAATTGAGATAATATGGTAAATAATAATACTTTAATCATGTAACTTTTTTTGACGATGGATATTACTAATTTGTAATTCATTTGAGCCATGAAGAGGTCAACTAGGTTGATGAAACGTCAACAATAAAATAATATTGCATATGCGTTTTGTCTAGTGTTGGGCATAATCGATACATTTCAATAATCGAATGAATCGAAATAATCGGTTTTTATAATCGAATGATCATTCGAATTATCGATTATGAATGATTTGAATTATCGATTATGAATGCGGCCCGCAAAACCTGTGAATTCGGCCCGCGATATCAATACGATATATTATATTTTTATTAAAAAATAAATAAGTAAATAGTAAAATAAATAATACATATTACAACTAAGATACAATAAAATATTTTAATATTTTTAAAAAATTCTTACAGAACTTTAACCATACGCGTTTGTATGAATAAAATATTGTTTACTTTATATTTAAAAAAATATTGTAGTATGTCTAGTCTAGTTATTACGCATTGGTTTTGATTTTATTACGTTCTTTTTTTTTTTGGCCCGCCAAAAAAATCGGGAATATCAAATTGGCCCGCCTACGAAAAACTTTGGGAGCCCCTGGTTTAAACAAACGAAAGCACCCCCACCTCCAGTGCAACAGACTTCTCAATGTGTGCAGATGCAGAACCGAATGATATATCATTCATAATCGACAATCGACATACATACATTTCATATCTCGCTAACCATAATCGGTTCAAGTGAATGATATCTCGCTAAGCATAATCGAATCAAGTGAATGATATCTCGCTAAGCATAATCGAATCAAGTGAATGATATCTCGCTAAGCATAATCGAATCAAGTGAATGATATGATGATATCTCGGTTGCCATAATCGAATGATGTATGATAATTCATAATCGACAATCGACATAGTACTGTGTCGGGATTAATAGTTAATACAAAACACATTAATAATGGATTCGCTGGTATGATTCAATACAAAAATAAAACGAATTCTTTATTATTATAAATTAATCATAGATCATAAATCATAGATTCGTATTTAAAAAAACAATATAATTTAAATTTTTCGGTGATAGTCTGTTCCTCCTTGCATTAGTAATCACAGCAGTTTTGGAAAATATCCTTTCGGAAGGCACGGAGGTAGCTGGCGCACAGAGAGATTTTTTATGAAACTCGTATAATTCAGGAAACAAATCTTTGTTTTCTGATCAAAAAATAAGGGGATTGGAAGAGCGAGATATATCGGGCATTGACAAATATTGTTTTATGATTGCAACGGCTTTTGTAGTAATATAGTGACAGTGAATAATAAGTAATAAGTTAATAACCGGTCACTATGAGAAATGTATGTACCGTATACACGTAAACTCAAAACATACGCCGCCGCTCTAACTTTAAGTAATGCAGTCAATGACTGGTCTACTGGAGTCTGGGAGACTGGAATGCCAAAACAGTACAACAAAGTACAAACGAAAGTACCCCCACTCTTCAGTGCACGCAAATGCAGAAACCGAGTGATATAATATGATATATGTCGGGATTAATTCACATACATTTCATATCTCACAATCGATTGAAGTGAATGATATCTCGCTAACAATAATCGTTTCAAACGAATGATATCTCGGTTAACATAATCGAATGATCAATTATTTGGCCATAATCGAAATATTTCGATTATATCATTCATAATCGCCCAAGACTAGTTTTGTCCTTACTTAAAATAGAAGTAAAAGTAGTATTTATTTTCTTGTTGCCAACAGGCGTAAAAAACGTCGTAATACATTAAAATTACAACAAAATGAGTATACAATTTACAATAAAACTACATAAAATCGACTGTATTATAAAATGCTTTTTCTATGAGATACTATTTTAAATGAGTTTTAAACTATAAATTCTTGTTAAAGAGGAGGTCATATTTTTCCTAGTAATAGAATATTTGTTGCGCTACTGGTAGAGCTCAATTTTTCCTCTAGTGTCATAATTGTGTGACGTTTTCTCAAAATAAGTGGGGTTGTCATGATTCACAAAACAGGCTGCTTCTAAAATGTAAATTGGTAGTAATGTTAGCATATTTAGGTATTTGAAGTGTGTTATTGTTTTGAATATAACAATGTATTTTTCCTTTTCATTATCAAGGAGGACACAAACATTTACTTTAATAACGGTGAAAAATGACGTTTTTAACGCGTTTTTTTCCGGTAGATAACAAAGAGTTGTATATATTTATTTTTGTATATAGACTATAATTTTTCTTAAAAATTCAATACTCTGCACAATTGTTGATATACAAGTGTGTCTTAACTTTGATGACATAAAAACAAAAATATCATTTGAGCTTAAAAAAAGAAAGACTTATGTTAAAAATAATATGTTTTATCAATTAGAATTTTTTAATGAGCTGTAGCGTGCATATTAAAGTAATGCACAGAAAATATTTGTCCATTTTGTGATATTTTAAAACCATACAAAAATCAGTAATAATTTAAAATTTTAAGAACTCAGAATAAATCTTTACTTATAATTTTTCTTCTTCGGAGCTAATTCTCTATGTATTAACAAACTTCTAAGTTTTATGTTGTTGGAAACTGTGCAATTAAAATTGAAAATTTTGCATCAGCCTATAGAGCACCATTGTTGTTCAGTGTTTTGTACCAATCAGTATAAAATAAATCCTTGGTCGGCGTAAACTCCTCAGTAAACAATCATTCCCCAGTTTCTGCTTTGTTGACACTGTTAATAAAGACAGGTCCTCGCCGTTAACATTTCCCGGACGTCGGCGGCCATGAAGGATGAGAAAAGCTTGAAATGGCGAGATGTGGCTGAGGTAACATGGCGCTCTGTCAACGTGAACACAATCCATGTAATACGGTAATCTAATAGAATGAATGAACCATTTTGGTTTCAGCAAAATTATTGCAATTTACCAACGTGCAATCATTTTTCTCACGTATTATAATTCCAAACTATTTTAATCCTCCCGAAAAATGACAACAATTTTAAAATATGTCATGGTACTAGGCTCAGAGAACCTTGATTTCCTGAAATAAATTTGAAAACACAAGGTGCTTGCATGTAAAATGCACTTACGTACGTTTCGAAATTTTCTACTTTCTATGAGCAATCTTATTCAATCTTTGATGTTAATGCTTCAAAATAAACTATGAATATGTACCATTCTTTGAATATGATGAAACCAAGTTTTTTTGATCTAAATAAACGTTTTAATATCAGATAAAAACGAGAAAATCAATTAAAGTTTCACACAAATTTTTGCACCGAAAAAGTTAAGATTAAAATAAAAAACTATTGAGCAAATCAAATTTGTCAGTAATTCGAAATGTCGTGACGTACTTTAAAGAAATATTTACGAATATCGCGTGTTTTGATTCAATTTTTAGGGCAAAAATATGTTTTCTGAAATTTTTAATCACTGGGCCAAATTTTGTAAAGTTTAAAGCTTAATCATAGCTCATAAAAACAGGTGAAATTAACTACAGTGCCAAATTTTGTGAAAACATATTTTACGACCTGAAAGAACAGTCATCTTAAGACAATAGTATTTCAACTAAACAATTATTTACCTGCATGGTTTGCAATTCTGATATTATATTGTTAATAGTGCAAATATTTAAAGCTACTGTTGTATTCCACGCTACACAAGCCAAAAAAAGAAACAACAAAAACGAAAAAGAAAATTGAAAGTTTTATATGTTTAACTGCTAGCGTTAATAAAGATTTATTTCCTTAGAACTAAGAATTACTACTCGTATGTATGTATAATTTCGAAATGAAGCTACTTTTTCAAGAGTGGTAAGATAGTTGTTAAGTCTTGCTGCCACATTTATTTCCACTTTTAGTTTCATGTTTTGAATATATTCACAATAATCATGCCAACCTTCTATACCTACATAGGTCTATTTATATCATACTTATAAATCTTCTCAGTTAATTCATTCCAACGTTTCTAAAATTAAAATTATTAATTTCCAATTTTGTGTTTCAAAATTTTTTACAATTATCAAGGAGGATGTCTTGTCAAACTATTCCCGAAATTAGAAAAAAAAATATTTTGGACTTTAGACAGGCCCCGTAGGTTGTATGACACGCAGTACAAATCAGAGCTCAGCTAGGGGCTTGGCTCTATTAGAGAGCTTATAACGTTTTAACAGTGAAAGCATTATAAATTTGTGAGTCTTGGCAACCAACTTTACATGAAATGTTTTTTGTGGAATCGTTATTTAGAATCCTACATCACGCGTTCTCGAAACGATAAGTAACGTATGTGCGCTGGGCTGAAGTGATTTATCGGAACCACAAAGATATAATTGACCTGATAAAACAAGCTCTGAATGGAGGAACTTCTGTAAATGTCATTAGCAATTGGCAACTGAGACTCGGTCAATATATCAGGACTGTAAATAAATAATTGGTAGAAGATCTTAATGATGCTTGATAGTATAGTAAACATTATGGTTGGTAAAGCTTGGAAAAATAGGTATTTTTCACAGTAAAGCGATCTATCAAGCTGCTAAATAAGTAATTGGACAGGTGAAAGTATAGAGTTTTTCATGTGTCGTAAGCTGGAAGATGAGCAAACAGTAGGTATAAAGGCCATTCTATTTCTACTAAGGTAGGTACTTTACACAAACACATTAATATAAATTATCTAACTTATTCTTTGTAACCAGTGTATTTACTGTATAGTTAGTGAAATGCTGTTATCAAATCCTATCTTCGCTGTAGTGCTTGTATGTGTGAACCACTGTGAAAAAGTGAAAAAAATAAAAATTAATGGAAGTACTTTTTTATAATCACGAATGTGCAAAAAATCCTTTGTAACAAATCTGGTCAAAGTAAATCCTCGGTTATACAAACGTCAATTATTCGAATCACAGTACAAACATATTTTAATTATTAGAATCAATATTCAATTGTTAGGAACATATTCTCTGAGATGCAGAAATCATTGTCAGAAACAAGATCAAATTGAAATTTTCTTTTTATCGTTATTTAAAAAAGTAGAGCGAAAATAAGGAAAACACACTGAGGAATCCCCTAAAAATCAAAAAAGTTTAATATTTAGGTTCGCATCGTTGATCAGTGTGTCAGCTAGGCCTTAGAGTTGTGTAACTCAGATCTGAACCGGTTCAAAGAGCCGACTCCGACTGAAGATTTGTGAGAGCCGACTCACTTTTTTTGTAGCCGACGGATCAACGGATCCGCATGACTCAGTGAAACACTTAAAACATAGAAGCACATTTTACACTTACGTATCAGTTCTTGCTTTGATGAATCTGTCAGCTCAAATGACTCATGCATCACATGTTTGGCTATGCATTCTTGATTCTATACATGTCGTGATATGATGGACTGAATTAGGTAACTCAGTGGCAGATTGCAGTAACATATTCAGAACTCGGCTCTTTTTGAACCGGTTCAGTGAGCCGGCTCACATACGGGATCCAGATACAAAGATGCAGATCACCAAAAAGACCCGTTTTTCCCATCTCTAGTAGGCCTCTGACAATGTAGATAGCCGGATATCCAAAAATCCTGTATTTGTAAATCGGACGATTTATAAATTATATAATATATTAAAAATAACCAGAAATCGTTTTTTTTTTCATACACGTTTCACTAATCATCAGAAAATTATTGAAACCAAAGAAGCAACCATCTTCTAATGATACTAAAATTGCCAGAGAAACGTACGTCGAAAAAAGTGTGATTGATTTTGATGTTTTGTGGTTATTTCTTATATTCAGGATCTGCTTTAGTATTATTTGTTGTTTTAGCTCATTAGTATTTCTGTGATGTTTATTGACAGAAAGTTATTTTAGGAAAAAAGTAATGCCTTAAAGGAAAGAGTCAATAAAAAATAATAGTAGGCTGAGTCGAGAAAAATCTCGGTGTTAAGACAAATGGTTTGTTTTCGATTTATTTACTGTATAATATTTATAAGAATAATACAGGGCGTTTAAAGTTTGTACCGACAATTTTCGGGAAACAATTTCTTTTTTTTTTAAATAGTGCGTATGAACGACGGTCCGAACATCCTTCTTTACGGAATTGCAATCCCCTAAAATTTACACCTCTGCAATGGGAGAGGGTATTTATTATATATATTGTATTAATTGACGCATTTTATACAGCTCTGTACTGTTTTTTAAAATAAAGATTTTATGTATGTATGTATGTATGTATGTATGTATGTATGTATGTATGTATGTATAACCGATATCAAATAATTTTGGGAGGCGATGTTTTAATTCATTTTAAAGAAAAGTTTCTAGGGATTAAAGTCCGAAAAAGCTTTTTTGTGGAGCTGCAGCTTTTTGAAAATTTGAATTTTTCATTTTAAGTGCAACATATGAAAAATTTAAATTCATGAAACAGTTTCCAACATTTATATTTATTCTTGTTTCATTTTAAATACTAAGAGTACAGATTCGTGTAAATACTCCCGCTGTACTATACAGGGTGTCTAAAACTAACGCCGCTGGCTTTAGAGGAAAATATCGAATAATCTTTAACCATTTTTAATTCTGCAGTATTGTTCTGTAATGAGGTTTGTTACGGATAGGACAGAATTCTGTCGTCCAAAATACACATCTAAGTCAGCCAGAAGTTTTTCTTCGTAGAATTGAGGGCTAACTGAGATGTAGAGTACAGTAACATGGGTGTGAATAAAAACTATGATGTTAATATAAATATTAAGAGCACTGTGGTTGGAACAATAAAAATAAAAGAATAGTTACTTCTTACCACAACAGATTTATTCAGTGGATGTACATTTCGAGAGCTAAGCTCCCATCTTCAGCAAAACACTAAACTAACTAAATTAATTTATTTAGTGTTTTGTTGAAGATGGGAGCTTAGCTCTCGAAATGTACATCCACTGAATAAATCTGTTGTGGTAAGAAGTAACTATTCTTTTATTTTTATGATGTTAATCAAAGTCGTAAATGATAATAATTATAATTACAATAACAATAATTACAATTCAGGCACGTTCTGTGCATTAATATTGAAGGATTTTTTACAAGCGATATGCCCTTTTGGGACACTGAGTTGTACATAGTTGGGTAAAATATAGTATTAGTTGTGTATACAAAATATATAGGTATAAATTAGCATCGAAAATAAACTGCTTTACAACAATAGTTCATGTCAATAATGATAAGTATTATCTATTTTCTTATAATTTTTGTATGATTTTTTCAAGAAATCGTTATTATTTTCACATTTATGCAATTATTTTTATGTGAACCGTGAAAACAGTTTACTCTGCCTTAAAAATGATTAAAATTTTTGAAAAATAATTTGCTAATAAATACAGTTCATAGAGTCAACTTTAATTAAACGTCGATTTTGTTGTTTCAGATTTTCATTATACATTCCGGAAATAGTCTGAAACCATAAAGGTAAGAAAAAAATATTTTTTCCTTTTAAAAAGTATTAATTCGTTAACCGACCGGTGTAAAGCAGTACTAACGGCCCTGGACTCGCATTCAGGAGGTACTGTGTTCGAATCCCGGTGGGGGCAGATGTGGCTGGAACTCTATTGACTGTCTCTGTCCTGAGAGAAACGGTAATTTCTGTACCGGCCATCTTGTTGAGGTTTTCTATGGTTTCCCGCAATTAATTCCAGATAAATATCGAGTTGGTTATTTATTCAAGGCTATGGCCGATTACCTGTCAAACCCCTATGCTTTCGTTGCCTACCTTATATCTTAATAAATTCCTAAAATTTCTTCATTTTGCCACTACTATTAAGTTGAAGTTAAAAAAAATAAATCTGAAATTTTTCAAACGATAAATGCGACATAAGAATATAAAAGAAATCTTGTAAAACGTCTGAAATAAAATGGAGATAAAAAATATGGGGACAATTTGAACACTTCGCAAGGCACGCACGTGTAACAAAAACATGTATGTATATGTAGGCTTGGCGTCTTACAAAGATGGATCTGTGGAATGTAGGGCTGGTTCAAGTTTTCTTTTAAACAAGCGGATACTTATTTTGTTGCTCCTTTTCATGGCATCTTGATAATACATTTATCATAAGAATTCGTTTTTAAGTCATTATAAACACTGCTTCTGATTACAAGTTTTTCTAACAGTTGTTTGTATAAAAAAGTATAGGATCTTTTTGTGGGCAATTTCTTGATTCATGGATTTGATATTATAACTGTTTTTATCAGAGAACCAGTAGATAAAGGAGATATTTACTTAAGAGTCATTTTTGACAGCTATACGAATATTATGGCGCTGTCAATCTTTTTTTAGAATAATACAAAAAAAAATAAATAAAAAATTAGTCAATTGCTTTTCTAAATTAATTAGTTACCACAGTTACTTTTATTATATTATAAAAAATCAAATTGTCTAGTAAAAATAAAACATATTTAGTATTTGTTTGAAATTTGTTCTAGAGAAAAAAAATTACATAATTTCATTTCGTTTAAATATTTACTATTTGATTTCTATTGAATTAAATATATGTATTGTTAAATATCAAAATTTTTTTAAAGTCATGGTTAACTAGTTAAAGGTATTATTTCAATTCTATTTAAAAAAAATTTTAATTATTTCATTAACTAATTTGTATTTTTAATCATTTCAGTTTTGCCCGAAGAAGTTAAAACGAATTAACGAAACGTCACAAATTTTTTAATTTAGTTTACTATATTAAAATTGAATTGTCCAATTTCCTGTTAAATTATAAAAAAAAACTTATCATGTAGATAATCTTGATTTAAAAATGTTCTCTTTTGTCGCCACTAAAATAATTTGTGCTTTTTTTATTCAAACGGTATACTATATGGCCAGAATATATGCGTGGGCGTATGCTAAATGTACTATACATGTCATGAAGCTTGTGTTGCGCCTGGAGCATTGTTGGTGATGGCAGAAGGTACATTGTACACTATCGAACATTTCTCTGTTTGGTTTATGCGCTATTTCCACTCGGCAGTATTGAAACAAAAGAACGTATGTAATACATTGAGAGCATCTAAATGTCTAATTCACAAAAAAATTACGGGATTTTTTACTTAAATGCACATTTCGATTTTATAAATATGTTCTCTTATACATATCTACTGACAATTAAACTCGCACTAAACTTTAGTAGCCGGGCTTTTTCCTACGTGACATTAGACAGTTAAATTTCATAATTGTGTTAAAACAGCTCCGACCCGAGATACTTGCCCACCTAGATAAGTGATTTTCATAACGCACCTTTAAACAAAAATTTTCACAACAAAATCACTGCGTGCATCGTTCCGATCATAGACAGAACGAGCTGCGTTACTTATATAATCATAAGGAGTGCTGACACGGTTCGGCACGTATACAACACATGTCGGTCAGCTGGTTTTTCGATATCACTGAACTGACTATCCGGTGTCATCGGCACTCCCTCCCCCCGTTACATATCTTCGTTATGCTGCGCCACAGACCGTCGCCTGGTTTCAAAATATATTTAACTTGATTATGCCGCATAACTTTTTTTCTGTTTTTAGATTTCAAATTAACTTTATATATAAGTGGTTAAAGGTTAAAACAAATAAGGGTGGTCTTAGATTGGCCCAAAAAGTGCATCACATCCAATGACGGTTTTTGTGCTGGATCTAGTCAGCAAATACTTTTTATGAAACATAGAAGATTGACCACGAAGTTACCTTGGAGATTGATTTAGTCCTTATTTATGTAATCAAACATGGTTAGAGGCTAGAGTCTCATATTTAAACACGATAGGGATGACTCCATTTCGCAAAATCTAAATAGTGTTGACTCTTGATTTATCTTCATCATATATAAAAAATTTTCAATGAACATGATCCATCAAAAGTCCAAACACATTTTTGAGTGTCGGCTTTCTGAGTCTAATTATGTTCTCAGGGAGCCTTGAGGAAGGTCCCACCATCATTTTTTCACATGTTTGTTACGTGAAACCAAGGCCTAATCAAAGAAATGTTGTTCGCACTATTTCCCAATAGTCTGGTAGACGTTTCAACGTCACACATAAATAAAATTAAGTACTACGCAATTTTAAATTGTCAAAGACTAACCAGATGCTGTAACGTCTAGATTGCCTACTTTATTACCACTCTCTCAATTTCTCTTTTTTTTCCACCTGCTCTTCAGTAACAACCTGTCGTCTGCATTATTCTTTAGTCCAGTTGATTTCCAGAATTTACTAAAGGAATCCTTTTTTGTTTATTCTTTTCTTTGTTCTCTTTAGCTTTCAGAATATAGAGCCGCATTTCAAAAGAATTAAAGTTGTTCAGAGAATTATATAACCGCGTTTACAATTAAATAACATTCATACGTATTTAGAATTGCTTTTTGATTAATCAGTTTTTAGTTTATTTTTTTATTAGTAATGTTTGATTTTTAGGTATACATGATTTTTTATGAAGTTAAACTTCTTTCGGCGTATTCAGAGTAAAATCTTATCGGGCAACGGAAGTTGCGGGCGCACAGCTAACGAAAATTCGAAAGTATGAAGTTGGCTCAGACTGATATGACAAATGAACAAAATCAATTTATTTTCTGTCATCTGCAAACTATATAATATACTAGACTACTATAACCTTTGATAACAAGCAATAGTCGTCTTAACTGTCATCCAGTTTTTTGGATTACTCAATGGATTGAATATAAAAGTAAATAACAAAATAAAATTGTTTTCAAATATCTAAGGCAAATTTTTGTAAGTTGTATAATTGTTAAACTTTCTGAAGATTTTATTTCAGTAAATCATTTGAATGGATATTACAAATTAGCCATTTAACAAATTTAACCATTTCAGGAAATCGTTGTTTTCTTAAAAAAAACTAAACAAAGTCGTAATTTATAATATTTCGGGGACAAAATCTTGAAAGGAAATAAAAATTTCGCACCGGTGAGCTTATACAAATCATAAAAATTTAAGAAGATTTTCAGGTAAGAAACATGTCTAGAGGGAAATTCATGAAAACACCTTCGCCAGGAGACAAAGAGATGGAGTTGTTTCCGTTTCCGGTTGTGGCATTTATTGTATAGGTATATATAGCATGCATTGTGGCACGCTGTTAGTTTGCTGTTAAGTAGAGCGTTACGTCGCGTTGGTCACGTGTGCAGTGGAAATGTTATGCAGTACTTGTACTTGAGTATCCGTGGTCATTTGTTTTGCCACGTTGCGCCGGTGAAAATCATTCTAAATTATAGACGCTCGATAAAAGAGGTCAAATTTGTTATCGCATTGTTATGCAAATATATTCCTGTTAATCTTAGAATAGTTTCATTTAATTTTTTCATTGCAAATGTTTACCTATTCTTGTTTTTCATAGAAGTCATCAAAACAACGTGTACACAGTTACTGTGAGAATAATAATCCAAATCATAAATATTTTTTAGTTTTAATATCTAGTGACTAGTAATTCCAATTATCGCGACTCAACGGTATAAAACATGTTTTTTACGTTGGAAGAAAACAGTATTTGATAGCGTGTTGCTCTCTGGACGAAAAACTAAAAAAATGACTCAATAAGCATACATGTTTAATTTTGAACACGTAAGGCAATAAAAATACATAAAAAGCAAAATCAATTTAGTTATTTTAAGTATATACTATAATGATCGTTTTAATCATTATATATAAAATAAAAAATAAATAAATAAAACACAATAAAATTTGATTTAATCAAGACGAAGTTTAAATACCTCTGATCACAACGAGATTGAAAATTATAATATCTTATTGATATTGCTAATAGAAACTTCAAACAAAACAATGTCGTGGTCGACAATGCAAAGTATTAATGTTGTCACTAGGAGACCCAGCAATACCTTCTACAAAATGTATCTATATAGCAAATAAATAGGTCATAAAAGAAATTTCAACCAAAATATTTTAAGAAATTCTGTGTAAATCACAACCTTTCAAAAGGGAGTATGTATTGCCGCTATAGTGCTATTCTTTGCCTTTTCTAAAAGAAGCTGTATTTTTCAATATACAGTTTGATTCGAAATAGAACCAATGTTAAGCCTGCCGTCCCATGAGCCAAATAGTGGCCTGGAGATAACTATCAGCAATAAATATCCGTTACTGAACTTGGTTAGCTGTTATGCGCTGTGTACTAAACTCCATTTCGGAGACAATCGAAGCTGCTGTATCGATACATTTAATTTTTACAACAATTTTCTAAGAAGATATATATGGCGGATTTGACATTACATTTGGCCTAAACTCACTCCATATATCATATATCAATGGATATTTATATTTTCTAATTTTCCAAAAACTGTACCTCCTGTAATAAGCAATTTTAGGAAGTATCAAACTATATTTGGTCACCCGTCATATCAATTTTGGAACATCCTTGTATGTTATTTAAACATTGTTAAAGTCATGGCCGCATGATGCCAAATTATTCAGAGTGAACATCGAATTTTTATGGTTCGATCTCTATGGCTCGCTATCCGACCGACTCCTATAGAGTCTATACCATAATATAGTATATAGGCATTGGCAAAACAATAAAAGTTAACTGTTGACTTTTTTCTTTTTTGTCCTTAGTAATTAATATAAAATTTATTTGTTGGGAAAAAAGACTTCTTTAAGTGAACACTTATTTGTTATATTTGAACAAAACATTTAATGTCATAAGCTTGAAAAAGTCCCAATAAAGGGACGAAAAATCGCAATATATAACAAATAAGTGTTCACTTAAAGAAGTCCTTTTTCCCAACGAATAAATTTAAAAAAAGTTAACATTTTGGTGGATTTACTTAATTAATGAATTTATTTACGGTACCACAAATTAGGGATGTCGGAAGTGCCAAAAAGTATCGATATATATCGTATCGATATTTTTTTCAAATATCGATATCGGTACCGACATATTTTTTAAAAAATATCGATATATCGGTCCAATTTGAAAGAGAGGATTGGCAGTCAAAGAAATTTAGTATACATATTGGCTAGCTTAATATAATCTCAAATAACAATTAACGGACATTATTTCAATTAAATCAACTAATAAATATTTATCTGAAATCAAAAACAATGATAAGATTTTTTTTTCGTTTATTAATTAAATGTCTAATACATTTAGGAGCAGATAATTTCAGAGATTAATCGAACAATTAATAAAGCCAGGGATGGTGAACCTATGGGATGCGTGCCAGAGGTGTCATTCGACAGAAAATTGTTGGTATAGCATGAATACCTCAATTCATGCTGTACCAACAATTTTCTGTCGAATGTAAATCGAAATAATTAAAAATATTTTAGTTGTTGTAGAAATGAAATGAAATATTGCATGATTAGACATTTTGACTGTTTATTATTCCGAAAATATCGAAAAATCCGGTGAAAAAGAAACGTGTTTGATATGTGCTTTATTCATTGTTGTTGTTTTTGGAACGCACTTAAAAGTGTTCCAAAAATATATGTAAAAATACATGTTTCTTTTTCAGTGAAGTTTTCGATTTGCCGGAATAATTAAACGGCCATAGGCAGTCGCGGTAGTACCTACATACGTGTTGTTACTGGAAAAAAATATCGGTTTTCGATACTCGGAATTTTATATCGATGTATCGAAAAATTAAATATCCCTCAAAAATATTGATATATCAAATAAAAAATATCGATATTTTTTCGACATCCCTACCACAAATTCTGCTTTACGAAGTACTAAGTAGTAAACGAACCTCACGCAGCTCCCAGCATAATTTCACTCATGGTGGAAGGCAGGCTTAATGTCGAATGGAGAATGTTCCAGAACTACTGTATAAATGTGCAATGGCATTTAGTAGCTCCTTCACACTTCCTGGAAGTTATGTTTTATTGCCACGGCTCGGCATGGCCGTATATTGACATTGTGGTTATCGGTTTTTATTGAACTTCAAAACAGAATATAGAGCGTTTATAACTTTGTTAACGTCTGTCTACTTTGTTGGATAATAGCATTACCACTTCCATATACGTACGTACATACTATACATACACCAGAGTACATCTAAAAGATTTGATTGCTTTATGCTTTTTTGCTTTAAAATAAAATTAAAGCTTAGATTTCATTTGCTTTTGTAAAAGTCGATTTTATTAAATTTTATGTGCATTAAAAAGTACTTGTAATAACAAGCTTTGGATCTAAGATAAAATAATAATGCATTTAACGTCTGTTTCTCGACTCATAACAGACGCCATTCGCACCATTTCTATTTTTCATCTACTACTTCCCGTTATTTTCTACATTTTTTACAACTTCAACTTATGTAATAGCAATGGGCGAATGAAGGAATTATAGAAAATAAGGTAGGTAATTTTTGAACTAAGAGTTTGATAGGTAATCGGCCATGGCCTCAAATAAGGAAGCATCTCGATATTTATCTGGACTTAATTGAGGGAAACCATGGAAAACCTCAATCAAGATGGCCGGTACAGGAATTATCGTTTCTCGGCGAGAGGCAGTAGGAAAAAGTCCCAGCCACATCTGCCCCCGCCGGGATTCGAACCCGGTACGTCTCGAATGCAAGTCTAGTGCTGTCACCACTACTCTACCCAACTCGGTGAATGAGAGATATGCTACTCATAGAACTACTCGTAATAGAACTATATTTTTTGATCACATGGTACAAGCCGTCTATATTGCTTGAATTTGCTTCATTTGAAACTTAGTGTTAAAGTCCTTTCGTAAGTCTAAACAGTTTCGTAAGTGTTGGAGAGAAATAGAAGGCATGACGGCTATAAAACAGAAACTAAAATGTTATACAGCGCTCTTAAGTTAGATGCTTCACCTCAAGTACTTTTAACGCCTTATGCGAATACCGACTGTTTTTCATCTCGAATTTAGTATTTACTTCAGAAATATTCCAAGTCTCTTTAATTCTATCACTCATAAGCACTTCCGACAAGTAAAATAGAATTTAATAGATTTCACTTCCAAAAGGTAGTGTTAAACTCTAGTAAAATTATATCTCTCGCTTCAGTCGGGCGTCCGCCGATACCATTAGTTTTTTTTTATCATTGTACGGTTTACGTGAAACTGGAAGATATTTTTCAAATTCTGATGATATTTGCAGAAAAAAACTATATTCTTAATAGAGAAATTAATCAAGCTTGGGGTTCTGTCACATTATAACGGCGCGG
Source organism: Venustoraphidia nigricollis (assembly GCA_034508555.1). Lineage (NCBI taxonomy): Eukaryota > Metazoa > Arthropoda > Insecta > Raphidioptera > Raphidiidae > Venustoraphidia > Venustoraphidia nigricollis. Next base: position 2,319,747 of record JAVRKA010000058.1, on the reverse strand, counting down.
TTGTACGAACGATGAACACTTAATTTAGAAATGTTAATTTAATAAGTCTTATTAAATTTACATTTCTGAATTAACTTTTCATCGTTTGAAAACATTTACCCTGCACAAATGCATGCATATACTTCTCACTTAATGGCAAGACAAGTAAAGTACTTGTAAATGAGAAATACTCTTTTACTATCTACATGATGTATAAAGGTTGAAAGTCTGCGAAGTCAAGTCAGACAACAAATAACAAAAAATGAAAATAAAAAAGATATATGCACGGTTTTTTATATCTTTTTTCGTTACATAAAACAAAATAGCACTCACAAAAGTTGAAGTTAGACACAGATGTATTTAATGTAGTGATTTAGTTCGTACAAATGAAATAAAACTATCTACATCATTAATATCAGTTAGACATTTTGATATATTTTTTTTAATTGATAAGAAGTGTTCCTAAAATTATTTGTTTAGGGATAAGTTTGAAAGAAACTGATTACTAATTAATTATTAATGTGATAATATGAACAGACTCGAAATTTGAAACACGTTTTTTAATATTACATACATAGTTTTCAAAAATATATTTAGTCACGTTAAGAATTTCTACAAACAGTTTTATTTTGTGATCTACAAATTGAATAACAAAAATTTAATATGCGGGTTTTTAGGTTTTATACCGTTTACTATAACGAGCCGCATTTTGTTTGAACAACAATATTGCATAAAAATAAAATACTTATAAAAAAAGTAAAAATTAAATAGAAAAACAAGATCCCATTAAGGCCCCAGTACACAGTGGTCTGTAGTGGGCCATGCTTTGCAATGTGCAACTGTAGGCCACTATCACTTGGTGTTCACACAATGACCCATGGCTCATTTTTGCCTGGCGAAGCACTTGCGATGGACGTGGAAGTAATTACGGCTGCGGCTATTTATTTATATACTATTTACAAGTATTATAGCATCATAAACCTAAAAGTCTCTTCATTGCTCCAGGAGACTGACATTTTGAGCGATTAAAAATTAAAAATAGTATCGCCCGACAACAAATGGATTGCGCACCACGATTCACAATTGTCCGCCACTACAGACCATTACCCCCTGTACACAATGGCGATGGTCTACAATGGTCCACTACAGACCACTGTGTACTGGGGCCTTTACACGTAATACTAGAATACAATATGAATGAACAAGAAGATAAAATTTACTTACAAGATGCAGTTAATAGTAGGTTATGTTTCTAGTGCGTAATGATATATGGTGAATGTGACTAATATGTTTTACCATAAACGAATAAACACAATTTTTATCTAAGAAACATAAAGATCTTTATTCTAACGAATTCATAACTAAACTGTTTAATGTTGAAACAAAAATATTCTACATTGAAAAAATCGTGTATTACAAAATCATTGTAGATACTTACATAACTAACCTAGGTATTATACTGTACAATAGAAACTCGAAATTAAATATACATAACAGTGACATTGTGTTAAAAATGAGAAACAGCGAGTTTTAACAGTCACATGAGCCATAATATCATCACGTACGAGATACACTTAGTATTTTTTGCATGTAAATAGTTTTTAAAATTTTTGACAGTTTAATTAAGCTGCGTTGGATTTTCATACTTTTGGTATGTAAATGGTAGTACGACAGCATTTATTTTCTTTTACACACTAGTGTGAAATGGGTCATTTTACTACCACTAAACAGGCATGTAAAGCAGTTTTTAAATAGGGAGGTGTACAAAAAATTATTTTTAAAATTACCTGATAGTACTTTATGATAGTACTTTAACACAACTATTAAGTAAACTCATGTAGTTTTTTAGTGTATTTGCCATATGGCAACATACACTATTGGCGTCGGTCGGATGGCGGGACCTAGGGGTCGGACCAAAATTTCTCGACGTTTCATAACCTCCTAAGCACTTTGGCACCATTTTTAAAAACGTTTATATATATATGTATATATATATATATATATATATATATATATATATATATATATATGTGTGTACGCGCGATAACTTTCGAAAGAGTTAATTGATTTCAACGAAATTTGGGCCACGTGTTGAAACCCGTCACCGCAAGAAGCCTATTTAAAATGGGCCTAATCGGGCTATTTTAAGGGTAGTTTTTAGGGGTTGAAAACTGTTTTTGGGCCCCAAAATACCGAAAAAATTCTCCGAATCGTTTCTAAATTGAAATTTAATCCTCTGATAGTGATTAAAAAGTGTCCCCACAATTTTAATAAAATCGGCCCGACAGGACCGGATTTACAAATTTTATGAAAACACTAGTTTGCAGATAGTGACTTATTTATTGAAGGGTGTATTTAATTCGGTGTAGACGTTAGATTGATAATAATATTACAATTAAGAAAAAAATGTTATTTTAAGGGGTGTATTAAGGGGTTAAATTTTTTATTTTGCCCAAAAACAAACTTAATTTCACATAATAAAAGTATAAAACCACACGGCCCTATACAAGCAAATACACTATATTGTCGGCAGGGTTTTGGCACTGCGACCCGGGTTTTTTTTACGTTGCCGTTAGTAAAAAATTCTTCGTAGAAACCAGAAATGCATACCTAAAGCTACTCGACAAGTACTCCGCGTACAAAAAATTGTAGCGTTAAAAGAGAGATTATGGGTAAAAATTTCGTTTCATCTAATTAGCGGAATACGTTAGAAGGACTATTTCTGAGGGATATATATAACTAATGTGTGTAACTTTTCCAGAATATATAAACGGCGAAAATTAGTAGGCTTTTTTTGTAACGAACCGAAAGGTTTTAATGAAGCTGCTGAATTCATCTGCTTGTTAAAATACAATCGATCTTAATTCTATGTTCACTCATCATTCACCCTTAATTAGGGTTCTTGTGTGATGTTTGTTTTTTGTACAGCGTTCTTACATTTCGTGTTCCGTTCAAGCGTATGTTCGAAAAAATGAACGTTTTCCCTTTTCAAACAGTTTAAGTTAAATAGGTAGTCATAATTTATGTTCAGAATAATTTGTCTAGATTCATAAAATAAAAAACTCGGGTCGCAGTGTCAAGCCCTGTCGACAATATAGTGTATTTGATATAATACAGGCTTTGTGACTTTGTTGTGTGAAGTTAAGTTTGGCTTTGGACAAAATAAAAAAATAACCTCTTAATACATCCCTGAAAATTACGTTTTCTTCTTAATTTCAATATTGGTATCAATTCAACATCTGCACCATATAAAATACACCCTTACGTAACAGGGGCGTAGCTACCGCCGTATATGCCGTATCAATTATACGGGGCCCCCAAAGTGCGTAAGCAAAAATTAATAAAACTTCCCAATTTGTTTTCTATTTCAGAAATGACAAAAGTCAAAAAAAGCAATTTCTTTTTTTCCCGCGTAAAGCGTGCATTCAAAAGTTGGCAACACCTTACATCGGTTATCGCGGACTGCGGGATTTCCCCGTTTAAGTCATTTACTTCAACGGGGGAAAGGCCCCCAAACAAATTTTTATACGGGGCCCCGCCAAGGCACGCTACGCTTCTGTTACGTAAGTAAGTCCATATCCGCAAACTAGTATTTTTATGAAAATTTCAATTACAAATTTTGATTTTCATTAAAGGGTTAAATTTTAATTTTGAAGCGATTCCGAGAGTTGTTTTTGGGTATGCATCACAATATGTTTGGCTATGCATTCTTGATTCTATACAGGTCGTGATATGATTGACTGAACGAGGTAACTCAGTGGCAGACTGCAGTGACATATTCAAAACTCGGCTCTTTTTGAACCGGGTCAGTGAGCTGGCTCACATACCGGATCCAGATGCAAAAATACAGATCACTAAAAAGACCCGTTTTTCCCATCTCTGCTTAATATATAATCAGTTTGCGACTGTATATTAATTCGCTGAGTATCGTTTCCAAAGAATAAATATAGTGGTAGTAACGCTTGAGAAAACATTTGGATCATATGGCATGGACATCTAAGTACTTAGAAATTTAGAAATGGTTGGCGTGAGTATCATATATACGTCTGAGTGAAATCATTGACCGGACATACATTCATATGTTCCGCTACCGGAACTTGACCGTAACTAACGTTGTATGCAACAACACCATTCAACTGTTAAGATCCTACCACAACGAGGGCAGTGGAAAATAAATTATAAATAATTTAGTGCTTCATATTAAGGACGACACAACTTAATAATATATGAGCCTGGTTTTTACCTGGTACCTTATCTCTTAGAACTCGGCAGTTTGGAGTCATATGACTGAGTGTTAATATGTCACCGATTAAATGTAGCAGAGTTCGTTTTTCTGTCCAATGATAAAGTTATATTTTACATATGATACATCCTTGTATTTTCGATTGTAATTATAATGACATGATGTACCTATTTTATCTTGCACAATTTAGTATGTAAACATCAGAACGTTTTTTATGTTTTGTTTTATTTTCTTATCATTTTTTGCAATGTAAACTTTTCTTTTTTTTCTTATACAATTTGGAGATTTCAACTGTAATATGGGTATTAATCAGCGTTGCCAGACGTCCCGATTTTGGTGGGACGTCCCGATTTTTAAATCAAAATTAAATGTCCCGCGCGGGACAGGCTCAGTCCCGCTTTTCGGGGATAACTCAACCGTGCGTAAATAATTTTTCTCCTATTGTAAGTTACAATTTGTAACACTCACTCCTCAGACTATTGTTTGAAACGCCATATTTTTCTAATATATAAACAATTTCTGATTTTGATTTCTGTTTTTTTTTATTTTTTTTATTCAGAAGACGAATAAGACTCAACTATTTAACGATAGGGTAAATCTAATTTAAAATATCATATTTTTATTAAAATACATTTTCTATATGGCTATTTTTGCTGTCTATTGTCACGTAAACGTAATTTGAACTCAAATAAAAAGATAAATATTTAAAAACTTCTGATTATATACGTTTTTTTACTATGTCCCGCTTTCAACGAAAGAATCCCGCTTTTTTCATTCAAAAAGTTCCAAAATCCCGACTTGGCAAAAAAAAATATCTGGCAACGCTGGTATTAATCCTATTATTGAAATAAACAAATCACGTAACATTCTTTGGAGAGATATATGGGTGGCCTCTAAAGTCTATATGGTGTTTAAAGTCGGGAGGTTGGATTAGTCCCACTATTTTGCTCTTTTCAATTAAAACAAAAGTTACGGATGAACTGTGGTTTAACTATCTTAGAAAAAATATAACACTTATGTCCTTTTTCTGAAAGAACAGGTACGCTGTTTCGCGACGGTATCAGTGCTGTTACCATAGTTTTTAGCAAAGATACGTCCCTGTCCTTTCAAAATAGAAACTTTATAAAATAAGTTAATTAATTAATTGATATTAATTAGATTTATTCACACAGAATGTATGCATGGTGAATTCCTACAAAATGTACTCGGCTATCCGTTTAAGCAATGGCACATTTACCGAATACAGAAATAAGTGAGACCCTCGGATTGGCTTACGTTTCAATATTTATGACGACTATTCCTGCTGAATGTGATAGCAACTTTAGAAGCACAAATGGCCGTATTTCGATACAGCGTTATTCGTAATGCGTATGAGCTTAACAGCTAACCATACCAACAGCGCACACCTATATATCTGCGGTCACGAAACAAAACTGTGTATATCGAATTTGTGATAAAAAAAAACTTCAAAAAAAATATTAACCTCCTTCAAAAAAGTCACTAAAAAGATGAAAATAAAGAAATTTTGAGGTCGGAGCCTATTTCAATACTAAAACTTTTAATTACATATCTACTTTTATTAAATTGGTGCCGACCTCAAAATTTCAATATTTTCATCTTTTTATAGTGACTTTTTTGAATGAGGTTAAAATTTTTTTTTAAATTTTTTAAATTTTTTACTTTTTAGTGGATTTGATTTCGCACATTTGTATTAATAATTGCTTGGTTTATAAATTATAATAAAAAAACTTCTGAACTGATTTAAATAAATTTTATGTGGGATCACCCTGAATGTGTGTCCTATTAGATAAGAAAAGAATCATCAAAATTGGTTCACAAATGCGGTCGATATGAGGTAGCATTCATATAAAAAATATAAAATGATATACTTATAACTTTAAATATTATATTTTGGCTATAATAATATTTTTACAACAAATTAAAAACTAAAAAAAAGTATATTTAAAATAAAATTTAATCGTAGTTTCAAAAAAAAAAAAAAAACTAAAAAGGCGCGCTTATATCAACGTAATAAACGGTAGAAATTTCTTTCTCTTCTATAACATTTAGAAGCGTGGGGCACTAGATGAATTAAATAAAATATATGTAAAGTAAGTGTACCACACTTATAAATATTGTAGAAGAAAATGTAATTTCTAGTTTTAAATGCGTTGGTATGTGTGTTTTTTAGATTTTTTTGAAACTCTATTAGAAATCATTTCTCTCAAATTTCAGCTGAAACCAATTTTGCAATTTATTCTCTAGTCGTGACATTTATTAACATGAATGCAAAATTACAGTACAATCTAAAATCTTTAATAGGTATGACCAGAAATTGGTAAACAAACGATAGACAGGAATCTTTTATTGACCACTTTATTGAGTTCAAAGAACTTAAAAATCTTATAAATTCACCAAAAATTCAAAACCAAATAACAAGTACCTAATTAAAAAAAAAACACTTGAAAATTCTACAAATAATTCTTTATTTCTCGACGATCGTTTCGGACAATAAGTCCATCCTCAGGAGTACAAAAACTTATACTAAATTACACCTACTTTATACACTAAAAAATTGACCTGAATTGATATGGGTCAACCATAGATCTATCTGTAAGGTAGTTGTAGGAGGGGTGATAGGTTAAAGTCTAGTTGGTCATTTGTTATATTTTTATTTTTCCTAATAGCTTTTTGAATCTCTACATTTTCTACCACGTGCCGAGTGAAAAATCAGTGCAAATTATTTCAAAACCAAATAAACGTATAACAAAAAACTCGACATAAGCAGTTTTGTTTTTTCGTCACATAAATAATATGATATACATAGGAGAGTACCTATGTGTTTTATTAACCGGAAACCGAGCGTTACATAGTAACACTCGCTCGTTTTCATAGCCAAAGTGAAAGTTCTTTTTATCCTTTTACAGGGTAAACAAGAAATTTGAAATTGATTACGATGCATAACTTTAAACAGAGATTTATATGATTAGTTGTAAAAATTTATGTGCCATGAACTATGTCTCACAAATTCGATTTTATTGGTTTAGCAATAGTCGGACCTAATCTTGTTACAGTGTACAAGGTAAGCTGAGGGCGTTTTCAACACATTTTGTTGAAACGACAAAATTGCAACCGATGACACGATAGAGACATGGGAAAAACGGGTTTTTTTAGTGATCTGTATCTTTGCATCTGGATCCCGTATGTGAGCCGGCACACTGAACCGGTTCAAAAAGAGCCGAGTTCTGAATATGTTACTGCAGTCTGCCACTGAGTTACCTAGATCAGTCAATTATATCACGACCTGTATAGAATCAAGAATGCATAGCCAAACATGTGATGCATGAGCCATTTGAGCTGACAGATGCATCAAAGCAAGATACGTAAGTGTAAAATGTGCTTCTGTGTGTTAAGTGTTTCACTGAGTTATGCGGATCCGTTGATCCGTCGGCTCAAAAAAAAGTGAGTCGACTCTCACGGAAGTTCTGTCGGAGTCGGCTCTTTGAACCGGTTCAGATCTGAGTTACCCAACTCTAAACTATTTTCCATTGCTACAATGCTACATTAGAAAAAAATATTTTCAAACAATGTCGCAATCAGGACTCAAATTTTTCACTATATTATCATTTACTCTACAGCGTCATAATATGTATAAGCTTAACTGGACTTGAATAGTGTGCATGGTCGATAGTGTATTTATGATTTTTGAAAAAAAAAATGAAATTATGAAGGAAAGGTTATACTCATTACTCACCATAACTATATTTAGTACTGTTACAGCACTTAGATTTGACATAAAATTTTATAATTTAGAAAAGTTAATATCAGAATTTCTATGTTTCAACAACACATTGTTTATGTCGAGTCGTATCATTGTATTATGAAATATTGCAGAATAAAATTTTGCCAAGGCTTAAAATAATATTTTTCTGTAGCAAAAATAATAAAACCGTCTCTCTATTCATGAGGGACATTAATGTCATAATGGATTTCAGTTGTATATCAGATAATCCTAATGTAGTTAAATACACACGAACTGCGATCCAGTCGAACAGAAAATATGTATCATACGAGTATAATGCTGGATTTATTCAAAATAATGTACCTACAGATTTTTATTAATCAAAAATTAAAATGAGACTTTAATATAATATTTTGAACGAATATCTAGTTGTCCTACACAGACAGATATTTTTGTTGATAATTTTATATTTTACAATTATCGATTACGACAATTGATAATTGTTGAAAATGTTAGTTCCGGTAGAAAAGATTGGAGTTATCCCCCATATGGCACCTAAAGAAGTTTTACTTTAAAATTGTGACGTACCGTTCTTTGGTGTGTGTGGAAGCGTGAAATGGTTAAAAGAACGAGTCACAAATTTTATTAATGTAATTAGATTAATTAAATGTTTTTTTATTTTATTTTATTTAAATGCTAGTTAGAAATTTTATATTTGATTTTAGTTTTAATTTTGACAAAATGTATCAACGTTTTGTAGCTATTATGCAATTAGATATTTTATTTCAAAATGACATAATGTTTTATGATAGTAACACTTTACAAAACTTAAAAAATTTTACAATATAAAATTTTGATTCTTTTATAATTTTCGATATCGTCGGTCAGTCTTTTAATTTTTAAATTTTAATACAGCGATGATTGTTAGATTTTAATATTAATTATAACTTTAGCGTAGAAATTATACTTATTCAGAGGCCTTTGTATAGATGACTGGATCTTAACAAAATTACTTTGAATATTAGTTTATTTTACGATTTGTTAATAATTATTTAAGCTGATGGCAAAGACTGACTGACTAAATTTTATGTAGCAATGCCAGTTTATTACGTAAAGTTTTAAAACTTTATATAATAAGGGCAAACTAAAATAAAATGATTGAATAAAAAGGTACAGTACTTGAAACAAAACTTGGCATTGTTACAAAATGATTTATTAAAAATTTCTCAACGTATCAACATTACGTTGTACAAACGACAGAATTTATTTTTTTATTCTTTACGAAACAACATATCATAGCTAAGCTTTTCCTTCTCAGTTAAAATATTTTTTTGATATATGAGCTTAATCTATGCATTTTTTGAAAATATGAATAAATTATGTATCTAAATTCTAAATATATAATAAACTGACTTATTAAAAGAACTAAAAAGTAATAAAATTTACATGCTAGCTTTTTTAATGCATGTTAATTAGTTGGAAAAACAGGAAAAACATAAAATATGTGATATGAAAGAAAGAAATAATATCATCATTTTCCAGTCGATGAAACATTGAAATCTGTTAGGTATATGGATGCATTTTTTATGTAAATGTATTACTGGTAATGACATTGATATTTCATTATAATATATTATTTAAAATAGCACAAAAAATTCTTGTCTGCCTGTTTTTGATATATTTTATAAAGCCGTTGTAGCTGTTTGAAATTTCCCATGTTAAACTTTATGTGAAATAAAAAAAATGAATTTTGTTTAAATCTGTGAACTGTAAAAATCACGAATTAGGATTGAAATTTTCAAATTTTATGCTTGAAAAGTTAATATAATTTTTTTTATATTGTTAAAAGAATTTTTCTTTTTGATAGATTATTATTCTAATTCAAATGCAACATTTTTACTTGTATTATTTTCGTTATTATGAATATCGTTAATGTTTAAGGTAGTTGTCGTGGTTAAAGCACACCGTCAGAAAATTCTTAATTTTTGTATACTTATTAAAGACATGATAATACAATTACCCTGAAAATTTGAAGTCGATCGACCGTATATAATCCGAGATAAATTCAATTAAAAATTGGATAATTAACATTGATTGTATACGATCTGTAGTTCTGAACCAGTTTCTTACTTATAAAAAAAGAACTAACTGTCAGAAACTTTCCAAAAACTGACAGTCTTTCAATGCATTTGTTATGAGTTTAAAAAAAAAAATAAGAAAAATTTTTGACCGTCTAATTATTTATAAATAACGGTTTAAAGTTCAACAATTTATAGAAAAGTATATATGCATATGAATACTGTATAGGTTACGTTTCCACGGGTACAGTCTTGCGTACAAATTATGGATCACTTAGCTACAAGCTAGTATACTTTTGTGGCGCGTATAATCTGTAACTTTTTGACAATATTGTACCACGACAACTACCTTAAGACTAAAACAACAATGAAGGTTTAGTGTTTACTCAATCGATATTCAATTGAAATTAGGTATATTATAGCAGAAAAAGTTTCAGAAACTTATCTGTCCTCTAGGCCCAGTTGTTTACTGATATAATGAATTAATATGTTTTATCTAAAACAAAGTTGGATACATTTTTTAAAACATGTTTTATCTATTTAAAACGTAGCTTAGTTTCAGGTATAGAAAGTACATCAATGAGTTATCAGTATAGTGATATCTCTGTGTACTGTATTTAAAAATGTTCTTTTCAAATAAACTCAAAAAAAAAATCGTCGTATTGTGAATTTAAAACTTTTCATGGCTTATGAGCATTTTTAAATTTTTCAGTAAGTTTTCCAATTTTTTTGACACAATTTATGTTCTGTAATCTTGTTTTTTGAATTTCCATGCAGGTATTTTTCAATCCAAAAAATAATCGTTGAAAGAAAGAGAGCTGCTAGTATAAGAGTAATTAGTGAAATTATGGACTCTACATTGATGGGAATGAAAGCTGGGCTTTCATTTTGTAAAGGTGATTGCATTGTAACCTTGTAAATTCTTTGAAGTACACCTGTTTCTTGCATTCTCACGATCCTAATTAAAAACAAACAAAAAATATTATAATATTACATATTTATATATATAAGAGATGGGAAAAACGGGTCTTTTTAGTGATCTGCATCTTTGCATCTGGATCCCGTATGTGAGCCGACTCACTGAACCGGTTCAAAAAGAGCCGAGTTCTGAATATGTTACTGCAGTCTGCCACTGAGTTACTAGTTCAATCAATTATATCACGACCTGTATAGAATCAAGAATGCATTGCCAAACATGTGATGCATGAGTCATTTGAGCTGACAGATGCATCAAAGCAAGAACTGATACGTAAGTGTGATACGGAGTCGGCTCTTTGAACCGGTTCAGATCTGAGTTACCCAACTCTAATATATATATATATATTGTTTTGTATTTATTTTTAAGAGAAACTTACGTTTGACTTAATACACTTTTGTAAGGACTCCCTTTGGCAATTCCCAGACCCTTGATAGTGTTCACACCGGGGATGGGAATCGCTTTCACATTGCAAGGACAGTCACGACGTATAGAGGCGGTTAGAAACGTATACTTAGGGATCGTGCATACTTTCTCCCATCCTTGTTGATTTGATGTTGGTAAAGCCGATTCGGTATCAAGTAAATCACGGTCGATTTTACGATATATTTGATTTGTTGAATTCTACGAAACATACAATGTATCAACAGTGAGAGAGAAAAAGGGAGACTGTAGCTTAGAGACTCTGGACAATTCAGTGTATCAGAAATGTATCATATTTTAATAATGAGATAGTACCTAGTCTAGTCACTAGATTAAAAATAGTCAATAGAAATAATTAAAGTACAGTAGACTGTTTTGGCATCAAACTCAAGAGCTTTAGGAATAAGGTACTAAAATAATAATAATAATAATAATAATAATAATAATAATGCGTGTAACGTCCGTTTCTCGACTTTATGTCATAACAGACGCCATTCGCACCATTACTATTTTCCATCTACCACACTTCCCGTTATTTTCCTACATTATCAAAACTTCAACTTATGTAATAGCAATGAGCGAATGAAGGAATTACAGGAAATTAGGATAAGGTTGGCAATTTTTGAACTAGGAGTTTGATAGGTAATCGGCTACGGCCTCAAATAAGGAACCATCTCGATATTTATCTGGAATTAATTGAGGGAAACCATGGAAAACCTCAATCAAGATGGCCGGCACAGGAATTACCGTTTCTTGGCGAGAGGCAGTAGGAATAAGTCCCAGCCACATTTGCCCCCGCCGGGACTCGAACCCGGACCTCCCAAATGCGAGTCTAGTGCTGTCACCACTAATAAGGTACTAAAATGTTCCTACCGATATCGTTATCGGAACATTACTTTTTGGGCGAAAAAGTACCTCTGAAGCGAACTCATTTTGAGCTTCCCTAATGTATCGTCTAAGTTTCTACGTAAAAATATCATAGGATAAAAATTGTAGAACAGATTTTTTTCTACAAAGTTCATGTCATCTTTTTTTGAATGTTCTTCACTGAATTTTTGAATTTCATTAAAAATTGAAAAGTTATAGCCAGTCAAATTTAATATCGCTATGTTTTTTTTGGACACGTATTACGGATATCTTTCATACCAAACATAAAAATCGCCTTGGAATATTTAGTAAAATTAATGCCCTAAATGATGATTCTCGGTCGATTTTTTTCTTAGATTCAATGAAAATTTGCCTAATTTAAGAAAAAATATATAATTGTGACCTTTGAATTTTCATAACCTAAAAATTTTAAATCGGATAAAAAGCAGTGCTTAGGCTATTAGTTTTACTAAAGATTCTTAGACTATTTTTTTATTAATAGAAAAGGACATTCAATTATATGATTCTTTTACTTTTTACATTTTAGTTGCTTTCAAATACGTGGTGTGTTTGTTATGTTTGTGTCTAATTAGCCTGGATTACAACTAAGTTTATGTATATTTGTTCTCTTAGAATACTGTCAAGAAATGAAATACACTTTAAATATTAATGTTTATTACCTTTATTATATTAAAAAGTAAACTTCCTGCAATCACACCGAGTATGTAGGATCCATCTTCAACCATTTCCTCTAACGAGGTAAACGGCATCTTAGGTGTAGAAACAGTCAAATAACTTATAATTCCACAACCGTATGCATCGTAAAGTACTTTAAATGATAAATATATAACAAAAAATAAAATACGTTTTGATGTTAAATTGGGGGATTGTACATCTAAAAATAAAATATTTCTTAGAAAAATTAGCTCTACAAAAATTAATCTACATTAAAACTAATTACGGCAAACGCATTTTTTCTGGAAAAGTTTATTTTTTTGTTATGTAAGTGTTCCGCTAAATATAATTAGTTAGCGGAACAATAATTAAAATTGAGCGAAATTGTTTCCAGATTACTTCGTTTTTTTTTTCGAAATAAATATTAACATTCCCTAATAATTTCATTATTATTACAGGCACTAAGGAGATAAATGCAGCGTCGATGCAAAAGACATTGAAATAAATAACTGTCAGATATTCGCTACCTTACTTATTTTTACCTACTTCATAAGTAAACAAATTCCTAGATATTTCTTTTGGAAAAATTATTCGAAACAAAAAATGAATTTACATATTTTTTTGAGAATTCGTCGGTTTAAATAAAACTCAGCTACTAAAAACCTACTTTTTATACTATTATGTTTTATGTAGCACCATGCGAAAATTAGCCCAACTGTTGTTACAATCACTAATGCGAGGATGTTTAGCCAGAGCTTTGTTGAAAACGGTTCTATATAACCCAACCACTTAAAATCTTCATCACCTTCTTTGAAAGCCAAAACTACGCTGAAATGTAAACACAAACTAATTTTTCATTGTTGCATGTGAATTGAAATAACAGGTTATGTACTAGTTGCCTAAGTTATAGCACACTAACTTCAATAAATTCACAAACTGTTCATATTTTACAATTTTGTTCAAATTTACATATAATAAAAATTCGTATCCATGCAAGCACCCAATTGTCATTATGAGTATAGTTTAAATTCGTATATACATTTTATTATACCTAGGTTTTAGTAAACTCACTCATTTTGTATTGAACCAAGTAGAAAGTCGACCCATGAAAATCGAAGGCTGGACATTATCGCATATGTCGCTATAATATCAATATGCCCTTCATTAACTGAACGAAACAAGTCATCATGTGTCATAATCGATTTGTTGTTTATGCTTGTTTGAAACTCAATTCTAAAATTTGTTGTAACCAGACCATATAATTATCATAATATATAATCAACGCAAAATGATTAGTACATGATATAATGAACCTATTAGCATATAGTTATTTTTTCGACACAATTTTTCACTGCGGGTGTCGTTTCTGTTCACAATTTTTATTTTATTTTCGTTTTATTTTAAGCTCAAAAACGAAAACATTTTTAGTTTAAACAAACACAAGTTCAATAAATGCGGGATAATAATGCTGAATAAATACATTGCTCAACTTAATTTACAGGATCAGATAAAAATTCTCGAAATTTTTGTGACTTTCAAATCACTGTATAATAATTCTATAAATTTTCTGAAAAAGAACTTCATTAAATCAGATACACAAGAAAATAGTGGTGATCAAATTTGGAAAGAATCTTTGACGGACAACTAAAAAAAATAGGAAAGATAGGAGAAAAGGATAAAATAAGAAAAGAATAGGAAAATCGGAGTGAATATGTCCAGCAAGCAAGGGGGGAATCCCAAATACTTAACTTACGAAAAGTTCAAATAAAGTCGTATTTCATTCCAAACATCGTTGCTATATTTCTCAGTACGACGAAATTTCAACTTAACATATTTTGCTGCATAGATCGTTAAATTATTCATACTGGTTCTTGAATTATAACATATATTGACATTATTTTTTAAATATCCCATACTGTTCTCTATTTGTAGTTGTTGATTTTTAGAAGAACATAAATCATATAATATATTATTTGAATTAAATATGAAAATATGGTCACTAAATGAAAATATTTCACATTTGTCTAAGTCAGTATTATATTCATTGATCTTTTTAAAGATTATCCATTTTATATAACGGGATTTTGATATTTTAATGTCCTGGAATAATATTTATGATGAATATAAAGTCAAATGACATCGGACCAAACTATGAAACAGCTCAAAAATTCAAATGAGATTTAAATTTTGAAATTGTATCAATTTTGTATAAGTCAACTCATTAGGAAAAACGTTTAAAAAGATATGTTTTCGGTTGTGTTTACTTAAAATCTTACAGTAATCTTTCAAGGAATCCGCGCCATGATCCTTGAACACAAAAAATACAGAACCGATTACTCTGTGAATTTTTCCTGAGATTGAACTTTATGTATACAATTATTATTTCTCAAAAAATGTGACCCATCGAATCAAGTTGTGTAAGTTATTTTTAATTTTTTTCTAGCTTAAACATTAAATTGTTGCAACTGTAGAAAGGGTCAAAAAAATGTTATTGTTAATAATCGACTCATTTCTATTAATAATGATAGTTTAATCGAAATCAGAAGAATCGTTCTCGAATGGTGCTAACGCAAATAGGCAGACATTATTTTCAGAATTTTGTTTGCTTTTCCGTTTAGGAATACCCAGAAATCCTATAAATCACAGGCGATTTCATTGTTATTTTTTATATCAGGATTTGTAGAGGAAATTTCTTGTAATATATTTTCATATTATAATGTCCGATGTCTATTTATCAATCATCATTCAACACTAATATTTTTTTAAACTCACCTTACATACATTATGAAATAGGGACGTTGTTGATGATGGAAATACAACATACAAGTACTGGTTGCCGTATTTATTGTTCAAAACTGAATTGTTACTTTTTATGAAAGTATGTTCATTAATTATTGAGATAAACGTATTCTGTTGTAGTAGAGATTTCACAATATGATTTTCGATGTTAAAAGTTGCTTTAAAAATACAGTAACATTATTTTCATTATTTTCTTGCTTCGGCAGGTATGCTTTAATATTAGCAGGATTATGATAAATGCATGTTTATTACAACGAAACTTACGAATAATCTTTCTTGAGTTATTATATAAATTGACAAGAAACGACATGTGATAAAATTCTTTATTTTACAAACTAGGTCTCTCATATTCTGAGTAGTAGTGCCACCTTAAATTTAACTTAAAGTTCATTAAGGTCTCTCCAAATTTCTTTAATTTGCTGAACGTCCAAGATCGATATTAAATAAAATACTGCTGATCAATTGCTCATTATATGCAGGAAAGATAAAAAAGAACGGTCAAGTGCAATCTATATTTTCAAAATTCCGTGTCGTCAGGCTTGTGTGTTTTATAGTTAATTTTGGTTCAATAGTTATAAGAAAATAAACAATTAATTGATCACGCTAGAATTTCTCAATTTTGGTTATTTTCATTCAATTTAAATTTAAATGTTCATAATTTTCTTCAGATTTTTCTGAGCAATCCTTTTTTGGAGTCCAGCAATTTTTAAGTGTTATTCCCGAAAAAATGTTTAATGAAAATGAAAAAAATTATCATTGAGATCGTGCTTCGATAAACTTTCATGATTTTTTTTATTTCCCAATTTACTCCCTGAAATTATCCTCTAGAATCAAAATCCAACTGTTTATACTTCACGCCTATATTTGGACTACAACACCAGCTCTGTGCCAAAGTTTAAATTTTTATGTCAAATAGTTTCAGAGAAAATCGCCTGCCACTAACGGACGGACGTCGAAATGATTCCATAAGAGTTCTATTTTGCACGGAACACTTAAAAGATATATTTTGATCATAATTATATAAAAAATGGACACATACCTGGCTGGGAGTTATTTCGCAATACAACAGTTTGTTTAATGTCATATTTAGTTTGAACTGACAATATGACGTTCACGTACCACAAATGCATTAACATATTTTTATTGAAATAAAAAAACTATGTATATTTGTTGGAAAGAAATATATAAAAAAAATTGTTGAGCTCAATTTTGGTTTTATAGCAGTTTTTCGTCGGACTGTTTTTAGAAAGATGTTTTTTTATTGTGTACCTACTAAATAAACTAACAAACTTACAATAAAAGTTTTAACTATAACTGAACGGGACTTTTTTGACTCTAAAATTACACTTCATACATCGTTGTATATATTTTTTACAACGTTCCGATGATTTCTTCAATATCAAAAAAAGTGTTTCATTAGAACGTCAAAATTATTGGCGTCTTCCACAAACGTAGACGCAGTCCAACGTCTAAATATTATATAACCAATAAATAAACATAAGAAGGACATTATAGAATTGTTTGAAAGAAATATATTTAAAATATGTAATTACTAGCTAACTAGATGCAAACGACACGTAGAAGTATATATGACGCTTCTAAGATATATTTTGAATTGATTATATTTTAACTACAGTTTCAATGTTATTGTGCAACTATCAATTATTTTATATTTTGGACTGTAAATTGTAACTACCATGGTTAAAAAACATAAATACATATTACATTTTCATGTAAAATGAAAAATGATCGCTATGATGCCAGTTATAAACGCTTCATTTATTTTTAGAACATAATACATAATTATTATGTATTACACCTTCTCTGTCTTTTAACTGCGTTTAACGAAGCGATGGTGTAATACAATAAAAATATATACGTGGACAATTTTGAATCCTAGTCACACGACATTATTTGTACATGCTAGTTTTCTTATAATTTTATGTTTTCAACATTTTTGACGGCTCAAACTTCACTTCTAGTTGATTATAAAATTATAACTACTATGGATCGTTATATACTTTTAATAGTAACTGACAAGTCGTTTATGGAAATTATTGTTGAATCGGTTAGATCGCATTTATACAAGCATGAATGCGGCTATTTTATAGGGGGGTGTGAAAACATTTTTTACAAAGTTCCCTATAAAATAGTTGCTTTTTATGTTTGTAAAATGGCAAAAGTGGTGTAAACAAATAAATAAAATCTAAACACAATTTCCAAGAACAAAGTACCTAATCGTAGTTTTCGTAAAAAAAACAAATAATTTGCCAGACGCATATTTACTTGTCAAAAATCTTAAAAATATACTTATTATGATTCAGATATTTTATTGGAGGCACGTGCATAATGATATTATGACTCGTGTGATTGTTAAAATACGCTGACCGCGTTATAATATAGTGTCAAAGCTCGTAAATAATAAATTTCATTACAGCTTAGAAACATTAACTAAAACTAAAATATTTTTTTAATTAAAGAGACGACAATAATATTGTCAAATTTCACTGTATAACTTTTACACTGTATGTAGGTTTTGCGTAAGTTTCAATTCTGTAGTATCTAGTGTAAGCTACATAAGGCTGTCGGAACGCTCTGAGTTTAAAGCCAAAAATAGAGCTTCGGCTGTCAACTGATTGTAGACTTATTTGTCAACATTCTGCAAAAATTCTTTCTCTATAAGGAAGATAAAGGACAAATCTAGGTCTCTAATGGACTACTTTTGTAATTTATGTACGATTTACTAGAAAAAATTTGGCATTAATTGTGCTAAAAAAACACACGTTTTCAATGTCACACTATGACCTTATTCGTACTTATTTCACAAAACTGTTCCATCACAAACCTAAAGTGACTCTTCCTTTTTCGGAAAAGTTTTTTGAATCTTCAAATTATTTCCAAAAATTAGAGTAATCAATTGACAGCGGTACCCTTGCAAAAAATTTTTTTAGCCTCGTAGTTGGCACCAGCCAAAAATTGAAACGTGCGGATGATTTGAGCGAGACAGAGCTAATGAAGGTCACACCCACAATATGTCTTTTGCCTACCTCTGGATCTCAGCACAAACTATATTCAGAGCGTTCCGACAGCCATAATCCTATAAATTTTACTGTTTAGCCTTGAAGTAATGCATAAGAAGCAGGGGCGTAGCTACCGCCGTATCTGCCGTATCAATTATACGGGGCCCCCGGGCCACAGGGGCCCCCAACGTGCGTAAGCAAAAATGAATAAAAACTGCCCAATTTTTTTTTATTTCAGAAATGACAAAAGTCAAAAAAAGCAATTTCTTTTTTTCCCGTTAAAGCGTGCGTTCAAAAGTTGGCAACACCCTACATCGGTTATCGCGGGTTACGGGATTGCCCCGTTTAAGTCATTTACTTCAACGGGGGAAGGGCCCCCAAACAAATTTTTATACGGGGCCCCGCCAAGGCACGCTACGCTTCTGATAAGAAGTTACACTACCTTCGAGTGTCGTGCCATACACATTTTAATAATCCTTTCTTTAGGAACAAAGATATTTGTTTTATGTACCACTTGACAATAATAATTCAGTGTCATCATGTTTCTGAGAACATTTGTACTTAAATGTTTGACACTGCCAAAACCTAAAGTCAATAATCTTAAAATAGAATTGAGATATAAAAAAAATCGTTTCATATCGAGGAAACAAAAAGATAAAACATTTAATACTTGAATGAAAACAGGAAAGCACAATGCATGATTCTATTTTATAGTTTTTATCGTAAGCAATCTCCGGCCGGGTTTCTATCGATTATCTTATATCGATAAACTTTAAACTGTTGTTAAACGACGCGAATGATTATGTTTTTTTTTTCTGTAAATATTTGTCAATATAAAAAATACACTTAGGGTGTAGCAATAAACAATCATTAAATAAAATAAATATTAAATGAATTAAAATTATTATGACTTATTTAATAATTTTAAGAATTACTTTTTCTCATCCACTATAGCATGATTCGAAACGAACGTCGGACAGTAAAATAGCAAGACTTTAGGGATCAAAGTACGAGGAGCCCCGAAGATGCACGATTACACCAAAACACCTCGCGACGTTTTTCAAGAAACTTCCTCCTGCATTTTACACTTTTTCAGCAAGCAGCAAACGCCATTTCGCATCGTGAGAAACTCCCACCCTGCGAGAAAGTCTGCCCCTGTGAAACGTTTGCGTATCTTCAGGGCTCTTCATTCGTTAATCCTTATCTGTGTTCTGTGTGTACAAGAAAGAATTAGATAACTTATTTAACGATAGCTAAGAAGGTGAAGGTTACTCGCGAAGTGGAAAAAGTGAAGGAAAAAGCAATCAGAAGTGGCAAAAGAGTTTAGTATATAACCAGCGAATACTGTGGACTTATTTAAAGAACAAAAATAAGATCTTGAGTGAAGTGAAGTTACAAGTACATAAATAAAGTGAATTGTGAAATGGTAACGATTATTTTTAATTTGGGTGGTAATAAGGGGGTGACTCTCACATTTTTTGACGAGATAGGGACCAACATTATTTTCGTCAGAACTCAGTTAGTTTTGATGCTAGGGACTTTTATAATAAATAAAAATAAAGGTTCTTTCAAGCACCTCAAAAAACGTTCCATGAGTTTCCACCGAAAAATGCATTGTATTTTGATAACTTCACGTGGAAACTTTCAATTTTGGCTTTTGACGAATAAGAACCAACCTTCAACAAGGTAGTACTCCGTTTGTATTGGGTCTACAGACACTGTAAACTTACCATTATTTTTGTTTTTTTATAATCTACATTTTTACTAAGAATGATTTTTTCGATAAAATACTTACTTTTTCAGTTATTCGGGAAAAACCATCTGAAAACGTGGGTTTATTGGTTGAAAAATTGACACTTACACTCGCGAATAAGTCGAAAAGTATGGACTTTCAGGAAAAACTTTATAGAACAAAAGTGGCTTAGAATTAGTCATCCTATCCATTTCCGTGCTTATTTTCAACGAAACATTTTTCACCTCCGAGAAGGGGTGGCATCCACCCCGCAATCGAGAGCGGCAATTTTTTTTTTTAACTTTTTATTTAAGCTTTTAACAATGCAGTCCAACAGTTTTTATGAAGATTCATTGACTGGCCCTAGATTCCGAGGTATAAACCTTACGGCACTCCACTAATAGGCTCGCTGAGAATTCCTGTAAGAGCAGTGGTGCCATTGCCAGCAGTAAAGTTGATGAGTTCACGAAAAGTCTTAGGAAACATCAATTAAAGGTCATCGTAACATGGCTAGACAATTTAAAAAAAAAACGACACCAACTTTTCAAATTTGATCATTCGAAATTTTAGGCCGATCCATTTGACTTCGAATTAACGAGAATTCCACTGTATAATAATAAATATTGAATTGTAAATTTCGTTCTTATTTCACGTATTTGAATCGTCATCTCTTTTTATTTTCATGCAACTCTATTTTCAATCAGCGACATCTACATTTTCAGTAACAATATAAATTTTTAAACGAGTAGAAATTACATTTGCTATTTTAGAATGTATTGATATTATGTACTAAAATATCGAAGGCAAAATATGTTTCCAGTCAAACGAACCGCCCTATGGCAATATTTTTTTTCGTTTCTGTTTCCGTTATGTATGACGTGATAGAATGTATAGTACGCCTGGTCAAAAGCTCAACAAGTTATATGTAGGCAATTCCTCGCGAGCTTTATTGATACAGAGGTCGGTTTGGTTGGCTGGATTAGCGGCACATTATATTTTATTTTTACTGTTAGAGTACGTTTTCTTTCAGGATGGAAAAAACTCATAAAGAAAAATTCTTACGATGAAAGCATCAAAAGCAAAATGATCGGTTTGTCTTGTCTATATCTAATAAAATAAAAAATGATATATTTATTTTGTTGAATCACTCTTATTTTTTGATCGCCCTCAAGGTTCAGTAGAAATAGCAAATAGAGAGTTTAGCGAATAAGATCGGAAGTTTTGAAAGTTTGAGAACGTGTAGAGTTCATCGAAATGAAAAAAAACTGAAAATATGATCGCAACCGCTTAGAGACGTCATAGTGACAAATAACACAAAAAAGTAGTTTCTTTGAAATATTTCGCTTCGGGTGCCTCATAGGTAAAAAAATGTTTATATAAAAATGAAATAAAATAAAATTTTCTACAAAATATGTCATACATTTTTTTTCTCTGAACTGACTAGTTTTAGCGCAGCAGTCGTGCGAATTCAAGTAATTTGTCAAAAATACTTCACTTCGCAGAATTGATTTCCCCTTACACATCTCCGTCCTGCGCCTGGCGACTGCTAAGCTTACACACTTCCGTTGCAAATTTATTGAATTAGCTTTATACCGCCGCAAAGACGTTTACACATCAAAAACTTGTTATAAAATGTGTGCCTGTAAAAAATTATAATGAAACGTTTTCAAGTTCATCAATATGTGATAAAAAATCAATTTGAAATTCTAATTAAAAAACTAAACTTGTTAGTATATAGATCCTTAACAGAAAGTTAATTAACATCAGGTGTGTTACAAAAGTTTTCAGACACAATTTGATAATAACAATAAAACAAACGAACAAAGGGTATACGAAAGTCAATTGTTTAATTCAGTGTTGTGTGACTATGGAGCTAGCAGAATGTCCGTCCAACTAAAGGAGAGAGCATTTAATGTTGCCCTGGGGAATTTCCTCAGCTTTCTGACTAACGAAACATATTTACTGGTTGACAGGTGGGGACTGACTCTTAAATTAACAATCTGTTGATTCGATGAAAGTGTAATAGTTTGTTGTTAGGTGAATTGCAAGAAGTGAGTTAATGATCGACAGTTTCCATGTTGCTGAACCCTTTGAGCTTGTGATGAAGTTTAGCATATGACCATTAGTTTAAATGTTCCTCAACATTAGTGCCGGAACTGCAATTAAACCTAACTAAATGTGATTTTTGACTGCTTTTAGTACACCTAGGGACCCCACGTAAACGCTTCAATCGATGTTAAAACACACGTAGGCAAGAAGTTTCATTAAGAAAACTGTACTGAACCAAAATCTTTATGACTTTAACCAAAACGAAGTTCATCAAATCAGATTACTTACTTATTTACAACCGGAACGACAAATATCACAAATGTTAAAT
Organism: Venustoraphidia nigricollis; assembly: GCA_034508555.1. Taxonomy (NCBI): domain Eukaryota; kingdom Metazoa; phylum Arthropoda; class Insecta; order Raphidioptera; family Raphidiidae; genus Venustoraphidia; species Venustoraphidia nigricollis. The sequence continues at coordinate 2,296,836 of JAVRKA010000058.1, read as the reverse complement.
GTATTTAAACATTTATGTTAAGCAAATCAAGGTCTATAGCTCTATGACGCTCATTTTTATAACATAGGCTGCTTTAGATATGAATTACATTACAAAGTACCCAATTTTATTTTATTAACGTTGTATATATTTTTATCTCGTGTCTAGGAATATATCTTGTGAGGTATTATTATAAACAAAGTAAAATTAAATGATTTTCTCTATGAGTTGTTAACTAGCCAAAATCCAGTTCCAAACAAGACTTTGTTTTTGATTTTAATTCAAAAATTCAAATTAAAAAAATTGATTCATTTTGTGGCAAGTTCAAAATTTATTTTAAACGCATTTCTGAAGTATTATAGAATAAATGACGGTAACATACGAAAATCATAATAAAAATTAATAGCGTTCCTCAAAATTGCGGGTTAAAAATTATTTTAGTTTAATGTCAATCTAACAAATTTATAACATTTTGTCAGAAACATTATGTAACCGATTCAGTTAAAAGCGTTTTTTTTCCAAAGACTATTGTGATTATTATTATTTTTTTTGTTCGCGCTGCGTTTAATCTCATCATAATCTACGTCTTAAATTATTGTATTTTAATGTAAGATATTTTAGAAAGTACAAATTAATTTAAGGTAACTGCTCCGTTCAGTTGTAAAATACGCTCTCGGGAAATTTCAAAATGTGGTCGCAAAATTCATTTCATTAAGTTTCACAAAATTTGGATTGCTGCTTAAAAATGTCAAAAAACATATATTTTTGTCCTAAAAATTGATTTGAAAAACGTGTTAGTCATCAATATTTCTTTACAGCACACGCATACAACTGCTCATAAGATAGAACTAAGCGAGTGAAAAAGGGAGCATATCAAACAGTTGGTACTCAGTAAACTTAACTGCGGCGTCAAACAAATTGTACTTACACTAATTCGATAAGATTTTGGTTAATGCTGACACTGAAAACATTGTGTCGACTTTTAAGACCTAATTTAGATTATTATATTTTTCTTTCAAATTCTTTTGTTGAAAGTTTTGAATTTGGAGTTTAATAAAAAAGAAAGAAAAGACAGAGAGCAATATATGTCTTGATTTATTCATAACATTTTAATGTAGAATTGAAACGTAGGAATAAAACATATCACATGCATGGATAATTCAGGAAATTAAAAAAGTTTCTTATGCACCTTCTTTGTATATTTTCTTTTCAATCTTCTTAAATCATTTATTATTTACACAGGGTACTTTAATACACAATACATATTAAATACGCATTTTTATATTTGTTTATTTTTTTGTAAGTAATATTTTTTGTACGTTGTTTTAATAGTCTATTTTAAAAGTCTAGTAGATATTTTGAGTTTTTCTACAGTTATCGTAAGTTCGAAATACTATTTGTATGTATCAAATTGAAATATTGAAACTTGAACCACTTCATTTAACCGATTGAGTTAAAATTTTGTACACATATGAATTCCCGATGACGTGAATTAATCGTTTTCAGAATTAATTATTAATAAATAGTTAATTAATCGGTTTTTCAAATTATTTGAAATTACTAAATGGACGTGAAATACAGGAAAGCGAAACCTTACTAGCAAGCCGTGCTTGCTCACTCGGTTGAACTCACAATCGCAGGGTCGTGGGATCGAACCCCACTTGAAGCGTATATATTTTTTTAGATTGTTTTCTTATTTTTGGATTAAAAAAAAATGTATGAATTAAAAAAAATAAGACTATAAAGGAAAAAAATGAATACTTATTTGTTCTAAATCCTGAAATAATTTTGTCATCAAAAGTTTGATTACAATTTTTAAAATAACATGCGATTGAGTTTCTCAGTGATTATAGCCGTATTTCGATATAACATATTTTGTTATATTTATTAAATAAAAATAAGCCGACAGCCGATAGTTAATATTTCCTATTTTTATTATAACCTCATTTTTCTCTTATAACGAAATTTTATTTGAAATCGTTTGCGAAATATTTGTTAAGCAATATATTTTTCGTTATTGATTGGAAAACACTTTTTGTGTCTGATGCAAAATAAAAATAAAAGAAACATAAAAAGTTAGTAGAAAAAAGTAAAAATATGAATGCCTATACGATATCTTTTGTCTTCCACATTATCGATGGACGAAAATATAAAAAAAAACAAACAAAAGATTAACAATAAAAAGTTTCAAACAATAGATAGATATACAAGCCACTACGAACTCCTGTTTTTATAGTCTGCCGTGATATAGTTTTATTCCTGTTATTGTAATAACTCCTAGGTGGATCTATTTTTTTCATACTCTAGAAGTAATGTCAATACACAGGATTGCATACCTAGTGTCGTAATGGTTTGTATTACAAAGAGAAATGACATTATGCTTAAAACGAGTCCAGCGACTTTTTACAGTCACACGAGTCGTAAGAGATATATATGATTTTTTTGCACAGGTTCTCATTTAAAATAGCTGATTTTTATTACATCAAAATTGTAGAAGTTTAAACAGATTCTGCTTAGAAAATAATTGACTGATTGAAACGATATTTCTTTTAAAAAGCGATACTTTTTACGTAGATCAATCATTTGTTTTTGTGTGAGTATAATCGAATAATAGAAAACAGTATCTCGGGTAATTGGATTGATTGGGACGTTTCGTCTTTTCTTTAATTAAGACTTTTTCAAACTCTAAAAAGTTTTTTCAAAAATTAACATTCATATAATAAAAAATATTAAACACTATGGATTAAATAATTTATTAAAAAGAAACAATGGTGTGATTAACCTCAATATGCTTAAATGATAGAAAAAAACACCATTGTTTCTTTTTAGTAAATTATTTAATCCATAATGTTTAATATTTTTTATTATATGAATGTTAATTTGTTAGAGCTTGAAAAAGTCTTAATTAAAGAAAAGACGAAACGTTGCAATCAATGAGTGTTTAAATTGATTTATTTTCATTATTCCAATTACCCGTGATACTGTTTTCTATTATAACATATATCTGGAATTGAACTTTAAAGATGAATAATCGAATAATATTCTGCATGGCAGCGAGTTTCACAACGACACTAAACTGCTCCTACATGTATAAAAAACTGTAAATATGTGATCACAGTCTAAATATTGTCAATGCTTTGTGCACCTTAGCCTTAAACTTTAAATTTGTAACTGTCCGACCCGGCTTTGCCCGGGTAAAAATCAAACTGAATTCGTTATATACTGAACAGATTTAAATGCGGAATTTACCATTCGATGTTTTTGAACAATTCACTACGAATGTAACACACATCAATAAAAAAGTGCAGCGACATCTTATTTTCTTCGAGTCACGTATCACTCCCGTTTTATTACCGACAGACAACTGGAATTTCTAGTCTGTTGGGACCGCAAAACATTTCTTTTTTTCTCTTTGTCAAAATCTACTGTCTTAAATATAGAAACGGGACACACATCATATAACTTTATAAATAAATTAATTATTTATCGATAAATAGAAAGTTAACATTAAATTATAACCTACAATATTACACAAAAATTTTAAAACTATTCAACAATTATTTTTAGAAACAAATAGTTAAGGGATATGTATACTACGATACAAAATTAAATAGGGATGTTGACTATTTTTGGGAAAGTGTTTTAAATCGTGCATAAGTACCTAATATTGCCACAAATATTTATTATTTTTATTTAAATACAACTCAAGCCTTAAAAATCATGTATTTTAAATCCCGTTTCAAATTTCGGTCCAAAACGCCAATACTAGTCGCGTGACGTCACCTGTTCATACCAAAGGAGGTTCAAAAGTTTACACGGGAGCTACCATCCGATAGATGCGTATTCTGTGCTCATAAACGTTAGTAAACTGAGGTGATGAAAAGTTGTTTCGTAGGCGTTGCTATAGTTACATATAATTTGACGTTTCCTATAAACAAATAATAATAAATTACACACTAAATATTAACCAAACAATGAAGTTTTTTGACAGCAGCTGAACATATGACGTTATGCACTCTGATTGGTGTCTGTTGTCACGTGACTTGAGAGTGATTTTGTTAGGTTTTATTTATTAAATATTAATTAAACTCCTTAAAAATAGGAAAAAATATAGTGTTTTTTAGTATTTCTATCATAGAAACTACTACTTTTCGTTAAAATTATGTTTTTATTTGAATACAGTCAACATCCCTATTGCCAGTGAGTCTGCCAACATACTTAATAGAGCTGTAAAGCAATGAAACAATGTACGCCATTTGTCCGTCGCATTATTAAAATTTTGCTGGTTATATTATATTTCGAAGTACATCACTGAGAACTATTTTAGAACCGTATTACAAATTTCAAATCATAGAAGAAATCTTTTGCGTTCAGTAACATCTATTTAAATTTTCAGATAAATAATAACCAGGGGTGGAAGACAGATTTTTTTTTTATTTATAAAACAAACTTTTTAAATTGCTAAACGTTCAGATCCCCCAAAATTTATTGACGCTGCATAGCCTTCTGAAGAGTATTACGCTATTTTTAGAAATGTTTATGTATAAATATTTCCAAAAATGGCGTTAAATTCTTCAGAAGGTTATGAAACGTCGAGAAATTTTGTTTCGTCTATGTTTCGTCATCTGACTGACGCCAATAGTGCAGGTGCCATAATATGGTGGTGAATCAATTTGCATTTCAAAATGTAGTCAGGGACCCTCATATGTTAAGATGGGGTAAAATTTTTAATGTTCTCTAAATATAATTTCATAATTTGATTAGTATTTAGTTTATACACACATGTCTTTTTAGATGCTAAATATTAATTAAAAATAAAAAAGTACGTACGTAAATCATTATTTAGGCCAATTTTTTTATGCAGTCAAATTTATTAAAATGATATTTAGAGTATGTTCGACATTCATCATGTCAAATTTAATATTTTTATAAAATACTGTACAAATATTTTTCCAAGCGTTTGTACTATAAAACAATTAATCTCCATCCCATTTTTTATGTCAAAGCCCTCTAAGTGCACGCTCTCTAAATGCACACGCTCTCTTACTGCACACGAACTCGCCCTCTAAGTGCACGTTCCCCAGCCCCCACTTCGAATAATCTGCGACCAATCACGTGCGACCGTAAGCGCGCTTATGGCAACACATGTCATATGATTGTAAACACAGTTTGAGTTTGAACTCATTATTAAATTCTGCGCAATGTTTCGCGCAGAGAGAGAGAGCATCTGATTGAATAAAGATAGCTATAGGAGTTAGAAGAGTGGGGATGAAAAAGATCGTAGGGGAAGTGTGCACTTAAAGGATGGGCCTCGGTTCCGAGCTGTGCACTTAGAGGGCTTTGACTGTAGAGACTGACGTAGTACGCAGTTTGTGTCCATAATATTTGACTGTATTTTTCCTAGCTCTGATTTACATAAAAGTCAATACGCTATCTAAATTGTATTCCCACTGGCTGCATTTATTTTGTCTGTCATTTTTGTGTGCGCTCTACAGAGAATAGAGATCTATTGACGAAGGAGAAAACTCGGACAAACAATAAGTATTAAGAAATTGAAATTTATTCTCAATGTTTGCATAGAATACGGTAACACATTTTTCATTTTCCTTATAATATAGAAATAAAAAAAGTATAGAACAGAATTTCCCCATTTCAAGAAACTACAATTTGAAAGTATTTCATGTGAAATTAACCATGAGATAATTTCTTGTACGATTGAAATTTAGGTTTGACGTGATAAGCGATAATTATAGAACGCAGTCCTGCTAGCAGAGTAGCGGTGTGTGCAATAGTAAAAATAACTGTTTTAAAAACAAAGCACATTTCGAAGAGTTCAGGTCTTCAACAATGTAACGAAATGTCACGTTTCAGAAGGCACGCGAGAAGTATTTTACTGCTCTATTCAAAATACCAAGCAACGGTATGTAAATATTATCTTATCGCCGCAAGTATAGTATTCTCGGACTAAATTCTACCCCTATTAAGTAACCTTACAGCGACTATAAACTTCAACACGAATACAATTTTCATAATAGTTTTTAAACTTTTGATTTTATTCCAGTGCGGCTTTGTAGATTGTCTATTAAAAATATGCTGCAGCGAACTTTCTTATAGAATATTTTAAACTCCTGAGAAAATAACAAATTCGTTAACCCCACATGAAAAGGTGTGAGATTTTTTTTAAAGATTTATTAAGCATTCAAAATTAGAATTTAAAAAACAAAGAGTGCTTTTTTAACTAAAGGAGATTGAAAACAGCGGGAAGTACTTTTTGTATCTTACACAAGATTCATAACATCTCCTCACTCCCTTTGTCAGCAAAAGTCCAAAAAAATGAATTCTCTAAGTCTGATTGCGTAATGCATGGACACCAAAATTACCACCTCTGACCAATGATCTTGATCCCAGGACGGACGAGCGAACTACGCATATATGGTGAGACAATAGGTCTTACTAAGTGACGACTTAAGTAACAGGAAGTCCATGAAATGTATTTAAATTATTAACCCAAAAACATAGCTCTAACACTTCTGGAATAATAAACATTTAAAAAAACAATGATTTAATACATAATATACGAAGAATTTTATGTAACAGTATAAAATTATCGATTCTATTAAAAAATCAGCTGCAAAAATCAAATGTCATTTTACCATGTCTATATATTTTGTTATTACATTTTTAATGTTAACACAGAATGCACATTTAAATTCTGATCGATTCTATTTTAAGAATACCTATCAATAAGAATATTAATTTCCGCTTTATGGTATTGAGCTTTTTTTGCCTCTATGATATCCAACACTGCCTTATAGTTGACAACTTGTTATAATTTAATAATAATATAATGTATGTTGCGTATATATATAACGTTTGAAGTTACAAAACAGTGTTTCAGTTAAATAGTTTTTCATGGAACACTTTAAACAAGAATTTAGGACAACGTTTCGATTTACCACATAGTGACATAGCCCCAATTTCAAAAGGAAACCATATCCTGTATGTATTGTATATTTGAATAGATTCAACTTAAAAACTATTTGACGAATTTTTTTACTAATGTATCATGATTCCAGAAATGTTATTGAGGATTGATATTATGTGGACGTGACTAAATCCAAAATGGCGGTGTCGTGAGAAAAATTTTCACAAGTAAACATTGGTCAAAATTTTAAATATGATTACGATTTTCAATGGGACTGGTGCATATCCAAAAGAAATATCATCGAAGCAGAAAGACTCTTGAGAGCTGATCACATGTGATTAAATCGAATAATAGTGACATTTGTGTTGCAAGAAAACGAAAATGTGTTTATTTTCTTGAATAATTTTGTATTCTAACTTCTGTGTGACGTCACCAGGGTGTGTAACCAAGCACAGAGCGTTTTCCATTACATGATAAGACCTCAAATTTTTAAAATTTTATTCAAGTTTTTTACAGAAAATAATCACATTTTATCCTGAAAGTAAAGTGGAGAGGCTTTTTTACGCTGTAATATATTACGATGAAAACAATTTATCACATATTATTTTTAATTGGGTCAAATAGTCTATAACTGTACCATAGTTAATTAATCAACCAATATTTTATCGATCATGGTATACAAAATGGTATTTGTGCAAATTATGCCTTAACCAACAAGAGTGACGAATAGGAAGCATTCATTTAAAAAACAATTAAATGATGTAAAAATACATTAAATAAATTGAAAAAGAGTCGTTAATTAGCAACTCCTAAAAGGAATTTCAGTTTATAATGCGACGGCTGTGTCCGAAATGGTATTCAAAATAAACGGAAAAAGAGAAAAAAAAACACAGAAAATACATAAAGATGAAAACTCGTGTCTGCTTTGTCACTGCACTGTCACCCGCAATGGTAGATTACGTGAAAGCAGTACATTTAAAACGACAAAGTCCCCATGGCTGACTATACCAGCGTTTCCAAATCAAATACCTGTAATGTTTATCTACACTAATATTATAAAGAGGAAAGATTTGTATTTATGTGTGTGTGTATGTTTGTAATGAATAAACTCAAAAACTACTGTGCCGATTTAAAAAATTCTTTCACCATTAGAAAGCTACATTCACCCTGAGTAACATAGGCTATATTTATTGCTAGAAAATATTAGGGATCCTTACTAAAACTTTAGTAACGTAACCCAAGGTGTAAAAAAATGCCATAAAAGTTCTTTCGTCGCATGCGCTGCGGAAACTATTGATGGTAGAACAAAAGTATGTTCTACAATATTAAAGAACATATTATCAATAACTACAAAACACTTCGCGATACCATATGTCCAACTATTATCGTTATGTCACAATAACCACTTTTTACATTTTAATAATCTATATAGATAAAAGACGATGTATATGTAATCTATGGACTCCAAACGGGTAGACCATTTTTGATGAAATTTTCAGACAATCTTCTGAAGTTTGGTAGCGATCGGATCAACAGAATTTTTTAAATTTCTTTTTGGGAAATAAGATTTTTCTTCGATTTTTGAACATTCCCCACCAATTTTCAGCCAAATAAGTTCAGCCGTTCTTGAGTTATAAATAGTGTAACTAACACGACTTTCTTTTATATATATAGATAAATGCGAATCGGAACCCTAAAAAGAACAACAATTGGTCTATTTTCATTAAGTGTGAATACGGCTTCAGAGTAAGCAAATGACAGCGGAACATTTTCATTTCAAAATGGAGTTGTCTTCGGGCGTTTCACGAACGCATGTGCTAGTTACAGTCTGTTAGTATTACGAATGAAATAAACAACGGACTGACGAAACAAAAGATGTTTTAAAAAATTTAATATTTTAAACATAAATTCATCCTTTTCAGTGTATTTCCAACGCTCACTCGTTTCAATTTGACAAATAATTTTTCTGAATTTTTTTTTTTCAGTTTTTGTAAATAAATTGTATTGTGAAATATAAATGAAATACCTTAATATGTTAATACTTCAGAAAAAAGTTTCATCATAAATGTTGATTTATAAGACTTCCATTGAATAAAGAAACAGGATAATATAGTGTCAGAATGCTTTATTTCCGACAGTTTAAGATGTATTTTTATATGTTCATATTTTGTTTGGCATAATATAACGAATGTTTGAAAATAGTTCATATGCACTTTTTCTAAACTACAACAAGAAGCATTTCTTTAAAAAATTAGAATTAATTTACATCAATACCAATATAACATTAAAAATGGCAATTAGACTTCTGTCTATAATTTCGTTGTCTTGTAAATTTTTTGATAAGATTTAATGTCAACGTCGCGTCGTTAGGGTTTTAATCGAAGAGTGTTAATGCGGTTATAATCCGAATGAATTTTTATCAAAATCGGTTCACCAGTTTTTTAGTTTAAACAAAAAGTTTACAAAAAGTGACGTTGTGTCCATTGCGAGGTTTTGCAAAAATAGTTGGTTAATAATAATTTATGTGTTAGTTAAATTGACTCTAAAAAGTGAAATTAGTAAAATTATTAAATTTACAAAGATAACGAACATATACGGAAAAATATAAAAGTTTTTAAAGTGAACCACTGATACTGATAATATTTATGATTTATAATAAACGTCAACCTAATGCAATGTAAATTTGAGATTAGTATTACATTATTCTTATTTTGCATGTATGACCCAGTTGTCAAAATGCACTATTTTTAATAAAAAAAAAAAAAAAATATATATATATTTTAGAGCAGACTGTGATCCTTAAATTGCTCAGTGAAATTTTCATTGTGAAACAATAGGGACGATTTTACTAAAATAATGTTTTTACACATCTTTATCGTGAAAATATTTATTGGATTTTGACAGCAATTCATGCTCTGCAGATTATACCGAAAGGTTAAATGCAATTTTTAACATTAGTATTGCTTCATTTATTGATCCTGTACTATGGAGGTCTTCCTTCAAATTTTATAGCATAATGATTATTATAATCATACAAATATTTCTGGTTGTACAGTACAAATTCCAGAAAATTAATAATAATACAAAATTATTCAGAATAAAACCATCTTTGAGATCAATATTTTATAATCACATTTCCATTGACCAGGCGGTATATTAACTGAGCCACAACAGAATAATATAAAGTAATGTCTTGTATTTCACGAACTCAGGACAAATGCACTTGGAGTTTATCAGATACAACATTTAGAGTGCATCGGGCATCTCTGTATATGCATATACGACATAAAGTACGGAGATAAGGAGAACCATCTCAATGTTAGAAAAATGTCCCTCAAATAGCATCAAATTAAGATAGCACTACTGTTCCAAAAAGAATGATATAAAGAAAGAAGAAATCATCAAAGTTGTTAGAGCTGGAAACTATTAAACAAAGAAAGATATATACAGTAAAAATATAGTTCACGCAAACGATGTTGCGGACACAACTATTTCTTTTATAAAATATTCAAGTCAAGTCAATACTGGTTACAGCTCAACTGTCGAGCCAACTCTGACTGGTATTTTGCATGTCGACCATTTTTGCATGTCGACCACTTTTGCATGTCGACAACAGAATATAAAGTGTGTTCTCGTGTTATAACGGTTTTATTCGGCCATGCGTGGTCTGTTTTATTGCTAAGTTTTATGTAAACTTTTCACGGTTTAGGATGAGTACGATAAGTATCAAATCAAAGTTGTTATTATAGAGTATGTCAATGCGTAAGTTAATACCGTCAGCTTTTGACCTTATCTTTGAGGTTATGTTTATGTTTATTCAAATCAAATTTACAAATTTATGTCAGTTTATAATAACGAACATAAAATAGAAAATTTAAAGACATGCTATTTTGATAAAGAAATAGGAGTACCTACAAAAACTTTTTTTAAGAGAGATATTGTAGATTACAGATTACAACGGCTGAGGTTATCAGCGTCTATACCTACTTGATTTAAAGTTATGAAAGTAGGTAGTCGGTATATTATACAGATTGTATCAACTCAAAGCTGTCCATAGGGCACTCTGTGTGTAAGACAGTGCACCATACACAAATGATAAGCAAGAGTGAGATAAATGATCGCTAATAGATAGTAATTACTGTGGTTACTGTAAAATAAATTTAAATAAACGTCTTTGTTTTCTAAGTAAAAATAGCCATTTTATCAATTAATGACAGTCTGTAGTCACTACCGAAATTATTGATAAAATGACTATTTATACTGTTCACGAAAAAATCCAAATAATTAAATGGTTTTATGGTGGTAATTCAATCGTCGACGTAATAAATTTATTTGGAGCTGCCTTTGAAAACAGACCGACTTCTTCTAATAATTTAAACGAACAAAAAATACAAATTTCTAATGCATGTCAGTCCGTTGACCATGAGATGTTAGCCAATGTGAGGAAAAGTATTTATAATCGATTAGGTTATTGTTTGGCAGAACGTGGAGGTCTTTTCGAACACTTAATAAATTAATTATTAAAATTATTGTTCAAACTGTTGTACCAGATATAATAATAATACGAATTAATATTACGGTTTAGTTGTTTTAGTTTGTAAACTGGTAAAAAGATTTACAAGTATTATTTATTTACAGTAACCACGGTAACTATTAGCGATCATTTATCTCACTCTTACTTATCGTTTGTACATAGTGCTCTGTCTTACACACAGAGTGCCCTATGGACAGCTTTGAGTTGATACAATCTGTATAATTTATTTATGCACACTCGTTTATAAAATTCAACACTTTTGTCGTAAAGTTTTGCAAAGTAAAAGAAACGTAGTTTGCTACCATTTCCATAGCTCATTATGGTCATGCGACTATTACGCAATCTACTATTATACGCGAAATTTGGTCACATGTCAAAATTTACTGAAAATTAAGAAAAAAATCAGCTATTTTATAGGAGCACTTGCAAAAAATATAGTACGTATCTAGGACGTAATGGCATTGCGTCTCTTGCTTATTATGGGGAATTATACTTATTTTTATGGGGGCTACACTCCTTTTCATGAGAACTATACACTTTTTGATGGAGAGTATATTCGTTTTTAGGGGACTATACTCGTTTTTATGGGAAGTGTTGTACTCATTTTTATGGGGACTATACTTCTTTTTATGGGGACTATACGAGTACTCCTTTTTACGCGAAGTATATTCCTTTTTACGGGAAGTATACTCCGTTTTACGGAGACTATACTCGTTTTTATAAGAACTGTAATGATTTTTATGGGGACCATACTCTTTTTTATGCTCCCTTTCATGGGGACTATACTCTATTTATGGCAACTTTTATAAGAAATATTAGTACAAAAGTGGCCATTATGAATATTAATATTTATGCTAAATTACGGGATTTTTTAAAAATAACTTTTAACTTTCTGTAATAACAGTGACAAATGTTGAATTTTGAAATATGGATAACGTCAATAGAAATATCATGCGACGAGATATTTAAAAAAATTCTGGTTCAAACAAATAAAGTTATTTTGTTTAAATATCACGCCGTATTTAAAGAGAATGTTAAGTGAGAGAGCATCAAGACATTTAAGGGTGGTGGGTGTTGTAGATCTACAGTGGGGGTACGCCAAGGCACTGGTGGGTGAGATCCCGTTAACAAACAGAAGTGTATAGGTGTCACATTCCTTGCATGCCAGCACACATTCCATTGTTAAACGGGGGTTTGACGAAGGAAACTCTTGTGTTACGTTACACTGAATAAGTATATTATTTTGTTTCAGCAGGGAGGAAACTGTACACATCTTTAATAATTTATACGTCGTAAAAATTCTGCTTAATTAATTAATTTTTTACACAGATATAACTTGAACGTTACGGTCATGTGCCTGATAAAATTCACCGACTTTCGTACTTAACATTTTTTCCACTACTCGAATAATAACAACCATTACGTTCAGAATACATAAATTACTATTTAACCGTCTCAAAAAAAATTGGGTTATTAAATTACCGTGTATCTATTGTATTAGTGTTTATAAAGCTCCCTGTTTGAAGTTTATTTACCTGGTTTAAAAAAATAATTGTAAAAATATATATTTGCAATAATATTTTTACACACCTTATTATAATATTTCTGCTGCTCATGCTTCTATAGCGGTAGTAAAATAACCCATTTCGCATTATTGCTACGAGCTAGTGTTGGGTAACTAAGATCTGAACCGGTTCAAAGAGCCGACTCCGACAGAAGATCCGTGAGAGCCCACTCACTTTTTTTTGAGCCGACAGATCAACGGATCCGCATAACTCAGTGAAACACTTAACACACAGAAGCACATTTTACACTTACGTATCAGTTCTTGCTTTGATGCATCTGTCAGCTCAAATGACTCATGCATCACATGTTTGGCTATGCATTCTTGATTCTATACAGGTCGTGATATGATTAACTGAACTAGGTAACTCAGTGGCAGACTGCAGTATCATATTCAGAACTCGGCTCTTTTTGAACCGGTTCAGTGAGCCGACTCGCATACGGGATCCAGATGCAAAGATGCAGATCACTAAAAAGACCCGTTTTTCCCATCTTTACTACGAGCTAAAATAAATATATGTTCTCTTACCAATCCAAAAGTAATTTTCATAAGCGACCTGTCTTTTACCACTTATCACCATAAGAGAAACAGAGATAGCAGAGCAGGCATAGTTTTCGTAAACAACTCTAATAGACTGAAATGGCCGCACATACAGCTTCCGAAATTTTTACAAATATATTTATGATGTGAAAATCAGCCATTTTATAGGAGGTACGTGCAAAAAATATAGTAGTGGAAGGTACTCTAAAATGGGATACTTAAGGTATTACAAGTTCTGAAAAAATAATTACAGACAGTTAATTACTGCAAATTTAATACGTGACAGTTTTGACATAACTTTATTTAAAAAAAATACAAAAATGATATAAAGATTACAAATTAAAAAAAAATGTTTTTCTTTGTCACATGGTTATTTTCCATTTTAGCAACACTGTGTGTTTAAAACGGGATTCATTATGTCGCTAAAATGGGATTGCGTTTAGTGTACGTAATAAATATTTTCTACTCAAGAATATTTATCGGAATAATTGGTCCATATTTAATTGCCGACAGCTTTTGATTTCGTAGTGGAAACGAAATTAAATTTGATATTTCTGAAATGAGATACATCCCGTTTTAGCAATATACTCCATATCTCATTTTATCAACGTATCTATACTATGTCAAAAACAGCATTCACTATTATAACCTACACAATTGGTGCGGAAATTTTATATAAAAAATGACACATTTTGACACTAAAACTGGTAAAAATATCGCCGTTATAATCTCATTATCCAATTAGGCAAAATGCTTACCTTATCATACCGGTATTCTTATAACAAAACTATTGAAAACTTAAAAACTTGCTTAAATTTGACACTTGTAACACTATCGTACTGAAAGTGCTACAGACGAATGCTTATCAAGTGAGGTGTATTTCTTGAATTTTACAAAAAATGGCATTGGGTATATTTAAAAATAATTAGGGTATCCCATTTTAAAGTACCTTCCCCTACTTATGTATTTTTGTACTTGGTTGCCGTCTTTGCGAAGTCACCACATAAATAAATATATGATTTACGAGCGTACGTAAAAGTTAAGTTATGCACTAGACAGACCACAAACTGTGTCCTAAGATGAAATATCATTTGTGAAAACAGACTGACAAGGCAGAGAAGGAAGTTAAGAGAAGAGTATAATACGCGTATAGGTAACCTAACAGTGATCTCTTAGGCGACCATCATTCCGTCCCTTGACGTAGGTCCTCTACCTCCAAATGGAGTCAAGTAATGAATTAGGGTTCCCTCAGGAAATAACATATAACGAGACCTCACAACTACCTAGTCGCGTTGGTCCGATCGTCTCTGTATGTCTACTATATCTTCCATTTCTATCTACTGATGTCTCTCTTTGTTTTATCACCTTAGATGTTATCAAGTATAGATTTGATTTAAGAGCAAATGAATCAATCTGTTCCGGTACGTCCGATGTCCCAGTTGCTTTAAATCACAAATCTGTGAAGATTTAATTATAATTGCTGAGACTCCCTTTTTCGAAAAAAGCACACAATTGCTCCACATAAATTTTATATCATTTTATAGATAATTGCTTGCTCTACCGACATCAACAACTAAAAAATCTATTATTGCTTTCGTTTTTGCAAAATAATTAATTATAACAATTATACATTTATTCAGTATATGCAGCAATGCTGCCATCTGACGGTTCTAACTTTGAAACAATGTCAACATGATTGACGGTCGGTAATTTTTTTTTGTTTAATTTTTAATCAAAATTCACGTATAAATACTTTTCGTATGGCGGCGCTTCAGCTCAACGTTTTCGATACTTACGCCTCTATATGACAGTTTTAGAAAAATATTTTCTTGAACCGTCACTGAGCTTCGTAATGTAATACAACAAAAAGAAGAAAGTTATAAAAAGTGTGAGAAATTAGAAACGAATTTTAGTGCGAATTATTTGCACGGGTACCGCTAGTAAATATTTATAATATCTAGTCTTTACCTACCACATCACAAATCTGTCAAATATCATTAATGTTTGGTGGATTTTTTTTAATTAGTCAGATTTTTATTTTGATATCAATATTCATTTTAACTCCCAGTTTGCAAATTAATTGAAGTGATGATCTACAATCGTAGCCTTTATCTGTGGTTAACTAGAAGAATGCGTTGACTGTTTCCGGCCGGTGTTCATACAACGTGGGTCCTTAAACTGCACCATACGGAACTTCATACATACATAATAGACACTAGACAGTTTGTGTGTGTGTGTGTGTGCTTTTATGTTATGTATAGGAGTCACGTAAGCGTGGATGGGGAAAGGTCCACATCTGTGCAATGGCAGAATCTTCGCCACTGTACATTATTACACCGTAAAGTTCTCTTTGCTTAATGCTAATAAACCAAACTAGTAATAGACCAGCTTATTAACTCAGAAATGCATAATGAGAATATATCTCACATGCAAAGTCTTACGGTGTGATTTAGGGTAAGACAGAATATCATTCGCGTTCACAGATATGTGTCTATGGATAGCCGCTGCTGGCGTGTTAGTGAAGAACAATGGAACGTCACACATCCTGTATAGACAGTATTGTGACGTATTTTCCTAAGGGGCAAACCTACCTAGAGGGGTGACCGGGGGGAAGTAAAATGCAAGTTTTTATTTGTCACCTCACTGTTTATTTTTTAAGTTATACTTTTTCTGGCGCGATATGAAAAATTGATGAGGATGAATTTTTATGATGCGCGCGCTTACTGTAACATCAAAATTAACAAGGTCAAGTTACCCACAGAAAAAAGTTAAATACGCGCGAAAAAATGTAACATAAAAATTGACAGGATGAAGTTGTTCGCAGAAAAAGCTAGATTCGCGCGCACATTGTAAAAACAATATTAACAGTATGAAGTCGCTCACAGAAAAAATCTAGATGCGTGCGCAAACTGTAACATCAAAATTAACAGGTTGAAGCTGCTCGCAGAAAAAGGCTACCAACAGAATAGATGTAGAACATAATGTTTAATAGCCGTATTTATGCTAATCTCACTCTAGTCCTTTTATTAGTTTATTTCAGTAAATTTTTTGTCAAATTTAAAATTAGTTTTTAATCGCGTCAAAGAAGTATAACTTTTATGCGCACGCGACCCTTTATATTTTTTTTCTATTTGACTATCGGATACTACGTGCCTGTTTCCGGAGCATGCGCAGCGAGCGACACCATCCTTCGAATATGTGCACGTAAAAATTAATCACAGCATGCTTGTCAGCTAACAAATCTTCAGAACTAAAAGAACAGCTTTTTTTCAAAATATTTCCGAAACTGTAAAGCTTAGAAAACATTTTTTTCCCGAAACTTCAAAGAAAAAATAAATAGAATAAGAAACCGTTATACAAAATATACCCATGATTATACGAAAAACAACATTACAACATATATCTCTTCTACGAATGTGTCGATTTTTCCCGAAAACAATAGGGCTCTTCATATTTGCATATTAAATATCCTCCCAAAATTTGGTTTCAATCTGCTCAGACGTGCAGGCTAATTCCAAAAATATGTTGTTTTTTTTGGATTCAGAGGACCTCAAAACGAAAAAATATTGAAAAATTTTGAAAAGTGATTTTTGAATGGTAAAAGTATGAATTTAAATCATTTTTAAATAATAGTTTTTGTGTGTGTATTAATGTGGGTGTTAGTAGCAACTAAAAAGACATTTAACTATTCATAATCCAGAATGTTGTCTAAAATAGATTTAAATGTTCTTTTTTATAACACTTTGAATGAAACATTATACTTGGCGTGGTAAATTCACAAAAACTTCTCTTAAAGCGACTAAAGATATAATATGAAACTGAGGTAATTTTTTATCAAAAATAAATTGGCGTTACTAACGAAAAGATAGTAAAAACTTCAACAAAAAAAGTCGGTAAGTAAAAATGCAAAAATATGTATACAGCGCCTTGTGACGAAGCCATTTGCAGCTGCGTTTACTTTTGTGACAATATAGAGTCCCTTGAATATTACGCATAAAAAAATTAGAACATAATTTGAATGTGGTATAAAACGTACAGGGCTAAATGTTATTAGCAATTTCCAATGCAACGCCGACTGGGGTCGTCCCACAGTATATAAAAATTTATCATTTATTTCACATACAAAAACAAATAATGTAAACCAATTTTTCGTTTCCTCTTAAGGTGAATGAACACTCATATTGTAAAATATGCTCTCGGAAAATTTCGAACTGTAATCGCATTATTCATTTTAGATTATGAGAGCATTTTAAGCTTTTTTTTTCTTCTTTACAATGTTAAAAATACTGACAACAAGCTTGTGAGCAGCCGAGAAGGACACTTCGCCCGCTACCACATCGCCTTTGATATGTCTATCGCAGTTGTAGACGAAACGTCAGGTAGAAATACCATTGGACCACGGCGTACAAGCCCGGAAACCAAGAAGTTTTGCAACAACGCGAGCCGTGAAAGCCTACACAATTGGATAAATTCAACTTGTTCAATAATTTTTTTCAAACTAAATTTTTTCTGTACAAAAATTTACGTAAAACATGTTTATTACCTCGTTTTTATCTGCTTTTGATTCGTTGTTTTTTGTACGGGTACCTTCAAGAGCTTGCATTTGTAGCCCGTGTCGTGCTGGTCCATGCAGGTATAATGTGCGCGATATTTAAGACTTAATCGAATTTGTTATTTCAATTTTATTCAAAGGTGCTCTTGCAATCAAACTCCTATTTTATTTATCATTCAACTTTAAAGTTTTTGAATTGTTCTAAGGTTTGGCGATATTTCAAACAAATTAGCAAGAAACTTGAAACAGAAGTTTGAAAATACCTACTTAGAATTTATGTTTGTGTTTTGCAGAACAGTGCAAGTGTTATCTTTACATTTTGTTTGTAGTAGTTAGACTCTGTGATACAAAACAGCATTTTTCACAGAAAATAAATACTACAACATTCGTTATAAATGTGTGCCATTTTGTACTCTTCTTCAGTTTCATAGTGTAATTTTTCATTTTCCTCTAAGCATAATTTACTTTTAGAATGAAATATTTTCTAATCATTTCTTCTCACAAATATGTTCACTAATTATATATATAATTACTTTTTTTGTTTTTGTATTTTGAATGTAGATTTTTAATTCAAAATTCAGCATTATTTTCAGAGTTCCGTATGAAATACTTTTATTTGCGTTCACACCATTCGTCTTATCCATATGTCTATCACCAATATTATGTTGAAGTATAGAGATGGGAAAATCGGGTCTTTTTAGTGATCTGCATGTGGATCCCGTATGTGAGCTGGCTCACTGAACCGGTTCAAAAAGAGCCGAGTTCTGAATATGTTACTGCAGTCTGCCACCGAGTTACCTAGTTCAGTCAATCATATCACGACCTGTATAGAATCAAGAATGCATAGCCAAACATGTGATGCATGAGTCATTTGAGCTGACAGATGCATCAAAGCAAGCACTGATACGTAAGTGTAAAATGTGCTTCTGTCTGTTAAGTGTTTCACTGAGTTATGCGGATCCGTTGATCCGTCGGCTCAAAAAAAAGTGAGTCGGATATCACGGATCTTCTGTCGAAGTCGGCTCTTTGAACCGGTTCAGATCTGAGTTACCTAACTCTATGTAGAACCTTGAATTTGGTAGTTTCTAGGAGTTTTTAGTATACCAGAACACGGCGTAGATAAAACCGGCGGATTATGCCTTCAGCTAGTTGAAGATAAACGACTAATTACAATGTTCGTTAGATAATCGAGCTACGAATTAAAAATAGTGTGAGTACTATATTGCTCCGTGGACGAAGACTTACATAATATATTGAAAATCTATTGTGCTGAAAAGCAACATCCAATAAGTACACAACTAGGACAAAGCTACGTAATATAATAATAACATTTACCTTCTACATATATATTTATTGTTGATTATCACGCATCTACGTGTTGTGATGCTTGCCATCAGGACCTACCGTTTGATAAGTGTACGAGGCAACGAACAAAGGACCAGCGTGCGAAAATGAATGATGAGCTCTATTCTTTTTGGAAGCGACACGCAAAGTAAGCCTAAAGAACAGAGCGACTCGTACATACCAGTTTTATTGATACAATTCCCATATTATTAGTGTATTTGCCATATGGCAACATACACTATTGGCGTCGGTCGGATGGCGGGACCTAGGGGTCGGACCAAAATTTCTCGACGTTTCATAACCTCCTAAACACTTTGGCACCATTTTAAAAAATGTTTATATATATATGTATATATATATTATATATATATATACGTATATATACACGTATATATATACGTATATATATACGTATATATATACGTATATATATATACGTATATATATACGTATATATATACGTATATATATATGTGTGCGGGCAATAACTTTCGAAAGAGTTAATTGATTTCAACTAAATTTGGCCCACGTGTTGAAATCCATCACCGCAAGAAGCCTATTTAAAATGGGCCTAATCGGGCCATCTTAAGGGTAGTTTTTAGGGGTTGAAAAATGTTTTTGGGCCCTAAAATACCGAAAAAATTCTCCGAATCGTTTCAAAATTGAAATTTAACCCTCTGGCAGTAATTAAAATGTGTCCCTAAAATTTTAATAAAATCGACCTTACAGGACCGGATTTAAAAATTTTAAGAAAGACTAGTTTGCAGATAGTGAATTATTTACTGAAAGGTGTATATAACTTGGTATAGAGGTTCGATTGATAATAATATTGCAATTAAGAAAAAAAAATGTTATTTTAAGGGGTGTATTAAGGAGTAAAATTTTTTATTTTTCCCAAAAACCAATTTAAGTTCGCATAATAAAGCCACACTGCCTGCATAAGCAAATACACTATATTGTCGGCAGGGTTTTGGCACTGCGACCCGGGTTTTTTATAGTTGTGCTGTCACAACGAAAACATAAATATATTCCTGTAATCCTTTATAGATCATATTCTTTAGGATGGACAGATTCTATGCGCTAAGAGTCCCAGTTTTCGATTTTAGAGTATATAGCATAAGTTATGCGGTTATACGGTTTTACTAAGTACATCAAAGAAAGTTTTGTTTTTAACAGTAACCAACTGAAACTAACATATAAAACTAAGTGTTTACGATTAAAAAACATTTCCTAAATGTTTCCAGTACCACATGCCAACGCCACAAATACAGTTGGAGTTGGTTTTCATTTGACTGCAGTTTGTACGTAATTTAAACAAAAGTACTCAAAAGCATTGTTTAAATGCGAATAATTTTCTATAAGAAATCTACACTAATTTTTTATTAGTGTATTTGCCATATGGCAACATACACTATTGGCATCGGTCGGATGGCGGGACCTAGGGGTCGGACCAAAATTTCTCGACGTTTCATGACCTCCTAAACACTTTGGCACAATTTTTAAAAATGTTTATATATATATATGTATATATATATTTATATATATATATATATAAGCGTATATATATATATATATATATATATATATATATATATATATATATATATATATATATATATATATATATATGTGTGCGGGCAATAACTTTCGAAAGAGTTAATTGTTTTTAACGAAATTTGGCCCACGTATTGAAATCCATCACCGCAAGAAGCCTATTTAAAATGGGCGTAATCGGGCCATTTTAAGGGTAGTTTTTAGGGGTTCAAAAATGTTTTTGGACCCCAAAATACCGAAAAAATTCTCAGATTCGTTTCAAAATTGACATTTAACCCTTCAGTAGTAATTAAAAAGTGTCCCTAAAATTTTAATAAAATCGGCCCGACAGGACCGGACTTACAAATTTTATGAAAACACTACTTTGCAGATAGTGTATTATTTACTGAAAGTTGTGTATAATTTGATATAGAAGTTCGATTGATAATAATATTGCAATTAAAAAAAATGTTATTTTAAGGGGTGTATTAAGGAGTCAAACTTTTTATTTTGCCCAAAAACCAACTTAAGTTCGCATAATAAAGCCACACTGCCTATATAAGCAAATACACTATATTGTCGGCAGGGTTTTGGCACTGCGACCCGGGTTTTTTTTTTCGTTTTGTCGCTCAGAGAACAAGTTTGCGACTCCCGTAGTATCGCGACAAGATAGTTTGTGACCTAGTTCATAGGATAAATGTTATCAGTGAAATGTTATAATCATCAAAAAAGCATTATTTCAAAGACATTTTCTTATTTTTAGAATTCAGTGGTGGCTCGTAGAACCCCAAGGTTGGTGAAGTGCTAGGACAATATTTGTTCTTATACTCAAGGCCACAACCAGAAATTTTATTTATTCCAAATATTGTTTTTTGTGCTAAAAGCAAGGAAGACCAACAAAACAGTGTAAGTAAATTTGGACTACAATCACGCGTATTCAGATAATCAGGAAATAAATTTGATATTAATATTAACGGAGAAAGAAATAGTAGGACCTTTCCACTAAATAACAGTGTCTGAATTAAACTACATAGTACGACGTCGTTGATTGGATTCATTATGATATAACTAAACACTACACGCAGGTGAAAATTTCAACATGTAACACCGTCTAGGTGTACACACGAAATGCAACCGTTATTTTTTACTATGTGGGCGACCGACGACCGTACTACCATAGCAACGGACGTCGAAAATGCGGGTTTTACAATAGCCTGGCACAATTCTTCATGGTAGTATGTTTGCTAACTTGCTACATTTTTTGTTGATGTGAAATGTAAAACGTTGTGAGTTGTGAAATATTACATCAGATTGAACTTAGTGCCACTTTATTGGAGCTTTAATTAATTACAAAATTTATTAGATTTATAAAAAATATTTTCCCAGGGAAACGAAGGTATACACTTCACCTGAATCCACCCCTGTGATGATAATATTGTCTCTTTTGTATTTTTCTCGGGAAAGCTTATTACAATAAGCAAAAGGAATATTAAAAAATAAGACACGAATGCTGTTCATAATCCACAGTAGCAATGACTAATGCAGCAATATGACCTACTAACGTTCTTATCGGCTTTTTCCGGTTGATCGGCTTCGAACAATTTAGTTTCGATGGCACAATCTGTGTTCAAGAGAGAATTTGTCACAAGCGTTTATATAAAGTAATACATCACGCTACTTGGCAGTGAGTTAAAATAACATAGGTACTGTGACAGGCTCGACGCATTTAAAACTAGTAAGTTGGGGAAACTGTGCAGGGTGGCACAGAAAATATACTTTTGTGCTTCTTTATATCTTTCAAAAAAATTATACTGTTTTTGCGCATGACTTTTTATTGTTTTTTGAGTTATCGTAAGCCAATTCAATATAAATTAAAAATCTATTCTCATCTTACGTTGAATACCTATTGTTTTTGACATTCACGCTGAAAAGTAAAAAAATATTAGTTAAAAAATTAATTCATTTCAGAAAAGAGCAAAAAAATATAAAACACCCATTTTGATATCATACAGTCTATAAAATCACATGAAATGATATAATCACCTTAAGGTAGTTGTCGTGGTCAAGGCACGCCGTCAGAAAATTCTTAATTTTTGTATACTTATTAAGGACATGATAATACAATTACCCTGAAAATTTGAAGTCGATCGACCGTATATAATCCGAGATAAATTCAAATAAAAATTGGATAATTAACATTGATTGTATACGATCTCTGTAGTTCTGAACCAGTTTCTTATTTATAAAAAAAGAACTAACTGTCAGAAACTTTTCAAAAACTGACAGTCTTTCAATGCATTTGTTATGAGTTTAAAAAAAATAAGAATTTGTTTTTGACCGTCTAATTATTTATAAATAACGGTTTAAAGTTCAACAATTTATAGAAAAGTATACATGCATATGAATACTGTATGGGTTACGTTTCCACGGGTACAGTCTTGCGTACAAATTATGGATCACTTAGCTACAAGCTAGTATACTTTTGTGACCAAAGAAAAATTTCTCGAGAATTCTCATGTAGAAACCCAATTGTAAGTGTCAAAACTGACATATTTTTTGATCACCATGTAAGCTGCGTTTTATCCTTGATATGGGTATTTCAAGAGAATTGAATAAATGTCGATGAAGGCTTCCGTAACACAAACAGCTGTTACAGGTTGTGAAAGCCATATGAATTTATGGCCCAGTCATACGTCCGTACATACATAGAACAAGCAGTGAATCGTACAAGGGAATCCCTGATTTATTAGACCAGGATTATTATTATATTATATTGGCTTCTTACGTTTTCGACGTATTGATTTAGTATATGATATTTTCACGAGAGGGATTTTCTCTTTCTGTTATCTGCTGTTGGAGAGAACTGCCTCAAATCCTCTTCAACATCCTTGTTTATGTCTTCAATATCATTTTGTTCTTATGTAGTATGATTACAAAGTAATGGGTAGACAAGTCATTCTGGCTTTTGCAGGACTTTATGATTTTTTATCTAAAACTGAATGTCCCGCGCGGGCTAAATAATCTCACTATTTCAAATAAAAATTGCTTGTTCAACTTGAGATGGAACAATTATGTTCTGATTTTTATCAACTTAAGATTGTCGGAACTCTCTGAATTTTATTTGTGCTGAGACCCAGCGGTAAGGGGCGAGGTAGGCAAAAGACATATTGTGGATGTGACCTTCTTTAGGTCTGTCTCGCTCAAATCATCCGCACGTTTCAATTTTTGGCTGGTGCCAACTACGAGGCTAAAAAATGTTATTGCAAGGGTTCCGCTGTCAATTGATTACTCTAATTTTTGGAAATATTTTGAAGATTTAAAAAACTTTTCCGAAAAAGGAAAAGTCACTTTAGGTTTGTGATGGAACAGTTTTGTGAAATAGGTACGAATAAGGTCATAGTGTGACATTGAAAACGTGTGTTTTTTAGCATAATTAATGCCAACTTTTTTCTAGTAAATCGTACATAAATTACAAAAGTAGGCCATTAGAGACCTAGATTTGTCCTTTATCTTCCTTATAGAGAAAAATTTTTTGCAGAATGTTAACGAATAAGTCTACAATCAGTTGACAGCCGAAGCTCTATTTTTGGCTTAAATTCAGAGCGTTCCGACAGCCTTAATAAGGGCTAAAAAGAAACTCTTCAAGAGGTAAAATTTTCAGTTAGTGATACGAATACGTTTGTAAAAGCGAATGCTTGAAGTACTATGAAATAATTCCCATTGATTCAAATATTGTATTTCCTTTGTTCACCATTCACAAGTTTGTTTCGTTATGGTTCACCTAAATTCAGAATAGAATTTCAAGGTCAACCGAGAAAGGATTAAATAATAAAATATTTATGATGTTTGTATTTTATTCGCATTTAAATAGAATTTTTATAAAAATAATTAGACGATCATATTTGCAAAACAAAACGGTAAACAAAAAACGCTTGCTTCGGGCGCGTACGGTCGATGGAATATATAAATAAATATATTAAAGCTCATAACACTGTTATACTGTAAAAGGGTAAAGTTAGCTATTGTTAACTTCCTTATTTATGCTTCGTGACGAAAATATTTTCTTTCGAAATAAATGGCGAACTTTCATATCCCTAGTAATATGTGAAAAAACAACAAAAAATTAAATCTAATTCGATAAAGACCCCCTTTAATTCCTATAAAAAGTTTTCCTCTCGACTAGTAGATCAACGCCATAAAAATGTTTAATCCGAAAATTTAATCTGAAAATAGAGAATATGATATTTAATATTTTCCTTTCTGAATTTATATGAAATATATATTATGAGTTCCTACCGTTTGTACGTCAAATTACAGAAATTATTTTCTACTTCAATTGTTTGTAATTTTAAACGTCAGATTTAAGTCGTTCATGCTTGTTTTACTATTTTGCGAATCAAAATGCAACACACTATATAAACTTGTCTTTGTCAGGTTCATGTAATTTCGGGGACAAACTAACTTCCCCTTTATTTGTTTATTCTACTTCCCCTCGATTTCTTATTATTTTTCAAGCAGATACGTCGCTAAAGAAGTTAAACTTAAAAAATACGAACCTTATACTCTTTTTGTTAAAAGTTCACAATGATGTTTATCGGTCACTATTAATTTGCGCTATAGGTCAACCGGTAGATTTTCTTGCCACTAAATTTTATCATTCTTGTTAATTGTGGTAGATTTGTCTATTTCATTAGGTCGATTGACAATTTACGTTTGAGCTTTTTAGGGGTTGCATTTTTCAAGAGATTATAATATACTGTACCAGTGCAAGAATAAATTTTTTCGAAAAAAGTATGCACACAATTTTTTTATAAATTGCTCAATTTTTAAAATGCAGTTCTTTGAGGATGTTATTGTTTGCACAAACCGGTGGGAGTCAACAATTATACGGAGGACTTTGTTTTGGAAAAAAAAATATGAACCTAATATTGTTTAAATTTAAAACCGACACATGTTTAAATTAAACAAATATACATAGTTATATTTTATTATCTTCCCATATTTAACTGTATTGTGACTTTAGGTTCTGGGTAATAAATATGTAAATTGTATATTTTCATTTTATCATTTTTTGCACCAAGCACGTGGAAAATGCTTGTTTGGTAAACATATATATTGCCCCATATTGTAGCTAAGGTAAATTCACAATACAAAATATTTATTATATCTTTTATACTTCTAATATTCTGCCTACCCCAAGTTCACCGTAAAAACAGTACAAAATACGTTAAGTACTAATGGGTACTACCAATTATTTCAATATTTATAAATAAAGTCATTAGCGTCTATAATTTAACCTCAAATTTTTTTTACTTCACAAATGTAGAATACTAGTTGCCTGCTCCGGCTTCGTCCGAATAAATTTTGGTTTGACAATAAAATAATCAAAAGAAATATCATATACGTTCATTATGCGTGTAATATCTTCTATAGTTTAACCAGCGCCCCGAACACCAATTTAGCTCAGATATCGCATACAGTAGAGTTCAAAGAGCCGACTCCGACAGAAGATCCGTGAGAGCCGACTCACTTTTTTTTGAGCCGACGGATCAACGGATCCGCATAACTCAGTGAAACACACAGAAGCACGTTTTACACTTACGTATCAGTTCTTGCTTTGATGCATCTGTCAGCTCAAATGACTCATGCATCACATGTTTGGCTATGCATTCTTGATTCTATACAGGTCGTGATATGATTGACTGAACTAGGTAAGTCAGTGGCAGATAGCAGTAACATATTCAGAACTCGGCTCTTTTTGAACCGGTTCAGTGAGCCGGCTCACATACGGGATCAAGATGCAAAGATGCAGATCACTAAAAAGACCCGTTTTATCCCATCTCTAGCATACAGGAATCTCGGACTACCTTTATAATTTCGCTTTTATCTTAGAATATTAACACAGTAAGACCTCGCTTAACGCGGTTTCAGTATTACGCGGTTTCTAAAAAAAAGTTTAGTAACTATATACGTAAATTAGGGATCAGTTTATACAAAATTATTCAAATGTTGATAGAAGTTCAAAGGCAAGACGAGGTGTAATTGATGCAATATCTTGCTATCGGCAACAGCTTGCTGAATGAAACAGAAAACTCAAACGGCATTAGATGACTTCGTCACAAAAAAACAAATTATATCAAGTGTAAGTATTTTTCAAGTTAAAATGGCCCTGTCACTCAATTGGCTGCAATTTTCGACATCATTTAGGTACTGGCTCTAAATTACGATAAATACACAATTACAAAAAAGCTGATTTAAAATGTTATTTTTGATGTATTTTGGCGGTATTATCACTGATAGCGAACAAGCAATGATTAGTTATTTGAAAGTAATTATTTAAAGAACAAACAAAAATTAATAACTATTTAACGCTCGACGACTCCTTTGTGGATTTATCTTTCTACAGAAAAAATATGTATTTTCTGTTTTATAATTATAAAATTACTTGTGAAAGTCCACAGATTTGTTTAATTAATTGTTGTACGTTTTCTTCTAATTATGATCATAACATGCTTCAAAGAGTTTCTTCCGTTTTCCGCGAAAGCTTGTAAGTAGGCAAGGTGAAGCCTGGAAATAATGGATGTCAGAAAAAAACAGCGGTGAGCTCCCGTCCTATACAATGAAAGTGTGTTATAAAAAGAATCTAGGTAAACCTGCATTGCTTTGAATGAAAAATAAAGTGAATTTTATCTACTTGCATAGAGTAAAGGTACCGGTTTCAAACCCTTCACCTGTAATAAAGAAGTTCTACTAATTCTACTAGTATAGTAGAATAATGATCTATTTTAGCATTATATAAAATAAAATATAAATAAATAAAACACAATAAAATTTGATTTAATCAAGACAAAGTCTAAATACGTCTGATCACAACGATATAGAAAATTATATTATACTTGTTTGTTTCTTAAGCGTTGGTAATAGAAACCTAAAACTATGTTGTGGTCGACAATGCAGAGACCCAACAGTAGGTATTGAATTCATTAAAAAAATTAGAGATGGGAAAAACGGGTCTTTTTAGTGATCTGCATCTTTGCATCTGGATCCCGTATGTGAGCCGGCTCACTGAACCGGTTCAAAAAGAACCGAGTTCTGAACATGTTACTGCAGTCTGCCACTGAGTTACCTAGTTCAGTCAATCATATCACGACCTATATAGAATCAACAATGCATAGCCAAACATGTGATGCATGAGTCATTTAAGCTGACAGATGCATCAAAGCAAGAAATGATACGTAAGTGTAAAATGTGCTTCTGTGTGTTAAGTGTTTCACTGAGTTATGCGGATCCGTTGATCCGTCGGCTCAAAAAAAAGTGAGTCGGCTCTCTATCGGAGTCGGCTCTTTGAACCGGTTCAGATCTGAGTTACCCAACTCTACAAAAGATGGGATGTTAATAGTTTTTTGAAATCTTAGGAATTATTTGAGGCTCTTTTCTTTTTGATGTCTTCTTGATCTCTTACTGAATGTGGTGCAATTTTTCGTCTTGGATATCCTATAAGAACGAAGCAACATAGAAACTTGAGATTTTTCGTTGTATTTGTTAAAATTTACGTTAAATCTTAATATTTTTTATACAAAATGGGTTTAGAAAATTGTAAAATATTTTCAAAAATATTCTCCTCGCATGTAAACATGATACAAAATACAAAACCATACATAACTTCCACCATGTATGTTTTCTCCATAACAATATTTTATATTCAGGTGAGCAAAATTAAACATAAAATGTATTTATTTTTAAATCTAAGTATCCGGTTTTTTAAATATAAAAACATCGTCATTTTGTTTTAATAAAACCACGTTTCACAAATTTAGCGTTCATGTTGTCTCAAAGGTTTGAAGATTTTTTTCTGCAAAATAAATTAGTGCATAAATTCCTAAAACAATAGTTAATCAGTACAGAATAAGAATATTCAGGAAGCTGGATAAATTAATTAAGCTTAATTTACGTTCTTCAGAAAAGTTTCTCGTTCTCGACGTATTAATTACGACACTTATTATATAATATGTAAATTTTAAAATTCCGTTCAGTGGTAGGTAGTACGCAACCGTTTCCATCGCGATCGTATCAACTTTACAATTCCAACCGCAACACTGCTAGTATGCAGCGACATCCTACGAACGATGTAAATTTTCAAGTCATTAAACGTATACCTCCCTCGCCTGGTAATAGCACCAGAGGATTGTTAAAAATCCTCTGGATTTCACTTTACAAATTCTGTAGCCTCGTGTGAATTACACCACAGGGATTTTCTTATACTAAAGAGTTGTCGGATGTAATGAAGCCACTGCACTGAAAATTAATGGAATTTAATTGCCTGTTGCACGTAATAATTTATTTGAAATAATCCCTGATGGCATACATTATTGTTCATGTCACTGTTAAAACTCGCTGTCCTTCGCTTTTAATATAATATCAAATTTGCCATAATAACATCACGCAAGAGATACGATCCAGTGGTTAGCGTACTGGCTTCTTGACCGAACTGCCTTGGGTTCGAATCCTGCTTCTGCTCATGGATGTTTTGTGTGTTGTTTAGTTATAATTATGTTATTTGATGAAATAAAGACGAAAAAGTCGTGCATAACTTCAATGGTTACATTTTTCCTATTTAAAAAATGCTACTGGTGAGCCAGTTCTATAATTTTCACCCAATAAACAATATTCGGCGACTCAAAATTTTTCCAACATTACAACCCACTTAAATATTCTTGATCTAGCGCACTTCTTTAAGAAAACAGCTTTTTCTCGAAGTTTGCATTTTATCCATATTTTAAAATACATTTTGCTTCATGTTAATAGGTGACATTGACAACGATTTTTAAACATCCACTGGACCAATTCTGTTCAAAATCTAATGATATTTACGAATTTACTTAAATAGAGCCCATTATTGTTCCATTTTTAAGGTGTCGAAGGAAAAATTTCATAGGTACACATACATCAATCAGGAAATAGTCTCAAATGATTCCTGGATGTCAAAGCGTAGAAACCTATTCAAATCCTTATTTTTATTAACTGAATCTAATTTTTTTCTAACATGCAAGTGGGAAGTAATAAAAAGAATAAAAAAGTCGGATCGCAGTGCCAAAACGTTGCCGACAATATAATGTATTTGCTAATACAGGCAGCGTGGCATTATAATGTGAACTGAAGTATGTTTTTGGACAAAATTAAAAATGTAATCCCTTAATGTAACCTTTAATATAATTAAATAAGTTTTTTTTTTATTTTTTTCGCAGGATATAATATTTTTGTCTTCTTTGCAATATATTTATCAATCGAACATCTACACCAAATTAAATACTGTTCAGTAAATAACTCACTATCTGAAGACGAGTGTTTTTATAAAATTTGTAAATCCGGTCCTGTCCGGCCGATTTTTTCAAAATTATTGGCTCATATTTTAATAGTTACTAAAGGATTAAATTTCTATTTTGAAACAATTTTGAGAATTTTTTCGGTATTTTTCGGCTAAAAAACTTTTTTCAATCCCTAAAAACTATTCTTCAAAAGGACCGATTGGGTCTATTTTAAATAGGCTTCGTGCAGTGTTATATAGCAAATACACTAAAATGAAATCCGTCTTTATTTAAAAATAGAGTACAGTGGATTTCTGACCAAAGTAAGCGCGGAAGCACTACTGATGGTGGATTATTTTGTCAACGAACAGTTTTTTTCGTAAGTAATTTACTCTGTAGTACAATGAAATGCGATACTTAATGATATTAACATATTTGTAACACCAAAGGATTACTGTCTGCAGCTTTCATATTAATAATTTAGAATAAAATGACGCACCGCGACGTTGCATTCTTTAAAGTCTCGAATTTTCTAAATCCTGTTTGCACGTAACTTCATATCATAGGTTTTATTCGATCAGTCAAAATGTTGTGTCTGAACCGAACACGTACGTTTTAGTCTTGAGAATAATTGAATGATATTGATAATCAAAAGGCTGCTGGCCAAATGATTTTTATAATTTACTGATTCATTCAAAATGATTCCTTAGTTGCACGTTATTTGTAACGTTATCCGTATTTAGTTTTGTCCCAATGAAATATTAATAGTTGACGGAAAGTTCCGTTGAGAAACAATTAAAAAAAAAAAAGCTTTACCAATACTTCACTTGTAGCCAACGTTTTAAAAAATGTTTTGTATTTTTTCATTTAAAGATAAAAACAATAGAAAACAATATCACGGGTAATTGGAATAAAAATAAATCAATTTAAACACTCATTGATTGCAACGTTTCGTCTTTATTTAATTAAGACTTTTTCAAGCTTCTGAAAAAATTAAATTAAGACGAAACGTTGCAATCAATGAGTGTTTAAATTGATTTATTTTTATTCCAATTACCCGTGATATTGTTTTCTATTATAACATATATCTGGAATTGAACTTTAAAGATGATAAAAACAATGTTGTTGAAACTTTGGTGATAAGCGAAACATCGGTAAGGCTTTTTTTAATTTAAGCCAAAATTTCGCTCAACAATTGTTATTCGTAATGGTAAAATACAGATATGTACAAAAAATCACCTCACTATATTTGTTTAGAGGTCCAATCGTAAAGCACTAAAATATTAGAAAATTTATTAATAAACTCTAAAAGTCCAATTTAATTTTATTGCTGCCAATGAAAAATGAAAACTGTCCGCAGTTATTTTTAAAATACATAAATATACAATTGTCCATGCCACTGTTAAATTATGAATACTATTAATGAGGCAATACATTTTCACAAAAAGCCTATTGATTTGCATTTGCTTATATAAATGTCGGAAGATTAAACTTTAATCAAAGTTTGTACATTTCAAAGTTAGTGTGATTTCATAGTTTATGCAAAAGCTTAACAAGTGTGGAAAGTAGAGGTAATCAGATTTGATTTATGCATCATCTGCTCGGAAACTGCTCTGGTTCAGATATGGCGTAGTTTCTGCTGCAACGGAACTGACTATTATTGGGTACATCAAGGATGCACAAACTCTAGTATTGTAATCACCTTCAGTTGATTCATTCATTCATCAAAAGAATAAAATATTTGCTTCGATGATGCATATTTAAAACTATGTTCGCATTCAAACATCCCATTTAGTACAACGAAATATATGCTAATTTTGAGAGGATTAATGTGTGTCAGTTTTTATTCAAAAAACTACCACTGACTTTCATAATAAGTTGGTTATAACGATTGATTTTTAGTCATATGGTATCGGTTTTAGCGACAAACAGACATACAATTAAAAATCTGATACAGTGAATACATACAAAATAATACCTAGTATAAAACCAAGAGATAAATTTATTTTTTCAGAGGTAGTACGTATTTTTTGCAATACATATAAGTAATTTCACCTAATGCATGTAAATAGGTACAAATATATATTGTGACTTACCGTTCTATTGGTGAGTGGAAGCGTGAAATGGTTAAAAGAACGAATCACAAATTTTATCAACTTAATTAGATTAATGAAAGTTTTTTCTATTTTATATATTTATTTATTTAATTTTTTTTAAATGCTAGTTAGAAATTTTATATTTGATTTTAGTTTTAATCTTGATAAATGAATCAACTTTTATAGCTATTATGCAACTAGATATTTTATTTCAAAATCACATAATATTTTATGATGATAACATTTTAGAAATACTTAATAAATTTTACAATATAAAATTTTAATTTTAAATAAATAATTATTCTTTTATCAATTTCGATTTCGTCTGTCAGTCTTTAAGTTTTAATTTTAAATTGTAGTATTTATTACAAATCAATAAATATAGACTTAATTTTTATTACTGGTTGATCGTTTTATTTTACAAATTAAACTAAACTTTTTCTCTACAAATTTTTAACACAAAAATGTTTTGTTACGTAATTATTAAATATTAATTATTCAATCCTGTAAAGAATTATTCAAAACGTTTACATGCTGTTGGCTGAAGTCGCCACAAAATTTTAAGACAGCGATGATTGTTTGGTTTTAATATTAATTATAACTTTAGCGTAGAAATTATACTTATTTAGAAGTGTGGATGACTGGATCTTATCAAAATTACTTTGAATATTAGTTTATTTGTTAATAATTATTGAGCTATTGGCAAAGACTGACTGACTCCAAAAAAAAAAAAAACGATTTGAAAAGACTAAATTTTATGTAGTAATGCCAGTTTATTACGTGAAGTTTTGAAACTTTATATAATAAGGGCAAAATAAAATAAAATGACTGAAATAAAAGGTACAGTACTCACAACAAACATTGTTACAATGCATTGAAATCATCAGAAAGATACACAATTAATATAAACTATAAAATAAAAAGGATTTCCTGCCCAACTATTCGGATATATTGAACCTAATGAATAAAATTAAGACTCTAAAAACAGATTAACAATGGTACAGTTAGGTATGATGTGTT
Organism: Venustoraphidia nigricollis; assembly: GCA_034508555.1. Lineage (NCBI taxonomy): Eukaryota > Metazoa > Arthropoda > Insecta > Raphidioptera > Raphidiidae > Venustoraphidia > Venustoraphidia nigricollis. The sequence goes on along the minus strand of JAVRKA010000058.1, from coordinate 2,263,444 downwards.
GGCATTTGTTATGTAAGGACTGATGCAGTTTTCCCGATAATAAATGAACACTCAGTAATGGCGATGCAGTAGAATATACTCCGTGCTTTGCAGCCGTATGGGATGATTGATATGGCCTAGTACTGTACAGCGTGTGCTACACTGCAGTGTATTCTACTTTTATGTTAAGTTGATTTATGTCTGTACTATGTCCATAAATAACAAAAATTTAGTGGCAGCTTTTATTAGCCTACACATTTTTAATGCTCATGAAATTATACTTTCAAATTTGTCACCATGAAGTTTTTTTTTATTTTACATAAACTGTTTTTAATAGCTTTTTTATATATAGGTTCACACGTTAATTATTGATAAACATTTTTGTGACAAGTCATTAGTTATACTTACAAAGAAATTTGAGCTACATTGACAGTTTAAATTGTAGATTGTTGAAACTAAAATAACCTACTATTCAATCTACAATCCAATATAAATAAATAAATAATAAATAATAATGCGTTTAACGTCCGTTTCTCGACTTTATGTCATAACAGACGCCATCCACACCATTACTATTTTCCATGTACCACACTTCCCGTTATTTTTCTACATTTTTAAAACTTCAACTTATGTAATAGTAATGGGCGAATGAAGGAATTATAGGAAATTAGGATAAGGTAGGCAATTTTTGAACTAGGAGTTTGATAGGTAATCGGCTATGGCCTCAAATAAGGAACCATCTCGATATTTATCTGGAATTAATTGAGGGAAACTATGGAAAACCTCAATCAAGATAGCCGGTACAGAAATTACCGTTTCTCGGCGAGAGGCAGTAGGAAAAAGTCCCAGCCACATCTGCCCCCGCCGGGATTCGTACGCGGACCTCCCGAATACGAGTCTAGTGCTGTCACCACTGCTCTACCCAGCTCGGTCCAATCCAATATAAGCGGCACAGTTTTTACGTATCGGAAAACTCAGAACGAATATGCTTTACATTGTTCGCCGCTCCGCATGAAATTTGTTAGTAACTAAGTATTAGTCACTGACTATTATTTCCGAACTGAACAATAAATCCTTCTATTATTATTTTTTATTCAATAAATACTTCGGCAAAAGTCATTAGCATAAAAAGCATACAGGTCTTGCTATTTGAGTCATACAGCGACCTAAATCACGTTGCATTATGCTTCACAAATAATTTATGGAGTTTGATTGTGTATAATGGGTAGTATATTTATCACGGTTCATTTAATTGTCAATAGCTGAGGCATTATTATTTACGACTTGACTATTAACAAATATTTTGTGAACGATGTGACGGGACAACAGCGCGACGCAACAAAATTCAACACTTACATGTTTATTACATCATATTTTTACTTGAACGATGATTATGTATAACTCAAAAACTACAAAAAAGACAGTTAATAATTTCTTAAGTTATGAAAACATGATACAATAATATATGAACCATGGAATTAGAATCAGTTATGTGTTTGTTAACTATTAAGTATTAACAATGTTTTTTTTTTGTAATTTTATGTAATACACGTTACTCCAGTTTCCAAATCATAAATACAAAAACCAAAAAGCTCTAAATAGTAAGTACATACTTATAACTTTATAACACAAAAAATCATAACTGCAGGCTGATTGTTAACATTAGTTCCGGGTCAGGAATAAAGGCATAATTTTTACGTGATTAACTTTTCGCTCACGCCAATTCACTCTCACGAAAACTCTTTTCCACTCACTCACGTTCACGTATGCCTATATTTTATTTAATAACACTCACTGATGCTTTTCTCGAAACCTACATATTCGTGTCACGCCGTGACACTCACGCACGATTTGCACTTTGAGATCGTGTAGGCGTGTAAACCGCGTTAGCTTTTGCTATTTCATTTCAAAATTAGGTTGCATTATTCTCAGTTTACAAAATGGACACTCTATAAGGTTTCTTAACACTAACTAGTAGTTTTAGAGATACTGCATTGGCTTAGAAATCCCATCTGTAATTTAAAATTCAGTTGAAACCAATTTGAGAATGATTTCAAGTGAAACATTCTGAAATCGTTATGAGCATCCGGAACATTAAACTTGTATCTGAAATTATACGTCCGGTAAGTAAAGTAAAGAATAGTGGCAGTGATAAATTTCCGAGCAACTCGACACAACTTCACTACAACTGCGGCAGTTCAGTCAGTTGTCTTTATTGAGACTGTATAGTGCATTTACTTGGTGACAGCAAGTCCATACATTGTTGACTTTAACCCTCGCACCAATAAGGTTTGAGACGTTGATGACCTAAGCTGTCTATCGTTATTTACTTCTTAGTTGTGTTTATATTTTCTCTTATTTCTTTTGATTGTACATAATAAAAAACCAGGGTCGCAGTGCCAAAACCCTGGCGACAATATAGTGTATTTGATAATATAGGCAGTGTGGCTTTATTATGCACACTTAAGTTGGTTTTTGGTCAAAATAAAAAATTTGACTCCTTAATACACCCCTTAAAATAACATTTTTTTTCTTAACTGCAATATTATTATCAATCTAACGTCTACACCGAATTAAATACACCTTTCAATATATCTACAAATTAGTGTTTTCAAAAAATTTGTAAGTCTGGTCCTGTTGGGCCGATTTTATTAAAATTTTAGGGACACTTTTTAAATACTACTAAAAGGTTAAATGTCAATTTTGAAACGATTCTGAGAATTTTTTCGGTATTTTAGGGCCCAAAACAATATCATATTAGGTAATTCATTTAGATAAGAAAAAAACTATTTCAAACGAAACATATTAAAATCGATAACCGCATAAAATTCACCCTGGTTCATTGACGATGTGATTGAAATGGGGTTAATTTACGCCGGGTTTAAGTTCGTCAAAATATTTTTGCCATGATTGATAGATAAAATGCGAAGCTAGGTATTTTGTAAAGTTTCATTTATTTGCTGAGGAGACCGCAGTTTGACTGGTCCCAGTACTTCGCATGCAGTAGTTGTACACAATGTACATAGGTACCATTACCGTCCCGACCGTCTGTCAGTCGGCAGGTCTGTCGTAGAACGCGTCCCAACAGCGCTACGAAGACTATCGCAGCGCGTTGCATTAAAGATAGCCTCTGTTTGACCCCAGACATTCACCATCAATACGAACATATGTGGCGAAGTCGGTATTCACACTGAACTGATGTCGACTCTTTTTATCTGATTGCGAAAAAAGATAGGTTATGAGTTTAACAGCCTTTGGATTTATGTATATTTACTCGTAGCACCGAGTACCAAGTGCTTAGCGACATAAGCACTCTGGGCAACCACTTTTATTTGTTTCTTATTCTGCTAAGCAAAGTGTTTACCACACGTGGTTAAAATGATCATGTGCCGTGTTAATAAGAGTGGATAAATTGTAACTTGTAAATGGGTGTTGTTAAACTGACACTTTGAGTGTTTATTAATTAAAATAGACGGCGAAATATTTCACTTACTTATTTTGGAGTTAATTGAGAATGAAAACAGGTTAATAATAGAATTATATTATAACGTATACGCGTTATACATTTTTTTATTATTCTTTTACGTTTTTTATTAATCCAAAATTCGAATTGGAATTCAGTATAAGGGCTAATTTTTCCCATTTTTTATCCACAATTGTGGATTCGGTTGATGAAAGTTTTCCACTCAACATATTTTTATTAGTGTCAATAAAATCATTCATCAATTTATATTGACTAGATGATACTTTTATTTGTCGTCTTTTTGTAATTTTATTATCCATAATAATAACAATTATTATTAATAATTAATTATTTTCAGCACTTGACAACTAACACAAAATTCAAAAGTATATAACCGTGGTAATGGCACAAAAATAGACTTGTAATTAAATTCAGACAACTCTTTACAGGTACGTTTTTTTGAAAACGAGTGACAGAAAAGATTTATAAACACTCGCATAATCACTTGTTATTAATGCTTTACCTGAATAGCATATTAAACATTAGTGATTACAGACAGTGTTTATAAATTTTGTAATCAAAAAAATAGTAGAATACGGCTAAATATTTTGTTAAAAAATCACTGACAAGTTGTATGCCATTGTTTCTTAAAGAGAAAATACAATATTATGCATTTATTCCTTCAACTTTTGTTTCTTTTCCAAGCAGTGTAAACACAGCTCACCAAACATAATATAGACTAGTACAGACACGAAGGGTTTTTCTTATCTTGTTTAAGGGAGAGCGTGTACAAAAGGACACTAAAACTTTACAGAAATATTTTTTGCATCTTAGATTTTAAGCATTTTTAAAGATAGTTGCTTTTTGAATATGTAGGCAAAGTCTTTTTTAACAGGTTATATTATTAGAGACATTTATTGTTACAATGCTAAATTAGAAAAATTTAATTTTTTTATCCACTGTCACCATCGGGACTCAAACCCGAATCTTTCCACTTTTAGGGCGGATATAGAATAGAATAGAATAAATTTTATTAATATTACATAAATACATAATTTATTAACGCTACTTAAGGTAGTCCTGTGGCAGTAGCGAATTCACAAACAGAAATGAACGTGTTTTATTACACATAAAACAAAAAACAGTATAGCTTACATGCATTATAATATGACATTACATTGGGTTGTAAACATAATGATTATTCGGTTGTTACAATTATAATTTTAAACAATTCTAGGCTATTACTTATACTTTATTACTGAACAATGAATGTTTCTAATAATTATCATTAGGCATCAACAACTTATGTAGAGATCTTACGTACTATAAACGTAGGAAATATATTTATAAAGGTTATTATTAGCCTGACTTGTATGTTGTGTGAAAAAAAAATTTGCAATCTCTTCTAAATGTCCAAAATGACCTGGAACTTTGCAGTCGTGTGTAGTACATGTGACAATACAACATTATGATATTTGGGCTAGAATAATTTTTATATAACAAACTAAAAAAGGGAAATGAGAGGTGGTGGGAGTGACGGTATTGATGGTGGGAAAACGTGTCTCCAGTCGTTTAAAAAAATATTTGAAAAAAATTTACAATTTCAATAAATTTACAGACATGCTTGTCATACAGAAAATGTAAATATATTTAATTAATTATATATGCAATTTGCCTATTTACACCTCTGTGAAATTAAATTTTATACAAGTAGATATCTACCACAGTTTACGCTACAACGCAGTATAGAAAAAATGTATTATTTAAACAATGTCACAGTGTTTCATAATATAATAGCCAACTGTAGTTATCTATTGGTGTATTTACATAGCCCTTACGAAGGCATTTGCGACATTTGCTTCACTATTGTCGCTGTCATGAACACGAATAGATATGGGTGTTTTATTTCTATAGCTTTTCACAAATTGACAAAACGATCACAAACAATTTTTTTGAAATAAATCAACATCTGTCGGGTCAGTTAGTTGAAAATGGAAACAAAAATATTTTCATTATTTGATAAAAATGGAAAGTGTTGTTCGTTATATTTTTGACTACAGTCCAATAAAAGCGAAAACTCTATTTCTGTTTTTAGTAAACAATTGCACTTTTATCTGTGAAAATTTTTCAAGTTCATATTTTGTGAAACTTTTAACAATAAAACCGCTCCAGGTCATGTTTAGGTATTGAGTACAAGAAAAGTTAGACGATCTTCTTAACTTTGTATGTAAGAATATAAACCGAACAAAGCCTACTGACTTTATCCCGCTGCGAAGAAAGAAAGGAGAATTAACTGTTTTTATTTTGTTTTATTGCGACTAACAAAGAATAGGTAGACTTATCGTAAACCGGCTTGCCAACCTTACAGAAAAAATAATAAAAACTTCTGCTATTTAACATTGCAATGAACTGAAAGCTTTAGGAATCCATATATAAAATATGTTCCCCAAAAGTAAGGCAGCAAATTAACTTGGCTTAAAAAAATAATAAGCATGTTATTGTTATGGTTCTTTCTCGTGAACTAATAAAAAACAGTTCCTGGTTCTCTCAAGAGCTGTGTAAATCTGTAAACAATCAGATTTAAATTCGATGACAATAACCTAATTTTTTAAGAGTTCATTAACCCATTGTGTGCTAGTGGCCCTCAAAAGTACCGCTTTTTTTAACCTTTGTATTCCCACAAACATATTTTTCGTCATTAAATTAGGCTATATTCCAACTAATAAAACTAACAACAGTGAAAACAACCTAACATAATATACGTACAGGAAATCTGTAATACAACTTTAAAGTACCAGTGATACGAAATCAACGATTTAGTGAGCTGTGTTAGAGAAATTCGTCTGGAAAATAACGGTACGTTTGTACCACTAGCCCACTGTCAGACTTTCAGGTCTGGTATACAATGGGATAAGGAAGATAGAATAGAATTGACAGTGGAGATACTTCCACGACACACTTCCGTGATATTTCGCCTAGTCAATCAATCAATGTAATTATCGATCTCAGTTTTATATTAGAAGAATATAGGTTAAAATGGCATACTGTGAATGATTTTATCTAAGGAGAACTGAATTTGATAAATTTGACAATTGAATAAACCCTTTTATAAAGAGCAACTCAGGCGTTTTTGCAAGTAGCAACAAAGGTAATCATTTTTTTGAACTGAGGATTAGAAAAAATGTAACGTAGACAAAATTAACATATTTTTAATCATGTAAACATATTTTTTGATGTTTAATATTGTTCATCGACGTAGTAAATGTCTATTGTTAATTACATCTCTGTACAAGTAATAAGTATTGTATTTTGTAGTTTAACATATTTAATATTTTTCCCTTTTTCGTAAAATCGGTTAAAACAAATTCGACCATTATCCATCTTATCACAGTGAGGTTCTTCTATATCAGGGGTGGCCAACAAGTCGATCGCGATCGACCGGTCGATCGCGAGGCCAATTTTGGCCGATCTGTAGCTATTTTGAATTAATAAATATTATTAATAATTATCCATGTTCTCTTAATTCCCGTGGACGTGAGTTTTTTGGTCCTTTAAATAATTATTGTTGTTGTTTTTTACGTAGGTAGATAAGCCGTACATCTATATTTCAGTACGAGGAGTATTCAGCGAGCTATTGATAGATTAGCGAAAACTATGTCATATTATTTTTTCATGATAAATTTTCCTAACCCAAAAAAAAACTCCAAAGTGAAATATTGAAATCAAATTATCAGCCATACTGTGCATTTTTGTAACAACTTTTTCATATTTACGAACAAATTATACATTGCAGTTGATAAAAAAATTAAATTGCATTTTAAGTTAGTAAAAATCTATCTTGAAAAAGTGTCGGAAAATCTTAGGTACCGCATGTACGGAATGCTGCTATCAAAAATTGGGTCTGGAAATTTATTTTCTTTATGAGCCTATATCTCGAAAACTTAATAATTGATTTAAAAAATAAAAAATAGTTTTAAACATATATTTTACTTATCTACCCATACCTCGCTGGAGTGCACATTACACTGAAACACAGTGATAAACAAAGTATGCATTTCACGCCCCTTCTACCCTCTTGGACTACGCCTATAACAACAAGTCGATCGCGACACACTTTTAAGATAAAAAGTAGATCTTATATACAGAAGTATTGGCCACCCCTGTTCTATATTATCATACGGTGAACAAAAGATAAGCAGCTTGAATGTAGATTATAAACTAGGATGTAAATCCGACACACTTTTTTTATCCAAATGCTGAACACATCCACCGTTTAGAACATCAAATATTCTTTTCATTTCACATATCAATAAGAGACCTGAAATAGAAAAGAAGCAACAAGATGTTTACAATATCTACATGCTTGTTTTTTATGCATCGATGCTTACGTTGTACACATAAACGGCTTCCTTTCTCGAGAACACAATGCATTCCATAGTAAGTTATGTACCAAAATACTCTGTAGACTTTATTAAAAATTTAAGGTGTCTCCGAATTTTAAATGAAGCTAGCAGAACCGATAGAATACATTTTTTAAAAGTCAAACAGTTCCGCAAATATCCACGTAGGTACATTGAATTTGAATACTGCAACTGTTTAAGCTTCAGTTATTTCCAAAACAAATATTTGAGTAACTATTATATTTTCGTTATGTCAACGCCCATGGGGTTATTTGCGACGAAAACGGTGACTAAGGTCTCCATACACGATTAAATAAACTGCACAACAATAGCTATTGTGCAAACATTGATGGTTTGCTACTGTTTGAAATGTTGCAAAACAGTTTGAAAATAATTAAACAACTTTGACATTGTTTGATCGTGTATATTCAAACAATTTACGCAATAAAAGCTGTGCTGTGATGCAACTTGGTGCAAGTATGCTGCGGATGGAATTAAAAAAAAATGTTAACGTGACCGCTGCCCATAAACTAGAGAATAAGTATGAATTTTTAGAAGGAAAATTAGTTAACTTTGCACAAAAGTATTGATATGTAAAAACATAAATACAAAAAACGGACCGAGCTGGGTAGAGTAGTGGTAACAGTACTAGGACTCGCATTCGGGAGGTCCGGGTTCGAATCCCGGCGGGGGCAGATGTGGCTGGGACTTTTTCCTACTGCCTCTCGCCGAGAAACGGTAATTCCTGTACCGGCCATCTTAATTGAGGTTTTCCATGGTTTTCCTCAATTAATTTCAGATAAAAATCGAGATGGTTCCTTATTTGAGGCCATGGCCGATTACCTATCAAACTCCTAGTTCAAAATTACCTACCTTATCCTAATTTCCTATAATTCCTTCATTCGCCCATTGCTATTACATAAGTTGAAGTTTTAAAAATGTAGAAAAATAACGGGAAGTGTGGTAGATGGAAAATAGTAATGGTGCGAATGGCGTCTGTTATGACATAAAGTCGAGAAACGGACGCTAAACGCATTATTATTATTATAAATACAAAAAATGAGCCGAATTTTCTTCTATTACCAGCTTGTTGCATCCCTAAAAGAATAGTAATATAATATACGAAGCCAAGTTCCATTTCAATTTCAAAATGCAAGAATGTAATTTGGAACATACTTCTTAAAATTTAATAGTCTCATCTTGGAAGACATTGATACTTTAATATTTAGCTGCAAATTTAATAAATCTGGATCAAACTTACCACGTAAAAGCTTGAAAATAAGATGTGATACTTTATTACATTAATTTCAGGAAATTTTTCAAACTTAGGATTCGAATGAAACTCGACACAGTTTGATATTTCTATTTTTTTGGTGACTGAACAAACTTGTAGAAGAAAACTGGGTCCATCATTTCACATTTTTGGCTGGTTAAAATGTAATATCTACCTATATACTATATTTTTCTATTGATAATTAAAAGTATCGATACTTTTCTTCCGTTGCGATATCGGTATCGATACTTATAAAATTCAAGTATCTATACTTTTTCAACAATGCATATTCGTAGCTACCCTTAGAAGCTACATCTGGTATATAAACATGTTATAAAGTGGTGAGATTACGTATTCTGCAAGTTGTTTTCAATTTCCTTTTGTATTTTGTAATCCGACTACAACGCGGATGTGCGTATCTGAAGGTAACTACAAAAACAATAAATAATAATGAAACGTTTCTTAGCATCAGCATACACGTCACTGTCTAGAGTCGATGGGTTATATAAGATAGTAGACTCGACTTGCACAATAGGGATGTTGACTGTATTCAAATAAAAACATAATTTTAACGAAAACTAGTAGTTTCTATAATAGAAATACTAAAAAACACTATATTTTTCTTATTTTTAAGGAATCTAATTAATATTTAATAAATAAAACCTAATCACTCTCAAGTCACGTGACAACAAACACCAATCAGAGCGCATGACGTCATATGTTCAGCCGCTGTCAAAAAACTTCGTTGGTTAATATTTAGTGTGTAATTTATTATTTATTTGTTTATAGTAAACGTCAAATTACATGTAACTATAGCAACGACTACGAAACTTTCCATCACCTCAGTTTACTAACGTTTATGAGCACAGAATACGCATCTATAGGATGGTAGCTCCCGTGTAAACTTTTGAGCCTCCTTTGGTATGAACAGGTGACGTCACGCGACTAGTATTGGCGTTTTGAACCGAAATTTGAAACGGGATTTAAAACACATGATTTTTAAGGCTTGAGTTGTATTTAAATAAAAATAATAAATATTTGTGGCAATATTAGGAACTTATGCACGATTTAAAACACTTTCCCAAAAATAGTCAACATCCCTATTATATATTTTGTTTATTTATTGACAATTATTGTATACTTTTATTAGTATTGCAATAAAAAATCTATCTATCTATTCCTCAAACTCGTTTGGTGTAAATTCGGGTGAACTAGAGCAGCGTAATAGCACATAATGACGTATTCCTTTGTGGATTTACTATCAAATGAAGGCAATCTAATACATTTAATGCCAAAATTACCTTCAAATTATTCGCTCCACATTCAATGTGCATTTGAACGAACTCTAACAGCGTTACAAGATACATCTAGCTGTGTGAGTGAGTAGCGCGCGCCGGTTACGGCAGTGATGCAACAAACGCGCGAGCCACAAACATTTTCCCGCACAATGAATATTTTAGTACATACACTCTATACCTAGATACGTAGCTACATACATCACAGAATAACTACATACAGTAGGCACGTGTTTAAGGCTGTCGGAACGCTCTGAATTTAAGCCCAAAAATAGAGCTTCGGCTGTCAACTGATTGTAGACTTATTCGTCAACATTCTGCAAAAATTCTTTCTCTTTAAGGAAGATAAAGGACAAATCTAGGTCTCTTATGAACTACTTTTGTAATTTATGTACGATTTACTAGAAAAAAATTGGCATTGATTGTGCTAAAAAAACACACGTTTTCAATGTCACACTACGACCTTATTCGTACTTATTTCACAAAACTGTTCCATCACAAACCTAAAGTGACTCTTCCTTTTTCGGAAAAGTTTTATGATCTTCAAAATATTTCCAAAAATTAGAGTAATCAGTTGACAGCGGCACCCTTGCAATAACATTTTTTAGCCTCGTAGTTGGCACCAACCAAAAATTGAAACGTGCGAATGATTTGAGCGAGACAGAGCTAAAGAAAGTCACACCCACAATATGTCTTTTACCTACCTCGCCCCTTACCGCTGGGTCTCAGCACAAACAAAATTCAGAAAGTTCCGACAGCCTTAAAGGTAATAGCAAAGTATTAGCGAAATGTTGTAAGCCACGCAACACCTAATAATGAGACTGAATAATTTTCAATTAGGTATCTAAACAAATAAATAAAATTGAAGTGTCTGTAATGTCAAAACAACACCTTTTTACTAAATGCATATACAAGTATAATACTCACCACGGTTCTAAAAGATTCTAAAGTTAGTCACAAACAGCGTCGCAAATGCATATTTAAGAGCCGCCCTAGTTGTTTTGTGGGAAAGGAAGACACCCACCACCTCCCAGCTAATTACAATAAAACTAATTTATGTTGCGTCAGGATTTTTAATTCACTTTAGGAGTTTCTGTATGGATGAAACCACGCTCTGATCTCTTCCAATATGACTTTATTTTTTTTTTATTTAAGCTTTTACCTGACCACGCTTTGATCAAAAACTATGACACGTTTTTGATCAAAGCGAGGTCAGTTAAAATCTTACATAATTAATTATCATATATGTATTGCGCTCATTAAATAAATTATAGTTATCTAGAAATGCTTTCAGTCGCTCGAATCTAAAGCTACTTGCAATCGATTAATTTCATAGCACAGCTTGGAAAATATTGTACGAGAAATAGCGTGACGAATCATTTTAATTTTTTTAAGAATACTTGATGGTCTCTAAAACGTACAACCATAATGTTTCATGATATGAGAAAGGAATTTATTTGGTATTAAAATTACAACTATTAAAATTATTCGACAATTTCCATAATCTGTAATGGACGGAATCCAATCAAGTAAAACGAAACCTTTACGCGCCTTTGAATTAAAACATGACAACACTACATATATTGTTAGATTTCCAGTTTTTTATGTTTGATGTCTAGACACGGATAAATAAGCAGGTAGAAAATGACGAAAACTGAAAATTTGGTCTAGGAGTTTTTAAAACTGTACAGTTAGAAAGTCGCAATTTTATTTATTTGTATTCATTCAACTAGCTTTGTGTTTCATTAAAAAACAATTCTCGCAGCATGTAGATTTTGTATTCCGTTATTATATATGCAAAGGTTTTTTGTTATATTATGTCGCATTTCTTCGTAACGCCAAATCATCGAGTAATCTTTTCGCGAAATTTACAAAAAACGCTTAAAATAGTTCTACTTCAAAAAATTAATTCATGTGGTTTTTGTAACAATAGCAAATGGATTTTTAAGATCTTAATAATTGAGAATTAAAAAGTAGTAAACAAAAACGTCAAAATAATGTTCCGTTCGTATCAAACAGTTTTCTACTTTTCAAGGTACGGTAGACTCTTATTTATTCAAAGCCAGCCGGTAGATTTTTTGGTCGGAAAAAATGCAAGAACGCTGTAAACTAAGACATCTTCTTTTGCTTGTAAATAAGTAATATAATTTTCTCTGACGAGCCCTTTATTTGAGACAAGCATAGTCGAAAGCTAAATTGCTTTTGACTGGGACTATTCAACAGGCAACTGTTGAGTCATTATTTGGTGTGATCGTATAATTAACACAGACACTTCTTTTTAACGCAGTTTTAAACGTTAAACCGTTTCTGTTTTGTGTCAACAGTTAAATTACAGCGATTTGAAACACTCTTTATGTAATTAATGCGGTCGATATACACTTATGTAAAATAGGATGTTGCACAGAACCCACATAAATGTAGGTAGGATATACGTGGAAATGCCATAAACACATGAGGCTCGACCGGGACGCCACACGCTGATGTGGTTGTGGCGGTAGACCGATGCTAAAATGGAAAACACAATGCTTTTTATGAACAGTATGTTTACATGAAAAATAATCACTCCAGAATACACAGTTACATTCAGAAATGCAAACTCAGAAGTTTGGAAAATTCCCGTAAAGCGGGTGTCCTCTAAAATACACATATTGTTTGGGAGACCGTCGTTTGTTTGGAAGATATACTTTGATGTAATGGTAAACCGTCCGGTCAACGACCAGGTACCCGGGTACCCATTTCAGTTTCCAAGGTAGAATTTATTAACTTCTCCTCAAAAAAAATTTATGACCGCCCGAATCCCCAAAATTTAAGTAGTTTGACACACATTTTTCGTCAATTTTTTTTTTATAATCAATCATTCAACAACAGTTATTAACTATCAAACTTGATTCCTCCTCCGTTCAATGACCGGATACTCGGGTACTCACTTAAGTCATTATGTGTGAAAGTCGGGTTTTTATTTATTTTAGTAATCATTTTTTTATTATTTATTTATTTATATTTATAACAATACAAGGCCATAATATAAAAATAAAAGTAAATTTAATTATTTCGCACACCCTTCACATGTCGTGGTTGTAATACAGTGTTCATCACAACTAGTTGTTTTTTCTCTGATATTTCGGAACTCAAATTCTTTTTCAAATTGTAATTCAATAATTTCTTTTTAATTAGGTCAATTTTTTTGTTGAACAGTGTATTTTGTAATATTGCGACTTAATTGTGGTACCAAATTATCCAAACCAATGTTTTTTGTACATACTATAGAGTAAAAATAACAATTCAGAATAACATGAAATTAAGAGCTAGTCAAATTTTCGTGTTACAAAAACAAAAGTTGTTATTTTAACAGTTCGAAGTTTAAGAGTTCGAATAAATTTGATCAACGATTTTAAAATAAAGTTCATATAAGTATGTTATTACGTAACAGCTAATCTATACTTATATATTATTTATAGTCCGCAAATACATGAAAATATACTGGATGCGTAATGAAAATATTAATTAATTTTTACACGCTATTAAGTTGTCTGTTTGTATGTTTGCTATATTCCAATGGTTTCAAAAATATTTAACGTACATTGATTGAAAATAATTTGTGAAAATTGAAATTCTATACCAATAGACTATATTTGAAGTACCGTTTAATCATTATATATTATGTACTTTGCTATGTATAAAGTCTGCCCTAACATGGTTACAAGAGTGCTGTGTTTATGTGAAAACGATACATGAATACCGAGAGATTACAAGTTACAGTTTTAAGAGCGCTTTTTACAACCCTGTATTCAAGTATTGTAAAAAAAAAATAAGGTGCTCGTTTTTCTATCGGGTCAAGTCACCTCAAAAAATACCATCGAGTCAATTTTAGAGGTTTTAAGCTAGTTAAGGTACAAGGAGTAAAAAAATAAGTCTGGAAAAGATATTTTGCAACTTCAACCTTTACTGGAGACATTTCTAAAATCAGTAGTTCATTTATTTAAAAAATCTAAAAAAGTGAACTGCTCACCTCCCTAGAAATCTATTTAGATACTGTTTGAGGTAAGTGGGGATTATCTTAAAACTTGAAATGTCAATCAATGTAATCATTATTATCGGTGTGCAAACATTTTACTGTACACCCCCCAATTTCCGCTAAAGCAGCTTGATATAATTTCACGGACGTGATGTGGTGCAAGTCCTTTCCATCTGCTATATTTAATATGTAATCAGCAATCAACATTTGCATAATATTGTACCAATAAATTGCTTATTTCAATTGTTCCTCAAGTATTCTGGTAATGAGTCAGGAGTTTTGAGTGGAGACATCAATCTATTTAATACGTCAACAAAATACAAAAATAAAATTATCCGCAACATAAAAATTCATCAAGACTGTAAAGCGCACATTCTGTTAACAGGTTTCACTTTAAAAACTGAGTTGGTATTATTTTTGAGCCTTTCGGGTAGTCAATTATAATTAATATGGACCGAATAATTTTCTGAGCAATACTTATAATTGTCTTTCGTTGTCAACCCGAAAGCAAGTCTATAATAGCTTTTTTACCGCGAATATAATTGCCATGTTAATATCTTGCCAAGGCATGCTTTGCCGTATTTTTGTGAGCGAATAGAGGCAAAAGAGCAAAATTCATGGAGCTGTCATAACTTTTTCTCGAGGAAAGATGTTTACGCTTGGCTGTTTTCTATTGTAAGGAATTATTTTTTCATAGAAAAGTGGCATTTACCCGTTCTCTTAATTTTAACGTCGGTTTGGGCTTTTAAAAAATGCATAAATGAAATGCTGGGTACGGAAACCATACTTCATAAGCACAGTAGGTAGTTAATATTAAATATTAAGTAGTATGCGAATTTGTAAACAAGAAAATGAGATACGTAACAAAGAAGCTTCGTTAAAGGTCACTTGAATCGTTAAGAATCATAAACGCGTATAATAAATTACCATTTTACATAAATATTAATTATGCAACTCTTATAAAATTTATTGAAGAATTATAATAACAATTTGGTAATGAATGTGTAATTGCTGATGGTGGAAGTACGGTTATATACCCAAACTTCCACGATCGAAATCAACACTCCCACCATCTAACGTTTACCAATAAGTTGTTATTATTAGGTACGTTGTTTTTAGAATAATAGAAAATGAAATAATTTTATTTGTGAATTAGTTTAGAACCAATTACAAAATCGTTAAAGAGAAACGAGGAAAATGAGATTCATTATGAAAAATATGTATATCTAATGATATATATTGATTTGATAATTTTAAGGTTAATAATCAATACTGTTCTTATGGTAAAAGACAATTGATTATGCAATTTAAGTGATAAACAGTTAGGTCCATTTGTAAATTTGTTGTGTTTAAAAAGAGACACTCGAATTTGGTACTGCTTCTGATGTTGTAAGAAAGTACCTCCTCAATTAACTATTAATTTTATTCTTACTACACTGTCTTGAGAACTTGAAATCAGATATTTTTGTGATTCAGTTTGACTTCAAATTCACATTGTAGATGTTTTGTGAAGATATCACTCATTACACCCTTCAATAAATAAGTCACTATCTACAAATAAGTGTTTTCAAAAAATTTGTAAATCCTCTCCTGTAGGCCCGATTTTATTAAAATTTTAGGAACACTTTTTAATTACTACCAGTGGGTTAAATTTCAATTTGGAAAGGATTTGGTGAATTTTTTCGATATTTTGGGGCCCAAAAACATTTTTCAATCCCTAAAAACTACCCTTAAAATGCCCAGATTGGGCCCATTTTAAATAGGCTTCTTGCGGTGATTGATTTCAACACGCGGACCAAATTTAGTTGAAATCAATTAACTCCTTCGAAAGTTATTGCCCGCACACACACACATATATATATATATATATATATATATATATATATATGTATGTGCGGGCAATAACTTTCGAAGGAGTTAATTGATTTCAACTAAATTTGGTCAATATATATTTGGTAAATATATATATATATATATACATATATATATAAACATTTTTAAAAATGGTGCCAAAGTGTTTAGGAGGTTATGAAACGTCGAGAAATTTTGGTCCGACCCCTAGGTCCCGCCATCCGACCGACGCCAATAGTGTATGTTGCCATATGGCAAATACACTAATAAAATACCTCATATTTATTATTTGATTATTTAAATAGGTACATTTTTATTGAATTTTTATAGACTTGCTATTTGACATAAAGTGAGTTTAATGTAAATCAAACGGAGAAATTTAACATGTAAAGTTAATATGTTGACTGAAATCAAACGCGCTGTATATCTGAAAATGAAGTACAATCATCAGGCACGTTTTACAATAATTTATAAAACATAAAAATAAATCGGCACTAGAACGCCCTTAACAACGTATCAATTTAACAGATGAACATTTTACAGTTTAGTCGGTGAGCCGTACGTAACACAACCCACAGTACCTATATAGTTACTACAGCAGTATTACATAACGATATTATGGCTACATTCAGCGAGTAGTGCACCTGATTTCGTACCGGGTTACATATGCCACTACATTTATAGCTTTGTGTGATCATATTTATGTGCAAAAGGTCATCAACTGGTGGTTCACTTTATGTATGCACTTTTGAACTGATTTCAGCAGTAATTTATCTAAACATAACTTGATTCTATTTCTGTACCAGATATTTTAAAGTCTTTATACGGCTTTTCGTTTTGCGGCCAAGTTTCGTGGAACGTATCGAGGCCGTAAAGCGAGGTATGGGTGTATTTAATTTAATAAAAACCCGGGTCGCAGTGCCAAAACCCTGCCGACAATATAGTGTATTTGCTTATACAGGCAGGGTGGCTTTATTATGCGAACTTAAGTTGGTTTTTGGGCAAAATA
The DNA here is from genome assembly GCA_034508555.1 of Venustoraphidia nigricollis. Lineage (NCBI taxonomy): Eukaryota > Metazoa > Arthropoda > Insecta > Raphidioptera > Raphidiidae > Venustoraphidia > Venustoraphidia nigricollis. Next base: position 2,246,159 of record JAVRKA010000058.1, on the reverse strand, counting down.
AATAAAATTAATAAAATTAATACACCCCTTAAAATAACATTTTTTTTCTTAATTGCAATATTATTATCAATCGAACTTCTATACCAAATTATATACAACTTTCAGTAAATAATTCACTATCTGCAAAATTGTGTTTTCATAAAATTTGTAAGTCCGGTCCTGTTAGGCCGATTTTATTAAAATTTTAGGAACACTTTTTAATTACTACTGGAGGGTTAAATGTCAATTTTGAAACGATTCTGAGAATTTTTTCGGTATTTTGGGGCCCAAAAACATTTTTCAACCCCTAAAAACTACCCTTAAAATGGCCCGATTACGCCCATTTTAAATAGGCTTCTTGCGGTGATGGATTTCAATACGTGGGCCAAATTTCGTTAAAATCAATTAACTCTTTCGAAAGTTATTGCCCGCACACACACATATATATATATATATATATATATATATATATATATATATATATATATATATATATATATATATACGCATATATATATATACGCATATATATATATATACGCATATATATATAAATATATATATACATATATATAAACATTTTTAAAAATGGTGCCAAAGTGTTTAGGAGGTTATGAAACGTCGAGAAATTTTGGTCCGACCCCTAGGTCCCGCCATCCGACCGAAGCCAATAGTGTATGTTGCCATATGGCAAATACACTAATTAGCTAATTGATCAGTAAGAGTATTCATTTTAACTGCAGTTTCCTTGATTAAATTTGCCGCTATCAACACGACAGTATCATCCGCATACATTATTACAAATCTTGCTGTTAAATAAACCGGCAAATCATTAACATAGCATAAAAAACGTAACGGACCCAAAGTGCTTCCCTGAGGGACCCCAACCTTAGTATCTCTTCGAGATGATTTTGCATTTTTAATATTAATTAATGGATTGAATATAAAAGTAAACAGCAAAAGAAAATATCTGAGGATAATGTTTTGTATTATTTTGAATCAATAAATTATTTACACGTATATAAAAATTATTTTTTAATTACGCCATAAAGAACTTTAAACGCGTTCCCACTTTTGTTTCGAACAAATTTCACGCCGGCGAATATATAGATTGCACAATATCTCTTAACAGAAGAAAGTATGAACACTAACGAGTGATGTACGTATCCGTTAGGATTCAAACCTGAAACTACCATTTTTTTGGGAGTTTCAGGTTTGAACCCTGACGAAAACCCGTTGTATTATAAATATTTCCTAAATGTAACTGTTACTATGTAACTGTTCACATAGAGGTTTGTGTATAACAAACTGGTGAAAGACTATATATTTACGTTCTAAAAGGACCCCGTTTCATTATGAATTATCCACGCGTACGAACCTCAATTTAATAATAATTATTTTAGACAACTAAAACATTAATTTTCTCAGATTGTAGACTTACGAGCTTTGGTTTGTTGTAGAGTGTAATTAATTGTTCTCTTTTAATTGAGTAATTATCTTCTTTCTTGTTTCACTTGTATTCCTTATATGTGTTGAAATAAACAAATTCAACAGAAATGAACAATAAGTGCGCTCATAAACGTGCCTATCTTTAAGCTGTTATAGTGAGTGTTAAATCTCAGACGGGGCGTAGTAAAAAGAGTGTTATTTCTTAAGTTTTTATGGGTTCACGCGAAATTACATAGGTGATCACATTCGTGAATTTGTCCTTTGGGACAGAACACTCAAATTGTAAATGTTAAGCAACTGTTAGATGAAGCATTGTTTAAGGGAACCGTATTATGATATCTGTATTTATATATAAACTGGCATTATTGACTATCAGTATTTTGACACAATTGTTCATTTGTATTTCCAAAGCTTACTTACAATATTACAGTATTTATTACGGTATTGTGAAATGTCAAACAATTATTTTTTAAAATGAATAAATTTGCAAGAAAACGGGAGTTTCCAAGAATAAAACTTAGTTAGATCGATTTTTTGTCCCCCAATACCCCCTTTCCGTGAATTTCATCCAAATCGTTAGAACCGTTAGATACGCGAAATTTCTAATCAAGATAGAAATATATAAATATATATACAAGAATTGCTCGTTTAAATATATAAGGTATAATTTCTAGATGGCAGAAAGTACAGTGATTTCGTTCATCTGTCATTTTAGTCTGAATCTCTTATGACCAACTTCATACTGTCGAATTTTCGTTAATTGTGCGCGCGCAGTTTCCGTTACATCTTAAATTTTTACTTTCAACGCGTCAAAAGAAGTATACAGAGGGGTTGTAGATTATAGACGCTCAACCTCTGAGGTCATCAGCGTAAAAGAAATTTAACTTCAATAATATTTTCAAGTATAAATTTGATATCATAAAATTGAACCGAGACGTTATGGTGTTATGTTATGACCAAATGGTGGCACTCCCGTCCAGAATACTCAGATTTAAACTGCCCCCCCCCCAGCACTAAGACCAAAAAAATCAATGCCTGTTAAAAATGAACGGCTGATCCTTTTTTTACACTCATTTGACTGTACTATTAATAAATCAGTAAAAATTACAATAAAAAAATATATTTCAGTTAACGACATTTTTAGTTTCATATTGATTTTAAAATCGTGTATTTTAATGTTCATATGAAATGTATTTTTTCGTGCAGTAATTATTTTTCTAATTTAGTTGTGCGTTCACCTGAAAAAAAGTCTTTCAGTTCTACAAAAACTCATTATTTTGAAGTGAAATTCAAATTGGAGAAGACTTCAGTTGATAATATAAAGCGTGTGCTTGTAGAAACTTCTTTACGCTTTTTATGTGAAAAAATAAAATATACTTTGCTTGCTTCTTCTTTTCTCTCAAGTATTTAGAATTTGTATTGTATAAAGAAATTTAACTTTTCAATGGTAATCGATTAATTTTCGTATTTAAAAAAGTTGCAGTAAAAACGTTAAGACTAAATAAAGAACATCCAAATCCGAAAATTGGGACAAAATTCGAAATTCGAATATTTATTGTAAAAAATATACCACGCTAGGTATAGGCGGAGAGCTCATGACACCCGTTTCATGAAGCGTTTGATTCAGGTAGAAATTTGATACAATATTATATATAGGTAAATGAATGTTTGCTTATTTTACGTGGGTACGCCAGGTACTGCGCATACAGGAAAGGTTTAAAAAAAATATGTGCCATAAAAAGTGTTTGATTCAAAAGTCAAGTAGTATTCGAGAGTTAAGTTGATTTTAACTAAATAAATCAATGAGGCAGACACTTTTGCAGGGCTTAACATTAAGCCAAAATACCTCAAAATTGAATTTTCAAAAATGAAAAAATAAGTGATTGATTCACGGTGAAATTTTTATAGCAACTTCATTAGATATATTTAAAAATATTTGCAAAAAGTCAGACACTTTTTCCGGGGTTTAAGCCCAGTCATAAATTTATTTCCCGTAAAAATATTTCTGTTGAACAAAAATTATGCTTATTTAATTAAAACACCTTAAACGTTAAAAAACGCTTAATGTAAACGTCGCGTCGCTTAATGTCAACAAATTATAAGACTTGTAAAAGCTAAGCAACAATCGCGTAGGTAGTTTTAAGAGACAAAGTTTTTAACAACTTCAAAGGTGTGAACTACGTACTTTAGTGTCGATGCTCAACTTGTCGGTTATATATGTAATTTTTATTTAACCTGTATTCCTTGACAACAAAGTTAAAGTTGCAAACTGTAGTTGAAAAGTTTTAGGTACATATAGCTCATCGTGTTTATGCAATTTTATTTTAGACGTTTATCATAAACAAGAAAAATGAACACGTAAAGTCTATTTTTAACATCAGCTGAGACATGCAAGATTTTCAGTACTTAAAAACACTTTTAAAACTCTCTGAAAGCTGGACTCATGTAATTGGGTCATGCCACTTTTTTACCATTCCAGCACCACATGTCGGCAATGATATTAATTATTTTTTACCATTCAAGCACGATATATCGGCAATGATATTAATTAAGATCAAATTTCATTTTTCCAAATGGTACATTTTTATTTTTATTTTAAGATGTCCCGAGTCCAAAAAACATAATTTTCGAAAAAGTCTGTTCGTCTGTTAGATTGTTTGTCTGCGAGCATGATACAAGTCAAACAGCAGAGCGAATCAAAACCAAATTTCGGTGACGTTTGACATCGGCGCAAGCGCAGAAGATAATATGTGTGCTATAACGTTATTTTTCCCGTTATGGCATATTTTTATAACAATTTATTATTCAATTTATTTTTTCAAGAGAGTTTTGTTAAAAAAATATTGTAAATATTTTAGTTTCGGAAATATTTTGAAAAAAAACCAGCTGTTTTTTTTTCTGAAGAGCTGCCAAAAAGCCATTAGTTAGGCAAGTATGCTTCGGTTAGTTTCTACATGTGAAACCGTATTATGTAGCCATGCAAATGAATGATAAATATCATATTATTTGTTTCTAGCCTCACCGCGCACGTTAATGGAAACTTTATTTATTATAATATATCAAATGTCAGTATTTTTAAAGTTGGAAGGGTCCTGTCGTCCATTTGGCTGGATTTTTTTCTCTCGACAGATAGAATTCTCATTGTCTACAAATACACCAACAATTTTTTTTTGGTAAATCTTTTTAAAGTCTATAATGCAAAATATTGTTTTCCAATGTGCATTTTTTAATGAAATGTAAACATGGCGCTGCAGAAGTGACACGAACAAGGACCAGTAAATTACACCGTGATTGCAAAACTTCTTGGGTTCCGGGCTTGTACGCCGTGGTCCATTGGTATTTCTACCTGACGTTTCGTCTACAACTGCGGTAGACATTATCAAAGGCGATGTGGTAGCGGGCGAAGTGTCCTTCTCGGCTGTTCACAAGCAAGTGTGTCGACTACTGCTGCTCTTTCTTCTTTTATGCACTGTTGGTTGTCGTTCTCTACTCGGTCGTAGTTTGCTCTTCTCTGATTGGTCGTTGGGGACCACGGCGTACAAGCCCGGAAACCAAGAAGTTTTGCAACAACGCCAGCCGTGAAAGCCTATACAATTGGATACACCGTGATTGGTTGGCCATATTTTGCGTCACTTCCATAGCAACAATATTTCATATTCAAAATTACATTGAAAAATGAAGACAGAATGCTTTTAATGTACAATAAGCTTCCAAAAACTTCTCAAAAACTTCTCAAGACTACCTGTTTTATAAGGTAGTTTCGAACAGTAAACAAAATAAAAGAACCAGTAAAGGTATTATGAAAATAAATGTCTTAATTATAGATTAAAACCTGTGATAAATCAACAGAAGTCTTTTTTGTACCTTGCCTTTCCTCTATTTAGTCGCCCTGCGCAGACTGCACTATCATCTACGCATCTATCTTGATTCGAGCCTGCTCATTTAGCTACATATAAAGAATCATTCTGATTTAACATTCAAAAGGTAGTTAATACAAACAATAATAAAATTTTAATTTAAACTATCGAATAGCGAGTGTTGTTTGTTAATATTTTTTTACGGTAGAAATATTAAAATTCAGAAAATTATTATTCATTTATGTATTCACAAAAGTAACAAGTAAATTCCAGTGACACATTAATATGTAGAATATTTATTGCATTATGGAAAAAGGAGAAAAGAACATTACAAAATCGAATATTCCCTCAGGTTTTTATATCTATAAAATGAAACATATTTTGTATCTATATTCTACTATTTTATTTTATCTTTCGTATTCACAATGTTCTCACATAACAATACTGACTGTAACAAAAATGTAGGAGAAATTACGTTCAACAAATTATTTTTTTATTTGAAGGAATCGTTCAAATTCTACCAGCATAATCTTACAATATCTCGTCTTACCGTTATGGCTCGCGTTGATAAAGAAATAGTAAAGATTTTCAACGGAAGTTTCAGTTTTTCCCATCTTTACTTCTATACTAATAAATAAAATTCTTCGTATGTGTGTATATTTGAGCGGATTTAACTTAAAAAACTATTTGACGGATTTTGATGAAATTTTTCTAAATGTTCCTTATGATTCCAGAAGTACTGTAGACTATATTTTATTTAGCTTTTTAAATTAATTTTTGAATTAATAAATTAGTTGCATTTTATGAACATAAGTTATTCAATAGAAAACAGTATCACGGGTAATTGGAATAATGAAAATAAATCAATTTAAACACTCATTGATTGCAACGTTTCGTCTTTTTTTTATTAAGACTTTACAAAAATTAACATTCATATAATAAAAATATTAAACATTGTGGATTAAATAATTTACTGAAAAGTGCCTACTCAAAAGTGCAATTGTTGGAGAGATTGTGTTTTAGTGACATCCAGTGTACGCTCAGGTGCAATACTAAAGCAGATACTGTCAACGAAGTGAATTATTGAAACAAGCAGTAGTAATGGATATTTAAATAGAATATATACAGACGTCCATTAAACAGTAGTCGTTGCGAAACAAATTAATGTTGTCATTTCTATGCGACATAATACATTTCTATGGCCTGAAGGCAAAATTGCTTATATCAAAAATTTAATAATAAGTCTGTTTGGAACAGTGATATTTGCACTGAAAAGTGTACGTTGGGTCTGTTAAAAATATGAATTTGCTGTAGCAATTGTTAAATTCAAACGTCTATCACGTGATCTACTCTACACTACATTTCCCTACTTAAGAGTCGGGAGTATTAGTGTTTACATTTTTAAATCTTACAAACACAATGCTGTCAAAAGTGTTAACACTTTTTGCAGTGGAGTACGATGCAAAAATATGCACCTGATAGGTATCTTTCACATCTGTAAAGTTATTTCTTTAACTTTATTTAAATGTAACTTCTTATGCGAGTTCTGGCCGTTTAACGCGTTAAATATTAAACGCCAAAGGTGTGACTATGGCAACGAGAAGCAAATCATATATAATACAAAAAAAATTTTTTTTAGTATCATCTCGCAATTAGTTGATATAGGGTAGTGTTGGGTAACTCAGATCTGAACCAGTTCAAAGAGCCCACTCCAACATAAGATCCGTGAGAGCCGACGGATCAACGGATCCGCATAACTCAGTGAAACACTTAACACACAGAAGCACGTTTTACACTTACGTATCACTTCTTGCTTTGATGCATCTGTCAGCTCAAATGACTCACGCATCACATGTTTGGCTATGCATTCTTGATTCTATACAGGTCGTGATATGATTGACTGAACTAGGTAACTCAGTGGCAGACTGCAGTAACATATTCAGAACTCGGCTCTTTTTGAACCGGTTCAGTGAGCCGGCTCATATACGGGATCCAGATCACTAAAAAGATTTGTTTTTCCTATCTATAGTATAGGGAACGCCAAGTCGAACAAAACAAATTAATAAACACTACATTTATTATTTTGACTGCAAAGCTCCCAAAAATTATGAGGCCGTCCGGGGGAGGGGAGGGAAACTGATCGTTTAGTGTATGGCGTTGAATAAATTTCATTTGACTTGATCTGCAACAAAATGGAGAACTGATTGAATTGACATAGGTCATTTTACCATAGGACCACAGATTTATTTCATGTATCTACATAATATTGCAGTCGATATTAACTGTATTATATCTACTTTACTGTCTCCACAAACATATTGTTGAATTTTAAACAAATTCAGTTGAATAAGTTCGATTCCCATTTTATAGATATTCATTATAACATAATTCGAATAAAAAGAACAGTGAGTACCCTATTCTCTCCAAAGACATGACAACTACGTTTTAAAGCTCCACAACCAAAGTTAAAAATGTAAATAACATCTTGTTTTTTCTATTCATAGTAGAACCTCGATAAGTTAAAAACCTCTATAAATTAAAATTTTTTTGAATTTTTTGAAAGCGTAAAACCTCCATTATTTAAATCACAAAATCTCGCTAACTTAAACAAATATTCTGAACATCGCCCTCGATTTTAAACGTGGAAGGAAAGACTACATCGCCCTCGATAACTTAAAATAATATTTTGGTGACCTCCATAAGTTAAAGTATTATCAGTGAGGCATCATTGAAACAAAAGGTTTTGCCAAGAACTTAATTGATTATCACTTTAGTCTTCCACTAAATCACTTTACTGATTTCTTCGTTTAAATAATTGATTGTTTAAATAAACAAACAAATAAATAATTGATTCTAAATGAATAGATAAAAAAATGTATGTAATCACTATTGAACTAAATACATCCTCTATAAAATCCACAAACCTCGGTAAGTTAAAAATTTTACTGTGACAACCTCTCTAACTTCAACTCTCGATAACTAAAAAACTCGGTAACTTACATTTTTTAACGTTTCCCTTAGATTTTAACTTATCGAGGTTCTACTGTATAAGGTAAAGAGTAGGATGAGTAGTGAGTGAAAATGTAATGCAAGTCAATGATTTTGCATGAAAAATTAAAATACAATTGTTTCCTTATGAAGAAATCCGAAATCCAAAGTCACTGTTAAATTAGATTTTCCTTCAACACTCTGCAACGCAGCACTAGTATTTTAAAAACAGATTAAAATATTTTACGAATCAATCTGTACTAATATTTAACATAATAATGAAGCTCATTCGAAATGAAGTAATAAATAATTGGGTTACGGTTTTCGTCACAGCTCAAAAGCATCGTTCGGTATATCAACACTGACGTGATCTATGAGTATTTTATAAAACCTTCACAAACTCAGACTTTACCGTAGTTAATATCAACAACAGAAAAGGGTACACGATATGTATATACATGTAGCTGGCAGAGGTAAATAAGAGTTTCTCAACTGGCGGACTCTGATCCCATTCTGAACAACACGTAAACTGAAATTCACAGACTAATAATTTTTTTTTCATTCATTGAGTCTTCATTATTTTGCGTGAATTGTATTCAAACTTTATAAATGAAATTATTTCTGCCCTTTTACAATTAAACTGAAATGGTTAAAAGAACGAGTCACAAATTTAATTAATGTAATTAGATTAATTAAAAGTTTTTTTTTTATTTTATTTTATTTAAATGCTAGTTAGAAATTTTATATTTGATTTTAGTTTTAATTTCGATAAAATGAATCAACGTTTTATAGCTATTATGCAATTAGATATTTTATTTCAAAATGACATAATATTTTATGATAATAACACTTTACAAATAGTTAACACATTTTACAATATAAAATTTTGGTTTTAAATAAATAATTATTCTTTTATAAATTTCGATTTCGTCCGTCAGTCTTTTAGTTTTAAATTTTAATACAGCGATGATTGTTTGGTTTTAATATTAATTATAACTTTAGCGTAGAAATTATATTTATTCAGAAGCCTTTATATAAATGACTAGATCTTAACAAAATTACTTTGAATATTAGTTTATTTTACGATTTGTTAATAATTACTGAGCTTCTGGCAAAGACTGGCCTGACTCCAAAAAACAGTATGATTTGAAAAGACTAAATTTTATGTAGCAATGCCAGTTTATTACCTAATGTTTTGAAACTTTATATAATAAGGGCAAACTAAAATAAAATGTTTGAATAAAAGAACGGTACTTGAAATAAAACTTGGCATTGTTACAATAATCACAGCTGGCAACTTAATGGAAAGTAATATGGTTATTGCGTTATGACTAATATTTTATGAATAAAACAAGGTATTTAAGGCTGTCGGAACGCTCTGAATTTTGTTTGTGCTGTGACCCAGCGGAAAGGGGCGAGGTAGGGAAAAGACATATTGTGGGTGTGGCCTTCTTTAGCTCTGTCACACTCAAATTATCCGCACGTTTCAATTTTTGGCTGGTGCCAACTACGAAGATAAAAGATGCAATTGCAAGGGTGCCGCTGTCAATTGATTACTCTAATTTTTGGAAATATTTTGAAGATATTAGGTTTGTGATGGAACAGTTTTGTGAAATAAGTACAAATAAGGTCATAGTGTGACATTGAAAACGTGTGTTTTTTTAGCACAATTAATGCCAAATTTTTTCTAGTAAATCGTACATAAATTGCAAAAGTAGTTATTTAGAGACCTAGATTTGTCCTTTATCTTCCTTTATAGAGAAAGAATTTTTGCAGAATATTGACGAATAAGTCTACAAACAGTTGACAGCCGAAGCTCTATTTTTGGCTTAAATTCAGAGCGTTCCGACAGCCTTAAAGAGAGCGCCAACTAATCCTTACAGTCAATACAATCATTACGCCCGAGATATATACTCTTATAGTACTTTTTGCGTATAACACTATATCTACCTATAAATATAAAATACTTGTATTTTACTTTTTTTCAAAAATCTGTTAGTTCAATTAATTGTAGGCTGCGTTTTATTCTTAATTTAGTTAGCTTCTGATTAAATATTGAAATGGTAAAACGAATACGTTTATTAGTGTATTTGCCATAAGGCAACATACACTATTGGCGTCGGTCGGATGGCGGGACCTAGGGGTCGGACCAAAATTTCTCGCCGTTTCATAACCTCCTAAACACGTTGGCACCATTTTTAAAAATGTTTATATATATATGTATATATATATATATTTATATATATATATATATATATATATATATGTGTGCGGGCAATAACTTTCGAAAGAGTTAATTGATTTTAATGAAATTTGGCCCACGTGTTGAAATCCATCACCGCAAGAAGCCTATTTAAAATGGGCGTAATCGGGTCATTTTAAGGGTAGTTTTTAGGGGTTGAAAATAGTTTTTGGGCCCCAAAACACCGAAAAAATTCTCCGATTCGTTTTAAAATTGAAATTTAACCCTCTGGTAATAATTAAAATGTGTCCCTAAAATTTTAATAAAATTGGCCGGACAGGACCGGATTTACAAATTTTATGAAAACACTATTTTGCAGATAGGGAATTTTTTACTGAAAGGTGTATATTATTTGGTATATAGGTTCGATTGATAATGACAGTGCAATTAAGAAAAAAAAATGTTATTTTAAGGGGTGTATTAAGGAGTAAAACTTTTTATTTTGCCCAAAAACCGACTTAAGTTCGCATAATAAAGCCACACTGCCTGTATATCAAATACACTATATTGTCGGCAGGGTTTTGGCACTGCGACCCGGGTTTTTTTTACTTTAGGCAACTTTGCAGAGTTAGTATTAAACGTATCATTGGACGGCCATTATACAGGCATGAAAAGCAGCTACTTCATAAGGAGATATTTTTGCACACCTTGGGTACTGTGTTGAATTTTAACTTTTTTGTTTGGTATAGTTGTTCTTGAACTGTCGATGTAAAAATAAACTGATGGATCGGAATCCTAATGGAAACATTAGATCAATAATGTCAAGCTATCTGTCCATTAGTTTCACTGACAGTTCTGGGACAACTGCGTATACTAAACGAAGTCAAATATAATATAAATATGGTTATAGTAACGAATGAGTCACCTAAAAGTGATCCAAATATTTTTATAATAAGAGTAAATAAAAATATTTCAATTTTATTGTTTGTGATTGTTAACACAACCAGATGAAAACTTTTTTTTTGCGAAAAACAAAAATTGTAGATTGACCTATTTTATTATGTTCCAGAAAAATAGACAAAAAATGATTCCTTATATATATTGGAAATTGTCGCGTCCATATTTTTTTTCAAACATACAATTAAGTTAGCAGGAAAGTGGACAAATTTAGGTACATCAATTTGTCCACTTTCCTGCTAACTTAATTGTATTCCTTATATAGTTCTAAATTGAAAATAAAATATAGTAACATGTCATAACCACAAAGGCAGCTGCAGCTTCAGTTTCACCGATTTCCAAAATCTACACTCTACAGAACTACTTGCCTAGCATCTACTTGCACTTCTCGATCGAGTGGATGTGCAAGTGGATGCGTGACTGTAAATTGCTTGAGTACTCGCCGAGTAACAGCCAAGTCAAGTCACTTGTATCCGTATCGAGTAGTCAGTTCTCGGCTTTAGATGACTCTCAAAGTTATCTCTCACATAAACGTTTCAACTGTTGAGTAGCGCTGAGTTTGAGAAACGAGTAACAACTAAATTATATTCAATGAAGTTCATGCCCACGTTCTATATGTACCTACGCCCTATACACCTACGACTGTACGAATTACTTGCGTAGCAGTTACAGTACCGGCTATAAAATTTGAAGTTCTTTTAAATCGCAACAAATTAGAACATCTTGTAAACCTTGTCAGGATCGGACTTGGACCTAACCGACACAGAACTCTAAGTACCTGCTTATAATGATTATCCCAAAATCAGACTCTGAGTACAGTAGTCTCGTTAGAAAAAGGGAAGATTTTTTTTATTTATTCGTAGTCAAAATCCGACATACTGATTTGATATCAGATTAATAATAATAATGCGTTTAACGTCCGTTTCTCGACTTTATGTCATAACAGGCGCCATTCGCACCATTACTACTTTCCATCTACCACACTTCCCGTTATTTTTCTACAGTTTTAAAACTTCAACTTATGTAATAGCAATGGGCGAATGAAGGAATTATGGGAAATTAGGATAAGGTAGGTAATTTTTCAACTAGGAGTATGTTTTTGTATGTTTGGTTAGACATAATAAAAGTTTTACCTAAGCTGTACAGTTTTACATATAGACCGGGTATTCATATAAAGCAATAAAGTAACTTTATTTGCACTTTTATAGGTAAAATGTAAAATGATTAAGTCCTTTTGGTAGCACTTTTATGAGTGGATGATGAATGAAATTAACTATGTTCAACAAATTTTAATACCACAAATTGATAATTTTGAGTCATATTTTAAATATAAATTAACTTTAAAATGTTAACAGAAAATTTCTGATTATAAAATTAATATATAGTATATAATAAGCTTACAAAATTCTGCTTCAAAAGAAATCAGTTGCTATGAACCTCAGCAAACCCGTTGACTGTGTTTCACACGAAATTTTATTGGGAAAATTTTGGTTTTTAGAGGTGAACAATACTTCCTAACACTTGGTATTTTTTGACGTGTTTTTAACAATTATTCTTGAAAGCATCTAAATCTAAATCATATATAAATAAATTATTATTGAATTTTACTTTAGCGTTAGGCCTAAAATCGGTCATTTTACGACTGATTGAATTTATAAAAAGGAGATAACTTATAATAATAGATAGGACAAAAAAGTATATAATATATTATATAAACGTTGAGTTCTTGTAGGAAACAAAAAGTTTAAGCACAGTGGGAATACGGATAAATCTAAAAACTATCAATATATTCATTTCAAATTGAATCTTTGCCAGACGTCTTTTTATTAAAAGAGTCGAGACTTTAAGATCTTTCCACTCAAAAGAAATTCAATTTATACTGAAAGTTTCAAACTTAAACCTCGTCGATTTTCACACTTAAACAAAAGCTATTTATGTTGTGGACTTCACATCCAATGGCAAATAATTTATATAAAAAAAACTGTATTTTTATGAAAACATATTATCTCTGAGAGCTTCGGAAGCCAGGTCTCTTTTTATTGTAATAAAAATAAATTGTAAAAACACATTTTGCACAGCGTCCGAGACAGAAAAACAATAATATAAAAATAAAACAGAAATCGATTCGAAGCGCAATATACTTTATTAGCGCCTTTTTATAAAAAAGTGGTATATAGGGATGGGAAATATTCTTTCAGAGTTTTTTTATCTATCGAGGCGCACTGAGTCAAATCTATTTATATGAACAAACATGACACATATTTACTACCTCCAACTTCATATGAATTGTTAGGAGCCGTTTCCTTAAGGCACTAAAAAATTCAAGTTTTTATGGCTAAAAGCTTCTGGACTTTAGAAACTCACATATTTTGGTACTCAACCTATATTTTACAAATTATATAACAGATACTTCAATTGACGTATTTAAAAAACTATAATTTTTTGTACACAAGTCAATGTGATTTTTCAAAAATTTTGAAATAATAAGCTTTGCATAATCTTTTTCACGGTAGCAATATTTTATAAAAGACCAACAATAGCTAATGTTAATTCAGTCGATTATCCAATTAGTATTTTTAAATTACCATATTTTAATGAAACTTGAAAATTCAATTTATATTTTAACAATTCTCGAATTAGTATCAGAGAGGTGGAGGCAGCCATCGTTCGGCTATTCTGAAGCTCTGGTAAGAATTATTATTTATTAACATGTTGGTTTTCCAAGACACCAGGTCGACATGAAGCTTGTCTATGGAAAACAACATCCGTGAAACATATTTTTGCAATAGTATATTTGCAAAGCATATTTGACTATTTATGGGCCGCTTAAAGCATTTATTAAAAAACGATGTAGGTATTTATAGGTATAAAATGACATACTTTGCTAATTTTTAACGTCGTTTTCAATTATGATTTTAAGTGAAGCTAGTAATACACATATCGCTGTGTTTATATTTTTTTATACAATTCAAATGTAAATGTTTGACATCCAATTAAAATTTCCGTTTAAAAATCGAATTTACAATGGAACACAAAATAAATGAAAAAGTTCGTATTACAACAAAATAGTTATCAGGTAACTATGTTCTAGTTAGTTTTAAAGCTAAAAAAATGACGCGTAATTTAATTTAAAATAAAAAGTCATATTATTACAATATTGTACAAAATGGTATTACGCAATTTTGTATAATTAAACATTTCGATAAAAATGTATTTAATTTTAATAATACGTACACTACACAGTTTAAACTTTATTATATAAAATATGGATATGTCGTAGGATAATTGAAAAAATCGGATCTTTGCGAAATTCCTAAGAAGATTTAAAAAAAAACCGGATAATTGGAATCCGGTTTTTGTAAACATCCCAGAATTTTCGCGAAAATCCGATTTTTTTAAATATCCTACGACAGATACATTTCATCCGAAGTTTTATATACGGTTATTTTTATATTCTGATTATTTTTTCTTCATTTTGTTTTCTCATTTATCTTTGGCATTCAAGTGAACTTATTGACTTGTAGGTCCTCTATTTTCAATTAAAAGAGAAAAAATACGTCATTAAAAATTGTATTTCCCGTCAGGGGTAGTCAGGTGAAAAGAAAAAAAATCATAATTTATGTATCTTGTTCGTGATTGAAGATATTTAAACGAGAGAGTGACATTATGTTAGCGAGTTTTAACAATTACTAGAGTCTTGTAATTACGTACAAAATACATAATCTCGTTAAAACAACATTTTCATATTTAATCCTATACAAGCATTAGCGAATTTATAGAGATGATAATTTAATTTAAAATTATTTTTGTATTTGTTATCATTTAATAAAATTATATATAATTATTTTTAAACCTTTTCCAACCATCGTTTTTTATAGCATAAATGTACCTAGGAAAACATATAGCCTGCAATCGGATGCGGTCATGCACTCAAATAAAACAAATTCTATTGCCTCAGTTTCCGATAACCGTGCACGGCACAAGACCAAAACTATAGGACGATACAAAGAGTATTCGATAGGTGATTGACTAATGGCGCAAAGTAGATAATTATCATAGGCATAGGAATATAGACACAGAGCATATTATACTAGGGCTTTAGACGAGGGGAGTAAAGCATATTAAGGAACGCGACGAGGAGAGTGGTGTCCGCTTGTCATTGGCTGACGCACTGCGCGTGTGTAGTGACATGGTTGGTAGTGTGGTGTCAAAAGGAAATTAATAATAATAATAATAATGCGGTTAACGTCCGTTTCTCGCCTTTATATCATACCAGACGCCATTCGCACAATTACTATTTTCCATCTACCGCACTTCCCGTAATTTTCTACATTTTTAAAACTTCAACTTATGTAATAGCAATGGGCGAATGAAGGAGTTATAGGAAATTAGGATAAGGTACGTAATTTTTGAACTAGGAGTTTGATAGGTAATCGGCCATGGCCTTAAATAAGGAACCATCTCGATATTTATCTGGAATTAATTGAGGGAAACCATGGAAAACCTCAATCAAGATGGCCGGTACAGGAATTACCGTTTCTCGACAAGAGGCAGGAGGAAAAAGTCCCAGCCACATCTGCCCCCGCTGGGATTCGAACCCGGACCTCCCGAATGCGAGTCTAGTTCTGTCACCACTACTCTACCTAGCTCGGTCAAAAACTTTACTATTTATATTGTTCTATGTTGCGTTTAGAATAGGACTTATGTGAGATATAAATCTAGAAATATCATTGCTTTTTATGCGGTGTACATATACATTGGACCCAATTTCTAGGTTCTAACTCTAGAGCTGGTAAAAGTGTCCAGTGAATTTTCAATTTATTATAAAAAAATAAGAATTGGTGTGAGATTCACCTTTAGTTTTTGATGGCCTTAATAAAAAAGCACATTGCGGTTTGAATGTTATTCTAGAAAGTATGTACGCCGTGATAAACAACACGAACTGTATTTGTGCATGTTATGTGTGCTTTAACCAACACCACAAAAGTACGCCATTGCTACACAGGGATGGCGTTCGGGGATGAAGAGGACGGTTTTGCGGTAGACCTGGATCGCGAATTGTCTGACACTATAATGGGTGCCACCTTCTATAAAGTTTACCGTTTGTTATAATGTCGGTTATAACGATTGTATTTTGTAAGAGAATACACGAAATTCAGTTATTATATCCTACCGTTTTTTTCTTTTAATCTTTTACCATGGCATTATGTCATTGCCTTCTATGTACATGTATCAAAGTTTGATATATGTAAAAACAAACATGGACCACTTCGAAAACCATTCAGACTATCATAGTTATAACACTAGAACAAAAAGTTCAATTTGCGTGCCACGAAGAAGGCTACATATATCCCAAACTGCCCCAGACAACATGGCGAAAAAGCTATTTAACAGGCTGCCAGAGTTTTACCTATAAAAAATTTTAAAAATAAGCTCAACAATTTCTTTAAAAAAACTGTTTTTATAGCATAGGTGAATTTCTCACGTTTTGTAATCATAATTTTGACTTGTAATCAATGTGATATTCAAATAAAAACTATTCTATTCTATTCTATTCTATTCTATTCTACCATTCCAACTTCACAAAATGACGAATGGTACTAAGTGGAAATTGTATAAAAAATTATGTTAACCTTCCGTTCAGGTGCAATGCATCTGACAGATTTTTTAAAAATGTATTTGTTAAATATTGATTTGCTTAGTAATTACGCTCTTTTTTTCAAGAAAAAAACAGCCATCATCACAGGTGCCACATTATTCGAAAGTTCCCAGGGCCTCCAACAGGTTAAAGACGGCCCTGATTGTTTCACTTGTTTTTTGTCATTTTCAAACTTAGTATTTACGTGAAATTAGTATCTGCTATTTTATATTTACTATTAAAAATAACGAATTTTCGATTTTATAAAACAAAAGTGGAAACATGTACTATGTTGAAATCTAGTACTGCGCTTTTGATGTTTATATTCAAAACATGCTTTTTAGATTGCTAGTGCACAAACCACAAAATAAAGATTAATAATTCAATAGACTGTAATCATAAAAGCGGCGATTATATTAAAAATGTATTTATGTTTGTATTAAATCTGGACTTCAGTTACAGAACAGATGTTGTAGTACAGTCAATATAAAACACACGTTGTATACCTATAGTTTCGAAAGCGCTCTAATCATATCATGAAATAATCAAATACAACAGACAAGATTTATTATGGCCAGTGCTTCGAAAAGCTTTAAAAATCACTTCTAACTTAACCGAATCACCACCACCGTCAATATAGAGTGTATAAAAAGGCAACTTATTTCTTGGACATACAAAAAACATTTTCTAGATATCAATTAGAGTTGGGTAACTCAGATCTGAACCGGTTCAAAGAGCCGACTCCGACAGAAGATCCATGAGAGCCGACTCACTTTTTTTTGAGCCGACGGATCAACGGATCCGCATAACTCAGTGAAACACTTAACACACAGAAGCACATTTTACACTTACGTATCAGTTTTTGCTTTGATGCATCTGTCAGTTCAAATGACTCATGCATCACATGTTTGGCTATGCATTCTTGATTCTATACAGGTCGTGATATGATTGACTGAACTAGGTAACTCAGTGGCAGACTGCACTAATATATTCAGAACTCGGCTTTTTTTGAACCGGTTCAGTGAGCCGGCTCACATACGGGATCCAGATGCAAAGATGCAGATCACTAAGAAGACCCGTTTTTCCCATCTGTAATATCAATACTGTGAAATATATGTAAGAAGTAGTTACTAATGGACTAAATAAATATGTTAACTAACAAGAGGACATCAAAGCTGAGGGATCGCTGATTCGCATAACTTTTTTGCGAAACTAAATTCGAAAATAAAAAAACTATCTTCTGATATATTAACGTTTGAAAAGTGTGCGTGTAACATTTACGCGCGGTTGAAGTAAAACATGTAAATAATACATATATTGTTAACGGCAAGACGTATCCATAGCCGAGACCCCGAAAAACTTATTTCGGTTATTTCCGGCTCTTAGACTGAAAATACTATATTAAGTTACATGTATATACTTCACTCAACCGAGCTGGGTAGAGTAGTAGTGACAGAACTAGACTCGCATTCGGGAGGTCCGGGTTCGAATCCCGGCGGGGCAGATGTGGCTGGATGTTTTTCCTATTACCTCTCGCCGAGAAACGGTAATTCATGTACCGGCCATCTCGATAGAAGTTTTCCATGGTTCCCTCAATTAATTCCAGATAAATATCATGATGGTTCCTTATTTGAGGCCATGGCCGATTACCTATCAAACTCCTAGCTCAAAAATTACCTACCTTATCCTAATTTCCTATAATTCCTTCATTCGCCCATTGCTATTACATAAGTTGAAGTTTTAAAAATGTAGAAAAATAACGGGAAGTGTGGTAGATGGAAAATAGTAATGGTGCGAATGGCGTCTGTTATGACATAAAGTCGAGAAATGGACGTTAAACGCATTATTATTATTATTATATATATATGTATTGCTTCGCATCTGCTGGAGGTCCCACGATGGCTCACATTTTTTTTTAATTCTAGTTTAATATAAAAAAAATATCAATTTCGAAACACCTGTATATTTCTAGCTGTATAGTTGAGTAGGTATACAATCGCAAATCGAAATTACAAATTTATGAAATGTAATTGGGAAATCGTAGATGTAAAAATAAAAAATCAAAGCGCTGCTTTTATAAATGGTTTGTTATCCAAATAAAGTTTTTAAAATTGTGAACGTTATATTTAGGTCGCGAACTATGTAATATAATTTCGTAGATCAATGTTAATTATACATTTGATTTGCTGTATTAATTTATTTTTCGCTACGTTTTTTTCAACATATATATAAAATAGTAATGCGCGAAATTAATTTTAATACACTTGCTTGTTTGGTTTTAAGATAACTGTAAAACACGTCATTTAGTAACGTTTCAAAGTAGTGAGTAATACGAGGTTGACTCTAATTAAAATAAATTAATTAGAGTGGTTGTGATCCTTGATGAATATTGGATAAGTTTTGATAAAATCCGTGGCGCAGGATCAATAAAACAGCAATATTGAAGTTAAAATTGCATTTTCATTAACGTTTCGGTACGCTTTGTACCATCTTCAGAGTTCAAATGCTGTCAATTCTTAACTAAAGAGTCATTGTATAAATTTTCAAAGTGCCTCAAATACCTACCCAAAAATTTCTAACAGGTCTCGGTATATTTCGTATGACGTATTTCTAAAGGTGATTTCTGCTTCACGTTTGTAATTGTCGATGTTTTCATATTATGTGTGCGAGTGGGGTTTCTATTCAGTTTCATTTGGCGACCCTTCAAATTAAGGTCGGCATTATTATTTTAATAAAAATAATAACTCTATATTACGTTATTTGTAAGCTTGTAATACCTCAGATGGACACAGATAAAATAAAATAATAGTAAAACCACAAAAAGGGGACAACATAAGTAGTCCTAAAATTTTAACATTATTTTAAATTACAAGAGTCTAATTAGATAGGCAATATATAGGGTTGTCTAAAAAAGACTATAGGAAGTTTAAAAAAAAATATTTTCGTCACGTTTTTTTTAAATTTTATTATAAAATGGTAGTTTGATGGATTACAATTAAATATAAAAAACAATATTGTTTAAATGTCCACCACGACTTTTACGACAAGTGGTGACTCGTACATCGTAGTTTAAAACAACTTGCTGCAGCATTAGTTCTTCAGCTCTGCGTATTTCATTTCGAATGTTGGTCTTAAGTTCTTGGATTGTTTGTGGATTATTTCTATACACTCTACTTTTTAAATAACTCCAAAGGAAAATGGTGCCAATGAAACGTCGAGAAATTTTGGTCCGACCCCTAGGTCTCGCCATCCGACCGAAGCCAATAGTGTATGTTGTCATATGGCAAATACACTAAAAAAGGTTTTTGACAAATAAAAACCTTTTAGTTACGGTCATTTATCGTTATTTAAAATGGAGATCACAAATCATCAAAAATGGTTACATAACGAATCTCGTGCAGCACATAACACCCGCAACTAAACATCCGATTACGATCAATCAAATATAATGATTGAAGAATACTAATTAATATTAATAATATGATTTAATTCTGCTGCTGAGATTTATTGATACAATTGACAATTGTATTGCTTTTCATTTTCATATGTTGAATTTAGGTAAACTAACACGAAATAAAATATGTTGACTCGTTGCAACCTTCTAAATATTTTAGTTTTATACATAGGAAGTACAGTGCAATATTTCACGTCCTTCGGGAACATTATATATATTCCAGAAAAGCTTTATAACTCACTTCCGTGTCATTTGCATGCATATGTAAGATGCAGTTTCCCAGACGTCGTATGAAACATTACACAAACATTGTTACAAAACTGGATCAAATGTAGAAATACAACAATGTTTACGAATAGGCTTGAAAATAGAGTATAATATCCCACCCAAACTACCATTTCTTAACGAGAAATTATTCATACAAAAAGGCACAGTACAAACTAGTCAATGTTGAAACAGACACGTTTAGTTAAACGCCCCTTACGCAAAAGAACAAATAAAGTGTAGAATGTGTATAATGGAGGTTACAATACTTTCATAGAGAGAGAAAAAATTGTTAAGAAAGAGCTGACTATATATATGGTTCCCATAAGCATTTTGAGAATCACTGTCGTATAGACATCTGGAGATTAAGGCTGTCGGAACGCTCAGAATTTTGTTTGTGCTGAGACCCAGCGGTAAGGGGCGAGGTAGGCAAAAGACATATTGTGAGTGTGGCCTTCTTTAGTTCTGTCTCGCTCAAATCATCCGCACGTTTCAATTTTTGGCTGGTGCCAACTACGAGGCTAAAAAAATTTATTGCAAGGGTGCCGCTGTCAACTGATTACTCTAATTTTTGGAAATATTTTGAAGATTTAAAAAACTTTTCCGAAAAAGGAAGAGTCACTTTAGGTTTGTGATGGAACAGTTTTGTGAAATAAGTACGAATAAGGTCATAGTGTGACATTGAAAACGTGTGTTTTTTTAGCACAATTAATGCCAATTTTTTTCTAGTAAATCGTACATAAATTACAAAAGTAGTCCATTAGAGACCTAGATTTGTCCTTTATCTTCCTTATAGAGAAAGAATTTTTGCAAAATGTTGACGAATAAGTCTACAATCAGTTGACAGCCGAAGCTCTATTTTTGGCTTAAATTCAAAGCGTTCCGACAGCCTTAAACCTCCGGTTTAGTATAGCAAAGTGTGTAAATACATTACCGTCTAGGTAATGGCAACGATGTAATAATTAACTAACTTACCGCAGTTTCCGCAACCGGCATTCGTGCTGCTGTTAACAGGAACCTATTGTGGAGTCTGGGAGTTTAATAGCCGTGCGTCTTTAATTTTTATCTCACTGCCACTGTTATTTTTGAAGTGTACCTTCTCATGCGAGTTCTAATAATGTTTGCGTTAAATATTTAAGGGTATGCCTTTTATTCTGTCGCGTTGAATTAATCTTCTGAAAATTGCTAGCTTTGGAAACATGCACATTCTTAGAAGCACAATTTTATCGCGACATCACGTTTAGAATTGTTTTTTATATGTACATGAAATATAAAAAATTAAGCAGGACAAAGCACACTCTGTTAAAAAAATTAAAAAAGAAAAAATATTTTAATTCGCATTTTGTTTCCTTTAAGCAGAAAATAAAAACATTAAAATTTTCGTGGGCGTTAGTCTAAATCGCGCCTTGTAAATTAAAGCGTGCAATATATGCACTCATCATGTACTTACTTAAACATAACCTATAAATAATCTTGCTCTACTGTCTATATTATATTAATTTAGAAGTAATTATACATATACAAATCGTCTGAATAGCTATTATAAAATAATTGTAACACATAAAGTAAAACACTGTTCGTGGCTTGTGGCGTTTATCCAAGGTTCGCGAAAAAATGGCGGCGTTCAAACAGGTCAAATTTTATCAATGTTTTAAATATTATTTTAAAAATTAATTTGAATAATTCCAAAAGTATTTATATTTTTTATTGTGTTATAATGATGTAAAAGGTGAATTAAAAATATAAAAAAAAATGCATGCATATACCTTATTGTATACATTTGCTCCAGCACTGCACACCCCAATCATAAATAGAACTCTGAGCGGCTTAAGTTGTCGGTGATAAAGGAAATAAGAAACGGGAATTAGTATGTGCCGCACGTGTCATGGAGCAGTACGTGGGCGGTTGACACGTGGCACGTAAGCACGTAAACCTTTTACATACATCCACACACACACACACAGATATAGAATACAACCACATAAACATAAAGGTAGTTCTGTTGCCTTCACGTCCAGGAAACTACCGCGCGAGTAAAGATTATCCCACGGGATACTTTTTCTGCGGTCCGCTGACAAGATTTCAGGGTGAGTACAAAACAGTGGCGGATTTAACAGATATATCTCCATAGGTGGACAACAATACATATATAGTTCCCAATCCATTTCTAGGTTATACTCGTAAAATGAAATCTTGTAAAGGACAAAATTTATAGTATGGATCTGAAAGGCTCGAAAGTTATAGATACAAATGGAGGCTTGGACAGGTACAGTTGGTTGAAAAACTACGAACTCGCGCTATATTATTATTTTTATTTTTAGTGTATTTGCCATATGGCAACATACACTATTGGCATCGGTCGGATGGCGGGACCTAGGGGTCGGACCAAAATTTCTCGACGTTTCATAACCTCCTAAACACTTTGGCACCATTTTTAAAAATGTTTATATATATATATTTATATATATATATATATATATATATATATATATATATATATATATATATATATATATATATATATATATATATGTGTGTGTGCGGGCAATAACTTTCGAAGGAGTTAATTGATTTTAACGAAATTTGGCCCACGTATTGAAATCCATCACCGCAAGAAGCCTATTGAAAATTGGCCTAATCGGGCTATTTTAAGGGTAGTTTTTAGGGGTTGAAAAAAGTTTTTGGGCCCCAAAATACCGAAAAAATTCTCCGAATCGTTTCAAAATTGAAATTTAACCCTCTGGTAGTAATTAAAAAGTGTCCCTAAAATTTTGATAAAATCGGCCAGACAGGACCGGACTTACAAATTTTATGAAAACACTAGTTTACAAATAGTGAATTATTTACTGAAAGTTGTAATAATTTGGTATAGAGGTTCGATTTATAATAATATTGCAATTAAGAAAAAAAAATGTTATTTTAAGGGGTGTATTAAGGAGTAAAATTTTTTATTTTGCCCAAAAACCAACTTAAACTCGCAAAATAAAAACACACTGCCTATATAAGCAAATACACTATATTGTCGGCAGGGTTCTGGCACTGCGACCCGGGTTTTTTTTAATTTGTCTTTAATCTAAAGGTCTAATTCCCTGCACTAAAGTCATCCATCCTGCTTGTACTTGGTGTGGAACTTTGGGAGTTCTCAGCAGACAAATTATCATCTGAATCACCGTATTAGGCATCTTGAACAATCAAAGAAACAATGACGGCGTACTGAACTTGTATTTTATAGCGGGAAAGCGACACTTGACAAGACAACGAACCAATCACCGACGAGTGCACGTACTGTGCCGGTAACTGGGGGGTGGTAGGAGTCTTCCTTTCCCACAAAACAATCACAATATGCATTTGCGACGCTGTCTGTGACTAACTTCAGAACCTTTTAGTATCGTGGCGAGTATTATACTGATCGATTAATGTTTATCATTTGTTTAATGCAACTAAATTTATATTTGCGATATTATGGGTAATCTTACAAAGTGAAAACTCTTGAAACAGGAACTAGTAGAAACACAATGTGATACATGTACTAAAACATGATAATAGTAGTTTATGTATGTAGAACGTGAATGCAGTTATTATGTACGAGTTGGAACGACATTTAAAGCGACAGATCAGCGAGTTTAACAATCACACGAGTCATAATAGCATACATACAACATTTCTTGCACGTATCTCCTGCAAAATATCTAATCGCTACTCAATTTTCAATATTTTTGAGACTTCAATTTTGAGCAAGATCATTTTAGATATTTCTGTAGTTCGTTTTAAAATAATGTCGCTTCCTCGTCAAAATACCTTTATTTACGAACAAGATACACAAACTACTATTATTAGACTGGTTTTATTTTTAAAGCTAATTAACTCTTATATTGAAATTATAATTTTATCATTTAATATCTAAATTATTACTTCATTGAATAAAAAGTCTAGTTCCATGTTTAGCAAATTTTAATTGGATTATACACATAGCATATTTTTAAAAAATGGTGTAGATTAATACTAATTGGTAAAATTGTCTTTTAACATTATCGTACTGATGACATCCAACAACTGGGACCTTTTCAAGTGTCATAAAAATTAAATTTACTTGAAGTTTTACGGATCGTTTAAAATTGCTATAAATTTTTAATAATGAAAAGTTTAAAACTTCCCCTGTCCTAATAAGTTCCAAAGAGCAGACACAAGATAATAAACGAAATGAATAATAAAAAGAATATTTACTGCCATAGGTATAGATTAATTAAATATTTTTATCGCACATTTATGTTGCAATGAAGATAAAAAATATTCGAACCCTTTTGAATAATATTCCAGACTATATTTACATAATTTAATTAGATATACATTTCTGTTATCATTTTATTAAAGATTTGTTTACTTTTCAGTATCGTATAATTAATAATTATGTTGGTGATTAATAAAAGCACCATCCCAAGTTACAAAATAAAGCGTGTTTTTCACAAACGCATAAGGAGCAATTGAAATATATAATTATCAAAAATTCTGTTACGTTAAAAACTGACGTTTTATATTCTACATCATTAAAAAGAGCAACATGGATGCCAGCATTAATAATAATAAAAACCCGGGTCGCAGTGCCAAAACCCTGCCGACAATATAGTGTATTTGCTAATATATAGGCAGTGTGGCTTTATTATGCGAACTTAAGTTGGTTTTTTGGGCAAAATAAAAAATTTGACTCCTTAATACACCCCTTAAAAGAACATTTTTTTCTCAGTTGCAATTATTATCAATCGAACCTCTAAACTAAATTATATACACCTTTCAGCAAATAATTCACTATCTGCAAACTAGTGTTTTCATGAAATTTGTAAGTCCGGTCCTGTCGGGCCGATTTTATTAAAATTTTAGGGACACTTTTTAATTACTACTAAAGGGTTAAATGTCAATTTTGAAACGATTCTGAGAATTTTTTCGGTATTTTGGGGCCCAAAAATGTTTTTCAACCCCTAAAAACTACCCTAAAAATGGCCCGATTACGCCCATTTTAAATAGGCTTCTTGCGGTGATGGATTTCAACACGTGGGCCAAATTTCGTGAAAATCAATTAACTCTTTCGAAAGTTATTGCCCGCACACACATATATATATATATATATATATATACGCTTATATATATATATATATAAATATATATATACATATATATATAAACATTTTTAAAAATGGTGCCAAAGTGTTTAGGAGGTTATGAAACGTCGAGAAATTTTGGTCCGACCCCTAGGTCCCGCCATCCGACCAACACCAATAGTGTATATGTTGCCTTATGGCAAATACACTAATAATAACAAAGCTTTATTAAAATCCATAGAGGATGTAACAGCGTCGTATACAATTACATTTGACAATTACACTGCTGTTCAAATATAGCGAAACATTGTAATAGTTTTTTGATAATAAATTGTGATCATGTTTATTTTTTCTAGCACTTTGTTATATATTTGAATCACGGCGATTCCCGACAAGGGCAGATGTGGCTGCGACTTTTTCGTACTGCCTCTCGCCGAGAAACGGTAATTCCTGTACCGGCCATCTTGATTGAGGTTTTCCATGGTTTCCCTCAATTAATTTCAGATAAATATCGAGATGGTTTCTTATTCTAGGCCATGGCCGATTACCTCTCAAACTCCCAGTTCAAAAATTACCTATCCTATCCTAATTTCCTATAATTCCTTCATTATTATATAAGTTGAAGTTTTAAAAAATGTAGAAAATAACGGGAAGTGGTAAATGGAAAATAGTAATGGTGCGAATGGCGTCTGTTATGACATAAAGTCGAGAAACGGACGTTAAACGCATTATTATTATTATTATTATTATATTCGAATCACGGCATTGCGAGTACCATCAAGAACTACACTTAGATGTGATTTGTTTATTTTTTGACTATTTTTATTTCTTGTTTCATAGTCGATATCATTTTTTATTCCCCAGATTTTGTTTTAGAAAGAAATGACCATGTACGTACATAATACTTAATACACACACAAAATAGTTCAAAAATAGTGTAGTAACCTTGAAACATATTTTTTTTTTAATTTTGTTTTCGATTTTCATTTTACAATGTACTGGAAAGTTAGTAAATAATACCAATTTAATTATTTCACTTTGAACATTAGTTTCAAATAATATTATCATTTAAGAAAATACAGTAAAAACTTGGAGAAAGTATTTCAACAGGTGCAATATAAAAATTTAAATTTCAAAAGGACGCCTAACGTTGACTAACGAAATTATTTTATCCAAGCGTTTTTCTTAATGGCACACTTAATTGGGTCTTTAAAAGCGCTTAAAAGCTTTCTATTAAGGTATTAAAATAAGTTCACAAGGGTTCATTCATTCAACAAAATGTACAGATTTTATGTCATCAATATCAGTATATCGAGCTAACCATGAAAGAGGTTATTTTCAATATACAGGTGTCCGAGAATTATCTTTACAACTTTGAAATTTAATACCTCTTGAAATAAAAAAGATATTTACATTCTGTGTTCTGCAGTTATTAATGCAACTCATAAAGTTTTTTTCTCTGGGGTTATTTGAAAGATATTGTTTATCGGAGAAAGGTTACTGACATTGCTGACTTAAAAACCCGCATTACAGATGCTTTTGCCACTGTCACAGACGTTATGTTACAGCGTACCTGGCAAGAAATCGATTACCGACTGGATGTGCTTCGGGCCACACGTGGTGCACATATGGAGGTGCTAACGTAAATAGAACAAAACTTTATGAGTTGCACTAATAACTGCAGAAAACAGAATGTGAATATCCTTTTTATTTCAAAAGTTATTAAATTTCAAAGTTGTAAAGATAATTCTCGAACACTCTGTACTATAGGATTCACAGTCAGTGTTCTCATATTATGGCGGCATAAAATCCATATTTCAATTTATTTATTAGTGTATTTCTCAATATACTTTTCAAATTCTTGGACATTCCAACCACCATATTTGTTATTAAATAAATTTCTTTTAAACCGTATTACATCGCTGGCATGTCGTGCAAATGAACTCTAACCACACTAGCGTCATTCCGCGGGAGTAATATCGAACATCCCTGTCAAAATCTGATCCGCCATATTGAAACTACCATTTTGAGTTTCTAAATCGTGCTCGAAGATTTGAAATAAAAAAATCTAGAAACCCTTAGATATCGACTTTATGCTAGATCGGAATATAAATTACAAGGTTTGTTCTCTATGTTCAAGCCATGGGAAATGCAAAATTTCAACCCAATCGGATAACCGGAAGTTAAAATCAACTTGCAAGGTAGACGGACATATTGGTATAAATAAAAGCTTATAAAAAGCTATCCAAAGTAACGGACAATACTAAAAAAATTAACATAAACAACTGTGCTTTGTTGTCATAGACGTAGAATGTAGAAAAGAAATAGTTTTTAACCTACGCAACTAATAGCAATAAAGTTGCTTTCTAATCACGTGATTTGTCAGCTGGTTTATTTTATTCTTTACCTTTAATATACATAAATTGATAGATACGCGGGACTTTGTATTTAGAATGCAGGTACGTGAATAGAGATGAACTTTTATTGAGAGGAAATAAAACTTTAACGATGGTTAAAGTCTACATCATGTGCTACGGGCGATGTGTTCAATGAAATTGGCCACAGAACTTTATTGATACGAAAATATACCAAATGTTTCACTACAGTTGAACATATTTAACACAACTCGTAGTAATTTATATTGACTTTTTTGACAGGCACTACAACCAGTTGTAGGAAATATAATAATAATAATAATGCGTTTAACGTCCGTTTTTCAACTTTATGTCATAACAGACGCCATTCGCACCACTACTATTTTTTTGTCTACCTTATCCCGTTATTTTCTACATTTTTTACAACTTCAACTTATGTAACAGCAACGGGCGATTGAAGGAATTATAGGAAATTAGGATAAGGTAGGTAATTTTTGAACTAGGAGTTTGATAAGTAATCGGCCATGGCCTCAAATAAAGAACCATCTCGATATTTAACTGGATTTAATTGAGGGAAAACATGGAAAACCTCAATCAAGATGGTCGGTACAGGAATTACCGTTTCTCGGCAAAAGGCAGGAGGAAAAAGTCCCAGCCACATCTCCCCCCGCCTGGATTCGAACCCGGTACATCCCGAATGCGAGTCTAGTGCTGTCACCACTACTCTACCCAGCTCAATTAGTTGTAGGAAATATAATGATGAGACCAATAAATGAACAAGTATTCAATTATTAAATAAAGTATATTCAATTCAGCAATACAATCAATGTGAACTCCATCCTGTCCTCCAACACAAAATGCTACCGCATCCGCTTACAATCTTAACAATATCAATGTACGCAGCCTGCATAACATAAACCATTACACAATTTATTGAACAATATTGAATAACATTCGGTTTAAAATTTTGCAATGTTTTTCATATGGAGAAATATGTACGCTCACAATCTATGGTCATTGTCAAATCAGATTTTTTGACAATGCTTTCTACAACCCATCACATGCTAACTGTACCTGACTAAAGTTTTACCCTACAATATGCGAACACCGGCACCATACAATCTGCAGGCGCTACAGACAAGCCTTGCTACTTTAGTTACTTTGTATCAAACAATAAGTTATAGTCAATGGCGTACGATGAAAATTGTGATAGTTCTATTTGGAACTCGACAAAGTACTAACTCCGTTTGTATTCGGCTAGAGATTCTACACCGACAGTAGACGCTCAGTTCCCGAACGTGTACAATCACTCTATATCATTCTCTCCGTACCCTACAGACGGTACATTTAAAGTATGCGATCTCATTTTCGACAACAAAGTTGTCTTAGGTGAGAACATTATTATTACTGGCAACATTTGGATGCCTGATGGACGCTCTAAATTTAAGCCAAAAATAGAGCTTCGGTTATCAACTGATTGTAGACTGATTCGTCAACATTCCGAAAAAATTCTTTCTCTATAAGGAAGGTAGAGGACAAATTTAGGTTTCTAATGGACTACTTTTGTAATTTATGTATGATTTACTGGAAAAAAGTTGGCATTAATTGTGCCAAAAAAACAAACGTTTTCAATGTCATACTACGACCTTATTAGTACTTATTTCACAAAATTGCTCCATCACAAACCTAAAGTGACTCTTCTTTTTTTGGAAAAGTTTTTTTAATGTTAAAAATATTTCCAAAAATTAGAGTAATCAATTGACAGCGGCATCCTTGCAATAGCATCTTTTAGCCTCGTAATGTGGCTCCAGTCAAAAATTGAAACGTGCGGATGATTTGAGCGGGACAGAGCTAAAGAACGTTGTTTTATGAAGAATAGAGCTAATTAGATTTTGGAATTAATCGGTACGGTAGTTTCGAAAATATTTCAAAATATCTTAAAAAAACTGCTTTCCAAAAAGCTTTATTTTTGAGATTTCTCAAAATCTACCAGGCCGAATCAGTTCCAATTTTCAGAAAATCTAAGTTCAGTAAGTTCCTTTCAGATTTCGGAATCCGCGTTTCGTTCGGTCCACCCGTTCAAAAGCTATGAAAGGTTTACATACACACACACACACACACAGACATACGGACATCATTTTGAAAATAGTCAGAATAGCTTCCTAGGATCTCAAAACGTCGAGATCTGACAAAAACTCAAATTTAGAAAATCAGGGTGAAACCAATAACTTCCCAATTTTTGAAAATTTTTAATTTTCTTAGCGGGAAGTTAAAAAAATGTAGCAGTTAAAGGATTATGCACTTGTCTAAAACCAATGCTTGTTCAAAAAATGTTTAACAGTTTAGTATATGTTTCGACAGTTATTTCGACACCTTTAGTATTTTGAAAATAATTGCCAAAACGTTATTTTACATAAAAATTGTTTTAAAAATCGTGATAAATCTTTCATTATTGTTTAATTATTAATTATAAAAATAGTAGTTTAACAGAAAAAAAACAAAATTTTATAATTCCTTGACTTTTCCTATCAGCTGGCGACTATGGTTGATTATTATTGGTTGACGTGGATGTGAGCTACTCTCAAGTGACGACTATGAATTCGACCCTAAGTTACATTCAGTCAAGCTCTAGCTCTCTTGCTTCCATCTTAATACATTCTGCGGCAACCTACCGGCGCGGTCTGGGTGTTGACCCGTACGTCCACCATTTATACCCGTAGTTCCACCATCAACATACTTCCATCATTCATAATTCATAAACTATTATTAGTGCAATGAAAATTTCACTTTTAAGCGGTCAAAGTAAGCAATTTCTTAACTATTTATAATACGTATTATGATTAGTTAGTAGATATCACTAATAATTTACATCAAAATGCACGATTCAAAATTTTACAATACTTTTTTCGTTTTGAGGTTGCTCGAGTCCAGAAGAACATAATTTTGGAAAATGTTTGTTCGCCGGTTTTTCTGTTTGTTAAAATGTTGGTCTGTAAGCACGATACAAGTTAAACGGCTGATGGAATCGAAAGCAAATTTTTATAAGGTAAATAAGAACAGCCTTATTATTTTTGAGGAAAATCGGTAATTCCACTATGCCATTTTTTCTATTGTAATGTTATACTTGTCATAACTTTGCAAGACTTTTTTTAATTCTGTGAATGCATGCGTCCGTGTATATGCGCGTGTGTACGTGCGCATGCGTGTAATCAGTTTTACTTCTGTAGTGTGTAGTGTAAATCACACAATCTCTTTTTTCCACCTCAAACATTTACAATCGTTAAAAGTTTCAAGTTTGTATAAATAAAAAAATTCAATACGGAACTGTAACGTGACGTCATTGG
Source organism: Venustoraphidia nigricollis (assembly GCA_034508555.1). NCBI lineage: Eukaryota > Metazoa > Arthropoda > Insecta > Raphidioptera > Raphidiidae > Venustoraphidia > Venustoraphidia nigricollis. The sequence continues at coordinate 2,214,579 of JAVRKA010000058.1, read as the reverse complement.
TTGTTTCTTAACAGTATCATTTAGAGTTAAAAGCGCTTCTCGTAAATACTATTGTGAGGACTAAGATTACAGTTATCTATTAGTAATTAGTATTAAATATTTAGTAACGATGAAAAGTAAAGAAGTTTTTTACCTTGAAAAACTATGGACGTTTATAAACTCTGCGCAACTTTACGCCACTGTAGCTATATAAAATACTTTATTCGACTGAAATATTTTCTTTTATCTGAGGCTTATACTTTAAAATGCGGTTAGGGAAAATCTTGTTTTTTGGATTTATTGGAGCGCGTATTGACTAAGTGAAGAGTTCTCAAACAAATTTGTCAGATTAGAGTATACATTTTACGGAGTTATTTGCCTATAGTGAAGTTGTTTTAAATCATATAATACGAAGAATATATTTATTTATAACTAACTTAACTTTTAAAACTGATAAACCGACGTAAGAAAGGCAGCTGTGATTTTTCCTACCGTCTTCCGCAGTGAAACTAATTCCTGTACCGACTATGTTCAAGTATTGACTTTCCTCAACAATTCCGAGTAAATGTTGAGGTGATTCCTTATAGAAGTTTGACAGTGTAGAGGAAAATTTGAAAGACGCACATTTAGAGTGAAAAGTTAAAAGGACACAAAACTTTTATGGTAATACAATACCATTTAATAAACATAGTATAATGAATAATTATATTATAATAATATGTAATTTATCTTTAAACAAAAATAAAAAAACAAGCAAAACAAAATAAAGTTTGATTTAATCAAAACAGATCTAAACACGTCTGATCATAATGAGAATTAAAATTTAATTCTACTTGGTTGTTGCTTAAACGTAAAACTAAAAACAAGATAATGTTGTCAGTAATGTAGATTATAGAGTACTGATGTTTTCACAAAAAAAAATACACAGCATTAACACCTCGCTTGTCGTGAAATCGTGAAAAAAATTATATTGAAAACCAAAGAGTCGATGACTAGATTATTAAACACTAGTAATTACAGATAGACGCTGATGACCTCAGATGCTGTGTCTATAATCTACAATCTATAAAAATTACCTCTCGCATGATGTGGAAAACTATTACAAATATGCTTTAAATATAAAAAAAACATTGACTGTTTGGATATGTCACTGTAGAGTAATTGATAACTCATTCCGCCGCGATACTGGAAATTTTCGGGTTTAATTCCCGACGGTGACAGTGTTTTATAATATTTTTTTCTAATATTGCGTGGTAACAATGGCGGTTTCTTAAGAATGGTATAAAAACTGTAGCTATTCTACTCAGAAAATGTAAATTTTGGCTGAAAAAATGGCGGATCAAAGGAATCAATTAAAAATTGATAACTCGTTGTCCTAACTTTTACTAAACAAACGCTAAGCAACTCTAATTTAATCTACCATCTAAAGGTCATTCTTGGCACATTTAAATTATACGGACACTGTTGTAAATTTATATGAGATCTGTCTTCATAGTGTCTGTTTTATTTGCAAAACCAACCCTGGAAATAAGAGTTTATAAAAATTTAAAGAGTTTAAGGTACTTCATTATGATAATCCAGCTATTTGTAGCGCAGAACGTTTATGATGTTCAGCACTAAAGTTGAATCTACATATACACTAGCGTGCAAAAGATTGGACGACAACGATACTGACATTTAGTCTTCAGTTAAGTAGGTAATGTATTGCAAGAACAGATCACGTAAGGATTATTTTTCACATTAGCAATACATTTTGTAACACATTAAATAAATATGTACATATCTCTCCTGCGCATGCACCGATTTTCCCTAAAAACAATAGAGCTCTTCCTATTTTCCTATATAATATCCTCCCAAAATTTGGTTTGAATCCGCTCATCCGTTTCGCCTGTCTTCACAGACAAACAGACGTACAGACTTTTTTCAGAAATATGTTTTTTGAATTCAGGAGACCTCAAAACGGAAAAATATTGTAAAATTTTGAACAGTGAAATTTGACATAAAATTGGTACTATTTTCCACTAGTGGATTGGAACGGTCAACTTCCAATAAGTACGTTCGGTTGTTTAAGCTAGTAAGTAGGCTTTGTATAATGTACCGAGTCATATAAGTAGCTAAGCAGTGACGTATAACAACCATCAGTGGACGCGTGCAAAGTTACAACGAGCTCCCATCTACAAAATTTCAGGTTTGCGGCAGACTTGAAGCACTTAATAAGATTATATTTATTAACTTATTCTTTATTATGCATCGTTGAATAAAGTTTCTTTACACCATTTATTGATTTACTACACCCTGTGCGATAATATAAAGTGTATATTGCCCAGATTGTATGTGGGCGCTAGACACAAATATTTGAACAAAGACTTTGCTCACACATTTGAACACATGTTTGCTGCACCAGCCAGACATGCTTTGCAGACACTTTTAGCAAACGTGTCTGCAAAGTATTCAAATAGATAACAAACAAGATGGACGACGATTTTGTAGACCAAATTTCTATTTTTATGATTTTTACTTTTTGGGTTCCATATACATGGTTCTTCTTCAAGTAACTCAATAAATTCAAGGACACTTTAGTCGCTACAGTCCATCTTGCGACTGAACAAAGCGACCGTTCTACTCAGTAATTTACGAGTAACTGAAGTGTAGCAGGCTACGCACACATTTGAACTTTGAACGCTTTGATGTGCGCTCGAAAAACCGACACCGAATGGCAAAGTGCAAATGTGTGATCAAACTTTGAACAAATACCCAAATACCCGTGTTTTACAAGTGTTCAAATAAGTGTCCAAATATTGTTGCTGTGTCTGACGCCGGCTTTAGCCAAGTGGATTTAAAAGTATCTTTCAAAGCAAAGACTGTATAAAACAGTTTGTTTCAAAAGCGAACCTTTACTGTACTGTTTGGTTGGTTTTTGTTTGAAACGCTACTATTATTTAGCATATTATTAAATTCTGTGTACGTATATTATATGCACGTATAAAGACAGAATATACGTATTATTAAAAGCTCGGGCTTTAAGATAAATTTATTAGTATATTATATCTTATAATATGGTGTAACAGTATGTTGTCTGCGACGCAATTTGAAAGAAAATAAAGATATATTAGTTTTTGTTTGTGCGCTGCGTTTACTGGTATCTAAGTCCAGGGGCGTCGCCAAGGGGGGACAGGTAGGGGCAGCTGCCCCTCCCTAGAGGTTCGGGAATTTTTTAAACTATAAGTTTTCTTGCCTAATGTCACAGAATAAGTAAGTAATAAAATGTAGCGTTCAGCAGAATCACTTTGAAACTAAAATCAAATTTAAGGATTCAATAAATGTGTTAATATTTAATATCTTAACCCTCAAAAATCTGAAATTTTTGTTTTTTTCTCATCCTTCTGCCCCCCTTTGGCTCAAAGGCTGGCGACGCCCTTGTCTAAGTCTGAATTACGAACATTTAATAATAACGTTATTAAGACGTATTAAATGCATTTAAGATGCAAGGGAATTGTCAATTTAATAAGGGCCGGCCTTAGCGAGTCTGGGTGATGTTTCTTTAGCTTCCCTCTCTTTTTGTGATCATTATGTTAAGCCAATCTTTAAAAATATATTTAATAGATCGCATATCTATATCAAAGATTTTGTCTGTTAATATAATACTTTAGTCAGTTTTTGATATAAATTTTATTTCAATCCGCTTCGCAAATATGATTTAGTAAATAAAATACCAATTATTGGATTTAGTAGCAAATATTGCGAATTTTTTTATGGAACATAATCTTGAATTAAAATTAAAAAAACTAAAAGCTGTCACAAATATAGTGACTGGTTTGTCAAATTTTCTTTCCTTTCTTTTGAACACTTTGGTTTTTTAATGAATCAAAACTATAACGCAGTGAAAGTTTTTCACAAACTTTTTACTCTATGAAGGTCGATTGGTTAGTGAAAAGTTCTAAAAAAGGTCCATACGGCGCAATTGAAATTTATTTCAAAAGAACACAAAGAGAGCAGGAGATATTAGAGAGAAATGAAAAGTAACTATTGTTTATATCCATGGACGAGTATTAAGAATTCAACGCGTTATTAACGTAAATTTTTTTATGTAATTATTCTATTTTTAACCAACTTAAGAAAGAAGTTATGAATTTATTTGTTACGTATATTTTTTATGTCTCCTTAGCTATAGTTTACTGAGGGGCTAACCGATTAAAAAAATTCGACGACATTTTCTTCAAAATGTTTACGGGTTTGTTCCATATAATTTTTAAAAAATCAGTTCATTAGTTTTTAATAGACTTTAAAAAATGAGTTTTTTTACGTCGATTAAACGATTTTTTTTTAAGTTTAGTAATAAAATATTAAGGAAGAAGGCGGTGAATAATCAGTAATGATATTTAGATTTAGGAAATATAAATAAAATTGTTGAAGCCGTTTTCTAAAAAATTTAAATTATATTAAATTTCCATTCTTCAGTAAACTGCTCTTATTTGAGTGAGTGTGGGGGAAATGATAAAACCCTAAAAACCCCTGAAAATTTAGTTTTAATACATCGAATAGTGAGTATTGTGTAATCCAGACCTGCTACAAATGTTGGGTTAAACGTTTAAATTATAATTATTTTGAAAAAAATATTCTCATTTATATCGTCAAAACTAAAAGAGTTTTTAGGTTATGATGGATGGCTTTTTGTAATAAAAAAATAAACTAAAATTAGTAAATTAAATATACAAGCGTCTTTATTAAAAAAAGTCAAGTTCACTTTCGCACGGATTTGTGTTATAAACCGGAAATTAAATTAGGCGTAATATAAAAATTATCCTATTATCTTGTGTTTTATTCTCAGTTGACCTATTCTCTGAAAATGTTATTTTATTAAATAAAAATTCGTTTAAAAGAGCGAGCACTACAATTTTAATATAGTACAGCCAACACATTTTATGGCAACTTTATGAAAGGTATTCTATAACGCGTAGAATTAAACTAGATTATAATTAGTACCTATGATCATGAAACGGACAGTCCTTACTCAAAAACCATGGCACTCATTGTCAAGAGCAAGGGCGTGTTCCCGAAATTTGACAGATGTGCATATGCTCCAGCTAGTGGCAATTTAAAGTTCTCCGTCGCCAAAAAAAACACACTTCCTTATCAACGTCAATATATACCTGATTTTTTTTAAAATTTTAAGCCGTATACTTTCAACCATAGTATGGTTGAAATATTTGCACAAATCTCGAGAACATAAAACAAAAAATGTATTACATTCTCGAAGTTTTTTGCAAAATGAACAACCTTATAATATATTTTTACAAAGCTGTAGCCATTTTGCCTGTTTTTTTTTAAATTGTTGTATAAACAAATAAAGTGAATTTGCGAACTACCCTACTTTTTCCCCGAAAAATTACTTCGTCTTACCACTTTGTATATAATTCGCCTACACTACTTTTGCTGATAAATGTCGCGAAAATGAATGACGTAGCGCTCTTATCGGCTTTACAAATATCTCATTCCTTTATGAATGTTCGCAACGAATTACGTATATTACAGATGATTTGGAAAACAAATAATTAAACTCGAGTACTAATGGAAACTGACAAACGTGTGTAACCGGCTTTAAGACGTGGCGAGCCTTAGTCGAAACAAATCTCAACAACTTGCCTGTCCTGTAAACTGCAGTGTAGGTACTATAAATCGTACTTTACACATATTTGAAATGTTGTTAACTATCGGAGCATAATTAGGGAATGACTGTTGCAGTGTAATCTGTGAACGTTAATTATACGGTTAATTGAACGTGGCATCTCAATTAACCGCCACTATAATAGAGTACCCCTACTGTATCTACATGATATTGCCATTAACTGTAGCTAAAGTACTTGGCGTTAATACGGTAAGGCTTTGATTATCCAGACCGAAATGATTAATCTTTTCATATTTATTGACAAGAACCGTTCATCTATCTAGATTAGATACCGTAAAAAATGTCATTTAGTTGTTAAGAAAATCATTTAGAGTATTTAGAGAATAAAACAATATTTATTATTTCGATGGGAATAAGATTGAATATCTTGATGTAACAATATATCGTATACAGTACTTTTTAACTTCAAAAATATGACGATTCTAAAGTGTGAATTGGTGCTAAGTCCACATAATTCTAGCAGTTGGTGGCTTTATAATAACACAGAGAAAATGCTGCTACCAGATTTAGTAAAAAGAGTGAATTATCTATGTAAATAATTTCGTTGATGGCTACGTTAAGCTCGATTGAAATCTATAAAAAAATTATTGATAATTGAAATTTGAACAGCTGGGGAAGACTCTAAATAAATTTTCCTCAATGTTGGATTACTACATTGATGAACATTTATTTATAGTAGTCCCAAACTATCCTTTCAATTTTAAATTAAGAGATTAAATTATTACACCTCTTACAATATATCAAAGAATTTTAAGTATAAAGGTGCGCTTACACGGGCAACTAAAATTGCCCAATTCCGGGCAATATTGGTCAACTATGTACATCAGCAATTCACGGCGATGGCAACATGGAGCAATTGCCAAAGATACCGCCACACCATATCATGCAATATGGAGCAACTTTGAAAAACTAGGCAATACAAGGCAATCATTCATACACTATAGCAATTCAGTTGAACTGTCGCTGGCTATGGACGAGGTTTTACTGGCAGCGGCGTGTAGTGCTTTTATTATAATAAGTTTAAAACGAAAAAAAAAGAAAAGGAATAGACAGATTTGGGTGCGAACATATCTAGCAAACTTTTGTTATCCCATAAACAAACACGTATCTGAACTGCATCGATGAAGTTTATTATCTTTTCATTATTCCACGCCATTATATCCACGCACAGCTGTACTGCACTGTACAATAGAAGCAAAGAAAATGAAATGACAGCGGCGCATCTCATCCCTGTCACCACACGAAAGTGAAACCATGGATACGTATACGTATAGAAGGAAAATTGACAACACATTTCCAAACCGTGTGGATATTCGGCAATTCATGTCGGCCACTTTGGGCAATAAGGAATATATGGAGCAATTAGAAGCAATATTGCCGAACCAGTTGCCGCAATTTTATTGAAATTGCTCCAGATTGATCCATTAATTGCTCAATTCTGTTGCCAAGCAATTATTGCTCAAAAAATTGCTCGTGTAAAGGCATCTTAAGAAATAAACTGTCAATAAAACAGTTTACTGCCGAATGCTATTTTATTCACTTAAGTCGTTGATAAAGTGGTTTATAAATGACGCTTCGGTATGGTATATATCACAAATTACTATTATCTTCATCAGTAATTTACTTACCAAAATATTAATAACCAGCCAATACACTCTAACTGCAATTTAAAGATTGTAACCGCATTGAACTTAACGAGTGAACCGGGTTCGCAGCTAGTATCATATAAAACAAATATAAATATATACAATTCGATCAACAAAAGACGGAATTGAGCTACTGTAGGGATTAAAATGGAACACCTAATGATCATTATTTCAACTACTGAAACTGCCAAGATTTAAAAAGTATAACTACCACAGTTCATACTGTGGTGTCAGCATGGCAGTCAAGCAGCTAGCAAGTAAAGCAGCCAAACGAAATTAATATTTAATGATTGACTAATTTCTCGGGTGACTCGGAAAACACTCCCTTATTCATACGTAATAGAATCAATTCTCTTTAGTGCGCCTTCAACCCGGTTTTGCTTAATGTAGGTCAGACTGAGGCTACGCTCCCATTATCGGCATCTCTCAACTCCAGACATTAATTGTTTATAGGCTGGATATCTCCATCGCATGGACGCCATTATGAAACTGAAAAATTAAAGGAATAGTTTTTTTCTCTAAGGTGGCTGTTTCCTCAGATTGTCAAAAATGCTTTCGGCAAATTTCAAACGGTGGTCGCAAGATTAATTTTACTTCTGTGTTTATTATTAGTTGTGATTAAGCATTGAGCTTCACAAAAATTGGCTTGTTATTTTAAAACTCATAAAAACGCATGTTTTAATCTTAAAATATGTGTCCTAAAACGTGATAATTATCAATTTTTCTTTACAGCACGTCAAACAAATATAAATATAACAAAAATTACGCCTAAAACCAGGCAAAAAAATCCACCTTCTACCACCAGAAAATTAAAGAATCGTCACCAAGACACAGGATAAACAGAAAAATAATTTAAATACAGCCACATCAGTAAATCAACTTTCCGTGTCGAATAAAATAAATCACACGTGCCACTCTGACAAAGATCAAATAAAAAAAAAACCCCCGGGTCGCAGTGCCAAAACCCTGCCGACAATATAGTGTATTTGCTAATACAGGTATTGTGGCTTTATTAAATGAAATTAAGTTTGTTTTTGGACAAAATAAAAAAAAATTGAACCCCTTAATACACCCCTTACAATAATAATTTTATTAGTTGAAATATTGTTATCAATCCAACATATGCACCAAATTAAATACGACCTTCAGTAAGTAAATTCGTATACGCAAACTAGTGTTTTCATAAAATTTGTAAGTCCGGTCCTGTCGGGCCGATTTGCTTATAATTTTAGGAGCACTTTTTAATTGCTACTAAAGGGTTAAATTTCAATTTTGAAACGATTCTGAGAATTTTTTCGGTATTTTTGGGCCCAAAAACTTTTTTCAACCCCTAAAAACTACCCTTAAAACGACCCGATTGGGCCCATTTTAAATAGGCTTCGTGCGGTGATGGATTCCAACATGTATGCCAAATTTCGTTAAAATAAATTAACTTCTTCGAAAGTTATAGCCCGCACACATATATACCTATATATATATATATATATACATTTTTAAAAATGGTGGCAAAGTGTTTAGGAGGTTATGAAACGTCGAGAAATTTTGGTCCGACCCCTAGGTCCCGCCATCCGACCGACGCCAATAGTGTATGTTGCCATATGGCAAATACACTAATAAGGGCGTCAAGACTACTTAAGCCGTGTGAGCTGATATCCCGGTGGGTCTAACTCGGGGAGCCGGAAAGTAAACCAGATCCACTGACCTAGTATCTTTAACAAAAAATCGTATGATAACCAATAACATTCAACGGTCTAACAATAACCATAAATAAAACACAATGAACAACACATTTAAGAATAACTAGCGAAGGAACAGAATCTCAAATAGTCAAAAAGGGAAAAAAACAACTCCAAACAAAGACAGAACCTCAGACAATCTCAAAAAATTCACGTCGAGGACAGAACCTCCTTACCAAGTCAAAAACATCCATCCATCCGACAATAAAAAATCATTCCATAAGCCAGCACTCACATTGCTTGGCGTCCGCTCTGCCTCAATCGTCATACGCTGGTCCCCTGCCATCTGTTGTTATCAAAATAGCGAGCCTAGTTAAACATACGACGAGACGCTTACTCTATCGCACCCGCAGTCGCAATATTAGCAGTCTCTCTGTCTCAAGTCCAACACAAAACTTGAACCATTCACGACAGGATTTTATTCGATTCAAATGTTACAATGATAAAATATTAACACATAGGCTCGTTATATTATTTTTTTTTCGGGGCACATAATTTAAAATTGTTATAGTTACTTTTCTCGTTTTTATCTAATTTTTAAACGTTTATTTAGATCAAAAAACCTGGCTGAAATTCATATGGAAAGAATGATACATATTTCAATTTATTTTGTAAGCTTTAACATCAAAGATTGAGTAAGATTTTTCACATAAACTAGAGATTTCCGAAACGTAAGTGCTTTTTAATTGCAGACACGCATCCAGCCGCTCATAACATAGAGCTATGCGAGTGAAAATATTGGTCCGTGCATAAATTCTTCACTGGAAATGCAGTCAAATTCACCAATTAACATTAACTGAACACTCATGTCTTTACCACAAATTTAGTTTTCATTATTCACCACAATTAAATACATTCTTGAACTTACTTAAAACTATAATTTTCCAAAATTACTAATAATTTAACTTAATTTTTTCTTCATCAATTTTTAATCTCCGATCGAAACAAAAAAACAAAAACAAAGTCTTAAAACCAAACAACCGAGCACCATTAAAATTTTTGAACTATTTTTATTGTATCGACAATCTTGTACGGAATTATGATTGCGAATGAACAGATTTTTAACTAGAAAAGAATATACAAAATGTTATGCAATAACTAAAAACAATTTCATAATATACAAAAATTTTATATAGGGTGAAACAAAACTAAAATTATATTTAAAATATATTGGATGTTTCCTGAACAGACAACGCTATAAAAATTCCATTTTTAAAGGTTTTGTTTTTTAGTACAGAACCCTAAAAATGTTTAATATGATTGAAATTAGAAACCACGAAGTCTAAAATATTTGCAAAGCATCAGTTTTTCGAATGTGGAACATTTATTTAAGATTATAGACAAGAATCCAGATAATACTTTAATGTGTACTATAATAACATTTCTTACATACTATTAATTACAGATTTAAATTCTGTATCTATATTCTGTGTTACAACAAATAATTTAAAAATTTAGTTAATTTTATTTCGATACTAACCTATAAAAATGTACACTGATTAAAAAACAAATTAAATGGAAAAATAGCTAAAATATATATTATAATGTCAGTATTTATAACGATAATGTAAAAATAAAAATAAATAAATAATAATAAAGATAACAGTTTTCCGGGACGTTAACTATTATTCTTTTTTACCTAAGTATTTAACGAAACCATTTATATTTCAAACATCCGTTTTTCAGCACAGAATATCTATAACGTTAAATATGTTATGCGTAAATGTATATTTATAATATTATAGGGACAGCTTGAAAATACATCTTTCCGCCATTTTGGACACGTCATGTTGCATTATAGGTTGTCTTCACTCTACACAATGTGTTTGAATTGGATATGCGATTTATATGTTACATTATGTGACATTTAAATTTTAAATTATATACCTACAATGATATATCTTGAATGAAAAAATTACAAAACATATTATCATTTCATTATCCTTTTAACCAACAGTAACAAATATTTCTTTACAGAAATTTATCTGATAGAGTTGGGTAACTCAGATCTGAACCGGTTCAAAGAACCGATTCCGACAGAAGATCCGTGAGAGCCGACTCACTTTTTTTTGAGCCGACGGATCAACGGATCCGCATAACTCAGTGAAACACTTAACACACAGAAGCACATTTTACATTTACGTATCAGTTCTTGCTTTGATGCATCTGTCAGCTCAAGTGACTCATGCATCGCATGTTTGGCTATGCATTCTTGATTCTATACAGGTCGTGATATGATTGACCGAACTAGATAACTCAGTGGCAGACTGCAGTAACATATTCAGAACTCGGTTCTTTTTGAACCGGTTCAGTGAGCCGGCTCACATACGGGATCCAGATGCAAAGATGCAGATCACTAAAAAGACCCGTTTTTCCCATCTCTAGTATCTGAATACATACCTATGTACTTTGCCTGTCAATCCAAAAAATTCAAAGAAGGAAAACCCGTGTCACATTTATCCTTTCTAGGATTAAATTTCAACAAAGCTTAGCTATAGTAAAGTTTACGTAAAGTATTGTAACATTCCGCTTCATAGAAATAATGCCTCAGCCACACACTCGACGAGTAGCATGGGAAGTAGCGAGGAAAGGAGGCAGAGACGTTGTGTGGCCGCGTTACTTGTCATGCCGCACGTCATGCTCCTCGTCATGCCCAGTGCTCCCTCGATTGTCGGTTTTTTGTGCGCGAGTCAAAGGACCGGCAATAAGAGCACGAGTAAGCCGGCCACATACTCCCGCGCAAAGCGGTCTAAGTGTAAAGGCATAGTGCGCACGCTGCTACAGTATCGACCTCCATTGCCGAGAGGCGAAAGCCGAGTGCGGAGCGTCGCGAGTACAGCAGTGTCTGGCCGCTTAGGGCAACAGCGCGATGAGCAGAGCGAGGAGCAGTGCGAGGAGCATAGTCTGGCAGTAGGGTAAGAATCTACATAGACAGCCATACAAATATCTTTGCACCCAAATAAAAATTGTAACATAACTGTACGTAGGGCAGCCCTTAGATGTTCAAGTATTCAGCATGATATAATACTATATAGTCTACAATAGTCTCAAGGGACACAGAAGTTACTGTAGGTATTCTAACATTGCGAGCGGTTTTTTTCTCATCAAAAATAATACGAACTAAGGTACGACGAAGTCGGTAATACAGTCGTTTATTCTTTTACTATAACCGCTACAATAATGTAAATCCCAGTTGACAGTATAAAGAGCTTGTGTGAATTTTTACTTTACTGCTAAATAAGTTATGATTTTTTTAATATTACATGTGGTTTTAAAAGAATGGATATTTGTCTGTTTCGCTTTGACGTATAACAGACAATCTGTTTTTTTTTTTTGTTAGATGCCGATTCGCCGGCTTATTCTATGTTAGAAATCAGCGGTGCCAGATTTTTTTTTGCCAAGTCGGGATTTTGAAACTTTTTGAGTAAAAAAAGCGGGATTCTTTCGTCGAAAGCCGGACATAGTAAAAAAACGTATATAATCAGAAGTTTTTAAATATTTATCTTTTTATTTGAGTTCAAATTACGTTCACGTGACAATAGATAGCAAAAATAGCCGTAGAAAATGTATTTTAATAAAAATATGATATTTAAATCAGATTTACCATATCGTTAAATAGTTGAGTCTTATTCGTCTTCTGAATAAAAAAAAATATAAAAAACAGAAATCAACATCAAAATAGTTTTATTCATTAGAAAAATATGGCGTTTCAAACAATAGTCTGAGGAGTGAGTGTTACAAATTGCAACTTACAATAAGAGAATAATTATTTCCGCACGGTCGAGTTATCTCCGAAAAGCAGGACTGAGCCTGTCCCGCGCGGGACATTTAATTTTGATTTAAAAATCGGAACATCCCGCCAAAATCGGGACGTCTGGCAACGCTGTTAGAAATATAAATTGTTCACTGTACACACGGAGAGCCGATCAAAAGTTTCAATATATAGCTTTAGGCATTAGTCACGTATAGAAGGACAACAAAAACACATTTGTACCCTTCTCTCCGAAATCTATTGCTAACTTTTCAATCTACTCTTTTATTGATGAAAAATGTAATCGTTAAAGTCATATGTTAGGTGATTCAGATTAAAGGGACACTGTCACTGGAATAAAAAAGACCTCCTCCTTCTTAATATTAAGTGTACTACAAATAAAAAACAATACAATGTTATAAAAGATAATAGGCGATTATATACCTAGTGTCGCAATACTATTGCGAACGAGGGGATATAATAATATATTATGGTATTTTCCCATTCCGATCATTCGTCTTCCTGGATCGAGGTTTCTATCCTAAAGTTACATTGGCTACAAGTATATTGGGCTACAATTTTACAACAAGTTATCTGCAGATACAAAAGATTTGCCATTAGCAAAATTCAAAAAAACCATTAGAGTTTTTGAAAGGCACGTGCTACTATAACTACAGCGATTTTTTAAATAATGCGGTTCCTATTTAATAGATTTGACATGACTTTGTTTTGACCATACGGTGTAATCAATACTAAATATATATTATTATTATTATTATTATTATTTATGTGCTTCATATCTTTTCTGTCCCTGTCATATATGTTGCTTCATATGGCGTGAGATTTAATATGTTTTTTTATATTGTTTCAGAAAGTCGTAGCGAAGAGAAAGAATCTCAGTCTAGCGGAATTATCTTGTCCTTGGCACCATGAACAAGAGCCGTGACAGTTTTCAAACGTGGTGACGCTACGGAATGGGCTGGCTTGTGTCGGCCGTCATTGTTTTAACGGTCATCGTACTCATGGGTAAGTTAGTTCGTTACATTCGTATTAAGAATGATAACTAGGTTCTCAGATATCTGAGCAGTATCAATATGTTCAATATTCGATGCCCGATTTCTGGTGAGACTTTCTAATTTCAGGTTTTTTTAGCACTGAAATGCTGAACGCACTTTTATCTTAAATCTACTTTAAAAGTCGTATATAAACATTAAATACAATCTATTTGTATATGTAGTTGTTGAAAGTCGTACCAGAAATCGAGAATTAATCTAACCATTGATAACTATTAAACAGAAAATTACTTTAATTGACTATACATGCTATTTAGAATATAGACTACTGACATTGACTGGATGACGAAACCTAGGGATCAGACCTTCAAATCTCAACGTTTCATATCTTTAAAGACTTATGATTGATTTCTGGTAGGACTTTCATCGTTAAATTTAATTTCAAAGTACTTTTAGAACTTGGAACACATTGCAAAATTCATTGCTAGTATGTACTTTAATTTTAAATTTACTACCTATGTCGTATTAGTAATCGAGCGTTAATAGACCTAAGTAAAGTTTGTACTGGGATCTACCATCATACCAAACTTATAAAATTTGTACAATTGACTCATTTTAACAGTTTTTGGACCCAAAATATCTAAAAGTCTAAATTTAATGCCTTAGTAGAGAACAAAATGTACTATAAAAATGTTAGCAAAATCGTTCGGACAAGCTGGACTTACATAATTTATAAAAACTATTGATTTGAAGTTATTAAATTACTCACTGAAGAACATATAATTAATTTGTTGTTGATATTGAATTGTTCATATATAAATGATAAATATTGAAATTAAGAAAAATTTCAATGACGCGTGGCTCTCGTGTTTATTTATTTTTAAATAAATTTTCAAAATAATACTCGCAAGTAGATGTCTGGGGACAGTTATGGTCCTGGAACGGATTGTCGTGGGTTCGAATCTCGCCTCTGCTCATGGATGTTATTCACCCAGCTTTGATATTTAATGTTACTGGCCAAAATACCTTATGGTGGAAGACAAATCCTCAAGTGATATTCTCTTTTATAATGCTCTATATATGTGGGGACATATACAAATGGATATACGTTTTTAAAAAAAAGTAGATGTTTAGAGATTTTAATGATATATAAAAATTTCATTGAAAGAATCACAGAATATACATTTTAGTGACAGGGTTTCCATCACCTCAGGGGGGAGTACACGGACAGCCTCAAGCTGGAGGATCTGTAGGAATATTGCCCAGTACGCCGAGTCCGGGTGCAGTACCAGGACCTTTCTCATTCAAAGGACCAGGAGGCGGTGTGGGAGGCGTACGAAGGACACGTGCTGGATACAGAGAGTGGAAAAGAGGTGATCCAACACTGTTTAACGCATTGTGGAAAAGCAAAACGCCTCCGGGAATCAGAAAACAATTAGGTGAGCTAATTAACACATGTTTTTTAATGTCTACTACCTTTGAAAGAGATTTTGGTACAATATGGAAGGAATTTAATGATCATTACCGCTGAGTAAACATCAATTAGAAAAGGATTGTTACTGTCAGGGCCGTCTTAAGGCACCTTAAGATGGCCTTTAACAGAAATTTTGGTTATCAACAACAATAAACAATATTCTCACTATAATTTCTAGTCTGTTTAAAGGGCTAGAGGGTCCCATGGTTTGCAGGACCCTGTGCTCAAGCCCTGTGAGTCAATGTGGAAAGATGGGTCTGGTTACTGTCTACGTTTCAGTAAGCCGTTAGAAATTATAGATATCTTTTGTTCTTTGTTGTTTGGAAAAAAATACAAATAAGTATTGAAATGTAGACACATTACCCAGCATCTATTAAGCTCATAAAGTGGAGGTAAGTAGTAGAGTTTAAGATTAAATTAGAACTACATAATGAAGGAACACAAGGTGTTTATAAAAACTAGTATTCCTGTTTGGAAGTATTGACAAAAAACTAACGTGAAATACGGTTGAATTTGTTTAAATTATTTTGAAAACAATTCAGAAATTAAAAATATTATAAGAAACCCAAGTATCCATCACTTATGTTCAAGAGTGAATACTTAGGTTTATCGGAAATATAGCAGAGTTTACAATCACTTTGTTAAATTTTGACACTATTCACGTTTTAAAAGAAACCTTTTAAAATTTTGTTTTTAATATAAGAATATTTAAATGTTTCAGGTAACGCCGAAGTGTACATAATGTTAGCACTGTTAATTGGGTTCGTCACAGTGGTAATAGGTTGTTGGTTATCGGATAATTGCTGGTCACCAGAACCAGAGAACGACGTAGTAACGGTAGCATGACCCAGCAGGAGCCCCAGCCCTCCGCCACCACCGCCGCAATCAACAACACTCCATCGTGCGGGGGGTGGTTCTGGTCCATTCCTGCTCAATGGAATCACATCCAATACCAACAGTCATCACCATCTCCTGGCACATTCCACTTCCGTCACCAACAATACAACTATTGACAATAGTGTCACAGCGACCAGTAGCGATTCTTCAGAATCATGGCCCGTTGATATGTCCGATGTGGACTCGATGAACTTGTGACCTCCGGAGGATGATTCGGTTATCGATGGAGAAGAACCAACAACAGAAGAGCATGATGATTCCGCATATCTTCATGGAAGGACTACAGGTATATATTGTTATATTATTGACCAAAAGGTTTGCTTTACGTAAAAATGTATTTTAAGAAATAATAATAATGCAAATAAGACTAAATTTGGCCGTATTTAATAATGTAACAGCTGAAAATCTCTACTAATAGTTACAATATTCAGTAACTTTGCTGCGAAAATATTTTTTATAACAAAATTCAATTAAATAAATCAATACAAAATAATATATTGAAAAGAAATAAAACATTTTCAGGTAAAGAATGCCTAATTCATGGAGATGCAAGTATAGAACTGGAAGAAGAAAATTTAATTTCAGAGGATTGTCTCATTCATGGTGAAGAATGTTTAAGATCCGAAGATAATTGTCTACTGACAGGGTTAGATCATTTAGCAGCGATGGAAAATCATTTAGTTAAATTAGAGAGTAATCGAGTGACAAAGGAATATCATTTAGCACCCGAGTCACTGAAAAATGGACAAAAATTAAGTCCTAGACTAAAGAAAGTACATTCAATCCATGTGGACGATCACTCAAAATTGAAAAAGGAAAATCGTCCAATTTTGAAAAAAGAATATTCTCTGCATGCTGATGATTGTGCTAAGTTAAAGAAAGATCACTCATTCCATTTAGATGAACGCACACTGAAAAAAGAAAGTTTGTTCCATTCTGAAGACCGTGGCATACTTAAAAAAGAGAGCTCTGTTAATTTAGATAACCGCCCGAAATTACAGAAAGATATATCGTTTCAAATTGATGAGAATATAATAATTAAAAAAGATAAAGTTCATGACGATGATTGCGCGTTATTTAAAAAGGATAATTTTCTTCGCGTTGAAAACAGACCATTGAAAAAAGAACATTCCTTCCACGTTGAAGACCGTGCAAAACTGAAAAAGGATGCCTCGTTTAGTATAGATGAACGGGTCAAGTTACAGAAATATAGTTCAGTGCAAATTGATGATAATGTTAGATTAAAGAAAAGCCATTCAGTCTATGCGGATGACCGGATTTCATTTGAAACAACAAAGGAGAGCTTAATTCAGATGAGAGACACTTTGAAAAATTATCCTAAATCAGGAAAAAGTGATACAGATCCAAGTTCTCAATTATTAAAAAATAATTTTCTATCTCTGGATGAAAATGCTACTTTAGGTAATACTAATTTATTATTCAATAGCAGTAGACTAAATCCCGAAGGAAACGATGAACCCGATAGATCTGACGATCTTTTGTTTTAGTGTGATACTTAAATTATTTTATATAACGTACTAATTCATTTAGTGTAAAAATAACAATTAATTTATAGGTGATTCTATTTGTGAACTTTAAAATTCTTTTGTAAACTACGATGATACATCATTTAAATTATATACAGACATTATAATAACAAGTATATGTACATTACTTAAAAATTAAAATAAACAAATTAAAAATATATAGTGTAGGTATATCATAAAAATTAAATGAATTTAATTACGAAAAAAAATATAATATATACGCGTATATATGCAGATTATTGTCTCAAGGCAAAGTATGATTCAATGTAGAGTAATAAAACTGAAAAGTTTTGTATTGATAAAAAAATTGAAAGATAAGTAGTGCAAACTAAGCGCAAAAGAACAAATTTTCATTTTATAAAAATAACATGATTATGTTTATAACAAAATCAAATTTAAAATAAAAAAAAATTGATATTTGCATATCAAAAAAGGTGAATAACAAAGTGATAATACAAAGAAACATTATTTTATAACGTATATTATGATAAAATATGGAAACTTCGCACCAGAAATGAAACTATGTAATCTTATGTGGTGCCTTTAAAACTGAAAAGCTTATTTATCAAACATAATTATTATTAATGTTTATTATGTGAAAAACTCTTTATTTCTAGATAGTTAAGAACCAGAGGTGACTCTAGGAAAGGTGCTAAAGGTGGCACGTTTTAATATTTTGCTGACACGTAAACTACAGTGTGAATATGAAAATTATTCCTGTCTGTCTCACACCAACACTATTTTTTTAACAAAAGTTTGGTTTTCTCTATTAATAATTTATCATGCACGGTAACGAAACGGTAGCGAACCATAAATGTAAAGATTGCCCCCCCGCAGCTTAAACTGCAAGAATTAGTTAGATAATACATATTTTTCAAACCCATGTAAGCAATTATGAATTAAGTTACGATCAAGATTTCATCCTTGTTCTATTTATTTCTATGATTCTGGTATACATTTAAAAAGGATTGTAATGGTGGGTTTCGTTCGTTTCTGATTTTGCAAATGAATGTTGCAATCACGTGAAGCCTTATTCAAATAGGTAACGTATATCATCTAATTTGGTAGGGTTTTAATATTTTTAAAAGAGACGAGATAAAATTTAATATATAAAGTGGAATTTAGTACAGCTGAATAATATTGAAGATTTAATAGATTTGTAACAATGGCTGATTTCCAAATCTTCTATATTATACAACCGTACTAAATTCAACTTATATAACGTTCATTAAAGAATTGAATCTTTGAAGTACTATGTATAATACTCGCCACGGTTCTAAAAGGTTCTGAAGCTAGTCACAAACAGCGTCGCAAATGCATATTTTAGAGCCGTCCTGGTTGTTTTGTGGGAAAGGAAGACTCCCACCACCTCCCAGTTACCGGCGCAGAACGTGCGCTCGTCAGTGATTGGTTGTCGTGTCACTTGTCGCTTTCCTACTATAAAATACAGTCCAGTACGCTACTGTTAATTAATATTTTATCTTTGATTGTTAATTGATCAAGACGCCTAATACAGTTTTGCATAGACAAGCACGAAAAATATTTTTTTGGATGACTTTAAACAAGGAATTAGACCTTTGGATTAAAGAAAAATTAAAAATAAGAATATAGCGCGAGTTTGTAGTTTTTCAACTGACTTTACCTGCGCAAGCCTCCATTTGCATCTAACTTCAGAACCTTTTAGAACCGTGGCGCGTATTATATCTGATGAAAGTCGCTGTAAAAATTATAATTATATAAATATATATATATAAATTAGTTATTGTGTTACTTTGTTACCTTGATAGGTAAAAAGTGATATTTATTAAATATTAATCTGTACTATCTAACAGCTCTCATATGCATAATGATTCAAATCATAACATCTTCTGTTAATATTTCACTCTCGCATGCAGCGACTTCATCAATTACGAATACTATCTATAGGTGTTTATATAGTTCCATCAAATATCGATCACTATAGCGTAACTGGAAACATAATCAACGCGAAAAACTGGGAGATTTCGGGTTTGAATCCCGACAGTGATTAGATAATAATTTCTTCTATAATAGCTTCGTGATACATTTTTAAAATTAGTACAACAATTCTGAATAATTTGTGTGCTTGTAACAGTGACTGATTTCCAAATCTATTAAATATTTAAAATTTAATACAAATCCGACTCACCTAAATACATTTCCCAAATTTTAGCGAATGAAGATTTCAACATTGTCTTTAGATAGTCAGGTCGACCAGTTTTTGTTTTATTAGAAATTAATATATTTTGCTTCCTAACGAAACACGAAAAGAAAAAGTGTAAAAATGAATTACTGTGTATATAGTAAAAATGAATTATCAAAAATGTATGACCATAAAATAAGTATGTTTTTAGTAGTTACAATGCTAGAAAAACTAAATTTTTCAGTTCCAAAAATCAGCTGCTCTAAATTACAGTTACAAGGAAATTAGTCTATTTAGAAACTTGCTCCTGTCCACGCTGGAAGTTTCAAAAAATAAAACGAAATAGTAGTTATGCGTCGATGATAGTATATTAAAAACGAACGTTAGCGAGTTTTGACAGTCACTGCATCATTACGTTCGAGATATGTAAAAAAATATGTAAAATTCGCTGGGCCTCTTTTTCAAATAATGTCACTATTCGTGAGTAATATACTTACGTCATTAAATATCTTTGGGGCACGTGGCTTTTCCCTGAAGATATTTGAGAAATCATTTTTATAACAAAAACAAAACATTGTAAATATATAACATCTCCTATATAATAAAATAATGGCTCAATAGTGGAAACTAAATTACAATGAAATAATCTGAAGTAAAATATTTAAATTAAACGTGTCGACATTTTTAGTCTGCTTCGAGAGAGAGAGAAAGAGAAGAGATTATTTATTCAGATGGAAATAAAGTCCGTCATTATTTGATGTTTATGTCATTTAAAATAATAATAGTTAATGTTTTTGTTTTTTACACAATTTCAACTGGAACTAAAGTTAGTTTATAAAATATCTGTATTTGTCGATATTTACAGAATAAGTAAACAAATTATTGAAATAAATTAATCATGAGCGCCGCTAAAGTAAAATGTAAGATTGTTTGCAATTGTTCAAATTAAGAAATAATACTCAATGTGCAGTAACTCGAGTCTATTCTTATCCAAGAGGAAATCATTCCCAACATTTTCTTCAAATGGCGCCCATGATTTTAGTATTAGGTACATAAAAACACAAGAACAATGCTCAAAATATTTACTTATTTAAGGGCAACATGAATGCCAAAATTTTAGAGGGTGTCCTCTTTCATTAAACGTCAATTATTAATCATATATATAGTTATATATATTATAAAAACTCTACTGCATATATATTTAGCCTCATCATATAAGGAGAATCATTCATTTGCATTTCACAAATAACTTAAGTTAGTTAATAACAGTTTAATAGTATATTACACCACAAGAGCCGAAAGTTGAATTTTCTGCACTGCTCCTCGGGCATCATACGTCGCGCAGTGCAGGACTTTCAACTTTCTGCTCGTGTGGTGTATACTATTTTTCTTCATACCATGCCGAAAGTACGCACTTTCACCAATATATAAAAAAACTACTTACTTTCTAGTGAGCAATGTTGAGGTTATATACGTAATGACAGTTGACACATGCATCTAATAATGTTCATATAATAACATACCTTTTACTGGCGTACACAGACATCTATGGGCGAACATGTGATGACAAACGCCATCAGTGCGCATGACAAAACTGTTTAGACTCGCCTATACAGACGATATGCGTGTAATTCCAACTTGTGACTACAACGATGCATAAATGTTATACTTTCTAATCTGAAATCGAATCAGAAAGTACGTACTTTCGGCATAGTATGAAGGAAAACAATTACACAATAGCAGTTTATAAGTATATCTAGTTTGTAATGCGTTGTTTTATGAAGAGTTAATCACGAGCGATGAGCAAGTTTTAACAGTTACACCAGTCATAAAAGCAGTACAATCGAGATACGTACTATATTTTTTTCCGTGCCTCCTATAAAATAGTTGGTTTTCACATTATAACTATATTTGTAATATTTTTGACAGCTCACGTTCAATTCAACCATCAATGTGGACTGTTCAATTTTTAGACCAGATCTTTCAAATGAATTGCATCCTAACTCCCCTCGCTGTATGAAAATTTGGAGTTGACGGTGACCCTGGTACCTTTTTTAAATTCTAAACGATAGTTTATATGATATGATTTTACCGCGAGTAAAATTCGAATTCAATTCGTTTAAAATTTAAGATGGGAGTGAAAACTTTATAATCTATACGCCCATTGCATAAGTTAATGATCCTAATTTACAAACAAAATGCATATTAATATAATAGGTATAATATAATAATATTGCGCATGTTATAATGCCATGTGTAATCTAATAATGAAAATTATTTTTTGCATAACCTCCTACAAAATAGCTGCTTTTAATGGCTGCCTAGCGATAGTAAAATGACCTATTTCGCATTAGTACTTAAAGTAAAACAAAAGAAATGCAATTTTACTAACCCAATAGTAATTTCCTTGTCAGTTGCCTTTTAAATCCATATAAACAGTAGAGACAGCAAAGTAGGCGTTGTCTTCGTAGACAATCCAAATAGGTTCCAATATACATAAATATATATGAAGTGAAAGTTAGCAAAAAATGTGATATTTATCTCCATTGTAATGCTTTTATGACTTGTGTAACTGTTAAAATTCGCCATTTTAACATAATGTTACATCTCGTACATAAAAGAAAGCAATGCAGTCTGGATGCATAAACTACTATTAAAGTATTTCGTCAGTGGTAATTTGCAAAACAAAATGAGGTTATTGCTATTTTTCAATTTAAGTTTATTTTGTAAAATAATTACGTATAATTTAAATGTAGGTAAATTGTTACTTTGTATGTTCAGGCATTACGCAAAAATACATTAAAAGTATACCGTTACTTACCTACCTACTATTATATACAAATTATGTTCCTTGAAGAACGTAACATAATACATATATTTTCCTGGAAAGTTGTTGGTGGATTTGTTATTAAAAACTTAAACTACTGTAATTCGTATTTATTTGTGTAATATTTTTTAAAACAATGCATTTTACAAGAGTTAGCACTATGTAGGTACCTATATCAAAATTAAATTATCATAGGTATTATACAAAAATTATCACAGAAAAATGTGATTTTACAAAAATTGATAAAAAGCTTTAGATTATTTTGTATTTTTCAATAATAATCAATTATACTACTTACTTACTTTGCTGCTTTGGTCGCTATAAATAAAACAGAGATTTATAGTATTTATATTTTGTTTTTTAATCTTTTTTTAAGCAATTACTTGAAGATTAAGATTGAAGCTATACTAAATACCTAGAATATAAATTCAAATTTTATGTAATTATAAAATTAATATAACGACGTGGTACAATTGTTCTAAATGGTATACATGATGATGTAAATAAGTATATGTTTCGAAACGTTGGCCACAAACATCGGTGTTTTTTTAAATTGTTTTTATTGTTCCTCAACCAAATTTTCCCTCAACGACTGACATTCTATTCGAACAAAGCTGTATACGTAAGCTAAGTAGTATATTGTAATAAACATGACTGAAACAGGAAAAATCAAAGAATGTTTTTATATAATCTGACTTGTCAAGTTCCAGAAATGAGACATTTGAATTTAGAGAATAGAAGCATATAAATGCACCATGAACCCAAAAAATAATAAGTGTTTTTGTAATAAATATTTTCACTTTTAAAATTTTTATTCGACTACCAGTTAGATTGGGATACTACAATAAATAAAATTGTTAAATTTCAAGATCTGATTTACGGTTTCATTTTATCGTTGTAATATTTTAACACTCAATGAAAAATAGGAATTGCTGAATATATGAACGGAAGTATGTCTTTTCTGTAGTTCATTAAAAATAAATTGTCAACTTTGTTTATGAATGAAATGCTACACGCATTTGTTTTAACTAAGCAATTATTTTGTATCTAGAATTTAAATTAATAAGTACTTATCAGACTCAAATATTACATTCTTTTTCATTTCACATTTTTAAAATTCTAAAAAAAAAATCCGTTGCGAAATGAAATAAAATATAATATCAAAATCTATAGCTAGGTACTTATATGGTTAATCGACGTACCTTAAGGTAAATTATTCGAATAGTTTTATCCGGCATAATTACATTTAACCATGAAGTTAGCAATGATTAAATTGCATTTACAAGGACCTATGAAGAATAATTATAAAATTAATCGGCTTACTTTAAGGCAGAGTAATCATAATTATTCGGATAGTTTTTTCCGTATTGATTACAATGTAACCATTGCAAACTGCATGGTTAAATGGCAATTACAAGGACAAAAGTATAAAGAGTAGTCGAAATAAAGTACCACCTCATTGACTCCAGGCACTATATATAATACTAGCGGCCCAGTCCGGCTTCACCCGGGTGTAAATATAATATATAAGATATAAAAGATGATAATCATTATCATTAAATTCTCAACGTGTATTGAATTTGCGCGAATTCAATCGCTTTTATTTGTGAATGTTCAAAAATCGAAGAAAAATCTTATTTCCCAAAAAAGAAATTTAAGAAATTCTGTTGATCCGATCGCTACCAAACTTCAGAAGATCACCCGCTGGGCTAATCTAAAGATTGTCTGAAAATTTCATCAAAAATGGTCTACCTGTTTGGAGTCCATAGATTACATATACATCGTCTTTTATCTATATAGATCATTAAAATGTAAAAAGTGGTTATTGCATACTGCATACTTTTTGGTTCACACTGTAGAAGAATATCCTGAAAGTTTTAGAATCTATGCTCTATTCTCTTTTTCAAGAAAACCCATCGCTACTTTTAGTTAAGTATGACGCATTGAAAATCAAAATTTGCCACCTTCAAACTTTATAAAATTAATTTGTCTATTTGTTCTGTGACAGTAATTATATTTCATAACATTATATTCCGTCTAATATCATCATTTTTATAAAAATAAGGCATTATGTTATAATATGATAGCGCTGTTAAATAATTTGCCCCCCCCCCCCCCCTAACCGACTCTGTTCCGATTGGTACTGATTTTTATAACACAAAAGCCCTTCAAAAATTGAGGAAAACCTAATTAATTATTAGTGTACTTGATTTTTTTTTAAGTTTTATATATAATATTTGATATTATTATTTATTTTATATAACGGGATTGTAATTAAACTAGAATTTAAAAGTATTTATAAGGCATGCACTTAGAATGATAGAGAACTCAGAATGTACCCAATCTGTATTCAAAAATGCTTTCTAGAGCCTTTTCCTTCGTGCCTGTCTACATACGATTTAGTGAACTTTCAATTAGTAATATAAAAACTTTAAAAAAGGTAACTAAAATCAAATTGATTTAAAAAAAACACATGACCATTTTCCAAAAATATCTGTGTATTAAAATATGTTACCGACCAAACCTGAAATCTGGATATTCTAGTTTAGATTAAGCCAAACGCAAAGTTCCTACTAGAAATTACGCTTTCCCAATTAAAGCCTCGGCTCAACATATAGCAAGACTGGCCCAATCAGTGTCGCCAGTGCCCTGTCTTAAAAAGTTACCTAAGAGTGTTCAAGAAGTTACGTTTTCCCCGAAAAAGTAACGCTTTAAAAAATTTCTATACTTCAGTATAATAAACACAATTATAATGTTTTTTATATACCCCAATAACCAAGCTGGGTAGAGTAGTGGTGACAGCATTAGACTCGCACTCGGGAGGTCCGGGTTCGAAACCCGGCGGGGGCAGATGTGGTAATTCCTGTACCATCTTGATTGAGGTTTTCCATGGTTTCCCTCAATTAATTCGAGATAAATATCGAGATGGTTGCTGATTTGAGGCCATGGCCGATTACCTATCAAACTTCTAGTTCAAAAATTGCCTACCTTATCCTAAAATCCTATAATTCCTTCATTCGCCCATTGCTATTACATAAGTTGAAGTTTTAAAAATGTAGAAAAATAACGGGAAGTGTGGTAGATGGAAAATAATAATGGTGCGAATGGCGTCTGTTATGACATAAAGTCAAGAAACGGACGTTAAACGCATTATTATTATTATTATTATTATTATTATTATTATTATTATTATTATATACTCCAATATCATTTTAGATTTAATCTGTTTAGTTGGCAATGCCAAATTGCCAACATTACACGCGATACGACCACAAATATACACAAGCGTCTGAGTTTGCGTTTCGTTTCACGTAGATTTTCTATTGAACTCCAAAAATTAAGGTTTTAAAAATCCATCCGATATGTAACGCAAAAGTAACGTTTTGTGACGTGTAACGTTAATGTAACGTGAAGGGGTCAATAAGTAGCGTAAAACGTTACAAAAGTAACGTTCTGGCAAGGAGTTTTGCATCTGAAAATTCTATACTAGAATATCCAAATTTTGGTTTTCCCCAGTAACTGATACGCACGAAATTTAAATTAACTGATATAATGATATCTCCATTAATAAATCTGCTTAAATAAATTTTAGAACAATAGCTGTTAAAAAAACATTTGAAATATTTATCACAAACACAAAAATAATGGATTATTATATTTATGAAAAAACCTTGACGTCTTGCATGCTACTGGGCACACGGAAAATTTTACTCTGTTCAGGTTTTGACAAAAACAAAAAAAAAATATTTAAAAGAAAAAAAAAACCTCTTGGGTTGTATTAATTATAAATTATCGGAAAATGAAAGGGAGGTTTATATTCGAGTGAAAAATTTATGAACCCTGTGTACCAATCAATTGTAGAGCTATAAATTATAGAATAATCACTGCCTAAACTCTTTGATTACTAAAAATAATAATCTGAAATCGATGAGAATATTCTTTCTTGCTGGATATTTTAAACATTAGGCATTTTTGGAATTTGGTTATTATTCATTTCTTGTCATAGTATCCCAAATATGCGGAATAATAAAAACAGTATTTCGCAAGCAACTGGTTACTTCAATTATAATATGAATTTAACTGTAACAAATTGATCTCCTAATCATGTAGCTATTTCTTTCTATTTTTGCCACTACAAAAGAAAGATACATTGACAAAATTGTAAACGTTCCATTCTACATTTTTTACATTTAATTTTTAGATTATAATATGTTCATTCATAATTGCTTTTTTTGTATAAAAATTATACTTACTAGTTACTTAAATATGATATAAAAGTTGTAATTAAACTCAAAATTAAAATTTGCAGATTTAATATAAATTGAAATGAATATTAGTAGATCATTTGCTTAGTTAAATTTGTTCATCTTTATAAAAAGACTGACTAAATTTAAATAAATAAAAACAAACATCATAAATGGCTGGTTTGGGCCAAATTAAACTATATTTAAACAAATATATTAATATAAAGTAGCGATTACTAATTATTAATATTGAAATATATTTTCCATTGTAAACTATTTCTCTTAGCAGTTCATATAACGTAGATTATCATCTGCGAAAATATTATTATTACAGTGAATTGTAAATGAAATTAAGCTAAGTCATCAATTAGACCATCTATATAAACTATACATATATCATTTCATTAGAAATATTTTATTATAAAACATATTGAAATAAAATTTTAAGCTTCAGGTACTGAAAGAACATATTGCTCTGAATTGTGTAAAATTGAGTTTGTTGTTATTAGGATAGATAGAATATTTTTATTATGCAAAACTAAAGCACAATAAGTATGCTAATGGAAACTTTCCATATAAAAATCAGTTCAGCTCGTAATTGGTAGCAAACCATGCAGTGTCATCCAAACTAAACGTGTATGCAAAATTTCAGCTAAATCGGTTGAGAATAACTGCTTTAAAATTCAGTTGCAAGATTTGATCCGAACAAACATATACAAATATTACCAGTTAAATAAAAGCTTAAGATAGTTACGGTCACGCGGGCGTGAAACGGTGTTTAAACCAAAAACAGTAATTTGGAATTGGAGTTAAAATTTGTTGGGAAAATTTTAATTAAAAAATTGAAAATCTACATTAAGCTTTATTCTTCATCATTGCATCGGAATTGAAATGTTAAGGACTCCGGAATTTTTTAAATTACTAAATAAAATAAAATACATTAATGTTAGAGCCGTTTATGCCGCATATTTTAATTAAAGACGCTAAAGACCGCAATTAAAGAAAAAATGATAAATTCTGAGTTGATTATGCAATTTTATTGAAAATAATTATCACAAAATTGATATTCATGCAAAGACCTTAAACAAATCTCTGAATCTGCATATTCAGGAATGAAAATTAAATCAACTGTTCTGTAGTGGTACAAAAAATGATATTTAAATCATATTTAAAAGTGTTGTCATCGTTTACCTTTTCCTTAATCATCTGACTCTAGTAAGTATCTAAATCATTTGAATACTCGAGTGGACGATGGGTGGTAAGTCACATTTTACAATTTTTTTACATGAAGTTTTTAAATATAATATGTAGAAGTGAAAGTTACTGAGTGACGTATTTTTTGTAACGTTAAAAGCGAAATGATTCAACGACGGAAAAATATAAGAGAAACTTTGGTAATGCAAAATGAATAACGCATCAATGAAACGAGCTCATAAGTCTAAAGAAGTTTCACTTCCCCCGCGAGATATGATGTGGATAAGGCTCACACATTTTTTTTTTAATATTCAAGTGGAATTTGCACCATGAATGAATGTGGTATTTGGATAGTAGTTTAATTTAACTGAAAATACTTTTAATGTGCTTTTTTTAATTGTGATTTTGTAACATACAACTTTTATCCACTCGAATCTTGTAAGATGTCAAAAAAAAAAGAACTATCAGCTTTAATATAATTTAAGACAATTGATATGAAAGTAAAATTTTTGATTGTAGAAAATTGTGATACGTTTAGATAAACTGAAATATAAAAATTCAGGTGTTTCCAATGTTACCAGGTAACCCAATTTTTAATCACTTTATTCAGATAATCTTACAGCTTAATATCTTATGAAACTACAAATCAATGTGTTTTGCAAAAATATTTATACGCATAGCAAAATATATGTAATGGGAAATTTTTTTTTTTCACATTAGATAATTAATTACGGTTTTTTTTCCAATAATAAAATAGGGGCATAAACGATTCACTAAGACTAATATTAATAATGATTAAAAAAAAAACTATTTCATATAACTAAAGTCTAAAACAATGAACCCCTTAACATAGAAATGTAAAATGTACTTATAAAAATACTTCTTAAGTCAAAAAAATTTGCTTAAATATTAGTGATTACTGACTATAGGTACATCTAATCATGGTAACTGAATATTAAAATAAAATTTAGTTTACTTTAATAATATGTAAATGAATATCAAAATTAATTGTGGTGTAATTAAAAAAATTTATAATTTTAATAAAGATGAAATGAATCACTTTTAAGGGTACCTCACAGATAACGGTATCAAATAAGGTTTTTTTATAAACATTTTTCAAAATGAACATAACTAAGAATTAATATTGTAATTTAAAATTAAGAATCAATTCATGTAAAGAAGTGATTACAAAATATATAAATAAAAATGGTGGGTGGCTGAAATTGTAAATATAAATTATTTTCTTTTTCATTAATTATAAATGCCGGATCTACTAACACTCTTGTCTTTTTTATAGGTTTGTTTTTTTGCAATCAAGGTCTTATTAGATAGTTGTTGGAAAAATGATTGATTGATATATAAAATATAAACGAAAAGAGCGTTTTTTAAAGAATAATTACGTAATAAAAATATAACATTAATCGATTAAACAGTTATTAAAACGAACATTTTTAATTTGATATTGGACATTAGTCTTTTATTAAATCAATAATTGAAATTCAGAGAAGTACTTTTGTTTTTGTAGATTTTATAATTTTTACCAAATATTTCTTTTTTAATACATTTGTAAAAGGATTAGCTTATGTCCGTAAGTATTTAATAGAACTAATATACTTCTTATTATGTATATCATTAATATCATTGCTTGTGATTAGTGATTGCTAATTAGTCAACATAATACGAATAACAAGGGATCAATGGTGTTTGTGTCTAAATGTGGTGTCTAAAACAAAGCTCAACATAATATTTAGCTTAGAAGCATAATAACGAAAATTTAAAACTTTTAAATAGTCAACGATTTTACATTATTTACATATGATTTATCATACCAATAATTTATTATTTTGCTTCTAGGCTATTAACGACATATTTTATTTATACAGAACTAAGTAGACAGGATGTATCATAGGATTAAGGACATAAAAAATTTATGAATACAAAAAATAAAAACATTAACAAGATAGGTTTTCAAGCATAAAAAAGGGCAAACCGATCTTCACTACAGCGTTTTCCCTATATTGTCAATTCTGTGATACACCCTGTATATATCGCAGTTATCTGGTGTTACTGAGTATATTGTGAAATGTCTAGACAAATCACGAAATGGTCGCATATTGCGTAACGCAAGTATATTTCACATTAAGTTCAACATTTCACGACGTTACGGTAACTGTTTATCAGCTGTTCAATATGCTCCCTTTTTCACACGCATCTGTGGTCTCTAATGATGGGCAGATTCTTTATTAGTAATTATTTTAGAACGCAGCGATTACAGAAACAGTAATGAAATTCAAATAAATATACATTTCCATTGACATATAAAATATTATACTATACTAGGTAGGTCCATAATGGTAATAGAACACTTTAAAAATGACTTCTTTCATGATGCATTTTCAATAACGCAAGGTAAAATTTCGTTAAAACATTTTGTTGAGGCTGTAATTTTACTGTATTTCAACAATTAATATCTGATCTCTTACATTAATTCCTAGAAAAGGTTGGCCTTTTGATAAAACATTTAGTATTTTATCAACTGTTTAGACATTTCATGACTCGGAGTTTCAGCTGACTGCAACATAAACATTATCATAGGAAAATCGAATTTAAATGTGCATTATAATATCTATTTCAAACATGTACATACCGATATTAATAAAAATGTAATTAACGTAATCAGTTCGACTTAATTCTTTTAGTATAATTATTTTTTTATAAAAAATGTGCTTACTACGATTTTATTTATCACCGTTTCTAATATTTTGCGTTATTTTTTAGGTGGCCTAGTCTTATAATAAATACTGTTATACTATAAAAAATACATGATTTTTGTCTAAACTCTAAATAAACCACTTCATCATTGATTACTCAATTTTTGCAATAGATATAAATTTTTGTATGACCCAGTATACCTCTATTTAAATAAAATCACAATCAAGGCGCAGATCGTATCAGTTTTTAGAGAGAGAAAAATAACAATATTATTTATCTACCGATGTGCCATATTATATCACCATAATTGATAAATTTGATTGCATATTTATCAAAAAATTCTCAATTTGTCATGATAATTGATTAGTATTACAAACAACAAATTCTGTTCTATGATATATGTTTTTCACAAACAATATCTTACATTTCTGTCTCATCATATACGTAGTGATCAAATTTGCAAGAATTTTGTAAAGGCTAATATTTTGAAATTAGTTAGTATTTGGGATGTAAATACTATAAAACCTCGATATAACGAACAAATTGGGGCGAGGGGTTGTCCGTTAAATAAATCAAAACTTTTTATTTAGATATGAATGGTGAGCGGTCAGATTGAGCAGGATGCATACCTCCGTCTACTGCCCACTTTGAGAATAAATTATTTTTAGCGCCCCCATTTTTTCACCTACTTGAAAACCACTATAACTTCAAATTAAATTAATTAATTATCGTGAGCTATATTAACGGAGATTAGGCATTCATTCTAAACGAGACTTTTATTATAACCCGCAAAAGTTAACTTGAGACCTGAGCGCAGTAGGTAGTACACAACGGCGCTCAGGTCTCAAGTTAACTCTTACGGGCTACACCTGCCAATGAGTGATTATTGAATCGCAACTTTATAGTATTCAGACAGAGTATCTTTTATTCAAAATAAAACAAACATAATCGATTCTTATATAAAAACTAATGCGAAGGATGAGTCTGATGCTGTTTAATAAGTTTGTTGATATCAGGTTCCAATTTACTCAAGAACAGCCGCAAGTCGCCACTTTCGGTAACATGCAAACGAATTCTCTTTTTAGTAAGCAGCGTTGCCACAGCACTAAATCCACATTCACACAAATATGACGATGGGAATGCTATCAAGAATCGTTGAACGATTGACCACAATCCAGGGTACAATTGCGGGATCGGGTTTTGAAGCCAAAATTCTTGGTAGCCATTTTTGAACTTGATTTTTATTTCCTCTCGAGTCGAGTCGAGTCTAAGAGTCCTCCTAGCTAGATGAAATTACAAATCGCCACCCAAGCCTCTACTCAACGCTCCCATTTTTATGGGTCTCTTACTGCCCCCCTTTAGGCCTGCAGCGCCCACAAGGGGGCGTTATCGCCCACTTTGGGAAAGGCTGGTTTAAACGCACCTTCATATACTATCGCTCCGGCTAGGTGCAGCCTACCAGCAGGACGGCATTAAGTGTGTCTCAAATTCTAGTGCTAGACGTATGACGACGTGATTATCATTTCTTTTGGCACGGTAAAACTTGAATCCATGAAATTGAAAATTTAACGCACGCGTCGTAATACATAATATATCGGCTATATGTTTTAATACATATTTTACGCGTATTTATTTGCGTTCGCGTTGACTAGAAATTTCATTTCTGTAGTATGCAATGTAAACTGCACGGCTCAATTTTCTTTTTATTTTGACCAGTAGCATTCTAAGGGGCGGGAGGGGTTTTAGCTTTCTTAAGCTCGCTTGTTAGTCGATCAAAATGTCGTTAATTTAGAAATTAATCTTCTGATTCAAGCAGAAAACTTATTGAGGTGGTTTTAATTTTCATATTTAAAATATTCCCAAGAAAAAGTAGGTTTTTTTAGTAAAAATTATATTTTCTCTATAAATTACGTAATTTGAAATCACTGATGGGTGTCTAAAATACTGTTTTTTTGAAACGGGTGCGATAGTTTCATATCAATGATATTATGAGGGACAAACAAGCGAGCTTAAGCCTAGGTTAAAAAAAGCAAAGAAAATTTTATTTACGTAAACTTTTTTTGTGGTCTGAACTCATTTCGATCTTTTTGAGGCGGGCGGTGTAGGACAGTTTTAAAACTTAAAAACAATATTTGTTTTACACAGTGGACAATATATAAATTTTGATGATTCCTTGAATCTGAATTTATATAATGTCAAAAGGTCATTAGGTTGTGTATTTATGAAAAAAAACAATATTTGTTATCAGTTCTGTAACAATTTTTATTGCGTATCAACATCAATAAAATAATATTGAAATTTTAATTTGGTAATATTTGTTCAATATTAGTGAACTCACAAAGCATATAATTTATTATATACCAGGTGTCTCCGCAAAAACTATTCATATATTTCAGTGTTTTACCTTTTGAACTACAAAATGAAAACTTTAATTGGTTGAATAATCGATATGAAAACACAAACTAACAAAAATATCGAATCGTTACAATTCCCTCGAGACACACAGCTTTGTTACTGAAGCACCCTAATTTTTTTTCAACGAATCAGAAAAAAGGGTTAGTTTTGAGCATTTTTCGTTTAAGAAAGGACGAATACTAAAGTAAATGGTTTCTGAAACATCTTAAAAAAAGGGTTGATTTTATCTGGTAAAATTTTTTAATCCATGAAGCAAAATATGCGTAAAGAGCGGTACGCAACGATTTTCCCCTTTTTGATTGTTTAAGGTAGTTGTCGTGGTACAATATTGTCAAAAAGTTACAGATTATACGCGCCACAAAAGTATACTAGCTTGTAGCTAAGTGATCCATAATTTGTACGCAAGACTGTACCCGTAGAAACGTAACCCATACAGTATTCATATGCATGTATACTTTTCTATAAATTGTTGAACTTTAAACCGTTATTTATAAATAATTGGACGGTCAAAAAATGTTTCTTATTTTTTTTAAACTCATAACAAATGCATTGAAAGACTGTCAGTTTTTGGAAAGTTTCTGACAGTTATTTCTTTTTTTATAAATAAGAAACTGGTTCAGAACTACAGAGATCGTATACAATCAATGTTAATTATCCAATTTTTAATTGAATTTATCTCGGATTATATACGGTCGATCGACTTCAAATTTTCAGGGTAATTGTATTATCATGTCCTTAATAAGTACATATACAAAAATTAAGAATTTTCTGACGGTGTGCCTTAACCACGACAACTACCTTAATTAATGAAAACAACATATTACAAACACACTAGATGAGTCCAGAACGGTTAGACAGATTTTACAGGCGACTCACTGCCGGTCGTTGCTGGTTGCAGGTGCTGGTGTAATGTGCGCTACTTTGTTAAGTAACATAGGAATTTGCACGAAAAGGATTTTTCTGGTCCTTTTTGTGCTTATCATGCTGGTCCGTACTAGATAAGTGTTCGCGGTTTTTCAATCTCTTAAGGAAGATACTGTAGTATATAGACGCTCGACAACTGAGTTCACTAGCATTCTTAGTCCCTTAAAATTATTAAATTTCTCTCAGTGAAATGCAATAATATTTTCCAAGTTTTTCACTTTTATATATTTTTAATCCTAAAAACTTGTCAACTAATATTTTTTCAAAAAGTTTGTTTTATTTAAAAAATCTAACATAATATGGGTACAATAAATGTGTTAATTGTATCAGCAAGTGAAGCATTTACCTTATCAACACGGACATGAAAGACTAGACAACAAAGTGCATCAGCGTTATTAGTTTATTATAATATCAGTATAGTTATATAGAGTGTAACATGAAACAATTCCCAATTGCTAGCAATTTATACTGATTTTTAGGGTTACACACTCACTAGTTGAAAACGGAAAAATGACAGCCGCGCACGAAACATGCACTAAAAGTTGCTGATCCGTGTAGAGATGGGAAAAATGGGTCTTTTTAGTGATCTGCATCTTTGCATCTAGATCCAGTATGTGAGCCGACCCACTGAACCAGTTCAAAAAGAGCCGAGTTCTGAATATGTTACCGCAGTCTGCCACTGAGTTACCTAGTTCAGTCAATCATATCACGACCTGTATAGAATCAAGAATGCATAGCCAAACATGTGATGCATGAGTCATTTGAGCTGACAGATGCATCAAAGCAAGAACTGATACGTAAGTGTAAAATGTGCTTCTGTGTGTTAAGTGTTTCACTGAGTTATGCGGACGCGTTGATCCGTCGACTCAAATAAAGTGAGTCGGCTCTCACGGATCTTCTGTCGGAGTCGGCTCTTTGAACCGGTTCAGATCTGAGTTACCCAACACTATTTAACCATAACTTCCTGATACACCTTGTATACAGTAATTAATAACATATTATCTGTGTGCATTGCCTTTTTTATTGTAATCTATACACTTACACATAATATGCTGTACAAACACATATGAGAGAGATGTCTATATTTTACCAGCGTGGATTAATGCATTATAAAACCAGTACAAGACCTTGAGCTCCGCCAGTCATGTGAGTTTGTTGATATGGTGCACATGATGTATCGCTTCGCATGTGTGTGTGTAAACATTGTAAACGATTTATAATAGTATATCATGTAAACGCGTTAAAGAGCCGGTGAATTATTAGTTTTAAAATAGTAATAAATCCGTACAATAGTAATTTACTAATTATGTGTACGCTAAGAAAATGTTGCGTAATAATTAATCCATGGTTCGTTTTAAACATATCTAGATAATATGATAATTATTTTCATTGCCAAAGTTCACCAGATTACTGTTTGTAATGATAATGTTAACTTAAAAACGTCTGCTTCATAAATAAATGTGACATTATTAAAGCCACATATTTCAAAATGGGGTGACTTTTCATACAGAAATAAAACGAAAATTAGAAAAAATCATTTTTACAATATTGGATTACTGCGCATGTATACTTTCCCGCGTTTAATAACGTGTATCTATATTATAGATGCCGCTGAATATTTTAATTCAAATCGATTTTCGCCCCAAAGAAAAATGTACCTATTTATATTAATACAATAGTGCATAGACTGAATGTCAAGTTCGCTAGTTATTATTTCATTTGTTTTAGAATTACTACATTTTATCTATCTTATAATTGTCTGTATTTTATCTAGGAAACTTTTAATTTTCCTACATTCGTACTACGTTGGACATTTTAAATCTTTTTCATATAAGATAAAACGAAACCACTTGCGATTACTGTTCAAAACATTTTTTTATTTACAAAACGTTTCGACCAAATTTTGGTCCTTTTCAATTTATTAAAATATAAAATAAATTATAATTGTTTATATAAAAACAAAACAGTTAAGTACTTAACTGTTTTGTTTTTATATAAACAATTATAATTTATTTTATATTTTAATAAATTGAAAAGGACCAAAATTTGGTCGAAACGTTTTGTAAATAAAAAAATGTTTTGAACAGTAATCGCAAGTGATTTCGTTTTATCTAATATTCTATTACTGTTGGTAGAGTCAATATTATTACTTTTTCATACCTATAAGTTTTCGAAGAGGCACTAATGTTAAAGGTTCTAAATATTAGAGTAATTATATAGTGAAGAGGGAAGCACTAAAAATGTTTGTGCACCACTGGAGAGAGAGAGAGCGAGTTTGTAAATTATAGACGCTCATCAGCTCAGGTTATCAGCGTATTAGTCACTGTATTAGTGATTTTGTTTTTGTTATATAGTTTCCTTACAAATAAATTGTTTTATCTGGACTGTGTTTTGTTACAACCGGTTAATCCAGAAATTGTTTAAGATTGAGTTTTTATGTTATCAAAAAAAAAGCTTAACCAATACGAAATTGTTTATTCTTATTTTTGCATTGCTAAACAATAAATGTTGTTAAAAAAATGTTTTTCCAAAGGACTCCAGTATATTATTATTTGTATATTGCTAAATGATGTAAAACAATTGAGTTCTTTAACCATCTATATTCTTCAGAATTAGAATTACGAGAAGCATCAACTTGACTATGACTTTTATTTATTCATAATTTCTTACTTTAAACCAAGAATATTGCCATAAAACAATCTTATATAAATCTATAACATTAACAAAGCAATTTCTATTTTAACCCACTTTTCCGAATGCGGCCAAACTATCAATGAATTCTGTTACACAGAGTGAGTAACTTTAAATTGGGCCATCATGGAATCTTCAAAACCAGAGGCTCCCAACATTTTCTACACTCCCTCCTTTTTTTAACGAAATGAAAATGCCAATAATGTCCATAGTAGCTAATTTTGTATGTCATATTTAATTTTTTTTGTATATTATCTATTCCAGATTTATCTATTAAAAATCATAAAACCCCCATGACAGGCTCCAGCGTCTACAGGAGGTGGTACCGCTTCCGTTGGAGATCTGTGTTATTAACTATGAGAGCACGAGCTTGCACACATTAAACGCAAATTACATTATTATGGAGCCAACTCATGATTACTTTCAGAACAAAAAAAAAAACTTTTTGCACGACTCCTTTTAAAAGTGCTTCTTTCCATGCCTGTACAGCGGTAGTTTAATGATCCGTTTTGCACTAGTGCGTAAAGTAAAATTATGCGTTTTTATCACTCCAATAATATAATTTCAGTTGCCATTTAAATCCATATGAGCAACAAAGACTGCAAAGTAGTACTTATTAAAAGGAAATGAAAATTAGCTATTTACAGGAGGTTCGTGTAAAAAATAGTATATATATTATCTCAAGCTTGATTGTATTTTATGACTTGTGTGACCGTTAAAATTCGCTACATAGACACTCGTTTTACCATAATGTCACACGGCGTCATAAAATAATAATTCTAGAACTTGATACATATCCTATCATTTTGTATGACCCCTTCTAAAATAGCAGCTTTTCGTGCCTGTCCAGCGGTAATAAAATTATCTATTTCGTACTAGTGCATAAAGTAAAACAAGACAAATGTGATTTTACCAATCCAATACTGATTTCCACCGACCACCTGTCAGTTGTCATTTAAAACCAGCAACAGAGACAGCAAAGCAGCCGTATTCTTCGTAAAGAATCCAAAAAGAATCTAATATGACCGTACATAACTGTCAAGTAATATTTTATATATTTCTTCGAGCGACACTGTAAATAAACTCTCTGAATCTCTCACTCCAGTGCCTTTCTTAGAATAATGACATGAAATTATAGTATTTAACTATAGTGATTGTTCATTAAGTTCATGTTATTTTTTCCAAACTAACTACTACTTACCAATGAACCCGGAAGGACGCATTATTAAAAGCTAAAAACATGTTTTATCATACCTCGATACATTAATAATTATAATTGAAAGCGGAATTTTTTACGTCATTTTCAAAAAGTCCGTGGTAACATGGTCCGTGACAGTAATTACAATACTTATTAATTATGACATAATATTTCATACTATTGTTAGATACAAATGTTTATTATTTTACAATATTTCGAGGTCAAAAACAATAAGGGTCACATTTTTTTGTCAAAGTATTATTAAATAACAATTTGTTTACAATTACTGAACACCTATTATTAATAAATAGTAGGTAGTAGGTATATATATATATATATATATTTTGTTTTTAATCTATAAATAGAACTGACATCGTTAGAAGGACTCAGAAATAGTAAAATCTAGTATCAGTAATTATTAATATAATTTCAAAGTTAGATTCCGTTTGGTGCATCTTTGCACAACATTAATTCACAAAAGTAAAATAATTGTCAATTTTCAGACGATGTGTGCTATTTTTTAATAATCTTAACTATTTCGCTAAGAAACATAACTAGCTGATCTATTTTATAATCTGATAACACGTGTTGTTCAAATAAGATAACAAGAAGTGCTTATTAATGTGTACAAATATTTTTTTTTAAGTTTTGTCTGCAACGAACATTTCGGAAACATATTTCGAGTGGTTCATTTCTTCAATATTTTTTATTTACATTTTTTTTAAGTAAAACTTCTTTTGACACGGAAGGGGGGGAAATTTATTCTCGAGATATATTATGTAAGACAATGTACGTATACCGTATACTATAAAAATCGGTTGCGTATCAATAAGCTACATTAGCGACGAGATAAAATAACTGTCTCGTAGCCTTAAGGTCGTAGGTTCGATTCCGGCGGCCGGTGCCGTTATTATTTTTACAGGTAGATAATATGTTAAAAGAAATACAAACTAATGTTTCTGAATAACTTTTCCAATAAAGTACGAAAATGCGCAATTAAAAATTTGAAAAGAGCATTAACCTTGAATATTATAAGAATGATTTTTTGTACTTTTTTGCTGTATAAGAGCACCTAATGCTAAATTAAAAGCCACTGCACACGAGGCTGATTATGCCGCTAGAATCGCTGCTGAAACTTGTGATGACTGCCATGCTGAATAATGTCATTGTGGGCTGGATTTCAAAATTAAAACCGGAGGTCTTTCGTGTTTGATTCTCTACTAGTTTTAGCTAAGAATCAATCGGAAAACTTTATCTTGTCACGTAAGCGATATGGGCAGACATTATAAACAAAACATGGCTTAATGTGATTTCTGTTTAGAGATAACAAACGTTCACTTTTGTTAACATTCAAGCTATCACTGGATGCGCACCAAAATTATCTCCAAAACAAGCATCATGTGAAGCCGTCACAAAATCCAGAGTCACAGCACGCTTGTTACCTAGCAGCAAAATCAAGCAGCGAATCTAGCGGCTAAAGCAATTTCGTATGTAGCAGTCATAATATAAGTTAATTTTTCATGTATCTACAATCTACATTTATCAATCATAAATTAGAAAAAGAAATTTAACAATAGGATTATTTTAATACTCTAATTAATTTGCTTATTCCTTTGTTTGACAGAGATAAAAAGTGTATCGATAAGATAGAACAAATAGCGTGAATAAATAATATGTTTTTGTGATAAATAACTCATTAGATGAAATAATCGTGTCAGTTGAGTTTTAAAGTGCATCATGGCTTTACCAGCTGCGAACAACACTACAAATTTGGAAACAAAAAGAGGTACGTATTGTATGTTTGCTATAAAATATTTTTAAATTCGATATCATTATCTGCATCCACAACACAAAACCGTTCATGTCAATTTTTTGGGACGCAAAGAACTTGGGTTTCATTTAATTTTTTTTTTTTTTTAATAGTAATTTGAAAATTAATTTGATAATTTTACCGATTCTCGAATTAAAATCTGGGAACTGGGGGCTTGTAATTTCTAGCACTATTGCATTTTATCTTTAAGTACACACATTCTAAATTCTCTACAGTTCTTTTAAGACATCTTCCTACTGTATAAGTGTTGTGAGCGAAGCGAAGAACGGTTATCATTAACTAACGATCATTTTCGCAAAAAGTGTAGAATTGCAATTTCACTTTTGTTAGTTTATTTAGATTTAAAACATAAGTTGATGAATGCATTTCAATCAACATGTATATGGTAGGAAGATATCTTGAGATTTGTGATCCGAAGTGCTGACTGATTTTTTTCATTGCAACTAAAAAATGGACAATTTGTTTACGATTAAATAGTTATTAGTGCAGTTTCTTCCAAAATCTAAAATACGCGACCTTTTGTCATATCCTTGACGCTATTATACCTCCTGGTTTCTAATAAAGTAATCATTCTATTCTATTCTATTATCATTTTTATCACTGAATATTAATTGAGTAACCAGACTTTAAAGGGAAGTTAACTTTAAACTATTCTATACTATTTTTTTAAAAGGTTTATATTTTTTTTAATTTAAATTAAATAATCAGTTTGATCAGACCAAAATTTGTTTTAATGTTGATTACACCTTCATTACATTACGTTTCATCGGCCATCCCGACTTCATCAGGTAATCATGAAAATTACATCAACACATTATCAATAAGTACATCGTATTTGATTAAATAAAGACACCTGCTTCTTGTATATAATAATACCACTATGAATTTTTTTATTTAGTTGTAAGATAATGTTACAAAATCTACATAATATAGATCTCGTCATCCGACCGACAAATACACTAAAAGGAGCCATACTAGGTTTCAGTACAAAAATTGACGAGCTTTGATGGTTTATATTATAATAAAAAACTCGACACTTTTTTATATTTCAATTCTTTTTGTACCGACGGTGCCCTGTTTATTAACATTTTTGGTTTTAGTGGAATATTAATCCAAGACTTGGCTACATTTTTTACATGAAATGTTTTTGATGGCAATATATTCCACGGCGTCTAGTCTCATCGAACTCTACATTAGCTAATTTATGCTATGGTGGCTGTAGCTGCCTCGAAACTGATCATCCATTTGAATACAACTAAAAATTGTCATTTTCTATTAAAATTAAGGATAGTGATCATAGAAGCGCTTGCCGGTAATTTTCAACCATGAAGGAAATATTCCAAATAAAAATTATTCTATATTATATTACATGCAAATAAACTTAAGTAAATCAAAAAATAATTTTATTTATTTTGTATCCATTCTATCACATTTTTAAATTATACGGTATACAATTCGTTATTAAGGAACGTGAATGAACTGGAAATTTTACGTCGTTATAAAAGGATTTTATAAGGTAACCTAAAGACTAACAAGTTGATATAATATGCATTGTAGTGTTTAGTCTGGAAAGAGCATGGCAGCTTTTATTCGTATTTCTTCTAAAGATGCTGGAAATTGTCGAACGAGATATTCCCAATCCCTGAGCTGTAAGATCATAATGTCAACGACAGTTTTGGCTTTATATGATTCGTTATGTGGAATCTTAAATAGTCCTTGCTGTATTCCGAAATACTCATTGATATAGAGAATTTTTTCAATGGTTTCAACTCCGTGTTTTATTGAAATTACTTCGATTTCGCCTTTGTGTATAAAATACATACTGTGGTCAACGTCACCCTTTTCAACTACATAATTTTGAGGAAAATAAACACATCTTTTCAGTTTTACTACAAGTTGTCTTAAGAAATCAACATGAGTATTGGCAAACAATGGATTTTTTTCTAAATGATCACCATAAATAGCGAACATTACGTCTTGTTTCAAATATTCAGGGGAACTCAAAATTACATGTGGCATCCATACACCCCGTTGTCTTTTCCAAAGTTGCAACAAATATGTCCA
Organism: Venustoraphidia nigricollis; assembly: GCA_034508555.1. NCBI lineage: Eukaryota > Metazoa > Arthropoda > Insecta > Raphidioptera > Raphidiidae > Venustoraphidia > Venustoraphidia nigricollis. The sequence goes on along the minus strand of JAVRKA010000058.1, from coordinate 2,172,589 downwards.
CATTTTATCCATTAAAGGAGGTGACAAAAACTCGCCGCCCAAAAAATGTCTCAGTCTTTCAACATTGTCTTCAAATTGTGCCATTCTAGTACTGCTGACCAATAATAAAGTGGCAATTTCACCAGTGGAATAAATTAACACAATTTGTACAATTATTCGAACTATTACAAAAACTACCATTTGCATTAATGTTTCTGGACCAATTCCGTTGATTGAAGTACCAGAAAAAACATTGGCAATTACCATATATGCCAGAACTGCTGATTCAACCATCGTTTCTGTGTATAATACTTTTCCCAGACTTTTTGATTTTTCTGTTCTAATTCTATATATGCAGTGCGGTTGGCACGCCACAAGAAACCAAGCACAGCTCATAAAATGTAAAACAAGAGACATGTATATAAATATATAAAACCAGCCTAACATGCTCTTCACTGTTAGAGAACTGTGAGATTTTCTGTAATAATTTATTATGTAAAATAATCTCAGTAAGCGATTCAGTTTCAAAATCAAAACGGCATGTTCCGCAACAACCAAACTAATTAACTCGAGTGGTATTAATGACAATAAATCAATCCAAAAACCTGACAATGATTTGAAATATCTCTTTCTTATCAGAGTAAAATCTGTTATTTTGACTCCGGTCTCATCATCGATGTAGGCAGTATGCATTCCAAAGTATATTCTGGACAGGTAAAATACATCTATGACATAAATAACAATTCGTATCCCTAAATTATTAGGCGCCATTAGTACATGAATAGGAATGACAATTTGTGTTATGTAAGGCATAATAATATTTGCAAAGAGTGCCCATATCCGGTACCAGTGCATGCTCGTGTCGACGAGATATGCAGACTTATTCATAAGTCTACTCAATGCGGATTTAGATTCAACCGATGAAAATGACGGGTCACCGGACTCACCATTTTCACTGATATATCTCTCATGAACATCGAGTTTTGTTTCAATAAATTCCGTATTCATTGCTGTCGCTATTTCAAACCTATTTTTCAGTTTTGCGTACGGCTCAACCAGTGAGAAAAATACTGGACTGGGAATCCTAAGGAGTGTAACATTGACTGTAGCTATCACTGTTATTGTATTCCTATATTTACCAGAGCGCTCAAAACTTCCAAACAATGAGCCTCGGCGCAGAGTTGCGAGTCGAGCTCGTCCACCGATTACCACATCTAATCGTCCACGATGCACTATGTATAGCCAATCCTGGAAAATTGATTTGTATGATTACAATTTTTAGTGTATTTGCCATATGGCAACATGCACTATTGGCGTCGGTCGGATGGCGGGACCTAGGGGTCGGACCAAAATTTCTCGACGTTTCATAACCTCCTAAACAGTTTGGCACCATTTTTAAAAATGTTTATATATATATGTATATATATATATATATTTATATATATATATATATATATATATATATATATATATATATATATATATATATATATATATACGTATATATATGTGTGTGCGGGCAATAACTTTCGAAAGAGTTAATTGATTTCAACGAAATTTGGCCCACGTGTTGAAATCCATCACCGCAAGAGAAGCCTATTTAAAATGGGCGTAATCGGGTCATTTTAAGGGTAGTTTTTAGGGGTTGAAAAATGTTTTTGGGCCCCAAAATATCGAAAACATTCTCAGAATCGTTTCAAAATTGACATTTAACCCTTTAGTAGTAATTAAAAAGTGTCCCTAAAATTTAAATAAAATCGGCCTGACAGGACCGGACTTACAAATTTTATGAAAACACTAGTTTGCAGATAGTGAATTATTTACTGAAAGTTGTATATAATTTGGTATAGAGGTTCGATTGATAATAATATTGCAATTAAGAAAAAAAAATGTTATTTCAAGGGGTGTATTAAAGAGTCAAATTTTTTTTTTTTGCCCAAAAACCAACTTAAGTTCGCATAATAAAGCCACACTATATTGTCGGCAGGGTTTTGGCACTGCGACCCGGGTTTTTTTTTAGTTTTAAGCAGTTAGCCCTACGCAAGCTAACAAAAATAAAACAGTTTTTTATGATGGAAGAATTCTTGTAGCCTTAGCTGCTCACGATGTGTCCCGTTATATCAAAAATTATTTTCGGAAACGACATGTCGCAGTACCAAAGCCGGTAGCGTTAGGCTAGATAACACACAGTATATAAAACTTACAAAATCAGTACCGAAAATACATAGAACTATAATATTAACGAAATATCATAATCCTATGTCTCAACTTGATTGGGACAGACAATATACATATAATTTTCTAATATATTTCGGGGAACTAAAACTTGGTACACTTATGGTATAAAATACGAGACAGTATTTCACTGAGCCAGATTTTCGATTTTCTCCGTTGGGATAAAACCCGGGGATTATTTTCTAGGCCCCCGTTAACGTAGGAAGCTTACAGTTTGCACGCTTATAGTATAGTACGCGAGACAGAATTAACAGAACTGGCTTTTTAGGATCGAAAAATACATGTTAACTTCCTTATAACAGAAGCTTAAACATTTCATACCTTTCGTAAAGGGCGCGTGACAGAATCTCAAGTTTCAGATTTTATGTTTTCTCCCTGGGGACATAAATAGTTTTTTCGAAAAGAGACCCTCGTTGACCTAGAAATTTGAAATTTTGCACATTTATAGTCAAGGGCGCGGATTTTCGATTTTCTTCCCTTAAAAAAACATTCTAACAAGCACTTGAGATTGTAGTTTTAATATTTCACGCAACCATTGCCGAATACATATTTATTTCCAATAATAAAAACTCAAACAGCCTTAATTTTGACCTCAAAACGACACTCAAGAGTGCAATTTATGTGTATAAGTCAAAAATTATTCAAATCTGACAAGACCCTCTGCTTTCCCTTTAAATGTTTAAAACATATTTTCAAAACTTGGACTTCGATATTGCGCCTGTTGAAGACAGGCTTAACCACTATATCTTATAAATTTAGAGCAAGAAGGCGATGAAATAATTTAAACTTACGTGCACGTCGTTGCGTCTGATAATGTGGGCGCCACATACGAAATCCATTTCACTAACGTTAATGCTTAGTGATTTCAGAAAGGAGAAATCAATTCCTTTAAACAGTTTGACTCTTTTAAATGTTGAACTATAAAGGCCGCAAGCGAGTTCTTCTTGTAACGTAATATGTTGTCTCCCGAGCATTGCCTGTATGTCGTTGCCTTTTGTTTTCTCGAACTCATGTTCAAAATGTTTCACAGTTTGCTTTATGATATTTTCATCGACATTTTCGGAATTTGCAAATTTAATAAAAACATTCATTCTTTCCTGAAATGTAGCCAAATTGCTGTTTCCACCAACAATATAACTAGTAATTCTTGCGTACACATACCATCGCAAAATGAAACATAATATCATCCACGGCGTGAAAAAAATTACTTCGAAAAGATTATTTGCAAAGAAAATGTTGCTTGACGCAGAACCAACGTACGCCATAACAAAATATAACGATGCTATATAAACATGATGAGGCTCGGTCAAATCTTTGAATGCGGATTCTGACAGCCAAGTGTTATCGTAAAAAATAGTTGTGTGGTCATTTTCAGAGGTCTTACATACGGTAAGCATCAATAAACCGGAAAGTAAATGAAGAATAACAAAGGTACCGACGAAATATTTAAATATCTGAATTAAAGCACTTCTACGACCGATGTTTTCCTGATAATAAGATATAAATCCAAAAAAGCGACGCATCTGAAGTACTCTGGTTAAGTCGTAGAACATTATTTTCGTTATTACTGCATCTTCGAGACCTAACAGTGTATCGATGTAAAAAGTCTCATACGGAAAAACTGCAAGGAAATCCAAAGCAAATGATCCCGTCAAGTATCTCTTTGCTGTCAAAAGTGGATGAGTGACTTTAATATTGTTTTCATTATAATAAGCAACGTGAAGGCGCACATACAAATCTACAATTGCAGTCCAGTCTAGAAACGTTAATATATAATATAAATGGTAATAAGCTAAAATGTTGTGGTTGGAGATGTAGAAAAATGAAGAAAGCGCTGCAAAAATGCATCTGAATATTTCCCAATATATAAAAAACCTTTCTTCCGGATCGAATGTCCAACGTAAAAGAAAATGCCGTAAAAAATATAGTTTCCCCAGTTTCTTAAATGCTGCACGATATGCTTTTTGTTCCGCGCTCCGTTGGTCGTTCAATATTTCACATTCGAGCATGTCAGATTTTTCCACGTGTTCTTCAGGTGGTGGAGGTAAATAAAGTCGAACCATATTTGGCTGCAGTTTGATAGCACATTTTTCCATGTGATATTCGAGAGTTTCTTCGAGTGTACTTCGAAATTCAGGATAAAGTTTCATGATTTCACACAATCTGGGATATAATATGGTTATAACTTGGCAACTGGTTACAGTCGTAACCGTAACACAAACTGGCACTTGGTGCAGCATTTCAACAACTGGAAATGCATCACCAGGCCCAAATCCAAATTGCTTTTTTGATCTGTCGTCTCCTTTTAATGTAGAAGTTACTTTACAATAACCTTTTCTAATAATGTGCATTTTAGAAGTCCGGATACCTGCCCTGCATAATTCTTGATCAGGTGGAATTAAATATGTTTTTGAAATATTTGCAACTCTTAAAATAAAAGACTCTGATCTTCCTTTGAACAAAGGAATTGTCATAATATGAACAATCACCGTGTGATTCAATACCTCGTCCTTAATTTCAGTTGTTGCCTCAGCGAGCATTTGATCTTCCTGTAAAATATTGATGGCCTTATTGTAGTTCCATTCGTAGTTAAAACATTTGACTACTTTGCTGTACAAACTAGTTTCTATATTTCTGTCTGACATTAACTGTTCAATAGCCACAGTCGCCTCTTGAAAATGGATGCTCGCCTTTTCACTTAAAATAGTTTTTGCACAAAATTCAGAAAAATAGTAACTGAACATATAATATCCAATTTGTGATAAAATTGTCTGCACTATTATGTCGTAAACACTGACTGCCTTGATGAAATTTATTCCCCATAAGAAGAACTCGGACAAAACAAAACTAAATGATACCAGAAAAGGTATTTCAATATCTGGTATTGTCACTGTTTCAGAAATTGTCTTATAATGAAAATACCACATGAACTCGAAACATTCTGTATAAAAGCAGGCCATTCCATACATCAATGTCGTGAACGTAAATAAAATGCAAATTGTTAAAAAAATGCATCTCAACAACCGTATCAAAGTTTCATTACCAAAAATCTGATTTTCCATGTGCTCAAAAATACTAAATATTCTAAATATTTTCAAGAGGCGGTTTAGTCGTGTCAATGCTTTATATTGATCAGTAAAATTATCAGAAAACATGATAAACCAATCAAATGGTAATGTTCCCAACAAATCAATATAGAATGAGAAAATTGTGAAACGATAAGCAATTATCTCTATTATATTTGCAATGATAACGTCTCTAGTTTTTATAGCAGTTGACAACTGTATGTAAATATCAAGAATGTAAAGAATATCGAAAAAATATGACAATTTTCCAAGCCATTCCGGAAATGTACGTTCAAATATCGCATAATATTGAAAAACAAAGAATGAAACTGTTATACAAAAAGATATCAAATAATTCCAGGCGCAATGAAAATCAGATTCCGGTTCGAATATCCAAGGGCAATTAGTTTTAAGGCAGACAACTTTCATCTTTAATTCAACTTCGTCACTTAAGACAATTAAGTCTAAATAATTGGAATGGTGTGTTGGTTCAGTTAGGTGACTCAAATCTTCTCGTGTGATAATTTGCTTCTTTAAAAATTTTTGTTCTAAATTCCAAACGTGTCGCCAACGTGCTTTCAGCCATTCTAAGTTGGATTCCATCATCCAAACGGGAACTGTTTCTATTCGTTCTTGATTTTTTCTGTGACTAAATAAAGTAACAAAATAAGTGAGTTATTGAGATGAACGTAGCCAGATTGCAAATTTAGCCCTATAATGATTCCGATAGCCCGATTATAATTTGAAAGTCACTTTGTCAATCTCCTTAGCTACAGGGGGGCAGTAAACTCAAAAAAAAAAAAACAACAACCGACGGAAGGGAAATTGTCACGACGCGATTAAACGAACCGAGAGGAAAAGCTCTACCTGATTTGTATGAAAGACACGCTCAAAAGGACTTTTAAAGCTTTTAGTTCCCAGATAAAGATTGGCGTTTCTATTTTTAGGGTTCCGTACCTCAAAAGGAAAAAAGGAACCCTTATAGGATCACTCTATTGTCCGTCTGTCTGTTAAGACCCTTTTTTCAGAAACGCGTGTAGGTACCAAATTAAAATTAATATTGAATAATCAGGTCGGCAGTCCCTTAAAGCAGTGAAAAAATCAAACTTTTAAGTCAACGCAATCAAAAGATACGACCATTTATGCCGTATATTTGTCACTTGCAAGGGAATCAAAACGTATAGGGTACTTCCGGTTGATCTAGAATCATGAAATTTGGCAAGAAACAATGTCTTATAGCACAAGTAAAGAAAAAAATCCGAAGACCGTAAATTTGTATTTTTTTCTATAAACGTCAAAATAGTGCATACTAGCGACATCGGACGAAAAAGCTAAGTTCAGGTATTTCTACGCCTTAAGGTGCGCTTACACGGGCAACTAAAATTGCTCAATTCCGGGCAATATTGATCAACTATGTACATCAGCAATTCACGGCAATGGCAACATGGAGCAATTATTGCCAAAGATACCGCCACACCATATCACGCAATATGGAGCAACTTTGAGCAACTAGGCAATACAAGGCAATCATTCATACACTATAGCAATTCAGTTGAACTGTCACTGGCTATGGACGAGGTTTTACTGGCAGCGGCGTGTAGTGCTTTTATTATAATAAGTTTAAAACGAAAAAAAAAGAAAAGGAATAGACAGATTTGGATGCGAACGTATCTAGCAAGACGAAAGCCATCTTTATTGTGTGATGATATGGACAATTATTTATTCAAAAACTTTATTATTTTTTCATTATTGCACGCCTTTTTTATTAATCCATGCACAGCTGTACTGCACTGTACAATAGAAGCAAAGAAAATGAAATGACAGCGGCGCATCTCATCCCTGTCACCACACAAAAGTGAAACCATGGAAACTAAGGAAAATTGACTAAAATTTCCAAACCATGTGGATATTCGGCAATTCATGTCGGCCACTTTGGACAATAGGAATATATGGAGCAATTAGAAGCAATATTGCCGCAATTTTATTGAAATTGCTCCAGATTGATCCATTAATTGCTCCATTGTGTTGCCGGGCAATTATTGCTCAAAAAATTGCTCGTGTAAAGGCACCTTTAGTGTATTACTATGGCCACTATAACAACAAATAATGAAAATAAAATAAACTTAATTTGTACAAGGGTACGGAACCCTTCGTGTACGAGTCCGACTTTTGTTCTTTTCGGTGCTGATTAGACTGTGTAGTGTATATCAAGGAAACACTGGAAAAGTCACCGTCTAACTTAAATAGAGATTTAATACAGAGAAATTCTATCGCATAAAACCCATTAGTATGACTGAAATACTAATATAAACAGGTTATGTTAGAACATGCCGTTATTTTGATTTTAACATTTCTGAAATAAAATAAAGAATACAGACTTCTTACCACAACAGTTTTATTAATGGATGTAAATTTCGAGAGATAAGCTCCCATCTTCAGCAATACACTATACTAGTGTAGCCTACTGTATTGCTGAAGATGGGAACTCTCGAAATGTACATCCATTAATAAAACTGTTGTGGTAAGAAGTCTCTATTCTTTTATTTTTATTTTTATTCCAACCACAGTGCTCTTTATGTTGTTATTAATATTTCTGCATAAAATGGGTCATTTTACTACCGCAACAAAAAATACTTCACGTATTATGAAGCTCGCCATATACCTTTTAATAAATGCTTGCATTTCTCTCGCTAAGGACAGCCTTTTGTTCAGCTCTTTTCTTAAAGGACCGAGCTTGTCTGAAAAATCCGGCAACAAATAAAACAGTTGTTTCATATCCAAACTTTGAATTTCACAATTGGTGGCGCAGCGCAAATACGAAACACTTTGAGTTATTAGTAGTAGAGACATTTCACCAATACAAGTACCACTCGAGAAAGATAGTACTGGAGATTCTTCATCTTCTTCTGACAATATTTGTATAATGCCCGTTACAATGTACAACATCTTGTATTTGTTAGCATTATGTTTATATATAATATCGCCAGGCAAATAGAAATTACTTTTTATGTGCAGACTTAAAGCTCTTTTAAAAGACATATCCTCGTGATAAAAAATATGCGAATGCCGAAAAAAATCCCAGCTTATGTCCGTTCCTATTTCTCTCTGCAATGGCCATGGAAATTGCCAAAATATATTGGGACATGTTTTCAAACCAGATCTGCGTTCCCAAAAAGTATGATAAAACGTTATTGTTTTTTCTCGCAGCTCATCACTTACATCCCAATTTTTCAAATATATATTAGCGGTTTTAACTTTGTTAACATATTCTGCTTTCCTGTTATATTTACTTATGAACGCTGAACATAGTCTTCCAAAAAGAACCATGTAATGGAAAATGCAACCAGTCAGTACTATTAGCGTGACCAGAAAACGCTCCCCGGTATTTTGGGGTTGAACACCGCCACCGAAGTTGTGTGAATGTAGATTTAATAGTTGAGAATAGCAAAGTATGAACCAGGCGATGTTACTGTTTGGCTGAAAGGTGAAAAATGACAAATCTGTCGTCCAATTTACGTACCGGCAACCGTTTCCTCTACACCCCATAATAAACCAAATAGCAGCAATCATATGATTCAAAAGCAACATGTTTACATTGTGGACCAACATTACTAATCCCACTTTGTTTACTCCAGGCTTGTAACTCAATTCATATACGTAGAGGAGTATCCTGTAGGAGTTAAATAAGTCGATCGTATGCAAATATCGGGAGTATACGTCTTCCTTATAGAGCCCAACATAAATCGAATGTACTGGAAGCAATGACAGTATATCCAAGATTAAAAAGACTTTTGATTTAGGTAAAAACACTTGCCGAACATTGTCTCGCGGTAGACTCATGTGTAAAATATATAAAATTGTGTCAGCCAAATACACAAGGGCACACATAGTTAGTATTAGGCCTTCAAAATAACCGATATCCAATCTTCCATAAGACACTATCCAAATATTAATAAAAAAATTTACACTAACTGCTAAAAATACTCCTAACTGCCATTTTTCATTGAACGGTAAAAAAATTATATTTTTCCATCCCAAATCACCCAGTTCAAAAATGTCTCTGTTTTTCAATTCTTGTGTCTTCACGTCGCCTGTTCCTTTTTCTAATTGCTTTTCAGTTACTTTTTTCATAATAACTGTCTAGAATATTTGCTCAAAATATTAAAAACAAACTTTTAGTATTCGTTTTTTTTTTCAGTTATAAGTTGATTAATTTGATTCATATTTCGCCCACTTTGATATCGACATACCTAATTATAAAATTAAACCATCAGCTCCTAAGTTCGGATTCCAAATTTATTGAAAATGAAATTAATATTTTCAATTTATTATTACACTAATAATAATAAATAGGGAAAATATTAATAATCGATAAATTATATAATAATAGTTCTGACACTTTTGGAGGGATTAACATTAAACCAAAATACCCCAAAATCGAATTTTAAAAATGAAGTGATTGATTCAGGCTGAAATTTTTATAGCAACTTCATTAGATATATTTAAAAATATTTGCAATAAGCCAGACACTTGTTCCGTAGTTTAAGACCATTTTTGGGTACTTAGGCACGATTTAAAATACTTTTCCAAAAATAGTCTTAAACCCCGTGTAAAGTGCCTGGCTTTTTGCAAATATTTTTAAATATATCTAATGAAGTTGCTATAAAAATTTCAGCGTGAATCAATCATTTCTTTTTTCATTTTAGAATTTTCTTTTGTGGATATTTTGGTTTAATGTTAACCCCTTTATTTATTTATTTAAAATTAACGTCACTTTCAAATAGTACTTGTTGGCTTTTGAATCAAACATTTTTTGGCACATATTTTTTTTAAACCTTTCCTGCAAGCGCAGTACCTGGCGTACCCAGGTAAGACAGACAAACACTCATGTACCTATGTTTTTTATGTACAATAAATTATCTTATACATACTATTGTATAAAATTTCTACCTGAATCAAACGGGTGTCTTGAGCTGTCCGACCATAAGAGTGATTACCAAGTGCTTAGCAAATTAAGCTTTCTGGGTAGCCATTTTTGTTTATTTTTTATTCTACCAAGCAAATTGACTACCTAAATAGCGTTTTAAATATTAATGGTTACAATTTGTCATATTGTACTATTTGAGTTCTAATTACTGTTCTTACGTAAGCACAATAATTATAAAATTTATAAGCGTTGTTTGTATAATGTTTAGCATGCTATTTAGGTAGTCAATTTGCTTGCAGAATAAAAAACAAACAAAAATGACTCCTAGAGTGCTTATTTTGCTAAGCACTTGTTAATCACCGTGGTTATCGTTAGTATAATAGATCTAAATCATAAATTTTGCAATTACTGTGGTTACCTAACAACAGTAATTATAACATAAATAGTAGAACATGGCTAATTATGTAATATAATGATGAATTCAACATCCGTTCATCCACATTAAGGTAGTTGTCGTGTTTAAGGCACCCCGTCAGAAAATTCTGAATTTTTGTATACTTATTAAGGACATGATAATACAATTACCCTGAAAATTTGAAGTCGATCGACCATATATAATCCGAGATAAATTCAATTAAAAATTGGATAATTAACATTGATTGTATACGATCTCTGTAGTTCTGAACCAGTTTCTTATTTATAAAAAAAGAACTAACTGTCAGAAACTTTCCGAAAACTGACAGTCTTTCAATGCATTTGTTATGAGTTTAAAAAAAAATTATAAAAATTTTTTGCCCGTCTAATTATTTATAAATAACGGTTTAAAGTTCAACAATTTATAGAAAAGTATACGTGCATATGAATACTGTATGGGTTACGTTTCCACGGGTACAGTCTTGCGTACAAATTATGGATCACTTAGCTACAAGCTAGTATACTTTTGTGGAGCGTATAATCTATAACTTGTTGACAATATTGTACCACGACAACTACCTTAACACTAATATAAATACGAAAATGTGTAATTTAAGAAATAAGTGCATCATCAACAACCAATTCCAGTGGCCGTAGCTCATTATTCCAAGACTGTTGCACTCTACAAACTCTACGAAAAAGGTTACCAATTATACAATGGCTACCAAATTACAAGCTGTCGACTTTGACTCAGGATATGTTGGCTGGAATCACGGTTGGACTAACAGCTATTCCACAAGGCATTGCTTACGCGGAAGTTGCAGGCTTGGATCTTGAGGTAAGGACACTAGCAAAAAAAAATTCACTACACGAAATAAAACATGTGTGGACTTGAGAATAACCAAGCATGTGGCGATACCGTTACGTATGATACCATCTTCACTCCGACAACGTTCACTCCCCCTATTTTGAAATTAATTCTAAACTAGCATGATCACAATGTCTACAATGTAAGTTTCTATAACTGTTGGCTGATCTGTTATCCCCACCCCAAAAAAAATTGTTCTTCGATCAGTGCTTTTAGTAATTCTCGGAGAAATCGTAGTGATTTCTCCGAGAATAATTTAAATTAATTAGTTATAATTGTTAAACAAGCATAGCCTGATATTGGTACCTACAATCGACCAAAATTTCTTAAAAAAATGTTCTTAATCACGTATTATCTATGTTACAGTACGGTTTATATTCGGGCTTCATGGGCTGCTTTGTCTACTTATTCCTCGGTAGTAGTAAGGACGTTACAATAGGGCCCACCGCCATTATGGCTCTAATGGTCAACCCATACGTAGTTGCGGGAGGAACCGATTTTGCTGTGTTAATGTGTTTTCTCAGTGGATGTATTATTTTCTTATTTGGATTACTACATCTTGGTAAGAATTCCATATGTGTTTCAAATAATATATACTTCGAACCAGAAGCGTAGCGTGCCTTGGCGGGGCCCCGTATAAAAATTTGTTTGGGGGCCCTTCCCCCGTTGAAACGGGGAAATCCCGCAGTCCGCGATAACCGATGTAGGGTGTTGCCAACTTTTGAACGCACGCTTTACGCGTGAAAAAAAGAAATTGCTTTTTTTGACTTTTGTCATTTCTGAAATAAAAAAAAATTGGGAAGTTTTTATTAATTTTTGCTTACGCACGTAGGGGGCCCCCGCGGCCCGGGGGGCCCGTATAATTGACACGGCGGTAGCTACGCCCCTGCTTCGAACATTTTTCAGGAACTAGTTTCAATTTTAGATCCCGAACCATAACAGGGGTGGCAACACTCTTTAACGGGTGAAATTATGATGCGTTTTTTTTTAATGAGGGAATATTTGTGAAGGAAAATTGTAAAATACAATTAACATAGAAAACAAAGTCAAATAATTAAATAGATAAAAATATAATAATAACAAAATATATATTGCTGTCACTTGACTATTGTAATTCGTGAATTTGTACCTGCCTACTTGAGTCAAGTACGAATCCGCTACTATTCCAGACATACTTTTTTTTATACAGAGATTTTTTAAAACTTATATGTATTTATATATTTTTTGGAAATCTAAAGTAAATGCAGTAATAAAAAAGGCAAGATTGGCTCTTTGTATACGATGCTTTTTTACAAACTGCGTCGAATCAGAGACATAGCCGACTGGGTCAGTTCGGACCACGAAATTTGGAATTGGAACAATTTTCTAATACGTCTAACGTTTGAAATTTTTAACTAGGATAATTCAGACTACAGGTTTAAATCAATTTATTTTAAAAAAATAATAGATAATGTACCTGTTTTACGATGTAACGTTGTTTACTTGTCAATGGTCTTTAAAATGCAATAATATGGTCGGAAAATATCAAAATATGTTAAACGGGATCGTATCTATTCTAACACCGCTCCGTTATCACAAGTAGCTCATAATAAACTCTAATAATATAAAAAATATCTCTTTTTTAGGTTTCCTGGTTGAATTCATATCTTATCCTGTTACGTCTGGTTTTACATGCGCAGCGGCTATTACAATTGGCTGTACGCAAATAAAAAATTTATTGGGCATACCTGGAAAAACGAATGGCTTCCTGGAATCTTGGAAAGTGATTATCAGCCATATTCATGAATTTAGAATATGGGACTTCCTACTTGGGATATTCACTATCATATTTTTACTCGGATTACGGGTAAATGTTTAAAAAGCCGCACACACTATTTCAACATGGGCCAGCACAGCACGGACCCAAAAAGCCTGTACATGAATGTACTCATGTTATTTAACGGAGTAGCGCACATTTGACTTGCATCTGCAGTTAGCAACAACCGTTTGTTGGCTGCTGGCAATGTTTGCCTAGCCATGCTGGCTGGATCTAATGTGCTAGTGATGTGTCGTTTACGTTAATTAATTTTCATTAATAGAGAACCCAAAACTTTCTTTATTCCCCGGGTTCTTTCTCTTCCTCCTCGTCACACAACATTGTCGAAATAAAAAATTCTTCCACACACGAGTTCATGTTGCACTCACTAGTTAAAAAGTGCAAAATGCCGCACACTGAATCTGCATTAAAAGTTTGTGCAAGTTGCAAGTTCGTGCTGTGCTGGTCGCGTTGATCCATTGTGATATAGTGTGCGCGATCTTTAAAAAAAAATTATTACAAAATTTTGGTTACAAAAACGAGTAATGAAAGTCAAGCTTAAGAAATGAGGTTTTCTGTATGAAACAAAAGAATTATCTAAAATATTGGTTAGTTTGTTTGCCAGTCAAGAAATTCGTATTAAATAAAGTACGAATTCGCATTTCTAATCAACAATCCGTTGCTTAGTTATTTTAAAACAAGTAATAACAATGAAAAATAGAATATTAGTTTATGTATCCCGTTCGTAAATAAATATATTATACGTTTTTATGAGATTTTCGTTTAGGTTTTCCTGTAAAATATGGGTGAAATCCGACATTCCCTATTTTTTTCAAAAATTTAGGCTCAGTAGTGATTACGGGGAGGGATGGTCATTTGTTCATCTTTTTTCTTAAATAACTCTGAAACTAATTATTTTAAAATTGTAAAAAATATATATTTGAGACTCTTACTATAAACCCTTTCATTTGATGTGTCACACGGTACAGTTAGCAAAACTTTTTTTTAATTTCCTAATTTGCCTCCCAAAAATAACCCCCATATTCAAAATTAATTTATTTACGTTAGTCGTCCGTCTTTGGGTTACCGACTTACATATATGTACCAAATGTTAACTCAATCGGTTCAGCAGTTTCGAAGCAAATTGGCTGTGACAGAGGGATGAACAATACACAGAATTGATCCTATAAGGGTTCCGTTTTTTCCTTTTGAGGTACGGAACCCTAAAAATATGAAGCCTAAAATATAACCAAAATTTTATGATGATTGTTTTTTTTGCACCTTAATATATTTATTTATATACGAGTATTTATGTCATAACTTAAACTGCTATATATTTATTCAATTCCAGAAACTAAAAGATTTCGGCAGTAGGCGTTCTTCAGATTCAAGAACAAGCTGTCAGAATGCTTTGTCAAAAACATTTTGGGTATTATCGTTAGGGAGAAATGCTTTGGCTGTAATTATAGGCACCACTATGGCTTACATTTTTAGCTTATATGGTCAAGAACCTGTCAGAATTACAGGTTAGTTTATCTAATATAGACAATCAAAATGTCAAATTTTAAACTGTTTCATAAAGCTCTGAACAAATTTCGAAACATTGTTACAATATATTGTCCGTTTTTTAATCGTTTCACCTATAATACCTACACATTTTGTTTTTTAACGACACACTTTTAAAAATTTTCAAAAAAGTGTAGTTTTCGTCTGATATTCGAAAATCAATGTTTCATCAGGTCTCGACATTTTGGGGTTTTAGGAAGCTATTCTGATGTGTGTTTGTGTGTAAATGAATTTTTAACAACGATATCTTTAGAATGAATCAGCTAATTGAGATCGGATTTGCGGCATTCGAAAAGATTTATTGAAACTTCTGATTAGATTTTCGAGTCAATCGGTTGAGTAGTTTCAAAGTTGTTAAGAGATTAAAAATTAAAAATAACATTTTTTCACGTTTTTCGTCTTATAACTCCTAATCTACTTGTTCATAGGGTGATCTGAAAAGTTGATAAAACTTAAATTAACTTAATTATAAAAGCCAATTATATACATAATTTTAAAATAATTCTAATAAATAGTAAAAATTCACTATTTCTTCTAATGGTTCAGAAATTTTTAGCTTTTTTTATAACCTTTTTTAATATACTATTAAAAACACAATAGTATATGAAACCGGTTGACCCTGTGGGTGAATTCTAAAAATTCCCGCTATGTCTTAGATACATACGTTACAATATTGTAACGTGTTTAACATTTTTCAAATACGAATTTACTGAAAATATAAAAATAAATCTCGTTATCCGATTTTCAGTTGGTTTATTTACACATTTTCTAGTTCCCACAACACAAAAAAAAATAGTTTTTATAAAACTGTCTGTAATCTAGTTGTGGTCGTCCTAAAGCTTAAGGGGGTCGTCTGGTGTGACAACTGTTTTTTTTAAGGTTTTTTGGGAATTTTTCGTGGGGAACAATGAATGTATACTACCTTAATATTTTCATCATGTATTTATTGACATATCACCAATCTTTCCAAATTTTTTCACGTTGAAATGTACAGTTAAACCGATTAGAGATCTCCGGGATGACGCCCATGTAAAAAAAAATCGGCTGACGGTTGCCACGATACATACTGTTCTACTTATCTAAAATCAACAAATCAAATTGCGTTTTAATTGGTAGGCCTATGACTACAGCCGGTACTAGAATTAAGTCGAAATATTGAAAACTTCATGTTTGGCGAAGATTTGAAAAAAAATTTACGATTTTCATCGTTTTTTTACTATTCCAGCTTGAAGAATAAAAAACTATTACAGTTATCACAACGATTTTAGTTCGGACTAGAACTATAGATGTACTGAAGATACCATAAAAATTTCAACGCAATCGGATCATTAGTTTTTGAGATATCGTGGTAACCATTTTAAAAAATACAGTTTCGAGAAAAACGTGTTTGAAAAATCAAGTATGCGTAACAGAAAAAAGCGCGCCTGTCACGATCTACCTCTGTAACTTTCCAACGACTTCAAATTTCGAAAAACTCTTTCACAAAGATAATCTGGAGATCCTAAAAAGGCGATTTAAGCAAAAAAAAAATTCGGTTTTTTTGACCCCCCACACCAGACGACCCCCTTAAACCACTGGATTGACTTTGCTCAAATTTCATATGCGTGCTCAGGGCGGCCACACCTCGTGCCGAAATCATTAAAATCAGCCTTTGTTCAAAGGACTCCCAAAAAACGATAAAAACAAGGTTATTTTTTCCCGAAAACGACACAATTTTGGTTAAATTTTATACATAAATTCTCCCTTGGTTCCAGTATATGACTAATTCCTATAAAATACAGGGGGCGAGACGGTGGGGGTAACAATGTATGTACCATATCGCGAAATACATGAGAAGGTTAGTCCGAATTGTGTCGGAACGATTATTAACTTGATATCTAAGTCATATCTGTTTAATTTTTGACAGGAACCGTTCACGAAGGACTGCCGGACTTTGGACTTCCACCGTTCAGCACAACTCACAATGGTACTGATTATAATTTCATCGAAATGACGAAAGAAATGGGACAAGGCATCATATCAATTCCATTGATTGCTATTTTGGAGAGTATCGCTATCGCGAAAGCATTCGGTAATTTAAAAAAATAATTTGCATAGTTTCATTTGAAAAAAATAAGTGATCGGAGAACATTTTTATATTTTTTGTATCCATCCTTCCTTGTTCATTACTACTTGAAACAATCAGGGGCAGATTTAAACTTGTGGGAATAAATGGGTTCCGATTTTATAGAGGATGAAACTGTCAGAAAAGATACATGTAGTGGCTTTAATCACTTCCGGTATTCATTTTGATGTACTTACTAGTTTCATAGAATTAGAGGCCTGACCCTAGGCTAGTTATATTATGTATAGATCGAAATCTGAAATTTGAAATGTGTTTTTTTTTGTTTAAGCAAAGGGTAAAACTCTGGATGCTACACAAGAAATGCTGGCTTTGGGAATGGCAAATATTGTCGGATCATTTGCAAAATCAATGCCAGTCACTGGATCTTTTACACGTACAGCTGTCAACAACGCGTCTGGAGTACAAACTCCTTTCGGTGGCATCTTCACAGGATGTTTGGTACTCCTCGCTCTCGGATTATTAACAACAGCGTTCAAATTCATTCCAAAAACAACATTAGCGGCAGTTATAATCAGCGCCATGCTATTTATGCTCGAAATAGACGCTGCTATACTATTATGGAAAACGAAAAGTACGATATTATTATGATAAACATACGTGGTCACAGGTCACTTGTGGTCTATCCTATTCTCAGATTCAATAGTGAAAACCCAATCAACATCAGTAGTTTATTACTATATTGTGTGCAAATAAAGTAGACATATTTTGTCTGTTCATTCGAGCAAATCTCGGGGCATGTTATCTATGTTAGAAATTAATCTTAAAAGGGATTCGGGCAGTATATATTTTAGTAAAGCAAGACAACAAAAAGCGATCGTGCGAATGCTTTTTTTTGACTTATGCTACCCATAGTTATTACCGTGCGAAGCCGGAACAGGACTTTATATTATTTAAAAAAAAAAACATTAATTAAGTTTCATTTTGGTCGTTAAAATACTTATAATAGGATAACATTTCATAATGTATTTAAAAGTTTGATAGTAGCAGCGGAAGATTGTGTTTACTGGCACTTTAATGAAAATAATCGAATCAATCACAAAAAAGTTTTATATTAGCTATGTTAGCTATGAAATGATACAACATTTATACTTTTTTCGACTTATTTAGAAGGATGACTTCCCCTAGAACCCCCCTTTAGTCTGTCACTGCACATTGTGTTTATAGTTTTTTTTTATGTGTAAAATATCTTGCACGGTGTTATGGGTCTAATTAATAGATAAATTTGCAACGGAAATCAGCATGGCGCAATCGCTTGGCTGTCATCGACGGAACTCTAACTAGACAGATTTTGGGGTTATTAACTATTTTCATAGCAAAGGAGATATTAATTAAATAATAATAATAATTTAATAAATAATTAAAAATAAATTATTAACAAAGATAAATAAACAATTCGTATTTTACAGAAAAGCTTAAAACAAATTCCTAGCACACTTCCGCTTACTTTAAGAGATACCTAATGTATCAATGTCTAGAGTACTAGCAAGCTCCCCAGTTTAATTCGGTGTTGATTAAAAATTAATTGACAATTTTTTTTCAGAGACTGATCTCATAATATTTGTTGTAACAGTCCTGGCCTGTCTTTTCGCTGGACTGGAAATTGGAATATTAGTTGGAATAGGAGTAAATCTGTTATTTGTAATGTATGCCACAGCAAGACCAACGGTGATCATTCAAGGATTAAAGGTGTGTAAATTAAATTTACGAATTCAGGTCATAATATATTCTACATTTTTTTATAGCGTCAAGTTCATTCTTAACCATTAATATCATAAAAGCTATATGATCGCCGAGTTCTGATTTAGCGAGATCGCGTAATTTGAAGTCGTCAATAATAACAGCGCATTGAACACTTGAAAGATGTATTTTAATCGAGCAATTATTTGTCGAACAGAATCGAATTTAAATTCTCCAATGCCTTTCTTATTGATAAATATGTGTTTTCACAATCTAAGGTCAATATCAAGTCAAATTATTTGACAATCCTTTCTGCAACCCAGCATAAGAAACGTGTCATGCAATAATCCGTGAAACTAACGTGATAGTCCTTGTTATTTTTTATGTTCATCTAATCAATTAATGAATTATGTATATAGATAAGTAACGGAGACGTGATATTGGTAACACCGGCCCAAAGCCTCCAGTTTCCGGCTGCTGAATACGTACGTGAGGCTGTCATGGAATACTGCGACATCAACAATCTACCAGCACGTACGACCATCGTATTAGATGGTGCCAATGTTTTGCACATAGACGCAACAGTAGCTAAGGTTGGTACCATGATACGTACTATCACCGTTTATCAGAAACGATTTAGCCTTTCATTGCGCAAAAAGTAATCACTATTTTTTAAAAGGTTTGAATGAATTTTTAACACGCTTTATTTGAAAATTCGAACAAGGTCAACAAACTATCTGTAGCATTCTAAAGATATGTTTATATCTATTTAATGATGCTTTCGTTATAGTTGACAACACATCACCGTTTTGCTTATTTATAGAATGCCGTTCGTTAAGCGCATCATTTGGAAACGGCTGAACCGATTTAACCATTTTTTTTGTTTGTCATAAATTGAATAAGGTTTTTAGGGGAAGAAAAATGCAAAAAATTACCTGGAAAATTAGAAAATTCGGGAAAAACTGAAAGTACTTTTTTCTATGGGATTTTTGCTTATACATGCGCAAATGTCGTCTGACAGCTAATTGCTAGGCGTAGCCCAGCCAGGCAAGACTAATACGGTGGAGTCGAAGGCTCTACTACTATTGTTGCTACCGAGTGGGGCGCAGCCTCGCGAGGTTAAGATAGCAATACGGTGGAGCCGAAGAAGATATTTTATTTCTATAGCTTTTTCAATTCACAAAACGATTACAAACTTTATTGAAATTTGAACAGAACATCCTGTTTTTATTTTTTCCTAGTCCAAACCAGACGTAGTCTTATCACGGCAGTCGGGCGTGACAACTAGGGAATAACGGTTAAAAACAGTAAGAGGGGTTGACTGAATACACAGAGAAATCATTTTGATATTATTGATAACATTGTTTCAGAATCTTAAAGTGCTAGCCGACGACTTACAACTACGGAAATATAGAATAATCTTCTGGAGATGGTCAACATCAGTGACTGAAATCTGTCAAAATCTGGATGTTGCACTTGGAGGCTTGTTTGTTCGTGCGTCCAGTTTGGAGTTGGCTATTGGTGAATGGGAAACGCATGATATTAGTCGAAATCACGTAAATGATGGACAAGTATGACAGCAAGTGGATAATAGTTATAAATCAATTAACGAAGAATTTTGTGAAGACGATATTTAAATCAGTGAAACTGTAAACTTTAAAAATAATGGACATATTTTTCAAATTGTTTAGGGTTAATTATTGTAAATGTGAACGGTGATATATTTCGAAAGAAAAAGACAATTTTGGTGTGTTATGAGAATATCCGTCTTTCTAAACGTATGAAATTAAATTTAAATATTATTATGATTAAAAATTAAAAAAAAAATCATTATCGTGTCGTAATACTTTAAAAAGTTACATAAATGTGTATGCCAGTAAAAAAATGGCGTCACTATGACGTAATAAACCCTCTCACTCTCAGTGCATGAATGTTCCATAATATTATGTGCCTCCCCACTGAGCAGATAGCACTAGACAAATAGGTTTTAACGTCATCGTGAGCTGTCGGTTTTCAATAGTATATCAATTTACATTTTTCTCCTATAAAAAAATGAAAATTTTATTTATCATGAAATTTTAAAATAAAAGTAAAAAAATGGCGGATTAGCTCATAACTGTTTGATAAATAAAAACGTATTTTTTCAATAATGTATATATCAGATCCTTTTGATGTTAATAATATTATAAATAATTTAGAGGAATTAAGATCAATGAAATTAAAAGATAAATTATTATTTCACAACGTTTCGTATTAAATTAACACTTCATCAGGTGATCTAAAATTGTCTTGTTATTTTATTTTAGATTACCTGATGAAGTATTAATTTAATACGAAACGTTGTGAAATAATAATTTGTCTTTTAATTTCATTGATCCTAATTCCTCTAAATTATTTATAGTATTTTTTCAATTTATTTATTTTCCAATCCCAAACTAAATGTGCTATTTTTTATAAAAATAAAATAAAATATTACAACAATTATACAAATTTTCAAACTACTCTAGTAGAGCGTCGATTATCCAACGTTTTCTTACCATTGTAGCGGTGGGAAGGAATAATAGAAGTAGAACTTAACTTTATAAAACAATTTATTGTAGTTTGATGGTTCTGCAAACGACCGATTAACTTAGCATGAATTCCTACTAATCATCATGGGTGGATACAGGTGGGAAGCAATCCCCCCTCTCCATAGTTAGAGAATTTAAAATGTTTCCTAGATTTCGCTGAATATATCGTACATACATGCTGGTGTTACTTGAGGTCTTCAACTAACTACTATTCCTAGAGGTACGATAATTTATATAAATAAAAAAAAATAACTAAATTAGGTATTGAAAAACAGTGTACTGCGTAGATCTATATTTGAATTCATATTTTGTATTAATCCTTACAAAAAATGAAAACCTGTATCCACCCCTGCTATACAAACGTTATACCCCAACTTAATATTTTAATTTTTTAGTTGTCGCAGTGAAAAAAAAATCGAATTATCCCACCCAACAAAATTTGCCTTCCTTAGCCTACTTACAACGATGTTCCCAACTATAAATTTAAATGCAATTAATTGTAAGTTTTAGCAGGAAAGTGGATCAAGGAAATAGATCAAAATATTGATTATTACATTTGCGACGTTTCGGCCTTTATTGGGTCTTCTTCAGGCATCGTAATTTCATGATAATTAATGTACATCCTCTATTGAAAAATGACCAATTGCAGAATGAAGTATTCTATAATTAAAAATAAAATAAAAAAGTTTTGTGGTTTATTCAAATATTTCATTCTGCAATTGGTCATTTTTCAATAGAGGATGTACATTAATTATCATGAAATTACGATGCCTAAAGAAGACCTAATAAAGGCCGAAAAGTCGCAAATGTAATAATCGATATTTTGATCTACTTCCTTGATCCACTTTCCTGCTAAAACTTACAACTAATCATTAGAATGGACGCAACGGTAGAGAATTTAAATGCAATATTAGTCTTAGAAAGCTTCAAACAAGTGGAGTGCGTAAACCAAATAAAATACATATTATAATTAAATTAGAATTTTAAGTTTCATGTGATATATTGTATAAATATAAATTTATATAAAATATGGGTATGAACTGATGTTAAACGAAACTTTTTTTAAACTTCTGTGCACCATTTAAAACAAAATGAAAGAAAAGTATAATTTTAAAATCAATCAATGTATATACAGTGTGTTTCATTTAACATGAGGACACCTAAATAACTTTTTCATTTTAAAATTTTCAGCAGTTATGCAGGCCATTAAGATGCAGCTTTTTTGTAGGAACAACATTTTTCAAAAGTCAATAGTCAGCCAACTACGATTAAAATAAAAAGTAGGTTTTCAAGTAAACTCACATGTGTGATCAAGATAGAGCAAAATTTTATTAAAAAAAGTTGTTCAGAATCACAAAAAACTCCTAAGTATGAAGTTTCGTCAACAAAAATTTATAAATTTCTCAAAATATGAATGCAATCTGTAAGTTATTTGCTATTTTACAAACAAAAGTGCCATGAAACAATAAAATTAGCATATAAATTACAAGTGACATACATTTTGATAAATTCGCAACGGAAAGCAGTTCCTCCGCCTATATCTTACAAATCTTAGTTCGACATTCTACCACTGTGTTGATATTACTTTGTATTTTGTATGTATGTATTTTGGTGTTTTAAATAACAAAAAGTAAAAAATTCAATTAGTACATTTACAAGCGCTCCGGTCGCAGACAAAAAAGAAAATACTTATGTAACAGATAAACAATTGCAACAAATAAACGACATCTAACGATGTAGATTAATCTCAAACACTAAAGTCATCTCGATTCTAACGTTACGATTTACATTATAAAGCTTTTCTTATTACCTTACAAGGTTAATAATATATTTTACCTGAGATTAAATCTGATTCGTCATTCCCATAAAGTACAAACAATGATCGTGAAATCAATATTATAGTTTCTATCATAATTCAAGGTTGAACTGACTAAAAAATGTATACAAATAAAAGAATCTTGTCAGGTATTTTATAACGTGCGAGAATCATATCGCACGGAGTACGCTGGCCAAGTTCTAACAAATCACTAAAGTAACATCTCAAAAAATAAATGTTATCTCCCAGCCTACTTCTTAAAGAACTACATATATACCCGACTGCGGAAAGGGCTCTCTCTACCTCTATATTGGTTGGTTTGAAAGTCTTCAAATAATCATAGACTAAAGTTAAGTTTCACTTCTTACTCCCTCACTTTCATAAAGTGCCATTTCTTCCTTAACATCTTATCAAATGAAAATTTGGCACCTTCTTAGATTTCAATGTTTGTTTTTTTTTTTGGCAAAGCTGGCAAACCCACTTGCTCTGTGTTTCAAGCTTGGCCCATTTTTTACATTTATATTTTTGGTAGGATTGTAATTATTCCGCGTTGAAAACAAAATAATATCACACTTCCTTCATGAAACAAATAAGTGACAAAATTGGTGTAAATGAGATCAGTCAATATTTTCATAGGTATTTTTGAAAACAAAAAAATAATAATTTTGTTGTTTTTAGTCACGTTCACGGTCAAATGCAAAGTTCGATTAAATACACAAAAACAGTGGCGACTCTTCAAGATAGGCGTCATCTTCTATAAAGAAGAAGAAGAATAACTACGATTTATAATAGAAATTAGTTTCATGGGTAATTGGAATAAAAAATCAATTTAAACACTTATTGATTGCAACGTTTCGTCTTTATTAAATTAAGACTTTTTCAAGCTCTCAGTATGTTTAAATTATAATAATTATAAACATACTGAGAGCTTGAAAAAGTCTTAATTTAATAAAGACGAAACGTTGCAATCAATAAGTGTTTAAATTGATTTTTTATTCCAATTACCCATGAAACTACGATTTATTTTCTTAGCATAATCACCAGTACAATACAAGACATAAATATAATCTACTATCTAATAAGCCAAAATTGAGCTCTTATCTAAAAAATCCAATGTACTGTTGCAGCAAAGTCTACAATACCATTCCAGATGACATTAAAAATGTCCCCAATATAAATATATTTAAAAAGAAACTTAAGGCTTTCTTAGGCAATAATTGTTTTATACGGTTGAAGATTTTTTAAATTTTGTATAAAATTTTCTCTTGTAATTTCATTGTATTGTATTTGACTTCTCCTATACACGTATGTCCGTGGAGCAATAAAATTATTATTATTATAACTTTTACACACCTCCCTATAAAATAGCTGCTTTTTATGCCTGTATATCCGGCGTCAGATAGCGAATTTAACGCTATGCGAAAATTAACAAGAAAAGTAATCGTGTTACAATTATTACCATAGTAGGTACCTAAATCATAGGCATATGACGTGTGTCAACCGCATGCGAATACAACGCAATCTACAGTTAGAAGTGAACTTGCTTCAAACTAAACATTATTAGTGTATTTGCCATATGGAAACATACACTATTGGCGTTGGACGGATGGCGGGACCTAGGGGTCGGACCAAAATTTTTCGACGTTTCATAACCTCCTAAACACTTTGGCACCATTTTTAAAAATGTTTATATATATATGTATATATATATATATATATATATTTATATATATATATAGGTATATATATATGTGTGCGGGCTATAACTTTCGAAGAAGTTAATTAATTTTGACGAAATTTGGCACACATGTTGGAATCCATTACCGCACGAAGCCTATTTAAAATGGGCCCAATCGGATCATTTTAAGGGTGAATTTTAGGGGTGGAAAAAAGTTTTTGGGCCCCAAAATACCGAAAAAAATCTCAGAATCGTTTTAAAATTGAAATTTAACCCTTTAATAGCAATTAAAAAGTGCCTCTAAAATTTTAGTAAAATCGGCCCAACAGGACCGGACTTACACATTTTTTGAAAACACTAATTTGCAGATAGTGACTTATTTATTGAAGGGTGTCTTTAATTCGGTGTAGACGTTAGATTGATAATAATATTACAATTAAGAAAAAAATGTTATCTTAAGGGGTGTATTAAGGGGTTAAATTTTTTATTTTGCCCAAAAACAAACTTAATTTCACATAATAAAAGTCTAAACCCACACGGCCCTATACAAGCAAATACACTATATTGTCGGCAGGGTTTTGGCACTGCGACCCGGGTTTTTTTTTTTTAATTAAGTGAAAATTAGCTATTTTATAGTGGGCCGTGAAGTTCCTAGTTTACTTTAAAACAGAGTTATTCATCGCTAAATATTTCTGCACACTGTATATTATATTTTGTTTGTTTTTTATCTAAATTCTTTAAATTCTCCTATCACAGAATCAAATAAATGAAAATTTTCAGTACAAAGTGATAATTTTTGGAAACTATTCAGCAAGTTTTGTATTTTTAGTTCCAATTAGTGAAAGAGTACGAGAATTTTAAGTAGAAAAAAAAATAATCATAACTAATTAGTAAGACGTGAAGGCTGTATTAAATTATAATCTCCGCTTGACTAGTCATTGGTTCGGGAAGTGAATTATAACAACGAATTTAAATAATTTGCGAACACATTTTTTGTGAAATTATTAATGAACGAATTAAAGAACGTTATATTTTGAAGTTCATTTTTGAATTTAAATTAAAGAAAACGTATGGAAAAAAATTCAAGGATGTTTAAAAAAAAATTGCAACATATTTTTTGCTGACGAGATGTATCTATAAAATTGCTTTCAATACAATCTAGAATCAAGTCTCAGTGTAACAATTGAAGAACGTAGATAACACCTTGATATAAGTAAATTAATAATCAAATATTTTAGAAACAAAATACTAACTGCATTACAATGCACTTGCAACAAGTTTTAGAAACATTGTTAACGTAACACGTAGGCCATGGTAGAAATAGTATAACACTGAGCTTTCTCTCTCTCTCTAGATATCGTTCCTCTCTCGCACATTTCTTAAAATTGCTATTCATGCTTGGCAACTAATAAAAATCCCTAGAATGCGTGAAAGTTTTTGAAGTTATACTTCTCTTTGCGTGTTATGAAAAAATGGTGAGAGTAAATTTTTACGATGCGCGCGCACATCAGAATTAACAGGATGAAGTTGTTCGCAGAAGCGAGCACACACTGTAATATCAAAAATTAACAAAATGAAGGTACCTACAGAACAGAGATAGGATTTTTGACTTACATTGGTTTTGTTCAAAAAGAATTAAAATATAATCAAAAGCATTAAGAAAATAAAGAAAATTAATCCCTTACAATTAATGCACACATCAATAAATTTAAATAATAAAACATTCAAATTGATTTCTTATACTTTTTTGGCACAAGACATTCAATTTAGTCGAAATAAATTATATCATAGTTAATAAAACTTGATCTTCAAACACATTACTTAGAAATAATTAATCAGTAACAAATTGTATATCGATAGGATTAAAGGCAGATATTGATTGGAAAAACCATACAATATTTTACGGCAAAAAATGACATCATTTTTTTTTAAATCCTAATTAAAATAATATACATACATCTTCGATGTACAATAAGACAGCTAAGTGTTTTTTTATATTCACAAATAAATGTTATTTGCAAAAGTAATTACAATGTCAAACTTACATATTTAAAAGTACTTTACCGACGATGTACATGTTTCACTGTAATATTATGTAAGACACTTTTCACTGTAGGTGATATAGAAAAACCACTGATGATTTGTTTGGTACTATACAGGACACGTTCATTAATCCGACAACAGAATGTCGGATTATTGGATATAAAACTTCAATCATTAAAAAAGTGTATTTTAATTTTTTTTGTTCCTAAAGTCAATAACGACTTTACATATATTATACATATTTATAATACATAATACATTATTGAAGGTTTAGCAATAAAACAATTTTTAATTTCGGATTTTTATAACGCAAACAACGTGACGTCTTCTTTTTCCAATGTCTATTACAGAGCGAACGACTCCACGAAACGTCGGAGTACAGAGAAATATTTGTCCAGTAAACACGTGTGTCGGATTACAGAGCGCAATATCGTAAAAAGGTCAGATCATAAAGCGATTTTTCTAGACCTCTACCAACGTTGCCAGACGTTCCGATTTTGGCGGGACGTCCCGATTTTTAAATCAAAATTAAATGTCCCGCGCAGGACAGGCTCAGTCCCGCTTTTCGGGGATAACTCGACCGTTTGTAAATAATTATTCTCTTATTGTAAGTTGCAATTTGTAACACTCACTCCTCAGACTATTGTTTGAAACGCCATATTTTTCTATTGAATAAAACTTTTTTGATTTTGATTTCTGTTTTTTTTTTATTTTTTTTATTCAGAAGACGAATAAGACTCAACTATTTAACGATAGGGTAAATCTGATTTAATATATCATATTTTTATTAAAATACATTTTCCATGGCTATTTTTGCTATCTATTGTCACGTAAACGTAATTTGAACTCAAATAAAAAGATAAATATTTAAAAACTTCTGATTATATACGTTTTTTTACTATGTCCCGCTTTCGACGAAAGAATCCCGCTTTTTTCACGCAAAAAGTTCCATAATCCCGACTTGACAAAAAAAAAAAAATCTGGCAACACTGACTTCTACATACTTAAAAACAGCGGATTACTGGACATGTCGGATTAACGAGCAGTGAATTATCGATCGTGTCCTGTACTTCAGTCACCAAAATAAGTTTCTTTTATAGCTTGAACACAAAGCCAGCCGTAATGTTCGTATGCCATATTTCTAGGTCGTAATTGTTGGTTGAGAAATATCATACCCTAACATAAAAATGCGTCATTGCTATATGTTGATCATATAGGCTTCTAGAAATCGACGTACCCTAGTGGTGAAAAAAGTTTTATCCCTCGAAAAATAAAGATAGACCGCGATGGGCCATCTCTATCTCTCTCAAAATAGTACTTTAGCCTCAATCGTGGGTGCAGAGAAAAGGATAGATATAGTCCCGCTCTTCCTCCTCAGTCAGTGAACCGAAAAACTTCTTCAATGAAAGAACAATTTTGAATAAGCTTATGACTTTCTTGAAAAGTTTTCTTAATTTACCTGAAAGGTAAATAATAGGTGAAAAAATTTACCGTTACGTATTATGCATGAACTTTTTATGTTTACTGCCATTTAACACTAGTATATTATAATTATGTGTAGAATGCATATTCTTTTCTATAATCTATAATATAATATCATGGTTATAGAACATTATGTAAATATATTTTGTAACCGCAAATATACGAATAATCCGTTGCCACAATTATGCAACCGCGACGGTCCATTGAAATAGTCATACAATTACTAACTAAACAAAATAAAAAATATCGCTTACCAGGCAAAAAAACTACAAATTAGCTCTGTAACAAATTATTCAAATCAGAAAAAAATCTAGCCAATTGGGCTACGGAACTATTCCAACATTAAAGATATTTTTCAAAGATTGTTCCGATTCTGACTAATTAAATAGATGAAAAATTGTCTGAGGACTTAGGATCAATTTTTTTAAGTCAATACTAAATTTTTATTTTTATCACGACGTTTTAAAATTTATTTATTCTTTCATCAGGTGTCTATCATAACGTATTTTTTATGTATCAACTGTTTTATTTAGTTGTTTTGACGTTTCCATTTTTTAGTCTACGGTTTTTTAGTTTATAATTTTTAGCCAAATAGTTTATAAAAACTAATTAAAATATACAATCTCTATTTATTTGAGCGTCAAAAATTACCTTCAAAACATATGTTTTTGACGCTCAAATAAATAAATATTTAAAATAAAAATTTTATTTAATTTTAAGGTCGGTCCTGGCGTTACATCATGTCACTATGAAAATGCGTTATGTCATTACCTAGTATTTGGTGCCTATTTGAAACAAACCAGGGACAACTTGGAACAATTACTATGAATACTCGTTAATGACATAACATAATATTGCAAAAATATTGGACACTTTGTATAAAGGTTATGTTTTAAATACTTAAATTCCACGAAATATATTTTTTTTAAATACTGAAACTGTGTATTGTAAATATTTATTGTATTCTAATGTTGAAACAATCATTGTTCCTTAGTTTATATTTTATGTATCTAAACTTCCGTTTTACATATTTCCGCAATGATTTTAAGCGTAATATTTATTTACTTTTATTTTCAATTTAATTATACTATGTACATTGTACATAATAATTAATAGATATAATTATGTCTACTTAATTATATAGGCACTTTTTAAGTAACCTATCTTCAATATAACAAATGCCTACATTCTGTATTCAACAAATTAATCTAGACGTTACATGACCGAAATTCAGCACTAATATATGAAATCGTAGCTTCGTTTTCTTACCTAATTCACTTGTAAAATTTGTAAAAATTGACGTTAACTTATGTTTTTAATCCAATCGCTGAATTTTTTTAAGGCTGTGTGATCCTAAGAGATGCCCTCGTAAATAGATATTTTTCTTTTAGGGTTCCGTACCTCAAAAGAAAAAAAGAACCCTTATAGTTGTCCGTTCGTCTGTCTGTCAAGATCATTTTTTTTCAAGAACACGTGGAGGTATCAAGCTAAAATTAATATCAAATAGTCAGGTCTGCAAGCCCTTGGAGCTGTGAAAAAATCAAACTTCTAAGTCAACGCAATCAAACGAAATGGTCGTGGACTTCCTGTTGATCTAGAATCATGAAATTTGGCAAGATAGCACAAGTAAAGGGAAAAATCCGAAAAGCGTAAAGAAAGAAAGAAAGGCTTTTGAACTGTGAAATGTTTTAAATCGATTCAGCAGTTCTTTGGATTATTCGCAACAAGCAAATAAACAAAAACTTTTCCACTTTTTAACGTTAGCTATAGATGGACCACCTTCAGTGTTTCGACAGGAATCAAATACGATTTTCTCGCCAATATAATAACGTTTGAGTATCAGTTTAAATTGCAAGCTGTCATTTCACAATTAAAAATTATGTATGTATTTGATTTTACCTCTATTTAATTTTGATAGCAAAAAATTGACATGAAAATATCGTCGACTCATAAAAAGTAAAATCTGTTAAAAATATCTAACACTTAACAATATAGAATACTAACTATGGTTCAGTTAGTACCTCGCAAAAAAACAATACACCGAGTAAGCTAGAACACACGACAGTATATACAGGGTGTCGTATTAACTTAACAGTAATAATTTAATTATTAATGCAGCAGTATTTGGGGTTTGAGTTGAATGTTTATAGGCAGGATTCAAAACCAAACCGAAAACCCACCGTTATTACAACATTTTACCTAACCGAACACCGAAAAAGGAATTTTAGATAAACCATAAAGCCGTAAATAATAATAATAATGCGTTTAACGTCCGTTTCTCGACTTTATGCCATAACAGACGCCATTCGCACCATTACTATTTTTTCATCTATAACTAACATTCGTTATTTTCTACATTTTTTACAACTTCAACTTATGTAATAGCAATGGGCGAATGAAGGAATTATAGGAAATTAGGATAAGGTAGGTAATTTTTGAACTAGGAGTTTGATAGGTAATCGGCCATGGCCTCAAATAAGGAACTATCTCGATATTTATCTGGAATTAATTGAGGGAAACTATGGAAAACCTCAATCAAGATGGCCGGTACAGGAATTACCGTTTCTCGGCGAGAGGCAGTAGGAAAAAGTCCCAGTCACATCTGCCCCCGCCGGGATTCGAACCCGGTACCTCTCGAATGCGAGTCTAGTGCTGTCACCACTATTCTACCCAGCTCGGTAAAGCCGTAAATGTAAAAGTAAAAAAATCGAAATAAATAAATAGAAATATCTAAATAAAATTATCAATCAAAATTTGCAACCAGTAATACCCATGCAAGAAGACCAATTTGAAATGGACTGATCATATCTATCGCCTCACGGTTGTATAAATCAACAGTGCGGTTCCCAGTATATGGAAAAAGAGGTTAATATATTTTTTCTGGCATTTGTAAGCAGCAAACCAAATTTTGTGAGGCTTAATGCTTAATAAAAATTAATAAAAACAGTAATAGAATGAATCTTACGACTACAGTTTGAATTTTTCCGAGACCATATTTTACGATCTGAGGCATCGGTCATCTTAAAATCAACTGTTTAAGGATTTTTGAGTTTAATTACATTTCACTCAATGCCTTAATAGTCAGAAAGATAAACGGGATCAAAATATTCTGTAATCAATACATAGTTTCAGTCATTCATTATAAATTAAGGTAGTTGTCATGGTTAAGGCACACCGTCAGAAAATTTTTAATTTTTGTATACTTATTAACGACATGATAATACAATTACCCTGAAAATTTGAAGTCGATCGACCGTATATAATCCGAGATAAATTTAATTAAAAATTGGATAATTAACATTGATTGTATACGATCTCTGTGGTTCTGAACCAGTTTCTTATTTATAAAAAAAGAACTAACTCTCAAAAACTTTCCAAAAACTGACAGTCGTTCAATGCATTTGTTATGAGCTTAAAAAAAATAAGAAAAAATTTTTGACCGTCTAATTATCTATAAATAACGGTTTGAAGTTCAACAATTTATAGAAAAGTATACATGCATATGAATACTGTATGGGTTACGTTTCCACGGGTACAGTCTTGCGTACGAATTATGGATCACTTAGCTACAAGCTAGTATACTTTTGTGGCGCATATAATCTATAACGTTTTGACAATATTGTACCACGACAACTACCTTAAGATGATTGCAGTTTCGAAAGGGGGTATCGAAATCCAAAGACAAGTTTCGATAGCGGCAGTGAATTTCTACTCTCGAAATTTCATTTTCGTTTGCCGAGATAGATGTTCCACTTCTAATAAAACACTCTGTATAATGTAATACGTACAAACGTAACGTCAATGTTACAAATGAATACACACGAAACATACCTTTGCAGTGTTTATATTGTAATTTGCGAGTGGTCCGGTGTCCAGTATCGTTATAGCTGTGTTAAGATCCGTGTAAAAAGTACTGTTCTTCACCACCTGTAAATACGCACCACATGTGTCAAATATTGTGTCAAGTTCAAATCAAACGTTCGCGAATTGACGTTATTGAATAATCGATTACACTAAACCAAAAGTATTAATATTGTATTATTAATTAATTAAATTTCTTATCAAATATTATATTTTTGTAATTAAATACAAATTATTGGAGTCAAAAACTAAGTAGTACGATTTTTTGTTGTCTAACAAATTTAATTTCCGCGCGATAAATCAGTTATTTCCGATTAAATATCGTATTGTAATGAAACAATTTTTAAATTAAATATAAATATTTAAGTAAACATTCAATTTGTAAATAAACCATAATTTTAGTAGTGACTACTGAATAATCGATGATAAAGCAGAAAATTTAACAATAAACATTTTTTCAAATTTTGTAGAAAAAGTATTCATTCACCTGTCAGATTAAAAAATTACTTATTTCAAACTAAAAAAAATCATGTCAGGTCTGACACATTAATTCTTTGAATCGGTTGAGTAAAATATAATTTCGACAATTGTTATTTTTGTTTAAAAATATTCGAGAAAGTTTTTCAAAAGTAGTATGTAGGTAATTGTTATCAAAAAAAATAATAATTATACGCTTATCTGTGATTCAGTAACTTTATAATATTTAATTGTTATAAAAATAGCAATCACTATTAGTTTTTATAAAGTTTACAAATATTCATGCAATTATTTTTTAAACATAAAGTTATTCTATACAGTAACTATGCAAAATACTTCTCTAAATATTACGTAACCGTAAAAAAATATTATTTGTGATTTATATTAAATTATTTTAATAAATATAGACTAAATAAATGAATAACGTCAAGACATTTGTAGCTATTTTAGTTGCTTGTTAATTCAGTAATTTATTGGAAATAATTTCGAGGTAAGTCAAACAAATTTTGAACTGTTAATTAATTATTGCTCAAATATTCATGTGTTCGTAAAGTGTTCCAATCTTACCTAGCGGCCCAGTCCGGCTTCGCCCGGGTGTAAATGTAATATATAGGATATAAAAGATGAGAATCATTATCATTAAATTCTCAACGTGTATTGAATTTGCGCGAATTCAATCGCTTTTATTTGTGAATGTTCAAAAATCGAAGAAAAATCTTATTTCCCAAAAAGAAATTTAAAAAATTCTGTTGATCCGATCGCTACCAAACTTCTGAAGATCACCCGCTGGGCTAATCTAAAGATTGTCTGAAAATTTCATCAAAAATGGTCTACCCGTTTGGAATCCATAGATTACATATATACATCGTCTTTTATCTATATAGATTATTAAAATGTAAAAAGTGGTTATTGTGACATAACGATAATAGTTGGACATATAGTATCGCAAAGTATTTTGTAGTTATTGATATGTTCTTTAATATTGTAGAACATACTTTTGTTCTATCATCAATAGTTTCAGCAGCGCATGTGACGAAAGATGTTTTATGGCATTTTTTTTACACCTTGGGTTACGTTACTAAAGTTTTAGTAAGGATCCCTAATATTTTCTAGCAATAAATATAGCCTATGTTACTCAGGGTGAATGTAGCTTTCTAATGGTGAAAGAATTTTTTAAATCGGCACAGTAGTTTTTGAGTTTATTCATTACAAACATACAAAAATACAAATCTTTCCTCTTTATAATATTAGTGTAGATAATCAATTTCGGGGTTCAGTTCAGGAAATGAAATAGAAAAGACAAACAGCGAATTTGTTCTAAACCCAATAAAAAGTTCAACACATTCGGGCTTATGGTCAGTTTGAAACAAACTTTTACACAACCCTATACGTCATCTTTTGAAAAAAATTGTTTAGAACAATTAATTTGGCGGGTTTTCACAGGAACTGAAATTCACTTTTTGAAAAATAAACCGCATGAGTCAATAATTTTGAACTCATTAAAAAGCTCAGTAAGTTTTTGGGTGGTTGCTAATTTAAAAGAAGTTTCAATTTTTTTTTACTAAAGTACTTCAACTTATTTAGATCATGTATAAAATTTAATACTATTATAAAAACTATTCAGTTACGAAAAGAGTTTTAAAAACCAGAAAAAATTGTTATGATTTTTTTATACTTTTGAACTTGGATAAAACCATTGTAGGCCAGGGGTAGGGTAGTAAACACAAGCCTAATTCGGAATTAGTTATAGGGGAAATCTGCGGAAATAATTTTATTCCTTTCCCCGGCAGGGGCAGATGTGGCTGGGAATTTTTCCTACTGCCTCTCGCCGAGAAACGGTAATTCCTGTACCGGCCATCTTGATCGAGGTTTTCCATGGTTTCCCTCAATTAATTCCAGATAAATATCGAGATGGTTCCTTATTTGAGGCCATGGTCGATTACCTATCAAATTCCTAGTTTCTAAAATTACCTACCTTATCCTAATTTCCTATAATTCCTTCATTCGCCCATTGCTATTACATAAGTTGAAGTTGTAAATAATGTAGAAAATAACGGAAAGTGGTAGATGAAAAAATAGTAATGGTGCGAATGGCGTCTGTTCTGACATAAAGTCGAGAAACGACCGTTAAACGCATTATTATTTATTATTATTATTAATTTTAATCCTTTCGGTTTAGGTCTGAAATGAACATACTTAGTATATTCATTGTTCATTTCAGATCTAAACTGAAAGGTTTAAAACAATTTACAGCTTTTCCTTAATCAGTTCCGAATTAAAATCCTTAACCTGTAATTCTATTAGCGATGGTTAAACAAAATTAAACAATTTATGGATTTATTTTTAGTTGACTCAAAAACCATTCAGCTGTGGTGAAGAGTGTCGAAAACTAGTAGAAAATTATAAAAGTCTGCATAATGTTTAATTCATATGATTTATATGATAAAAATCAATCTTATGAAGCGTTGATTCCGTTAATATTGCACAGCCAAATTTATTACTTATTTATATGTAGACTAACAGACATTATCAGTCTAATTATCCTGTGTCAAGCGCTTAACTAAACTTACAAAATCTTACTGCGCAGAA
Organism: Venustoraphidia nigricollis; assembly: GCA_034508555.1. Taxonomy (NCBI): domain Eukaryota; kingdom Metazoa; phylum Arthropoda; class Insecta; order Raphidioptera; family Raphidiidae; genus Venustoraphidia; species Venustoraphidia nigricollis. The sequence continues at coordinate 2,137,422 of JAVRKA010000058.1, read as the reverse complement.
GTTCCTAGAAAAATAATGAAAAATCAAATGATAAAAATACTTCTCGTGGCTACTTTGGGGATATAACTTAGAGTCCAAAAGAAAGACACACAAATAATAATAATAATAATAAAGTTTATTGCAGCCAGGCAATTGGAGCAGATTTAATCCTTTAAGGATTGGTCTTCCATCTCTCCTTCGATTACATATAGTAAAATTACATAAAAAATACATGACAAAAATAACTATCCAAAATGAAAATTAAGGAGGGATCAATATATTTTACCGATTTAAGAGTTTCTTATTAATAGTGCTAACTATGGTTTTTATTTGATAGTTTCCATGTGAAATGACCTGGTTCAATATGGCACTTTCAAGCTCGTTTAATAATAGTGTCTTGCAATAATATATCATCAGCATTAATAATTAGTATTGATAACGACTTCGCAAAACATAATATACTCGTTAACAGTGCATATTATCAGATAATAGCATAAACAAACAATCAAATTTATTTTTGGTGTTCCATGCTAAAATTAGTAAAATGAAACACATCATGCTGCGATGTTTGTCTGTTACAGAAATTTTTCTCAATGACCCAATTACAAAAGGGAAGTACGAAAAGTTAAATTTTGTTTAGGGGTCAGAGATGAAAGGAGAGGCAAAAACAATGTTTTTTGTAAGGTCATCGTGGTGGGTATCAAACGAAAGCTTGGTAAAACGCAAATTCAAATATATATTCATAATTTCGAAAAAAAATACTTGTACAAATAGCTGGTATTATAAGATTGACGAATATTATCGGCATTGTTTACGTAAGTTAATTTCTTCAGGATTGCATTGCATAAGATACTTTTTGATATTCTTTTTTAATCTTAACAGTACACTAATCATGCAAGTTTGGCTTGCGCTGAACCGATTTTTATGTTATATATGTTAGCTAATCGAAATTTAAAATAAAATAAGCATTCTTTAAACCTAAGCAGCGATATTGCCACTTATTGTTTTACCCCAAGATTTTTTAAGTTCTATCTAGAACAAAAGCTTTTTAATCTTTATTAAAGGGTTAAATTTCAATTTTAACTTATTCCCGAGAGCTCAATCGACGATTTTTGGCGTAATTTGTTTTTAACACCTTAATGCAATCCTAAACCTTAAATATAACTAAATAGAGTTCGTGTGGCAATGGATTTCAATAATTTAAAAAATTTAAATGCTTTAAATCTTTCGAGAAGTTTCCACGCATGCAATATGCAGATACCGCGAACACCATCTAACCAACGCAACGCTAATACACTATCGACGTTGCCATACAGCTATATACACTATTAATTAATTAATACTTTGTTAAGATACAAATACATTGAATCACTGATGCAAAATGGTTCACATTTTTTTAAATTTTAAGAAAATATTTAAAAAATAAAAACCTTGCTGGAATTATAACAAGTTCATTAACTTAAATTATTTTATTTGTATGCAAAATATGTACACGGTCTCTTGTTAATATTTTATTCAGTGAACAATCTTAAATTAAATATCAGTCAAGTTCTTCATCGTCCGACCTCAACAACACTTTCATTGTCGATGTCACAGTCTAGATATGCACCAGTCAATGCCACTTTAATGTTAAATATATACAGGAGAAATATTTGTCAAATAAACACAATAGAAATCCGATTATCCGACATAAACGTAACTGAAGAAAAATAAGTTTTTTATTCTAAAGTCCCAATTAATTTTTGGAACGAAGTTCCTTATCGCGGGTTAGCGAGGGGACCTAGCCGAGAAAAAATGTAACATGTCACGAAAAACCGTAAGACAAAAATGTCACGAAAAACCGGTAGACGTATAATGTATACTGGTATACGGTGATACCGGGTGTTTTTAGATTATACCGGATGTTTTTTGATTATACCGGGTGTTTTTAGATTATACCGGGTGTTTTTAGATTATACCGGGTGTTTTGAGATTATACCGGGTGTTTTGAGATTATACCGGGTGTTTTTAGATTATACCGGATGTTTTTAGATTATACCGGGTGTTTTTAGATTATATATAACGCGTTACGAAAAACGTCTTATACGAAAGGGACTTCGTTCCAAACGCGTGTCCCGCGACACGTTCCAAGTTTTTATATAAATTTTTTCCCATATTTTTCACTAATATAAGAAATGAAACCAACAAACTGAATTAATAATTTCGACCTCCAAATGACAGCCAGCAGCTCACATACGTATGCAGATCGAAAATCAATCAAATCCGACGATGAATGGCAAAATTGGAATTTGTGACCGTCCTCTTAGTTTTTTTAATACTTTTTTAGTTCAAAATTCTAATTTTAGCCTCGAAATCGTATTCAGTGTGTAGACAACAGAAATAAATCCAGGTCATTAAAATTAAAAGAAATGGAAATGTTGGCCGCCTGCCTCATCTTGAATTTTGAGAGTTTCTGGGTCATTTTTTATCTAGTTCAATATCCAAAAATGGGCTTTGTAGCATGCTCATTCATAGAGCAAAATGCCATGTCTTTATACACAAATAAATAATTATTATGGGATTCCGCTGCATTAAATGGATATAATAAACAATTAAGATTTTTATGGATATTAGTAGATAATTACATTACTCCACAAAATAAATCCTTGACATTCCATGAAGTTATGAGTGATATTTTGAATGCACAAATTAAAATAACACAACATAATTCATGGGAATACTAAATATACACAATTGTATTTCTCTGAGTAATTCTTAGAAATAATTTTCATATTAAATGGTATAATTGACAATAATGTAATACATTCCTTATAAAAATTTTAATCTAATTTATCAACAAAATATGCACTGGTTTAATCCTCAGAAAGCTAATTGTTCATTGAACTAGTAGATATTATGTAGATGGATACAGAATACCAAACAATTTGACATTAACTTTGTGAGGTTGATAATTGACAAACTTAATAAAAAATAAGTTTTCCACGTAATAATCTGACATAGAATGAGAAATTAATGATTTTAGAATTTTTTTTCGTTACCTATATTATGAAACATTCCTTCATGCCAAATTTCAAAATTCTAGGTCAATGGAAAGAACCCAATAGGGTCGAATGTATGACAATACGTGATTTTTAAAAAAAATATTTGCAATGAGTTAGAGGCTTGAGTTTTTTACAGGACTATGGGTTTGTAGATGTTAATACTAATTTCAACTTGAAACCTATGGCCATTCTTGAGAAAAGGGGTTTTACAAATAGATGGATCTATTGTTTTTAAAGGTATAAAAAATTGTTGAAAACGTGTCAAAACATATTTAGTTAGGAAGAAATTGACATCTGGAAATTCTTTATGTGAAGCATTCTTTATTAGATGTTCGTAGTTTTTTTTTCTTTTAAAATTCGATTTTCTGGTTTATGATTCCTAATGATATCTTGTTAAAAAGTTGCATAGCTACCAAAGCAATTAGGGGTGCATTGTGTGTGTGTGTGTGTGTGTGTTTTTTTTTTTTTTTTTTGTATAAACAATAGATCTACAGACCTTTTTAAAATATTATTTATTATTATTAAGCAGTTTAGCCAGCTTTTGAAAAGTTAAAATTTTTGTCGTCGAAAAACTCCGAAACGGTATTTCAATCAATGAAACGTTTCAATCTCAGAGTTAAGTCCATCCACCCGCTATTTATGTAAAATATTGACTCATCAAGTTTTGAAGTTAAGCATTTTTGAAAAAAACATTCAATACATTCTAAATGTAGATATAAACTAAGAGCCAAGTTTTGACCATATATATTTTAAAACTATTTAATAAACCTATTATTTAATGTGTTTTTAATTACCAATCTAAATTAATTCGAAAGCATATCAATTTAATTTACACGTCTTAATAATTTTAAATGAAAACCATGGTGAGAAAATTTCGTGCACAATTCATATTATAGAAATCGTGTTTAATTTTGTAATTTCATATTTCCCTACGTGGGCAGATGTGGCTGGGACTTTTTCCTACTGCCTTTCGCCGAGAAACGGTAATTCCTGTACCGGCCATCTTGATTGAGGTTTTCCATGGTTTCCCTCAATTAATTCCAGATAAATATCGAGGTGGTTCCTTATTTGAGGCCATGGCCGATTACCTATCAAACTCCTAGTTCAAAAAATTACCTACCTTATCCTAATTTCCTGTAATTCCTTCATTCGCCCATTGCTATTATATAAGTTGAAGTTTAATAAATGTAGAAAAAACGGGAAGTAGTAAAATGAAAAATAGTAATGGTGCGAATGGCGTCTGTTATGACATAAAGTCGAGAAACGGACGTTAAACGCATTATTATTATTATTTTTTATTATATTTCCCTACGTGTTTTTTCTTTCTCAAAATTTGCGGCCGATAAATATAGATTCTAAAGTCAAGGGTTGGGTTAAATTACTGTCTCACAAAAATCATTCTGTTTTAAAGGATTTTGATATCGTATAAAATACATTTTCTTTAGAGAAGAAAATGCCAACTCATTTGCGAAACTTCACTGGAGTTGACATTAAATGTACGACGAACCCTAACCTAACCTAACCTAATTTTGTTGTCAAATTATTTTGCATTTTTTAGTTCATAAAAGCGTATCGTTTTAGTTTTTACCAATCTCTAAAGCCCATAGGCCAGTCTACGGTATTATACGTGCCACGGTTCTAAAAGGTTCTGAAGTTAGATGCAAATGGAGGCTCGCGCTATATTATTATTTTTAATTTTGCTTTAATCTAAAGGTCTAATTCCTTGCATAAAGTCATCCAAAAAATTATTTTTCGTGCTTGTCTATGCAAAACTGTATTAGGCATCTTGATCAATTAACAATCAAAGAAACAACTTAATAATAGCATACTAGACTGTACTTTATAGCAGGAAAGCGACAAGTGACACGACAACCAGCGATAACCAATCACCGACGAGCGCACGTTCTGTGCCGGTAACTGGGAGGTGATGGGAGTCTTCCTTTCCCCCAAAACAACCAGAACGGGTCTAAAATATGCATTTGCGACGCTGTTTGTGACTAACTTCAGAACCTTTTAGAACCGTGGCGAGGATTATAATACAGTTGTAATGCATTCTCTAATTCTTATACAATTTATACGTGCCTTTTGAATGTAATTCCGTTAAATCGTGTGACTGATAAGCGACCACATAATGTGTCAAGTAATAGCAAGTGAAATTTATGATAATTCACTATAACTTGTTATTAGTTTCAATTAAAGTAGCGTTACAGTGTTAGCAAATCATCCACACGCGATTGTCGCGTGATTTAGAAGTTGTAGGTGAAATCTAATAGATTAGTGGGAATCTCCACTGTTAAAGTTTTACTTGATTTATTTATGAGGCATCCTTATTAATATAATTCAAATGTCATTGTCTTAAGTGAGTTCTATTTTACCAATGAGTAAGATTTACTGGTTGTCTCAGACAAATTAGAGAATTGTGAATTGGGCTAAATAAACTTCATTAGGTACCTACTTATAAAATTATCCGCTATTCACAAAGTACAATCAGCAAATATTGTACCCTGTTCTAATGCCGTATATATCGTGTTGTCTATGGTACTATTTTAGTGGCTCAGTCTACGAAATAGTAGGTTATATTTCAAGTGCGCGAACTATTATTTTATAACGCAATGTAACAATATTGTAAAACAAGTCCCTAGCGAGTTTTCTAGAGTCACACAAGTCATAAAATAGGCATGCCCAAAATATCGGTATATTATTATTATTATTATTAATATTTTTTGCACGTATCTCCTCTAAAATAGCTGATTTTCACTGCATAATAAGTATGGGTAATATTAATACATTCGACAGTTGAGATTTGGATTGTTTACGAAGTCAACATCTCTGTCTCTGTAGCAACTGAAATTACTGTTGGATTGGTAAAATCGCAGCTCTTCTGTTTTACTTTACGCATTAGTGCGAAATGAGTAATTTTACTACCACTGTGCAGGCATGAAAAGCAGATATTTTATAGGAGGTCGTGCAAAAAGATACGTTTAATCATTATTCTGACTGCGACTAGATTTCACATATAAATGCACAATTTATAGCAGCAGTTCTTTAACTGAACTCCATGGAAAAGAATTCAAAATAATGTCTACAAAACAATGTTTCAAGGCTCAACAGTGCAATCGTGAATCGGCAGACCGAAATCGGCAGTAATTTTCATGCTGGAAAGCTATTGATCCACCTATAGACTATAGTCTATGTTTTATAGCAATATATATTTAACATTTACGCAAAATTAAAATTTTGTATTAATAGCGTTTTTTAATTTTGATGATCTTTCGGTTCCATAAGACATAAGACAGTATTTGCCCGATTACCCACTAGTCTCAACGGGGCCGTGTACAAACAACACTTATATTGTTAATCAAATAGACCACACTAGATTTTTATTTAACTACTATCAGAAATGTTGCCCTTTTGCGTTACTCACGTCCAACTATAATAAAAATTGAAGACCGCTCATATGCAAACGAAATAAAATTGAACTCGTGACTCTATTCAAAACTAGGTTGACTTTAATCATGGAAAATTACTGCTAGTTTATTAATTTAAGAATAACTGTTCGCTTATCAGTAAGAAGTAATGGCTTTAAGATTCTAGTTTCCAGCTCTTTGATGTTAAGAAATAACACTATTGTAGAAATAATTGATATTAAACTATTCACTACTATTTGTCTTGAACTCTAAAACAGATTTCACCTAAATTTTTGATTAGCCTTTGCAGGATTATTAAAAATCTTTAATCTCTTACCAGACTATAACACATCTCTAACATTAAGCTAGCAAAACAAATACATATTAAAAAATGAGAAACTGTGACCAATTATACTTAGAGATTAGATGAATTCTCAAATTTGACAGCCTGACTAGGTGTGTACGTCAGACATAATTATTGCTTCTTATTAATGATCCACCATAACTAGTCATTTCGACATTAAGTGAATACTTAAATGCCCAGCCATGTATTTGAAGAATGTATTTACGAAATATAAATTAATAATTTTGTTCACATTAAATTTCTTTAATAAATTGGTCTACCAAATCATATAGATTTTATATAAGGTGATTATTTATCAAAGATCAATAATTCATATTTTCTTTTTTTTTGCGTAAGTAAATGTTTTCAATGCAGCTTTCGCGTACAGTAATTTTCACTTAAGGCGCAATATAGGCAAGATTTGTTTACAATATTTTAATTCAAAAAAGGAACTGTGTATTTAACACTACGCACTACACACGTGAAAGTAGTATAATCGAAAAACAAACAAACAAAAAATTATAATGCCACCGCTCGCCGGAATCCTATACCTTTAGGCTACGAGGCAGCCGCTATACCTCACACGCACAACGTTGTACGGCTAGTTTTTATAGTAAGGATACACGTGGACTGCAACGTTTCGTTACACTTTTAATCTCATGAATCAATTTCACCCTACCGTATAACAGATGTTTTCCGAGATTTAAGACTATTTTTGGGAAAGTGTTTTAAATCGTACCCATAAATAAGTTCCCAAAAATAGTCTCAAAACTCCGGATAAAGTGTCTGGTTTTACGTAAATATTTTTAAATCTATCTAATGAAGTTGCTATAAAAATTTTAGCGTGAATCAATCACTTATTTTTTTTATTTTTGAAAATTAAACTTTGGGATGTTTTGGTTTAATGTTAACTCCTCTAAAAGTGTCTGTCAACTTTCGAATAGTACTTATTGGCTTTTGAATCAAACACTTTTGTTGGCACATATTTTTTTAAAACCTTCCCTGTATGTGCAGTACCTGGCGTACCCAATTAGGACAGGCAAACGCTCATTTACCTATACATCTTGCTTATATATATACTATTGTATAAAATTTCTACCTGAATCAAACACTTCATGAAAAATGCCTGCATGTGGGAGTTTTTAGTTTTGGTTCATATCGGTACGGTACAATCGGCGCTTAAGAACGATCCCATCTAATGAAATTTACGCTTAATCTTATCATATGGAACACACTTAGTGCACATACAAATTTCAAGCTTCATGATTTATTGATACGACTTTTAGAAGAATACATAATACCTAAGTGGATATGTCTAATGTTTAGAATGAGTTTTGTATAAAATTAGGACGTAGTAAAAATGGCTTGGCCATTATTTCGCCAATCATCGTAAACAAATTGTTGCATGAGTGATTTTAACAGTTTAAAAATCAATAAATTAATCATAAAGCTTGTGTCCTTCAACAAATGACAATCACGCTTATAAAAATGAGATCAGTTTGAAGTAATCATTTTTTTTATTGCGCAAAATCGTTTATTATATCTGTGACTTGCATTATGGCGACAGTGAATTTAATTAATGAACGTCGCGATAAAAAACTGAAATAAAGCATAGCCAATAGCACCTCTGAAATCATAGGAAACATTTCAAAAAAAGTTTCACAAAAATTCGTCAAATAGTTTTTTAGTTAAACCTATCCAAACGCGCAAATATACAATGAATTTTATCTACATAATATATTCATGTTATATTGTTTGGTGGTTTGGATATATGTATAGGTTAATCTCTGAAACTACTGAACCGATTTTAAGAATTCTTTCACTAATATAAAGCTACACTATGTCTGGGTAATATAGGCTGAATTTTATTTTGAAAAAAAAAATAGGTTTTTAGTTCCAAATCTCAATATTGTAAATCAAGTCGGAAGTAAAAACGCTGTTTGACTCCTTTAATAGCATTCGCTGACCAATTGATTAAATATATAGATCAAATAGTTTGCTGGAAATATACTCGACATGTAATAGAACGTTTTGGGTTTGAATCCAACTATGGTCTCTTTAGAAAAAAATATAATTTCGACTTTTGAGTTATTAATATTGCCTAACACTGCTAAATTGATTCTATTACGATGTGATACGAAACAAAACTTAGATTTGTCTACCTGTGCCTAATAAATATGGTCAAGCCGTAAGCTTCACTACTGTTTTCGCTGCCGAGTGAGGCACTGCCTCGCGAGGCAACCCTGTAATGAAAGTAAGAACGATAATAAGAAGCGGAGCTTTCCCGGTTTTAAAGACGTTTAAAATAGTTTATAAGATTTAAAAATTATATCATATTAGCAAAATTAAATTGTTGCGGGAAAAACGATAAAACATTGTTTCATCTCAACTGCGTGCGGAACTGCGGATAGCGGCTAGTATATATTAGTATAGATCAGGGGTCTTCAAACTTTTTAGCGTAAGGGCCACACTGAGTGCTCTACTAGTTCTCAAGGGCCACGGCCTATCCCATCTGCCCTGGGCTCATCGTAGCATCAATATAGTTTTGAATTACGCGCAAAATATTTACAGATCCAAATAAACGGATGAACATTTGAAGTCGCTGCTGATAATTTCCGTTGCGAACATTCGTCAGTGGAAAGTCACAGCTACATAAGTCTGATTGATCATAATAAAGTTATGTTTCTTTTTTCATTTCAATATGTAATTGTCCTACAGTTAGTAAGATATTCAATTTAATTATGACGGGCCAGATAAAGGGCATATTCGATCCGCTGCTGCGGGCCACATTTGGCCCGCGGGCCGTAGTTTGGAGACCCCTGGTATAGATTATTGTATTGTATAAAACTGCTTATTCATTAACTATTAATTAAGGTAGCTGTAATTATAAGCACATAAGCCAGATATTACATAACAAAATAATAATTACAAACAATTAGAAAATAATAAAACAAAAAATAACAATTTAAATGTTTTTTCATTTATGGCGACGTCCAACAGTCCAAGAACCTGAAATGATTGCAATTTAACTTGGTTGTCATATATTTATAAACTACTTTCAACTTCTACAAAAGTTTTAATAAACTTATGAATGGGATCGGTATATATTTTTTTCTTAGTTGTAATCTACGTTACCAATAGATTGCTAAACACTTTTTTGAGAATTTGACGGAAGCTTTTTCTTTAAAAAACATTTCCAAAAATGTACATATATCAATGTAATTTTAAACACAGACTAATGTCACTACCGAAATGGCATAGATAATATTTTTTCTCGACTGTCTACAATCTAGATCTACTGTGTCACGTCCATTAATCTGTGCGAACTACAAGAAAGATAGTTTATATACATCTCTTTCCATACGACATCATATGGCCTTTTATGCTCATCGTGTATAAAATATGTCTATAATATTTCTTTAATTCTTGTTTGCAATTAAGAATGTAAACATCGCTGTAGGATGCACCTACATTGGATCTATATTTCTTCCGACCCATCTCAGTCAATATGACTTATGAGAAGCTACATTGCAAAGTGTAGTCCGATTTCCCGACCAGTGAAGTCACATTGAAATCTTGGTACGTATTTGCTTTTCTTCCGATGTCAGCTGACATCGGATTGGGAGAAATATTAATCGAATGTAGGTGCAGCGTAGATAACAAATAATGCCCAATGTATTGTATCACCGCTATAGATCCGACTTAAAGATTCCACCTTACATTATTTTTACGATACTGAATAAGTAAGTTGACGGAATTTTAATAGACTACGCAGTGCATTGATTGCCAATAAATAAAAACTTTCTACGGCAGTCTTATGTCAATGTAATTTCAACAGTACACCGGCACGTGCTTAGTGGTAGACATTACTACTTCTGAAACACAAAGCCTTGAAAAGTCATGACTTCTTTGAGAAGGAAGATATCAATCAAAATAATAATAATACATAATATTATAATATATGTATACATGATGCAACTGAATACAATAAATACAGTGGTACCTTGATATACATACGAGTTTTTTGAGATACAAAAGTGAGTCCCACGCGTCTCGAATTTTCTCACGCCTCAGACCTCAATCAGTACTTTATCAAATTTGTTTTCATAACCATGGATCTGAAGAAAGTGGGTAGAAAGGTCAGTGCTCAGAAGAAGATGATATCTATTGAATTAAAGCGTGAAATCATATAGGAAAATATGACCAAGGTGTGCAGGTGATTAACTTGGCGAGGCAGTATGGACGTAGTACTTCAAACAGAAGGAGTCGATAAAGGGTATAACGCCGGTTAACAGTGCTGGATTACTTTCACACAGTTTGTGCTGAGACCCAGCGGTAAGAGGTGAGGTAGACAAAAGACATATTGTGGGTGTGACCTTCTTTAGCTCTGTCTCACTCGATTCATCCGCACGTTTCAATTTTAGCTGGTGTCCACTCCGAGGCTAAAAGATGCTATTGCAAGGGTGCCGCTATCAATTTTTGGAAATATTTTGAAGATTTAAAAAACTTTTCCGAAAAAGGAAAAGTCACTTTAGGTGTGTGATGGAACAGTTTTGTGAAATAAGTACGAATAAGGTCGTAGTGTGACATTGAAAACGTGTTTTTTGGCACAATTAATGTCAACTTTTTTCTAGTAAATTGTACATAAATTACAAAAGTAGTTCATTAAAGACATAGATTTGTCCTTTATCTTCCTTACAGAGAAAGAATTTTTGCAGAATGTTGACAAATAAGTCTGCAATCAGTTGACAGTCGAAGCTCTATTTTTAGCTTAAATTCAGAGCGTTCCGACAGCCTTAAGGGCGTTATAATAAGCTACGGACTTCTCTCAATGAAAACATGGAGAAACTGCTGATGGTGTGGGTGACGGAGAAGCAGCTTTAAGGAGATGTAGAAAAGCAGGAGCAATTTTGGGGGCTGGTGCGGATTAACGGCATTTCAATTAATTTAAATGGGGAAATTTGCTTTGAGATATTGGCACGGTTACGGAACGAATAAAACTCATATATCGAGATACCACTGTATAATGTACATCAAGTACATATAAAACCATCCTAGTTCACGTGTTGGGCCAATGTCATTATCACGGTTGTCCTCTGTTCGTTAATTAATATAAGTACCTACTTACTATACAAGCTGTACCCAGTATGTAGAGTGTAAACGGTTATCACTTGTAATCAAAGCGATCATAATTAATATAAGAACTCTGGCTATTAGAATGATAACGCGATGATGCAATTTTTTATTGGTTGCCACTTCAACTGGTTAACCAACTACCGAGTACCGAATAATGCGAGTAGAATGCCACTCGTGACATAATATCATTCTGTCCGTTTTACTGCACTTATGTCCTTCAAAATGCGTGGACCTATTTAATATGTTTTGCTATAAAAGAATAAAGACAATTCTTATCCAAGAAACATAAAGATCTTTATTCAAATGAATTCATAATTGAACTGATTAATATTGAATCAAAAATATTTTAAATCGAAAAAATGTTGTATTACAAAGTCATTGCAGATACTTATATAATTAGTCTAACTGTACATTAGAAACTTGAAATTAAATATACATAACACTATTTTAAAATACTTCTTTGAGAGTACAACGAAAGATAACAACAAATAATCTGCTTTTTTTAACTTTCGAGCGACAATAGAAGTGCAAAATTTTTGAAGTAAAACAACTGCAGTTAAACTCAGATTTTTTCTACCAGAAGTAATTTTTTCTCACGGAAGTAACGTTCAGTTTATGCAAAGGACTATCGACACTTACGATATTTGCGCGTGTCAAATAAATGTAATGTCTCAACTGATTAAATAAATATCATCATAATCATATAATGCGTGGTTGAGAAGCAAAAATCTGCATTTGAAAATACATATTTTCGCTTTAATTTGTGTTGATGTAAAAACGTTTAATTTATTTTTATTTAACTTATATTTATTTAATTTATTTAAATAAATAATATGTGAATGAACATTTGTATCGACAAAAATTATAAAAACAGTATTTACTATACTGTTTTTAAAATTACCAAATAAAATACACTGTATTTACCCTCATAGTGTTTGGAAGGATAAATGGCTCACATCTTTAGAAGCAAGGTTACAGTTATCGAAGCATACAAATAATTTCATTAGAATTACAAAATATTTTTATTACATTCTGCATTGTAATGCCTGTGTGATTTAACTATTATATTGCAATTTTATTGTAATTTAAAAAAAAGTTACTGAACTATGTCAGCAAAGGAATGTTCATATACTGCACACTTTTGAAAAGAAATTATACATTTTCTGATTTTGAAATTATTTTCATTACATTGTATTAATTTTCCACGGAACCTCGTTATAAGGTTTTTTAGTGTATTTGCCATATGGCAACATACACTATTGGCGTCGGTCGGATGGCGGGACGTTTCATAACCTCCTAAACACTTTGGCACCATTTTTAAAAATGTTTATATATATATATATATATATATATATATATATGTACGCGCGATAACTTTCGAAAGAGTTAATTGATTTCAACGAAATTTGGGCCACGTGTTGAAATCCATCACCGCAAGAAGTCTATTTAAAATGGGCCTAATCGGGCTATTTTAAGGGTAGTTTTTAGGGGTTGAAAACTGTTTTTGGGCCCCAAAATACCGAAAAAATTCTCCGAATCGTTTCAAAATTGAAATTTAACCCTTTGGTAGTGATTAAAAAGTGTCCCCACAATTTTAATAAAATCGGCCCGACAGGACCGGATTTACAAATTTTATGAAAACACTAGTTTGCAGATAGTGACTTATTTATTGAAGGGTGTATTTAATTCGGTGTAGACGTTAGATTGATAATAATATTACAATTAAGAAAAAAATGTTATTTTAAGGGGTGTATTAAGGGGTTAAATTTTTTATTTTGTCCAAAAACAAACTTAATTTCACATAATAAAAGTATAAAACCACACGGCCCTATACAAGCAAATACACTATATTGTCGGCAGGGTTTTGGCACTGCGACCCGGGTTTTTTTTAATTATAACCTTAACATTACATATTGCATACAAGCATTAGAAAACAAACTGTAGTGTGAAAAAAATAATCATTTTTTATGCAATATTGATAAAGCAATAAACTCTAATCAAAATGACTTCATTCTAAAAACCGACACAAAAACTATAATAGTAGTTTAATAGTTTCTGATGCGTGATGACACATGCACGTGACACGTATTGTTTTTTTTTTGCACATACCTCCTAAAAATAGGTAATTGTCAAATATTTTTCAAGGTTTTTGACTGTTCAATTATAGAAAAAAGTTCACTTCCATTTGTAGTTTGCACTGAATGTTCATACATTTACTATATACGTTTCGCATTTCTTTTGTTTTACTTTACGTACTAGGGTGAAATGGATCATTTTACAACCACTACACAGGCATGAAAAGCAGTTACATATTTTATAAAAGGTGTGAGATACAAAAAATAACACACTATATTAATTTATTTAGCATATTACTAAAGAGGTTTTGTACAAATTTTCACAGTGCCTCAAATACCTACCCAAAAATGTCTAACAGCTCTCGGGTTATAAGGGTTTCACGAAGAAGATTTAAGGGTCTCACATTTGCTCGTAACAGTCAAAAAACATATTTTTTCTAAGCATATGTATTCATTAAATGCATAATATATTATGATAAATTAAACTATGTGTTTAATGAATACATATGTTTAGAAAAAATATGTTTTTTTCGGCAAAGTAATTCTATGTCATCGCGCTTACCGGAATTAATTTTAAGTAAAAATCAAAAATGACTTTTTGGTAACCCGTCCGGATCTAATTAATTATTGTCACGTCGAAACCTGACAGTTAAAAATATATCTCTCATTAGTAAGAATCGGTTGTACAACAATTTATTAACAACGCAAATGAAAAGATACAATCTAAAAAGTAAAATACCTTGCATACTGTTTGATTTTTAACGATAAGAATTTCACTTATATAGGAATTCAATTTGTTTAATTTATTTTAATAATTAATTTACGATGAAATTTACAGGTTAATATATTTTGAGAACATTCTTTGCAAGTTCTTGATCTAATAATAATTATACTTTTTAATATATTTTCAAAAATGTAGATGCGACGTAGCTAGATCAGACAAAACAATAATTATGTAATACGAAAAATACAATAACTGAGTAAATATAAAGTGTAAATTGGTTGCTGACTTACAGGCGTATAAATAGAAGTATATAGAAAATTGGAACAAAATATTATACAAAGTAGCATTGTCAGAAAGTTATGGAAATGATAATAAGAAATTACTAAATGTTGAAAGAATAAACAGACAAGTTTAAATTATATTTAATTTAAATAAATTTCGCAGAATAAAGGGTCAGTGGACATTAATGGGCAAAATTATTACTTTTATTGTCAACCTTTCGTTAAAAACGTGATTTCTTCAGGGCTTTACAAATTGGAGAAATAAATGTTATTAATTATGGAATAAAAAACGTATACAATAAATAAATAAAGTACAAACACATATAGATAACCAATTAAAATAAAAGGTAAAATACAAATTACCAAAATACTTTCATTACTCCCGCCAAAAACGTCTCTGTATTATAATCCCATCAAAACTTTGTAGTTTTGAAAAAGATTCAGAATTGTTTTTTTTTTCTATTTTCAGAAGTATGAAGTCTAGAATAAATTTCGAACAACTAATATTAAAACGATTGCCAATATTATCATGGTTACCAAAATACAGAATAGAGGACGGCGTTTCGGATTTGGTAGCTGGAATCACAGTTGGTTTGACCCTTATGCCTCAGGCTATTGCATATGCCGCCTTAGCGGGATTAAGTCCACAAGTAAGTTTTAAAAAATATAACATAATAAATAATTTCAGGGGCATGCGAGTACCCGAAATATTGAGTACTTGTTGAGAATTAAAAGGACTTGATCGTCGAGTCTAACAAAAAAATTCGAATGAAAATAGAAAGTTGGTTATTTTGTCTGCAAGAATTATAACTGGTAGGTGAGTCGAAATAACAGGATTTTTTTCAAATTTAATCGAATAGTACCTATAGGGGTAAAATTTTGACTTTCAGGATTTTCTTTTTCGACACAAATCCAGTATATTTTAATAAATATTCGATTCGAGTCGAGTTAAGTAGAGTCAAGAGAAACACTCGTAACTAAATACATACCGAAAAATGTTAGAAATATTTTTCAGTACCTGTATAAGCTTTTTTCCGTTCTATTCGATTCAAAAACTAAATATATTTTATTAAATATTCGATTTCGATCAAAAAAATAACTTTAATCTCCAAAAGAAATACCCACTACTCGCAAGCCCCTATACGTATGTTGGTAGCTATTTTGTAGGGTGGTGCTAAAAAAAATAAAATAAAATATAGGCTTTGAAGAAGTAATTAATAGAGATTTGAAACGCGCGGCAAATAATTTCAGATATTCCTTATTAAAATGTCCCGTTCACTATTTATATTGGCTTTATAAATATTGTTATTAATAATAACAGTTATGTTTTTCAGTACGGATTATATTCAGCATTTGCCGGTAGTTTGGTGTACATAATTTTTGGAACATGCCCAGAGGTAAACATAGGACCTACGGCACTGATATCATTGCTAACTTATACATACACACATGATACAGATCCGAAATTTGCAGTTCTTCTTTGCTTTCTTGCCGGCTGCGTTCAGCTAATTTGTGGAATATTAAATTTAGGTACGTTGTGCGAATTTAAATTTTTTTTAATTCATGTTTGGAAATGATTTGTATTCTAAGGGTCAGCACACACAAACTACTTTGTGTGCGATTGACTCCGAATTACGTAATCGAACTAAAATTTCGACTACATTTAAATAACGATAGATTCGGCTAATTTCGCAGCCTACGTATAATACGCGCCACGGTTCTAAAAGGTTCTGAAGTTAGTTATAAACAGCGTCACAAATGCAGTCTTCGTTTCAAACCCCATACCGCATAAAATGGTTACAGCTCTTCCGACGTTAATTTAATGCTAAAGACTTCGAGTAAACGTCAAATTACGAATCAAGAAACACACCACAGCTAATACAAACGAGCTTTTTGAAAAAAGTTTTGGCAACATGTGAAAGATAACGTAATTTATAATTTTTTAAAGCTGCAAGTTTTCGCAGAAACTATTTTTCAATTTTTAGCCTGTCAAGATCTGTTGTATGATTCTTGACTCTTCATTTGGTTGTTAAACATTCATTGTTACAATGCTAAATCAGAAAAATTTATTTTTATCCACCAGCACCGTCTGGACTCAAACCAGAATCTTTCCACTTTAACTGATAACTCATTCCGCCGCGAAAGTGGAAAGATTCTGGTTTGAGTCCAGACGGTGCTGGTGGTAAAAATAATTTTTTTCTGATTTAGCATTGTAACAATGAATGTTTAACAATTAAATAGCAAATGTTCTGCAGCTTGTAGAAATTAAAACATCTTATCTTCATTTGGTGTTTATCCGAAACCTTCAGTTTTAAAGATGTAGCTTCGCGAGGACTGTAACCGTTCTTTGTTTTTTTGAACGAGGGGGTAGAATCTAAGGTGAAGGAATGCAGAGGATATTTGATAGCATAAACTCTTAATCAAACTTTTTATAGAAATGGTAAGGTAAAATTATGTCAACCTGTTTCAGGATTTTTAGTTGAATTTATATCGGTACCCGTAACTACTGGATTCACATCCGCCGCTGCGTTAATCATCGCTTGCTCGCAATTTAAAAACTTGTTGGGCTTAAGTTTCAAAGCTGAAAACTTTATTGAAATATGGAAACAATTAACGGAGCACATAACTGAATCTAAGAAATGGGATGCAATTCTGAGTCTTGGATGCTGTTTAGTTTTGCTTACAATGCGAGTAAGTTTAAAAAATAGGTGCGCGCTAGAAGTTCTACTTCTTTGGCGTGATTAAAAACTAATTTTTAATTTGCATGCAAAATGCAAATAGTTTAAATAAAATAAAACAATACAGCTATTAGACGCTACGCATATTCAAACATGATTTATATCAGACTCTATCATCCTCGCTCATTGGACTGAAAAACTACGATATGGCGAAGGCATATTCATTAATGGAAGTTAATGGTCGCCACCTCTGTTCTGTTGGTAGCCTTTTTCGAAAAAATACAGATCTACAAAGTATAGAAAAGGGCCTATTTGTAGCGCAGAGCACTACTACAACCAGCTGCCAACCCAAATTAAAGCAATAGTAGCAACAAAAAAAGAATTTAGAAAAGAAGTCAAAAAATACATACTACAAAAATGCCCATATAGTTATAACTTTTACTGTATTTTATTAACTGATTTTATAATGTTGTATCTTAATATTTAAATGTATTCATGTTTTAGTAACCTTTTGTATCCATTTCTTGTAGCCATGCAAACAAAAAATTTATTATTATTATTATTCCTGTTAATTTTGATCATAAAAATTCACTCGCATCATTTTTTTATAACTCGCCCAAAGAAGGATAACTTCATAAATTAATTAAATAATGTGTTTAATAGCTATTATTAGAATATAGTTGCCATTATTATAAAAAAATCTTTCTGTTTTCAATGTGTAAGCTCTAAGATTTTATTTTTTGTAAAAATTTATTAGAAAAAAAAACTGTATTTATTGATCCATATTGGTATTATTCAGGTCCATATAAATTATAAATTAAATAATCAGTTTGATCTGACCAAAAAAATTTTAATATTGATTAAGCTTTCATAATGTTACAACAATAATTTCATGATTACCTGATGAAGTCGAGAAGGCCGATGAAACGTTGTAACATTATGAAAGTTTAATCAACATTAAAATTTTTTGGTCTGATCAAACTGATTATTTAATTTGTATTTATTGACTTATAATTTTTATTTCCTCGACTTAACTTACATATTTGGTATAAAAATATGATATTTTTCAGACTTTAAAGGACATAAAAATAGAACCGAGCAATGGTAAAACACTGACAAAAAATCAACAGATTACGAAAAAATTTCTTTGGTTCCTTTCTGTTGGAAGAAATGCATTAGTCGTTGTAATATGCGCGCTCATAGCCTACTTATTTGAAAGAAGAAATAGAAATCCATTTATTTTAACAGGTAAATAATATTCCATAACACCTAAGCATATATAAAGTGTTTTGAACTATTTTACACTATACACTATACTAACAAGTAAGATACACTGATCTGTTTGGTTTCCAGTGTCAGTACGTAGAATAGAGTAGTCTGAATTTGACAACCTAATACATTTTTCATTGTCCCTTAATTACATTTTTTGTCCCTTAAAATGAATCAGTTTCAATATACAAACAATGTAAAAATATAAAATATAACAACTTGTCTGTTTGTTCAAAGACTACCCTAAATCTAAACCTTGTTATGAAATCTATCAGTAGACCGTTTGTTATGTGATAAACCTAACGTACACTTTTTAGAGTAAATTTCACTAAGCTATCTATTCTACTCTAATATACCAAACACATCTAATATAAACAGAAAGCTCTCATATGAGCCAAAATGTAAAATGTGTATTTTTTCAACAATGACCAAATGGCTTCAGATATCCGATGCACCAAGCACAATTTACACAAAACTATTATTAGGAATGACCCAACTACAGTTGGGTAACTCAGATCGGAACCGATTCAAAGAGCCAACTCCGACAGAAGATCCGTGAGAGCCGACTCACTTTTTTTTGAGCCGACGGATCAACGGATCCGCATAACTCAGTGAAACACTTAACACACAGGAGCACATTTTACACTTACGTATCAGTTCTTGCTTCGATGCATCTGTCAGCTCAAATGACTCATGCATCACATGTTTGGCTATGCATTCTTGATTCTATTACAGGTCGTGATATGATTGACTGAACTAGGTAACTCAGTGGCAGACTGCAGTAACATATTCAGAACTCGGCTCTTTTTGAACCGGTTCAATGAGCCGGCTCACATACGGGATCCAGATGCAAAGATGCAGATCACTAAAAAGACCCGTTTTTCCCATCTCTAACACCAACACCTTTTCTCTTTATTATTATTATTAGTATATACTACTATTTTGAATCC
Organism: Venustoraphidia nigricollis; assembly: GCA_034508555.1. NCBI lineage: Eukaryota > Metazoa > Arthropoda > Insecta > Raphidioptera > Raphidiidae > Venustoraphidia > Venustoraphidia nigricollis. Next base: position 2,117,539 of record JAVRKA010000058.1, on the reverse strand, counting down.
AGTTGGCAATTAAAATGACTGAAAGCATTGTCTTAAGTTAGAGCAGTGATGAGAAAATCTTTTCAATCACTCCCTTTCCTCTGAACCGAACAAAAGTGTGCACATCTAAGTTAAGTAGGTACATATCTACAATTTTTTTTAATATTATTTTGTACCAAAATATAACTAAAACCATAAAAAATTAATCTACTTAGTACGCACAATATGAAAGTCCAGCGTCAGATTTAAAAGAAATCTGTCAATATAAAAAATACGCATTGTTTACTTTATTAAATGCCATATTAAGAAATTGAGTGAGAGTTTTATTTCCTTTTAAGCCGTATCCGTGTTGTAAATATGTTACAATAAAAATAACAAATCTAATTATATTTGATTACTCTAATATTATAATTAGTAATAATAAATTGGTAACAATACGATATAAATTTATTATAGATCATTAGTTAATTAAGTATATAAAGATTGTTAAAATATTTGGCCACTTAATCTTGAAACTTTACTTCAAATAAATTTTCGTGACATTTAGAAAGTACTATTAAAGAGAATAAATTACTGGACGGCATGAAACATTGCAAATATTCCTAAATTACGGGCCGTCATAAAACCATTATCATCATTCTATAGGTGATTTCGAAATAGAGACGAAAAAAAACGTGAGTGTATTGAAGTCTGAAAGACCGCGCACACTTTTCATGTACACACCTGAAACATGCACGAATTCGCACACTAAATCAGCACAGACCAGCAACTATTAGTGCAGTTCCCGTGTGTGGTAAAAGTTTTGAAGTTTTCAAGTGGTAAGTGGTCAACATCGTCGTGTGTAGTTCGGTGGAAGAATTTTTTTATTTTGACAATGTTGCATGTGAGGAGCCGGAAGAGGAAAAAATCAGATAAAAAATATTCTGCGCTCACCCTATTAACGAAAATTAATTAATGAAAATGACACGTAACTAGCTAGATCGGTCCAGCACGACTACACAGAAATTGCAAACGACCGACTGACGCGTTCGTTGCTGGTTGCAAGTGCTGGTCGTTAAATAACCTGGTTATCTTCACGAATAGGCTTTTCTGGTCCGTGCTGTCCTTGTCATGTAGTATTAAGTGTGCGCGGTCTTTAAGAGGACACATTAACATGTTTTAAAAATTGATTTTATATTAAAATTCGAAAAAACTCGGGAGCCACCCCGTATCCCGACGCTTTTGAAAACTGTATCAGAGACATTTGATATTTACAATTAAAAATAATGTATTTGATTTACTCACTGTATTATCGAGATTCCGCGAAGAAAAGCATGTTTCGAACTTTCGCGTACTTCTGCAAAATTTCCACCAGTTTCAAACCATGTCTGTTTTTTCAATATTACTGTTTTATAAATATCACAAGTCACAACAGAGCAAACGGTACTAACTGACTATAAAACTATACGTTTTATACGCATTTTACAGCAGTTACATAATCAATGATAAAGGTTGTATTTTAGTTAGACTATTATTTAATTCACCAGTGACGTGTACAATTATTTTACTAAAACTTAATGTCTTGAAAATGAACCTTACGATTTAATTTTTGAATTTTTTTTTTAATCACTCTGTATATACGAAACTAAGGTACTTTTACTATTAAATGAATAAATAACATGATGAGAATAGCTATTTTAAACAGATTATTGTTTTGAATGAGATATTTTCAGATTAAATCAATAGCATATCATATTAATTATAACTATTAAATTGATGAGAATGTCCCAAAAAATATCGTTGAGGTATAATTAGAAATTGCCGACTTGCAATTAACGAAAAAATATCCAAATCAATTTTTTAAATTGAAATAAAAAAGTCCTGATTTTCCGACCCTCAATCGTGATTTCATAAATTCTATTAAGCGAGAGTATAATTTATTTTCTTTTTTGAGAAAATATATAGTAGTAATATTGAGCGATAAAACAAAAGAATGAATATGGCAGTCTGATAAAACATGCATTCCAATTGTTCTGTCTGCTATTATTATAATCCCAAAAATCTTGAATGAAACCTTAAGATGTCGGATATTAAAAAAACCTTCTACTTTCACTTCTTTAGAAAACAGTTATCTTTAAAAAAATTCTAAATCACCATTGGATAATAGTGCTTGATGCTATATACAGCGATAAGGGTGCTGAAATGAATTAATAATAATTAAAATACGATAAAATATAATTAATCTATCTTTCCAGGAAAAATAGATCCAGGTCTGCCAAGTATCAATTTACCTCCGTTCAGCGCATCGTATGGAAATCACACGTACTCTTTCACTGAAATGTGCTCACATTTTGGTTCTGGAATCATTATTGTGCCATTAATCGCCATTTTACAAAATATCGCTATTGCAAAAGCGTTTTGTAAGTACGAAAATTACATTTCACGTATTGATAGGGGACGATCAAGTATTTTGTGAGCAATTAATTTTAGACATCCCCTGTATAAGAGAAAAATAATAAAATCGTATTCCCTTTTTTAAAGATTTTTTTTAGAACTTTTATTTAACATCAAAATTTAAATAAAAAAGAATATTTTTAAAGTTATAGAGATCAAAAAAATAATGCCGAAGTTGGTTTTCCCAAACTGCGTCCCGCTTGAAAGCAACAACTGTAAGGGAGCCATGGTATACCGTCGCTTGACAGCGGCAAGTCTAGTGAAACTTTGACTTCGTTCGTGTGCTATTAGATGATATATTAATTATACCCAGTTAATTGTTTTTATATAAAATCTACCACTACCCCCATTGTACTAAAAGGGTACAATGGGGGTAGTGGTAGATTTTATATAAAACAAAATTTCAACAAAATTCTCCCTTAGAGGCTATCTGTTTCATTATAGGAATGGACAACCAAATTTCAGTCTTTTAGGTCCAGCAGTTGGTTATGCATATATATAGAGATTATTGGAATGTTCCAACTTACCCCCGTTAGAATGGAATTTCTAAAAACTCTTTGTTAGCGGCATTCAAGTTTAAAACCCATTCTTGTGTTGTTTAAATAGCTCATGGCAAAGTGGTAGATGCAACCCAAGAAATGTTTACACTAGGTCTGTGTAACGTGGCTGGATCTTTATTCTCGTCAATTCCGGTATCAGGATCGTTCTCCCGGAGTGCTGTGAACAATGCAAGCGGAGTTCGTACTCCGATGGGTGGACTTTATACCGGCGCTTTAGTCATTCTCACATTAACATTCCTGACGCCGTACTTCTTTTACATTCCAAGAGCGACGTTATCTTCAGTAATTATATGCGCTGTCATATTCATGGTTGAAGTATCAGCTTTAAAGCCGATGTGGAAAACAAACAGTAAGTATTTATAAAAAATTGGGTGTCAGTGCAAACAATATGTTTGTTAATAAATGCACTGTAACATAAATGTACGATATTATTGTTATCAGGGCCGACTCGAGGTAAGCTTAGGACGGAGCTAGATCCAATTATGACGCCCCCTTGCTTGTCCCTTATATCTATCACTGTCAAAATATCGACAAGCAAAAAAAATGTTTTTTTCCTTTATTTTTTTTTTTTTTTGTTTACAGAAATCGATTTAGTGCCAATGCTCGTCACATTTCTGTCTTGTCTATTAACTAGTGTAGAAATTGGAATTCTCATCGGCATTGCAGTTGATATTAGTTTAGTTCTGTATTTTACGGCAAGGCCCAGCGTTTCAGTTCAAAATATAACTGTAAGTATTTTATAACCATTATCATTATCATATTATGTGGCCAACTAGGAACTTGGAACGTTTGTCAACATTCAACAGGCTCGCGCCAACAGTCGACTGTTGGCAGACTGGCTGTTTAGGCTCTACCAACCTTTACGAAATGAAAAATGTTAACTTCAATCGTTAAAGCTGAAGTGATTCATTAGCTGTTATATTGATTTCCTTTGAATGTTTCGTTGAAATTATTTCGTCTCATCATTTTAACGGAAAAAATAACTTTTTATAATTTTTTTATTATAGTCTATAGATCACCAGCTACCAAAATTATTTGAGCTAGTGCCAATTCATGATTATTTTTAACAATAAATTGAAAATGCGATAGATGCTTTCAACAGTTTTCAGATTAGAACTGGTAACAAGAGATTTGGAATAGATGAGCCATAGTAGACATAAGCAGTGCTAGTGCTAAGACCTCTAGGTCATAAAACTAGCGTCGGACTGGCCATATAGTCGAGGTGACGATTGACAGCCGGGCCCCAGCCTGCGCGGGCCCCCCACAGAGCATTACGTTCCGTAGTGCGAGAGTGTAACTTTGTCTATGATTTAACACCAACCAAGTTCTATCTTAAAGAAGTCCTAAGATGTGGTTAAGACGAAAATTGATTTGTACAGATCCATAGGAAAAGTTAATTTTTATACCCTAACCACAAAGCTAAGTAGTTTCGGAATTTGCTTACTACGTAACGTATTTTCAAAATTCTCTGCGTTTTCGGCACGGGTTGAACTGTATAAATTGAGCTGAAATTTTAAGCTAATAATTTTTTCAATATATAAAACCATTTCAGGAGGTAGCAACTCAAAAAAATTGAAAAAAAATGGCTTATACTGACCCTTATTTTGACAAGTTGGAAATTGTCACATGCTAACCTTTAAAATGGTTCTTTACATTGAAAAAATGATTTTCTGAAAATTTCAGCTCGAATGATAAAAATTAAGCTGTGCCGAAAACGCTGTAACGGTTATAGGTTTACGGGGCTTGCCACAAGCCAGGCGGTAGGTAGGATAGGGGTCCCATGCAGACTAGGTTCTAGCTCTTGCGACCTAAATGTAAACTAGATCAGATAGCTCATTCATATATTAGAGAGAAATGAAATAGAAAAATATCCCATCTACCATTATCCAGTCTCGGACCCCGGGCTAGTGGGGAGCCACCCAGGCCCTTCCGGCCCAGTCCGACCATGCATAAAACTGGCATCTGAAATGGGGCAAATAATGTAATTTCGGTTAATTTAATGTTAAATTTAATATATTTTCTGTATTTTTAGTCTCCAGGTTGTCCCGAGTACATAATGGTAACGCCAACTGCCGGTTTACTTTTTCCGGCTGTCGATCATGTTCGAGCAATTGTCACAGGGGCTGACCAAGGGAATCCTAAAAACAGCAATTTACCTGTTGTTGTCAATTGCCAGCATATGCACAGAGCCGACTATACAGCCAGCAAAGTACGTAAACAAATTATATATCATATTTTTCATTTTAAGGTAGTTGTTGTGGTTAAGGCACGCCGTCAGAAGATTATTAATTTTTGTATACTTATTGAGGACAAGATAATACAATTACCCTGAAAATTTGAAGTCGATCGACCGTATATAATTCGAGATAAATTAAATTAAAAATTGGATAATTAACATTGATTGTATACGATCTCTGTAGTTCTGAACCAGTTTCTTATTTATAAAAAAAGAACTAACTGTCAGAAACTTTCCAAAAACTGACAGTCTTTCAATGCATTTGTTATGAGTTTAAAAAAAATAAGAAACATTTTTTGACCGTCTAATTATTTACAAATAATGGTTTAAAGTTCAACAATTTATAGAAAAGTACACATGCATATATGAATACTGTATGGGTTACGTTTCCACGGGTACAGTCTTGCGTACAAATTATGGATCACAAGCTAGTATAATTTTGTGACGCGTATAATCTATAACTTTTTGACAATATTGTACCACGACAACTACCTTAATTCGACGATTACCCATTATTTTTGGATCAAATACTAAATGGCTATTTTTTTAATATAGATTTTTATGGCCCTTATTTCACAGTTGGTGTAAAATAGTTATTGAATTTGAGTCAATAAATTTTGCAAAAAAAAGAAAAAGTTATAACTTAAAAAGTTTATATAATTTTGTATTTATTCGAAGTAATAATAATAATAATAATATGTCTTATGTATTGTGATAATCTAGATTCAACTGCAGTATACATATCGTTACGTTTTCGAAACCCGTGCTGCTATCGTATGGTCTTAACTCGAAACTACTGAAATTACAAATTGGTTTAATGTTGTGGCTGTTCCTGTTAATCAATTTAATGTAAAAAAGTTTCATAAAAATTGTTTTTTCAGGGCATCCAGTCATTAATATCTGACTTTATAAAATCAGATCGACATTTAATATTTTATGGACTTCAACCAAACGTAGCCATGACTCTAACCGCGGACTCCGCAAACCAGTTCCTACAAGCTAACACAGATGCAGCTTTAATACAAATACTCAAAGGTAAAATATTACCATGTAAAGATTCAACTTTCGTAAAATATATGCAAGCATGGCCAAATTAGAGTTGGGTAACTCAGATCTGAACCGGTTCAAAGAACCGACTCCGACGGAAGATCCGTGAGAGCCGACTCACTTTTTTTTGAGCCGACGGATCAACGGATCCGCATAGCTTAGTGAAACACTTGACACACAGAAGCACATTTTACACTTACGTATCAGTTCTTGCTTTGATGCATCTGTCAGCTCAAATGACTCATGCATCACATGTTTGGCTATGCATTCTTGATTCTATACAAGTCGTGATATGATAGACTGAACTAGGTAACTCAGTGGCAGATTGCAGTAACATATTCAGAACTCGGCTCTTTTTGAACCGGTTCAGTGAGCCGGCTCACATACGGGATCCAGATGCAAAGATGCAGATCACTAAAAAGACCCGTTTTTCTCATCTCTAAGCCAAATAATAGTTCGCAAGCTGTTTCAGATTTTTTTTTGCACTACTTCCTATAAAATTTGCTCCTTTATGTGCTTTCATATACCATGTGAAATGACTGTGCGTTATGTTATTATGACTCGTGTTACTCGCACTCGTTTTAAAGATAATGTCACACCTCGAGTACCACGATAAAAATAATTGTCATAAAAAAATTGGATCTGAAATTAATTAATCAAATGGTAATTTTTTAAGTTATTGTAATATTGAGTGGCAGATTTAGACACTAGGCTCCGACAAAAAAGGCTCCCACAAAATCCAACCAAAAAAGATTTTGAAACTTTGAAAAAAATTCAATTTAAAAAAAAAATAAAATTATGAATTTTGAGATTTAGATTTTTTTTGTAATTTTGAATTTTTTTTCAGTACTCATTCTGAAATTTTTCAAAAAATTAAATTAGAAGAAAAAAATTTTCTACACATATACTCGTAAAGTCCTCTACAAAAATTTTGCTTAAAAACCCCCACTAGAGTAAATATGGTACTGGTAAGATTCGGCCGGACGCAATCTGGTTATATCAATGATTGCCTGATATTTTAGGTCTGCCGATTTATGTTTTAATTCTTTATCACAAATAACTGATCTTGTCGTCGTATGAAACTCTTAAAGGTTAAGAAATAAAAATTTAGCCACCGCTATACTATGCTGTTATTATAACATTCTTAATAATGAATTACTAGTTTTTAAAATAATTGCAGATTTGAAACGACAAGATATTGAATCACAAATTACGGAATATGGAGAATCAGTGACCGATGATTCGTTACATAACTCCACGTCTAGACAAGAATTATATAAATTAGATACTAACTTATAATAAGTATAGGTATTAGTTTTTTAAAATTAAATTATAAAATAAGACCGATTTATAAATTAAAATTGTATTTAATTTTTTATAATAAATGTTATTGAAAAACTATTTTTTATGTTCATCTATGACTAAAGAAATTTCACTTACCTGCGAGCTTATTTGAATGAGGCTCACATATATATTTTTTTTAAATTTGTTCCCGTTTTTTCCCAGAAAATTGTACGAATCCCAAATCTGTTGTGGTCCGCCAGTTTGACACCTCTGATATAGACGAATAAGAAATAACAGATTTAAGTTTGCGTAAATTAACTATGATTTAAAAATTCAAAAAGATAGCTTCAACCCTCGGAAAAAACAGGGCAGTCTAAGCGCCCTGAGTCCCGATGGAAAATTTTAGCATATTTATAATATTTTTTTTGCTTTGCGTTACAAGATTTTTGATACGAATAGTTAACTAACTTTCAAAATTTTTATAATTGTATTAGCATATTTTATCCAAATATTTCATTAAGGACGCTAAATTAACTTCTTAGCTGGAGAATACAGTAGGTGGTTATCGAAACGAATTAAAAAATATATTTTTTTTGGAATAGGTACAACTAAAAAATACCAAAGGATTATTTCTTGAATAGCAGTAAACTCTCAACTAAAGTGAGGAGTTTTAAAAAATTACAATAAAATTGAAGAATGCTTGATGATTTTTAACGATAATTGAATAACAAAATTTAGATTAAAAATATTTGAATGAATAATTTACAATGAAATTGACAATTTAAATTTAGCAAAATTAATTACAATTTTTTTATTTTTTCACGGGAAATTGGACAATTGAATTTTAATATAGATAAACTAAATTAAAAAATTTTGCGATTATCTATATTAAAATTCAATTGTCCAATTTCCCGTGAAAAAATAAAAAACTTATTAATATTGAGAATTAATTACAATATTTTCACAATTTTCTGTACGCGTTTTTAATCTAAAATAATAATTTTCCTTTTTACAGAAAGTTCAGCTCCTTATTTTTAATTAAAACATATAATTCAAAGGATATTTTATGGAGCAGATAAATTAGTTAATATTTATTTTGATTAACACGGTGTTTCGTAATAATTTATTATTTCTGCAGAATTAAATTATTACGAAACGTCGTGTTAAACAAAATAAATATTAACTAATTTATCTGCTCCATAAAATATCCTTTGAATTATTTGTTTAAATTTTCCTTTTTAATATAGCTTCAAAAATTAGTAGTAGATAATTAGATCAAATTCCGCAATCACAACAATGCATTAACAAATGGGTATTTAAGATTGCAAACATGGAACTGAAACAGCTACAGACATCTAGTGAAGAAAAAGATAACTAAGAAAACAATGTTCACGATTGTGAATCTACGTCGCTTAGCGTTGTGAAAATCATATAGTAAAATGGTGGTAATTTTAGAACCGGTACGTGCGTTTGCGGTTTAAGTAACAATGAAACTACGGACATAATGCGTGAAAACTGAAAAGTATTGTGAACACTTGCTTCTTAATAAATCTGTGATAATATTAAAGGTAAGGAAGCGGTTTTTTTATTAAAAAAATTCAAATGCAAATATTGACAGTATTATAAAATGTATCTCTATAGTATAAACATTCTCTATGGCACATGTGTTCTCGTTGTGAACTGCACGTAGGAAAATCAATAATCGTACATTAACAAGCGAAGTCGTACCAGTTCGGATGTATTCGGAAAATATCGTATTAAAGCATGGCTGCAAACCAATTTACAGTACAGTCTCCCAAATTGCATCAGTTTAAAAAAAATGCTTAATAGATCCTTCTATATTATATTGGTATAGCGACTCCAGTTTTATTTTAATTTACCGCACTAGTGCGGAATGGGCCACTTTACATGGATGCATACATGTATGTAAAGCATAAAAAATATTTTTTGCAATACCCCTTGTAATATTCCTGCTTTTCATGGCTATATAACCGTCGAGAAATGACACAATTACCACTAGTGCGGTAAAGTCAAATAAACCTAGTCTAAACTCGAACTAGTAAATCACATCAGTATAGCTGCACGAGAATTGAACGCAGCTTACAATCAAAAGTAATCTTGCTCACAACTGTCAAAATTTTTGAAAATTCGGTGAACATCAGCAATTTTATAGGAGGTACGAGCAAAAATTGTAGTATTTATCTTGTTCATAGTGCTAATATGAATCTAGTGTCGCTCGTTTTAACGTAATGTCTCTGTCTCGTCAAAATACCTCCTTTTAGGAACAAGATACCAATATTACTATTTCATATAAAAAAATTTCCATGAAACATAGCAATCCTTTACAAACAAATAGGCCCATATTTAAAATCAGCTCTCGCATGGTGTGAAAAAAAATGTCTGCAATATATGTTAAATATAACAAATGAACATCTATTTATTGCAACTGACAACTCAGTTGGCCGTGACAGTGACATTGTATAAATACCTACATTGTAGCGTTATGATGATAATAATAGGTATTTGCTAATTATAGCGAAATATTTGTGGATATTTGACGTTCAGATGACTTTAGACAATTAGCATTATAGAATGTAATCTACATCATAGTTTCCCAACCTTTTCTGGACCACCGCTTCTGTTAGAAAGAAAAATCTGAAGAACGGCTGACCCTGCAGGGCATTCCTGGAACTTCCCAGTCAAAACGCTCGAAAATATACGCAAGTAATTGCTAAAAAATGTAAAGATCCATTTTTTTCCGAGCTCTTTGAGCTTGAAACTATAGTTCTTCTTTATATTTTCAAGCACTTCGAGCTCAAAAATCTTGGAATAATTTTGAAAAAACAATATCTCAAAACTATTTCAACAATGACATTTTTTAAACGAATCGTTCGATTTCAATCCCGTATGGGGCGTTCGATGTAGTTTTATGAGCACCAAAAGTGATATAGTTGGTTATAAACTCAATCCGATGAAAAATCCAGAAGTTATTAAAAAAAAAAAAAAAAACACTTTTTGAATTGCAATATCTCTCGAGTAAATCAACCGATCAAGATGCGGAATACGGCATTCGACGCAGTTTTTCAAGCACGAAAAGTTGACTCCGTACCAAAAAATAATCCGGCAAGAAATTTGAAAGTTAAAAACATGTTTTTTCAAATTTTTCAACAACGATATTTCTCGAACGAATCAAGCGATCGATAAGCGTTTAACGGCATTCGACGTTGTTTTGCTAATTAGATTTTTGAATTGATCGATGTAGTTATCTGAAAGTTACTTAAAGAAAACATTTTTTTGAAAATTTTAAGTTTAACATTTCTTAAAATGTACTGGGCTGAATCGATTTAAATTTTCAGGAAATCTAAGATTTGTTGAACCCTTTCGAATGCCGAAAACCCAGTTCCGATGGGTTAAGCTGTTCAAAACTTATAAGGGGTTTACATACACTCACTCAAAACACACACACATAAATAGCGACACCAGAACATCATTGTAAAAATAGTCAGAAGTCCAAGGATCTCAAAACGTCGAGATTTGATGAAAACTCGATTTTCGAAAATCGAGGTGAAAACAATAACTTCCCATTTTTTTAAAATAAGTAGCACAAAGTTAAAAATCCAACACTTTCCATAATTTTATATGGCATGTGGAATGAAATCTGTGTATTTATCAATTATAAAACATAAAGCCCCCATGGAAGGCCCCAGCGTCCACTGGGGGGCGGTATACTTCCCTTTGGGAATCTATGATCTACATCAATGCAGGGGTACAAACCGACACCATCAATTTATGAAACTATAGTCACTATATTGATATTACAGACATAAAATTATTATTGTTCATGATCCGGTACTTTTTTCTATTTATGATTAAATCACAAAATCAATTGAACGAATATAGAGCATTCTGGAAAAATCCTATACCTACCTAAACCTTGAAAATTACGAATGGAATGAAAAAATCGTTTAAATAGGTTAAATAGAAGCGCGTACTTCATTGTTACTATAAACTGTGACAAAAACTATAAAATTTATCAACACAAATGATGAAATTTTCTATAAAAGACCCACATTTGTTATTTTATTGAAATATAGCCTTCAAGGTTATACAATATTCATTATGTCTGCATTTTTTGTAACATAATACGTGTATTTAAAATTGTATTAAAATCTCACATTATTTATTTAAAAATAGGTAAATTATATATTATAATGTAAATAATATTTTTTTTCATATGAACCATTTAGCGATATAAAAAATTTCACTGATAGACCTACCTACATCAGACTATGTAATACAGAACGGAAATATTGTAACGAATAAAAAATTGGAAAACTTTTCCGCTACAAGGTATAGTAAGTGATAATTAAAATTGGTCTTATCTTGTACTTTTGCAAGATCAAGACCAATAATGTACCTGCGATAGAAACACCAAGACTCGACTTGTAAAATTAGCACCAATACCACAATTGCAAGACTTGAGACCATGCCGGAACTGCAAGAGTTTTGCTGATTGAAAACAGTTTTCTTATAGTATCTTTAATTCAAAACGATATGATGCACGCCGAATATTTAAATTTACTTCTTTGAATAAACTCACTTTGTTAAAAATAATTTACATGCAATTGTCATGGGAAATTGACTTGTTTTATGAATTATGTTTTCATGAATTTACGTAAGTTTTACGAAATTTAGATTTTTTTATGCGCACAACCCCTTATAAAATAAGACGTATTGGTCTCTATATAGCGTAAAATGAAACAAAACAAATGCTATTTTACCAATCCAATAGTCATTTCTCTATGCAGTTGTCATTTAAATCCATATGAGCAATAGAGACAGTAAAGTAAGCGTAGTTTCGTAAACAATCCAAATAAACTCCAATTCAAACTATTATGTAAACATAATACTTATTATTATTATGCAAATTATCGTGAAGTGTATAAATTGCCAGATTGCAAGAGTCTTGTAACAAGACCAAAACCCAATGTGCAAAATCAAGACCAACTTAGTCTTAGTTTTGGTCTTGCAGTATTTTAAACATATCCACCTTTGAAATTCTCTAAAAACCTGAAGCTGAAAAATAAAGTCCCTCAATAAGCCATTAAAAGGATTAATTTTATTAGCACGCATTTAAACAAAACTGCTGTCTTAAGGTAGTTGTCGTGGTTAAGGCACACCGTCAGAAAATTCTTAATTTTTGTGTACTTATTAAGGACATGATAATACAATTACCCTGAAAATTTGAAGTCGATCGACCGTATATAATCCGAGATAAATTCAATTAAAAATTGGATAATTAACATTGATTGTATACGATCTCTGTAGTTCTGAACCATTTTCTTATTTATAAAAAAAGAACTAACTGTCAGAAACTTTCCAAAAACTGACAGTCTTTCAATGCATTTGTTATGAGTTTAAAAAAAAAAGAAAACATTTTTGACCGTCTAATTATTTATAAATAACGGTTTAAAGTTCAACAATTTATAGAAAAGTATACATGCATATGAATACTGTATGGGTTACGTTTCCACGGGTACAGTCTTGCGTACAAATTATGGATCACTTAGCTACAAGCTAGTATACTTTTGTGGCGCGTATAATCTATAACTTTTTGACAATATTGTACCACGACAACTACCTTAAGTTTTAATCTAAGAACTGTAAATTATAGCTAATTAATTAGATTAAAAATAACTATAAAAACAAATATGTATTGCTATTAGAACGATAACCTGAGACCAGAAAAATCGTATTCAGATAATATTTACGCGTGATGTCGATGCTTGAGATAAAGCGACAGACGGATTGTGAGCTGTCTTAGAATTAATATTCGAAAAGTCCTTCTCCCTCAACAAAAAATAAAAAACATATCACGTGTTTATATTACTGAACAATAATTTTTTGAACACTCTGTACATGGACAAAAGGTTATTTCATAGTTAATTAACAATGGCTTGTTAGTTCATTTATGTGACCGTGCAATCTGGATATTTGTAATAACTCGTTTTTATATAAAATCTACCTGTGTTACGACGCTTATTATGTAATTATTTTCTGCACGGTTGCACCTGTATTTTTTTTATAAAATTCATACAAATGTGTTTTTGCCACAGGTCTATATTTTTTACATTATCAAGTGTTTTATTACCTATTTAAAATAAAAACAAAATATCTATGTTTAAGTATCAGTGAAGCGTGTCCCGATAATTAACCAATCCTAAAAAAATGTTTCGATAATATTCGATAGATTTAGGCCTGGATAGACCGGACAGGGAATCAAGCAAATACTCTGTATATAGGCCGTGGAATAGACTTGGGTAACTCAGATCTTATAATAATAAGTAATGAACGTATATTTAATTTGTTTCCCACACATTTTTCGTCTATTTGAACCAAAATACAAATTTAGAAATGCTAGGCGTATATTCTATTAGAAAGTGCATAAGTTTTTTTTTTTTATTTGAAAATTGTACAATCCAATCGATTTATTATAATTTTATTTTGTTGTCTCCATAAAAATAAGATATTACACTTTCCAATAATACATATTTATTTATTTTTATTTAATCCTGCGCAAATCAAAAAAGTCAAACGATATTCGCTATAAATGTAGGTACATATATGCTAGTTATTTATATTCTTAACATTTATTTTCGATTGCGGAGCAAATAAAATTATTAATTAAAAAATCATGGTTCCGTATAACTTAGAATAATCTAAAAAGATTATAATAATTAATTATTGGTCGAAAACTTGAGAATATATGCAGGTACTAAACAGCACAAACCTTCATTTAATATTTATAATAGTAGAAAACAGTATCACGGGTAATTGGAATATAAATAAATCAATTTAAACACTCATTGATTGCAACGTTTCGTCTTTTATTTAATTAAGACTTTTTCAAGCTCTGAAAAAATTAAATAAAAGACGAAACGTTGCAATCAATGAGTGTTTAAATTGATTTATCTTTATTCCAATTACCCGTGATACTGTTTTCTATTATAACATATATATCTGGAATTGAACTTTAAAGATGAATTTATAATAGTTTGCGACACATACTACGTGATACCACATACTAGATTACTACGCTTTACCTATAAATTTAAAACGGTAGACATATTTGGTACAAAATAGTTATTAAAAAAATAAATAAAAAACTGACTTAATAGATTTTTCAGTTTAAATTACAATGAAAATTTGTCTAACTAGAATTATCATTTCAAACAAAAAAATTTCAATGGCTTTCATGATAAGAATGAAACTATTTTAAGTACCGAATATTTAAATGATAAAACCTGTTATGCAGATGAATCAATAACCTCTTTATTATATAGTTAATAAATACGCATACAAATAAACGTAGGTGTATATTAATATGGTCAAATACCAGGGTCGGGTAACTTTTATACACAGCTCTTAACAGTGTTGGATCACTTTCACACAGTTTGTGCTGAAACCCAGCGGTAAGAGGCGAGGTAGGCAAAAGACATATTGTGGGTGTGACGTTCTTTAGCTCTGTCTCTCTCTCTCTAATCATCCGCACATTTCAGTTTTTGGCTGGTGCCACACTACGATGCTAAAAGATGCTATTACAAGGGTGCCGCCGTCAATTGATTACTCTAATTTTTGGAAATATTTTGAAGATTTAAAAAACTTTTCTGAAAAAGGAAGAGTTAATTTTTTAGGTTTGTGATGGAACAATTTTGTGAAATAAGTACGAATATGGTTGTAGTGTGACATTGAAAACGTGTGTTTTTTTGGCACAATTAATGCCAACTTTTTTCTAGTAAATCGTACATAAATTACAAAAGTAGTCCATTAGAGACCTAGATTTGTCCTTTATCTTCCTTATAGAGAAAGAATGTTTGCAGAATGTTGACAAATAAGTCTACAATCAATTGACAGCCGAAGCTCTATTTTTGGCTTAAATTCAGAGCGTTCCGACAGCCTTAAAATAAACCAATAGGTACAGTTATTTACAAAATGGAGGTGTCTATTTATACGGGTACTGTAAAAATAAAATAATCACTATTTATACGCGTATTTGGATCAAAATGAAGTCATTTGATTTTGACGATCACTATAGCATAAAAATTCAGTTACAGAGTTTATAGTAGTTAAAAATTAATTTTTAAATATCTTGTACAATTACCTTGCATAGCAGTGACAGCGTCATTTTTGTTAAATTTAATTTCCCAAAAGCCGCCTCTGTTTACAAGTTAGATATTGTAAAAAAATACGGAAAAAATATTTATACACTCTACAGGAAATTGTAATCAGATATAGTCCAAGTTCAATTTTGTTTATTTAAATTTTGAACTTCTTATATATATATTTTTTTTGGTAGCAGATACTATACTACTAGCTGCTTTTCGTGCTTCTATAGCGGTCGTAAAATGAGTCATTTATCACTAGGACGTAAAGTTAAAGATGCGCAAGCGATATAACCAATTAATTTTAATAATCATAAACAACCTAAGCCTACTATTAGAAGTATATGTAAAAACAACAGCAGGTGTAACAGTAATTTTCATAAACAATGGAACTGTCAAAAATGTTTAAAATATACTGAAAACGAAATGAAAACCAACCGTTTTATAGGTGGTACGTTCAAAACAAGACGTACGTATCTCGGATATAATGATATTTTGGCTCATGTGCCTGTTAAAACTCGCTGACCCTGTTTTATAGATAATGTTCAAAATATTATATATTATAGAACAAATATATAAATATACGCATCGAATTGAAAATATTTTTATTCTTGTAGGGAAAGAACTAAAAAAATTAATCTTAAATACTTGACTGCGTTTAATATAGCCCCAGGCTTATGAAAAATATCTTCTTTATAACTTTTTGCATCCATCATCATTATCGATTTTTGAAGCTATTTAATAAATAAATCTTCTTAATTAAAAGAAACACACTTTTATCCATTCCCAGTTTGTTACTAGCATCGAATTTTAGTAAAATTTAATTTAAACAAATATTTTTCTCCCTGTTTTGACTTACAGTCAGTAGGCAACTGGGATTATCCAGAAAGTTTAAATAGAAAAGAGAACGAGATTAAAGGTGTTAAATTGAAACACTTTTTCTCATTTTCCAAAAATGATTGGTCAGTAGGTAGTCACTGACCCCAGTTTTGCACGACCCGTTATAAAATCGCTTTTTATGCCTGTGCAGCAGTTTTAAAATGATCCTGTTTCGCACTAATGCATAAAGTAAAACGAATGTATTTTGATTATTCCTATCCAACAGTAGCTTCCCTGTCAGTTGCCATTTAAAACCATATGAGCAACAGAGACAGCAAAGTAGGCGTAGTCTTCGTGGTAGTAGACGCATCACGTAGCCGGCATCAAATTCCGTAACTCAATACTAGCGCCACACTGACTACGTTACTACGATACTTACGCCAACTATGCTCTCAACACACAAACACAGGTCACGCCTCGTCTTCGCTGCATACTAACTGATGTACCAAATCGTTCTTTATTTAATTCTAACAGGTTAATAGTTAATTTCATGAGATAAGTCGCCATTAGGTACATCACAAGTGAAGAAAAAATAGACAGTGGGCATTATGGTCGCTAGATTATTCTTTAAACTCCAAACCGCTGTCACTGTTGTCAAGAACTATTCTCCAACTGAACGTATCATAATAGGCGTCAGTTAAACAGTTTTCGCGCGAACAACTGAAAATAGCTGCATGTCTGAATAGTAAAACCGTATGAGCAACAGAGACAAGCATATAGTAACCGTTGCCATCGTAAACAGTACACTTATAATGCTAATATTATATGGCCGAATTGAACTAATAGAAATATTGCAAAATAGAGATATACTTAGAATGAAGTGAATATCAGCTATAATATAGGAGGTCCGTGCGAAGTATCATGTATCTAGATGGTTTTATTACTCGTGGGTAGACTTGGGTAACTCAGATCTGAACCGGCTCAAAGAGCCGACTCCGACAGAAGATCCGTGAGAGCCGACTCACTTTTTTTTGAGCCGACGGATCAACGGATCCGAATAACTCAGTCAAACACTTGCATTTTACACTTACGTATCAGTTCTTGCTTTGATGCATCTGTCAGCTCAAATGACTCATGCATTGGCTATGCATTCTTGATTCTATACAGGTCGTGATATGATTGACTGAACTAGGTAACTCAGTGGCAGACTGCAGTAACATATTCAGAACTCGGCTCTTTTTGAACCGGCTCAGTAAGCCGGCTCACATACGGGATCCAGATGCAAAGATGCAGATCACTAAAAAGATCCGTTTTTCCCATCTCTAGTAACCGTTGCCATCGTAAACAGTACACTTATAATGCTAATATTATATGGCCGAATTGAACTAATAAAAATATTACAAAATAGAGAATATATACTTATGATGAAGTAAAAATCAGCTATAATATATAGGAGGTCCGTGGAAAGTATGTATCTAGATGGTAATGGTTTTATTACTCGTGTGACTGTAAAACTCACTGATCGCTCGTTTTTACGTAATGTCATACTGCTACATAAAATCATATATTACAATCTCGACACATAAAGTACTAGTAAATACTTATTAGAAATATCTAACATTTTAATGAAAAAATCTAAGTTGGCAGACATCATACGATTAAAACATAATTATTACTTTAATTAGCGTGGTAAACATTCAATGATTTAACATTTGAAATGATGTTTGTTGAAAATAAAATTCAAATCGCAATTGTATTTATTTGAAAATAGTAATATGTGACAACCCTAAGGCGCAAGGAACAGTAAACCAAATCAGGAATAAAACGAAAACATAACGAAGGGCACGCATCATGCAGATTTTATATGTTCTATAAAATTATACACGTAAGGCAAATTGTTTAACGACTATTTTAACCTAGATTTTGATTTTTTATGATACAAGCACCTGAGGTTGTTTTTTTCATAAAATTAATGTTCCGTATTAACTGTCTATCAAACGAAATAATATTATTGCAATATGAATCTTAATATTGCCTTGGTGTTCATAGGTCATAAAAGCTTGATATTGGGAAGGCCACTCCAATAATTCAGTAAGAAAAGTAGCTCAAGATGCTCCGTTAATTAAACAAACCGGAACTTTTCTTGTAGAATCACATTAATGACAATATACTATTTGTCTCATTTTGCGCCCTCTCTATACTTAGTCTTTTCATTTTAGCTTAGCATTTTTCTTGCGCCAACTTCAGAAAATATAGTTCGACAATGGATAAGAAAAGCATTGACAAATTTGAGTCGATCTTGTTCGAAAAATAATTAATTAAAACAATGTTTTCTACCAAGGTGGGATTTTGAAAACTTGAAAAGCGGGATTTGTGGTAGAGTTGGGTAACTCAGATCTGAACCGGTTCAAAGAGCCGACTCCGACAGAAGATCCGTGAGAGCCGACTCACTTTTTTTTGAGCCGACGGATCAACGGATCCGCATAACTCAGTGAAACACTTAACATACAGAAGCACATTTTACACTTACGTATCAGTTCTTGCTTTGATGCATCTGTCAGCTCAAATGACTCACGCATCACATGTTTGGCTATGCATTCTTGATTCCATACAGGTCGTGATATGATTGACTGAACTAGGTAACTCAGTGGTAGACTGCAGTAACATATTCAGAACTCGGCTCTTTTTGAACCGGTTCAGTGAGCCGGCTCACATACGGGATCCAGATGCAAAGATGCAGATCACTAAAAAGACCCGTTTTTCCCATCTCTGATTTGTGGTCCTAAAACGATTCAGTACTAGATTTTAGAGTGCATGATAAAACGGATTTTTCATTTATTACAAGAATAGTCACGCGTAAATTCAAGAGCACAACTCAACTGAGAAAACTTCTTTGAACTCATTCATAGATTCTGAATCACTGTATATCAGATTATTTATTACATTTTGCTGATAAATATATCATTTATTTATAACTTAAAACAATACTAATTACCCATAATAGTCTATATCAGGGTTCATTCAACTCTTGAATGAAACATACAACCTTCATAATTTATTTTGTGTTTGCTTTTTTTATTCGATCAGTTTAATGCAATACCGCAAATTACAAAAGGGTCATTTTTTGTTATATATACCTGTTATGTTCAATTTCTGTAGGTATATAAATAAGACCTTCAAAAGTAACAGATGCCATGTTTACTTTTGTGAAATTTGGTATACGTCAAGGTAATTATTGAATCACTGCAAATATTAATTCTTCCTGGTAAGACCCGTTATTATTTTTTTTTTTTTAAGATTTAAAATAGATGCGTGCATTTCAAGTTCAGAACGAAAGATACTTCCTACGAGTTCAATAACGAAAATCTATCAAGAAAACAGTGCATCCCGATACTCAACATTCAAATTCGAATTAGGGTTGGGTAACTCAGATCTGAACCGGTTCGAAGAGCCGACTCCGACAGAATATCCGTGAGAGCCGACACGCTTTTTTTTTGAGCCGACGGATCAACGGATTCGCATAACTCAGTGAAACACACAGAAGCATATTTTACACTTATGTATCAGTTCTTGCTTTGATGCATCTGTTAGCTCAAATGACTCATGCAGCACATGTTTGGCTATGCATTCTTGATTCTATACAGGTCGTGAACTAGGTAACTCAGTGGCTGACTGCAGTAACATATTCAGAACTCGGCTCTTTTTGAACCGGTTCAGTGAGCCGACTCACATACGGGATCCAGATGCAAAGATGCAGATCACTAAAAAGACCAGTTTTTTCCATCTCTAATTCGAATACGATAAATGTAACATCAGTTAGGGAAGGGTTTGTAACTGACAGCTAAGCATTATGTCACTTTCGAGACACTGCACTGAAATGAAATGAATATATCAGATTGAGGCCGACTATAGAAAATTTTTTTTTTCATGTTTCCGCCGAAACAAAAATTTTGTCGTGTCGTTTTAACGATGCAAAAAATATCGATACGAAATCAACTGTCGAAATCTTGCCAAAACAAGAAACAAGCTTGAGAAGTTTCGACATTTTCAAGATGAACGCAATAAAATTTTACATACGGTACAACAATACTATAATATACCTACTTGATATAGTTAAAGTAACAGTTAATACATGCATGTATTGAATGCAAAGTTTAATTGCGTTTATCTCGAAAAATTTATAAGCAGCATGGTAGAAAAAAAATTAAATGCTACCTCTCAGACTTAAGTCGTCGATAATTTACCGCCGTTTTGATATGGAGTTAACTTAAAAAATAATCAATACACAGACCTGTGTTATGAGTCATGTTTGGAACACCTTGATGATTATTTTAGTTAAATCTTTAGTTAGCTTTTGAGTAAATGGTCATTTAACTTGTCATTTTTGCGAATATTTGCATTTTTTTCACTGGGTCTTATATTTTTTCACGTAGAAAAAGAAAAGCAAATATGAAATATTTAAATTTCGTAAATCGTTACGAATTACTTAATCGTCTGTTTAAAATATTTATGAAGGTAATAGTGTCATGTTTAAACAAAACAAGTTTTATTGACGAGTACTTCCTGATAAATATTGTTATATGTATATTAATATCCCTGATAAATTATTAAGACTAAGCAATTTCGTTCCTTTGACAAAATAACCTTTTTTCTAATAACTATCTGTATTAATTATTCAATGTCTTTGCGACTTATTAACAAAAATATTCTTAATTCGTTATACCTGAAAGCGAAATGGCGCAATTGATATGAGACAAAAGCACGATTCCAGGCATTCCTTGCTTTATGAATTTCTAAATTAACAAAGTACATAACAACTAAAGTTGTTGAAAAGGACATTACGTTTAAGCCATTGGTTTCCAAAGTGACAAAATTCCTCAACTTTTATCCACTTTTTTGTGGCCATATCTTTCCAACTAAACGAAAGTTTGTAAGAGCCAAATTTTTAAAGATCTAACAATGGAATAACAGACATTTTTTATAGAAGTAGTTTTACTCTCACAAAAATCAGGAGGGAGGCGATTTTTTAGCTACGCTACTTCAGAACACTAAAGGTTTTGAGTAAAGGAGTTATGGTTTTAGCTAGCATTTATGGTTAAAAATGTGTTTCTATGTAGATAAATCATTAGTTGTTTTTCTGTTAGTACAGTTTAATTTTCTACATAATAAAAAAATTGACAACGACATTGTCAAACTAGTTTTTCTGATAATGTTTTTACATGACTAATTTCCATATTTGAAGTTTGTTTTTGAGTACTTTGGTGACTTTTTTTGTTATGTTTCCATTAATATAGGGTTCTCTATTTAAAATTAATGATCTTTGACTTGTTACAAAAAATATAAACGGCCGTTTAGTTATCACTTTTAAAAGTCATTAATAATAATATTAACTGTCATTTTATATTTTATCTCAATAATATTAACCATTTCATGCTATCATTACTTTGGTTAAATTAACTAATTTCAAAATCTCAAAGAATAGGAAAAGTGTTTTAAATCGTGCATATAAGTACCTAATATTGCCACAAATATTTATTATTTTTATTTAAATACAACTCAAGCCTTAAAAATCATGTATTTTAAATCCCGTTTCAAATTTCGGTCCAAAACGCCAATACTAGTCGCGTGACGTCACCTGTTCATACCAAACGAGGCTCAAAAGTTTACACGGGTGCTACCAT
Source organism: Venustoraphidia nigricollis (assembly GCA_034508555.1). Lineage (NCBI taxonomy): Eukaryota > Metazoa > Arthropoda > Insecta > Raphidioptera > Raphidiidae > Venustoraphidia > Venustoraphidia nigricollis. Next base: position 2,095,338 of record JAVRKA010000058.1, on the reverse strand, counting down.
CCTATAGATGCGTAATCTGTGCTCATAAACGTTAATAAACTGAGGTGATGAAAAGTTGTTTCGAAGTCGTTGCTATAGTTACATGTAATTTGACGTTTCCTACAAACAAATAATAATAAATTACACACTAAATATTAACCAAACATAGAAGTTTTTTGACAGCGGCTGAACATATGACGTCATGCGCTCTGATTGGTGTCTGTTGTCACGTGACTTGAGAGTGATTTTATTAGGTTTTATTTATTAATTAATATTAATTAAATTCCTTAAAAATAAGGAAAAATATAGTGTTTTTTAGTATTTCTATCATAGAAACTACTACGTTTCGTTAAAATTATGTTTTTATTTGAATACAGTCAGCATCCCTATTCAGACTTTTGCGTTCTCTAATTTTTTTGCAAAACGGTCCCATAATGCATAATATAATTTGTTACAGGAATTGCAAATAATGAATAATATTGTTGAAAATGAATTTAATTATAAACTAGAAATTTTATTCTTAGAAAAACGTTTATACAAACGATATGTTAAAAGTCAAGTAAGTACGTAGTTTTTAAAAAATAGATAAACAACAGTGCTTTTTTAACCACATTGCATCATGAATCATGTACGATAATATAATGTGAATATACATCTAATTTGCATTGAAACAAGTATATATTTTCTAGATTTAAGAAAAAAGCGTAAGAATCAATTAAATATGCAAATATAAAATGCAAAATTATTTCTACCTCACAGGAAGTAAATATGATGAGACTCTCAAAAGATCTTTTAGATCACAGTGATTATTAATCATATCTAAAATAAGATCTAATTTACCTACACTAATATTATAAAGAGGAAAGATTTGTATTTTTGTGTGTGTGTATGTTTGTAATGAATAAACTCAAAAACTATTGTGCCGATTTAAAAAATTCTTTCACCATTAGAAAGCTACATTCACTTGTTTTTTAATTACTTGTTATTATAATTTTTTCATATTTTTTTGTATATTCAGATTTATTGAACAAAAATAGTTTATTACTATTAAACGCCACATAAAAATGGTGAAAACAGATGATTTTTGTCAGAATACATAATAGGAAGAAGCGAAACAAATCTTTTCCAGTCACTAGGACGTTGAGTGGTCAGTTAGTGTAGTCAAAAAAAAAAGAAGATAAACGGTAAACCTTTGTCCTATAAAGAATAACATTTAATTCTCTACATCAGAAAACATCGATGCCAATAATGGTTCTGTGATGAATAATATTACAAAAAATGATAATCCTTCCATAAGGCTTTTTCATAGTCTTAATAACAGAGCAAAAAGTGTCTAGATAAAAAAACATATGCTGTGTACAGTGTACCTACTACAATTGACTACCGTTTTGTGCATTGAATGTTGATATCTCCAAATAGTATTTATATATTTAAATAACAGATAGTTTCTAGTCTTCTAGAATAAAAAACAAATATTTAAATACGACACGGGAACAATAAACAACTCATAGGACAGGAAAAAATACAATAATTGAAGATAAGGGGTGCAACAGATCAAAAAAACAAACAGTTTGTTTTTAATTTTGAAACGTATCATGCTTTATTTAAAACTCGATATCTTTATATGGACTGTGCGCTCCGACATTCTAGGACCTAGATCACTAAAAAATGCGCCAACACTTTTCCAAAACATATTTTTGAATTATAAAACCTGCAGATTTAAAATTTGGTAGACATGTTTCTTTTTGTTGAATAGAGATTCGCTAACAACGTGTTTTGCAGAAATCGATTCCCAAGGAGGGTTGCGGGCCGTTATAGATATAAAATTCTCGTTTTTGAAGTATAACTTTAACAGACCTGAAATTTGCTATATAGACATCCACTAAAAATGGGTCAATAATGAATACATTCTAATTTTTAAACTATGGTTCCTCTTGACTTGAAATTTAGCTGTTATATTTATACCTATTATAGGATCTGCCGAGAGGCGTGCAGTCCTGCGAGGCAAGATGGTAACACGGTGGAGCCGAAGGTTCCACTACTGTAGTTCCTGCCGAGCGGGGCGTAACCCCACGAGTTAAGACAGTAATACGGTGGAGCTGAAGGCTCCACTACTGTCGTCGCAACCGTGCTTCATCTCAATCGCGATAACGGCTAGTACAGAATATACATGTACTTACCGTATCTTAATCATATTATATGCATACCGAACATAAATCACCATTACTCACCTGTAACCAATTTATATTTGTCTTATTACACAATATATATTATATTCTGTATTACTTTTGTAGCGATAATGGCCATGGATGCCAAATCGCATTTATTACTTTGTTAATAAAAGTGACCAGTTGACTCTAATAAAAGTTTTACTGTTAAAAGAGTATCATCTATTTTTTTTTTAATATTTCTTAAGCAATGCATTTTAAAATTACAAAAAAAATATACACATTTGTAGTTCTCATAACGAGCCATTTCGTTCTTTCACATGATGCACTTGAAAAGTTTTTTTTTTTATTTTTTAATTTGGCCCCCAAAAACTAACTCTATATAATAATAATAATAATAATAATGATAATATTGCGTTTAATGTCCGTTTCTCGACTTTATGTCATAACAGACGCCATTCGCACCATTACTATTTTCCATCTACCACACTTCCCGTTATTTTTCTACATTTTTAAAACTTCAACTTATGTAATAGCAATGAGCGAATGAAGGAATTATAGGAAATTAGGATAAGATAGGCAATTTTTGAACTAGGAGTTTGATAGGTAATCGGCCATGGCCTCAAATAAGGAACGTCATCTCGATATTTATCTGGAAATTAATTGAGGGAAACCATGGAAAACCTCAGTCAAGATGGCCGGTACAGGAATTACCGTTTCTCGGCGAGAGGCAGTAGGAAAAAGTCCCAGCCATATCTGCCCCCGCCGGGATTCGAACCCGGACCTCCCGAATGCGACTCTAGTGCTGTCACCACTACTCTACCCAGCTCGATACTAACTCTATATATAATGTACTAAGTTTCATCTTTTTTTGCCCACTAGATTCGGAGAAAATTAACTATGACAGATAGATACGAGGGTTATTCTATAAGGATTTTATTTTTTCATCGAACCATAAAAATCACAAATTTAAACATATTTCAAGTTTAAAAGTATTTTAAGGGACAAAAAATATTTATTTTGATCCGATTAAGCTTACACATGTTTTTATTATTTTAAACATCCACCTAAAAATATGTTAGCCACTATGACGTTAAGTGCTTGATTACGGTTTTCTAAGCGTCTTTCAGGGGGTAAGCGTTTGTAGGTAATGAATAACTAAGTGATCAAAATTAAAAAAAGATACTCTTTACCCACACTTGATCACATCCAAATAAATCTGTTATTTCGTAAATAATAAACATATTGTTATCAAATAAAAAAAAAACCCGGGTCGCAGTGCCAAAACCCTGCCGACAATATAGTGTATTTGCTTATACAGGCAGTGTGGCTTTATTACGCGAACTTAAGTTGGTTTTTGGGCTAAATAAAAATTTTGACTCCTTAATACATCCCTTAAAATAACATTTTTTTTCTTAATTGCAATATTATTATCAATCGAAGCTCTATACTAAATTATATACACACTTCAGTAAATAATTCACTATCTGCAAACTAGTTTTTTCATACAATTTGTAAATCCGGTCCTGTCGGGCCGATTTTATTAAAATTTTAGGGACACTTTTTAATTATTACCAGAGGGTTAAATTTCAATTTTGAAACGATTCGGAGAATTTATTCGGTATTCTGGGGCCCAAAAACATTTTTCAACCCCTAAAAACTACCCTTAAAATGGGCTGATTGGGCCCATTTTAAATAGGGTTCGTGCGGTGGTGGATTCCAACATGCGGACCAAATTTAGTTAAAATCAATTAACTCTTTCGAAAGTTATTGCCCGCACACATATATATATAAATATATATATATATATATAAATATATATATATATATATATATATAAATATATATATATATATATATATATATAAATATATATATAAATATATATATATATATATATATATATATATATATATATATATATATAAATATATATATATAAGTATGTGTGGCATACAGTTTGGGAGCTCGGATAATCATTTAATATATCGTTTGGGCTCTTTTGCCGTCTTAAGGGAGCGGCACCCAATGAACAAAATCGTTTGATTGTCAACTTTGGGAGCTTCACCCTGAGACGTCTATTGATAAAAATTAAAACTACATAGAACCATTTTGTGAAATGAGAGGTCACTGCGAGTATTATTTCAGCGGTTTTTTATGACAAAAAGTATGCAACCTTTGCAGGAATCTATTGGAGTATGGGGTATTTCATAATAAAATAATATTTTTTACTGTCAAAAACCGTAAAAATTTCTAAATGAAGTATGGTTAGGTTTCACACATAAAGAAAAGGGAAGTAAGTAGTCAAGAATAAATGTAAGTAAAATTCATATAATTCTATAAAAAAGTGAATTATTAATATAATTTACACAAAAAATAAATTTAATTATTTTCAGTCATTTATTAACGTAGAAAGACGAAAATTACGCGACAACTCAAATATACATTTGAATATTCTGATACGTTTATGAACGTAATACATCTTATAGAAACTGCCCGCAAATTTGATCTTTTTATATACAAGGAACATTTGAACAACATTAAATAAAGGTAAATATTTATTTTTATAAGTGTTTATTTCCAGATAATCAAAGCGTTGTTATGTCAATTCTTTTTAAACGGTACTAGTTACTTTGTCAAATTATCGCCAAGGCTCCCGATATCATGTAAACTGAATCTTTTCACTCTAACAACATATCAAACCCATGTCGAATATTAGATTTACATGAGATTCGTCGACAAGCGTTAAAACGTCCGTACTGACGATGCAAAACATTTTCATCTATTGACATTGGAAAATTTTCATATCGATGGAAATACCTTTCCATTCGAATAATTTCATCGAAAAAATTAACTCGAAACGATCTTAGTAATAAGTATTAATAGATCAGTGATAATTGAGAGTATTGTATTAAAATTATGTTCTCATATTCACAGGTTATTCAAGTACTATCCAACAATGGATGTTCAACAATGTCTGCAAATATAGGGCCCGAAACCAACAACGATTCTGTAAATTACTCTGTTTATGTTTTAATGTAAAATTGATATATTTGCTTTTTTTAATAAAAAACTAGACAACAGAATATATCTTTAATTTTTTCATACATTTTTATTTATTATTTATTTTGACGTAGCATCTACATTGCGGAATGCGTATTATGACTAATTAACAACGAAATCTAATATTTGATAACAGAAATAAACAAATTTATTAACGAAATGATAAAACAAAAATAGGTATTTCTTATTTCAGTCTTAACATATTTAAAAAAAACACGTATTAAAATATTGTACATGCAATTGTTGACGAAATATGTAAATAAACCGTAAGCCTTGTTTACACGAGTAAACAAGGCTTACGGTTTATTTACATACGAGTACTCGGCCGAGACACTGAACTCGGCATCGACTATTAATTTTGCTGATGAGATACTGCTGATTTTCTCTGTCGTTTCGATTCGGCTTGTACCCAGGATTTTACATGAGCGACAGTTCGTTTTTTCAATTCACTATGCTTTGTTATCGTGTCGAAGCATTTCTGCGAATTCGGAACCTTTCCTGTAGCTATCTCAGTATCAAAAAGTTTTCGCGCAACTGTCCTTTCTGGTGTAGACCATGTGTTGCGAGTCTTATCTGGAGAGAAAAAATATTAAGAATATACTATTTAAAAGTTATAATATTATAAAAAGTTATGGTAGTTTTTAACTTAGTGAGATTTCATTTAGCATAGTTTCACTGCAGCCAAAACTTAATTTACCGAGGACCAAATGCTCAATGAAAAGGTAAGAAGGTTTCACGTTCCGATGGGAATGAGCACAGGGTCCACGAACAAGTGTTTACAATGAAAAGCATACTGTACGTACCTTTCGATTTGTGTTTGTTGATTTCATTATTTATCCATAAACGAAGCTGCATTGCAGTTCATTTTTGTAAGTTATTATCAGATTTGACAATCATTTCGCATTCATTTAAAGGGAGGATTTTTCGATTTCGAATATAACCAGACAAGTATTTTCTCGCCGCAAATTTCTCTGGAGCACTCCAAGTTCTTCTAATAATTTGCGGTTTGAGATCTAGTTCTAAAAACAATAGAAAATTTCAGTGAACAATAAGATATGAAAATCAAACAGATACAAAAATATTAAATCGGTTTGTGTTTCGTTTGTTTAGAAAAGCTTTTGAAAATTTACCCAGTTCTGAGTCACTGGAAGCCGAAACGTTTTCATCGACCGGTAACTCCTATTCATCGTCAACACGATCTGCTGTTCGTTTTCGTAAGTCAGTAGTCGATTTTACAACTGTTTCACATTTAATAGCAGGAAGAAGTATTTTTTTTTTCGGAGTAGACCACATCCTAGTAATTTGGGACCTGAAATGTAATTCTAAAAACAATAAAAATTCGCAGTTGTAGAATATAGAACCGTGTTTCGTTTATTTAGAAAAGGTTTTGAGAATTTACCCAAATCCAGTGAATCGCTGTCACTCGAAGCGGAAGGGTTTTTATCATCCGGTAAATCAAGTGCGCTCGTGTCTTGTAATCTGTCCGATCTGTTTTCGGTGACATTGGCGTATACTTCGGTATTGCAGTTGATAGACTCGTTTTCGTCGACACCATACGATATGTTAGGAAGCGAATCGTTAATATAAATGTCTGTCCCATCGTCATTCGAAATAAATATATTGTCAAGTTTTGCATTTGAATCGTCGGCATTATTAGATGATTCTGACGTATGTTTGTTGACATTTTTTTTCTTTTCGGGATCAATCATGTTTATTTCGTCACTTGTTCGTGTACCGCCACGGTATTTAACGATACAAATATTTCCATTTTCTATGCGCACGTCTTTTTCTTTGCACATATAATATGGATTATGGTCTCAAAATTGAACCATGTAGGTAATACATTTTGTATTTGTTTTATGTAATGAAAGTATGGCCTTTTCAACGAGCAAGAGTAACGACGGCTGAAAAAGAAAACAAAACAGTAAATTAAAAGTGTACTGTAGTTCTATAACGTACATATATTATGTTAAACACTTACTTTTATAATTGTTCTATTATATCGCCTTCTGTTCGGCAAACAGGACAGCACAGTGAAATTCTATCGACAGTCACTGTCGGTTCCAACAAACACCCGAGCGAAGTTTGGAATGAGGTATCTCTTCCAGACACACTGGACACTTAATTTTGTTTAACTGTGCGCAATAATGTAATTTTGAACAATTATTGTGCGGACAAGTTTTGTTCATATGATAGGTCATACACACGTACACTTTTCTGTTTGTAGATATATTAGTTCCTCTCCTTTCGTGACATGAACTAAATTACAAATTGACCGGGAGCATTTAGCGCCCTGATAGTCCTTGCAAAAATGTATTTTCAAATGGTTGCAAGCACCCGAACAGTTACTGTTTCAGTAACTTGAAACTGATATAGTTAACGTAGTTTTGTTATAAAGAAACGTAAAATAGTAATATTACTTTATTATTATTATTATTAGAGAACGTTTTAATTGAACAAAATAAAGAATCACGTATGAATGACGACGGACTTGACTTAACTGAAACTAGGAACACATTCATCAAAAGTCAAAACCTAAATATACGTAAATAACCAAGTACAATTCTGTGGCTTGATCGAAAAAGGGCCTAAGTGCATTTTTTTCATTTTTGATTTATTGGTCCTATCTTACTAATGTCGACATGCTCTTTTCAATGAAAAAGGTTCTATCTCATTATCTTTAACGCTTACCGAGATAAAAAATGTAAAAAGATCCTAACTGAGACTACGTCAATGAAATAAAGGCTTATATTCACTTTAGGCCCTTCATATTGGGGCCTAAGTGTTTTTATAATTTTTTTTCTATATTTAAAAACAACCTAAGTGACATATAAGCCCTTAAATATTGGGCCTATTTACTCTTAGGCCCTTTTCGTAATAATAATTTTATATCAAGAAAGTGCTAACTGCGACTTAGTAAAATGTGACGGTAATTGTCGGTGGCCTATGTTAACATAGGCCTTTTTTAAATAGATTTGTACATTTTGTAAGAAGACCTAAGTGTCACATTGGTTATGGAATCGAAACAAAAAGAAAAAAACTGGAAGATATCTTAAGCTTATTACCATTTATACATCCAAAAAGCAGATTATTTTATTCAAATTTGAAGAGTGATGAATCAAAAAATGACGACGATGTTTGTCCTACAGAATTAATATTGGAAATTATAGATTAATTATACTTATTTTGTCATCACGATGTCCTAAGAATTTTATTTTCATCTGCACGGTTTTCGTGTTACAATAAATACTATTGTTTATTTTTGTATTTTTAATTCTTATTCGAATAAAACCAATATTTTTGTAGAAGTGTTTTACATTTTAACTACAACCATGAATTTCTCAATATGTGTTTTCTAAGCGGTATTGTCTTATTTAATAATATTTTATCATATACTATTATTAATTTTCAAATATCTAAAAAAGGGTAGGTGAAAATCGCTTACTTTTTATACAAAGTACCTCTTATAAAAGGGCTTAAGTGCAACTACATTTAAAGAAAGGGCCAAAGTACATTATTTGGGGCCTATATGCTAGTTTTAGTGCCCTATTGCATAGGCCTATGTAACACCATATACATTTTCTGGGGCCTATGTGACAAAAACTTCTGGATTTTTTAAGAATTTTATTTTTTTTTACAAAAAATCAAAAAATATGCGCTAAAAAAGCAGTATTACAATTATCAGACATTTTGGACAGAATTTCGCTGATTTACAATAGTTTGAAAAAAATAACTTCAACTCCAATTACCTTAAAACTACGTTTTTGTAGTTAGGCACTTTTGCGACCAAGCCACAGAATTTACACACTATAAACTTAACAGTACAGCCATGTTCATAAAATACATAGTGGTGCACCAGTGGGTGCACCAGAAGAAACACAACAATAATAAATATGACATATTATTATCTGTAAAACAGTTTAGATCAGGGGTGGTCAACCCAAATGATCTTACGGACCATTTTGGAAATGCATCATAAGGGGACATTCATTAATTACGTGAGTCGATTTTGGCGATTGTTCGACCCCCCCCCCCCCTTCCCCTTTGGTAAGATGACGGGCGAAACCGGGTCGGACCATAAGTACAAAAAATTTCATCAAAATCGGTTCAGCCGTTTAGGCGGAATAGATTGACAAACGCTTGTACAGAAATATTATTTTTATATACAAAAAAATATTAAATTTTCAATCAAAATTGTTTTGGTAATTTCCTTTTGACAGATCTTCAGAACAAAAAAAGAGCAGACTTTTTTTTTGTTTTCAAAATATTTCTAAAATTAAATTTAGAAAAAAAATGTGTCTCCGACAAATTTAATATTTTTTTGTATATAAAAATAATATTTCTGTACAAGCGTTTGTCAATCTATTCCGCCTAAACGGCTGAACCGATTTTGATGAAATTTTTTGTACTTATGGTCCGACCCGGTTTCGCCCGAGTGCGTTTCGGGTCCAATTTAGAATTTAAACTATCTACGGACCGACGCAAACGCACACACAAAATTTCATTAAAATCGGTCCAGCAGTTTGGAGGAATAGAGTCCGTAGATAGTTTAAATTCTAAATTGGACCCAAAACGCACTCGGGCGAAACCGGGTCGGACCATAAGTACAAAAAATTTCATCAAAATCGGTTCAGCCGTTTAGGCGGAATAGATTGACAAACGCTTGTACAGAAATATTATTTTTATATACAAAAAATATTAAGGTAAATACCTAATCGTTAGTCCAACCTTGTATAATTTCTTAAAAACACAAATACTATTATTTAAGTTTTAAAATTTCTGTGTTTTACAAAAAGCAACGCTCGTAACTATATAAGGATTTCATGTCACGTATTTGTGAAATCTAAAATTTTTTCATTTCATCCAAAGTTACCGAAAAGTTATAATAATTCTCAAAGTCTTCATAAATTTTAGAATAATATGTTTTTGTGTAAAATTTCAAGCATTTCTGTACAAATAAACCATTAATTAAGTAAAAATTAAATAAATTATTAGTATTAAAAGTTGCCTACATTTAGAATTTAAACTGCCGCGCTGAAAATAACGAGTTGCATATCTCGAAAGTAAAGAAGTACCTTTATAAGTTTTATTAAAATTCGATTTAAATCTTTAATAATCATAACATAAACTAATTATTATTAAATTTTTAAAGACATACCTATGTTCTTTTAGGTACATATATTATTTTTAATCTTTTGACGATTATTAAGGTTATAAAAAAAGAACAGTCTAAGTTCCCTGAAACTTATATTTTCCATTTAAAAAAACATTAGACGGTGACGCAACAAAAAAATTTTTTGCCCAAATATTCATCAACTGTATTAGAACATCTGTCAAATTACCAGAAATATTTTACGCCCCCCTCAAATTCTTAACAGGTACGTTAAAATAGCGAAAACAATTATGGCACATATGACATATATATATGTATTATATCTGTAAAACAGCTTAGATCAGGGGTGGTCAACCCAAATGATCTTGAGGACCATTTTGGAAATGCATCATAAGGGGACATTCATTAATTACGTGAGGCGATTTTGGCGATTGTTCGACCCCCCTGCCCCCTTCCCCTTTGGTAAGATGACGTGAGATTTATCTCGACCCCCCCCCTCCACCATTAATCTCACGTGAGATTTTTTAAAATGCTTATTTTTAATGTAAATATGTTAATCGGTGCTTGATTGCGTTGGATTTATTTAATTTGCTTAATTCTTTTTTTTTCAGACTAGTATTTAAGACTTTAATTTTTTCTCATAATTTCGACAGTTAATTTTTCAATATATTTTGATGCGCAAATAAGGTATTTTTTGATACATTGATTTTCACTACTTAGGCAACTTTAAAATAAATATATTTTGTAAAAGTGCGATGAATCTCGCAGGCCGGAAAAATATTCAAGGCAGGTCGCATGCGGCCCGCGGGCCACGGGTTAGCCACCCTTGGTTTAGATTGTGACTATTATTTTGGTGTTTTGGTAACACCTACCATAACAGCAAGAGGCATACGAAAGGTCGTATGAAGGAGTTATGCAAAAAAGATGGTGATTTTACAATAAATTTCTTCGATTCACGTTATTGAATCAGTGGTTGAGTTCCACATGGACAGGTTATACAGACGTTTAATTATTTATTACCAATCGGTACCCGCGACTTCGCACACGATTGAGATAAAACAATCTGATGTAGCTTTTTCCCGTGGCAATTTAATTTTGCTGTTTAAATCTTATGTGTTATAGCGACCCGGCCCGGCCCCCGGCTTCGCCCGAGTGCGACAACAGTAGTGAAGCATTCGGCTCCACCATATTACAGTCTTGCATCGTGGGGCTGCGCCCCGCTCTGCAAGACATTAATTTATAAAGCTTTCGACTCCCCCAAATGCATATTCTCTAAATAGTGTATTTTCTGACATTTTCATACATTTTGTAAAGTCAACATAAGTCGCTAGTTGAATAACACCGTCCAAATATTTATTTTAGTAAACATAACAGCTGTATACCTACTGAAATGAGACAAGCGCACGGCATCGTTTGTAGTTTTTTCCAGAGCTGCATTATCGATTTTATACTGTTTCAATATTAAATTTTCAATCAAAATTGTTTTGGTAATTTCCTTTTGACAAATCTTCAGAACAAAAAAAGAGCAGATTTTTTTTTATTTTCAAAATATTTCCAAAATTAAATTTAGAAAAAAAATGTGTCTCCGACAAACAGATAAACAGAAACACACGAACTGACAGCAGTCACTCTATTACTCCAAACTGCTGGACCGATTGTAATGAAATTTTGTGTGTGCGTTTGCGTCGGTCCGTAGATAGTTTAAATTCTAAATTGGACCCGAAACGCACTCGGGCGAAACCGGGTCGGACCATAAGTACAAAAAATTTCATCAAAATCGGTTCAGCCGTTTAGGCGGAATAGATTGACAAACGCTTGTACAGAAATATTATTTTTATATACAAAAAATATTAAAGTAAATAATCGTTAGTCCAACCCTGTATAATTTCTTAAAAACGTACAAACACTATTATTTAGTTTTAAAATTTCTGTGTTTTACAAAAAGCAACACTCGAATCTATATAAGAATTTCATGTCATGTATTTGTGAAATCTAAAATTTTTTCATTTCATCCAAAGTTACCGAAAAGTTATAATAATTCTCAAAGTCTTCATAAATTTTAGAATAATATGTTTTTGTGTAAAATTTCAAGCATTTCTGTACAAATAAACTATTAATTAAGTAAAAATTAAATAAGTTATTAGTATTAAAAGTTGCCTACATTTAGAATTTAAACTGCCGCGCTGAAAATAACTTTAGTTGAATTTCTCTATGGGAAAGAATAGAAATACCCTAGATGACACTGACGTAAGGTTTTACAATACAATTAATTTATTATTTCAGAGAAAATACAATGAAATATTTGTCAAATAAGAAACAGTTATTGACAAAAATACGTAAGTAATTTTATACTTCTGTCACATGTAAATTGTTTCGAATATTGCGAAATATTAATTATTCGACTGAATAAGTTGTTTTTATGTTATTATGTGTAATTTTTTCAGATTCAAACGTGCGACCCATTAGTAATGATTGTCGAAATCTGCATAAAATTGCCATGTATTGATGTGAAAGTCGTCTCTGTTCGGGTGTCAAGTTTTGAAGTTTGGTCAAAGTGATACGAATGTGCTTTTCTGTCAACGTAACGCTGGGTACGCATGGAAAAATGGTAACCGATAACAATTTTAATATTTTGAAACGAAGACAACCATTAATCAGATATAGACAGCACAGGATTCGGTTCAACCGATGGAGCTATTTACCGCTAATCTAGGATATTCGTATACCGAACAGTCATATTTTGTCATAGTCAGCTACTGATCCGAAAAGACGAAGTAAATTATAATGTACGACAATTTGAACAGCCACAGAAATGAGTATGACCTGCTTTCTTTAAATATTTTGTGTGATTTGAAAAAATCCGGCGCCAATTTGTTCAAAGCGTTCCCCATTGGGTGCTCTGAAATTTTTTAAAAAATTGGTGTAGCCGTTTTCAACTGATTTCAGAAAGAGTATTTTTTTATATCTTACTGTATATTTCCTACATTTATGAACCGATTTGAAAAAAATCGATGCCACTGTGTTCAGAACTTTGCACACTTTATGTGCTCTATTTTTTTTTTTACTATGACTTACGGCTTCGTAACAGCGGAGGTGGTTTTATCGGAACTGATAAACTCTGCCTTCGGGTTTTTGTCCTACAATGCCTTTAAATAATAAATTGTATAATAATGAATTTCATACTATTTCAGGATCGGATTGACGCCATGGCTTTCTTGATCTCACTGAACAGAGGTGAAACGACGACCTACTATCTGCCAGTTTTTGTTAAGGCAATATAACTTGGCGACGTTTAAAAAACTTAAGTCTTCTGTTTTATAGGATAATTAGCTAATAAAATATTATAATAGTGGGGCGAAAGAGATAATTGTGCACTGAACGATAAAACCACTAAATTTGAGCTGCTTTATATTGTTAAAAGATGTAGATATTAATACAAATTATATCTATTGTATCGCTTATCAGAAAGTGCACAATACTGGTATATTTTTAGTCTCATCTGTCCGACTATAAAGAATTCTAAGATAATAATATTAATAAGTGTTTGTTAATTGAATGTCAAAATAAAACTTGGTAATATATAAAAGTTTTCATTAATTGTTGTTTTCATATTTCCTTTTACAGTAGCAATAATATTTTCTACCATACGTTTTAAATGAAATTCACTATAGATAATAATATGGTAACTACGGAAATCAAAAATGCATTATAGAAAATCGTTTGTTGCAATTTTTTGTGGAACGATTTTCTATAATGAGTTTTTGGTTTCCATGATTACTATATCAACAAAACTCATGTATATATTGCGTCTTAAATGAAATTCCCAGTATAATATACATTTTTTAATCAAATCATTGAAACTTTGACAGGATTGTCAATTTCCTATTATAAAATTTATGTAGGTTTTTTCAACATTTATTAATCTTATTAAACTGCCAATTTGCTTTATTTTTTCATAAATAAGCCTTTTATAAGAAGCAGATTCTTCTGTCAGATGTTAGCTTTGAATAAAATTACAAATGTGCGCTTAAAAAGTTAATTAAAAATTGCAACAATGGATGTAATGTCTTATTGTAGATATTTCTTTTTTTATGAAAACACGGTTATAGTGGCAGATACTCAACTGTTTATTATGAATCTAATGCCTACAAAAGGTGTGGGTGTTGGTAGTATAAACAGCTTTTATATATAATTAATGATTATTAATCTTTTGAACATAAAAATATTTTTTTAACTATTATGGGTTATCTATTGTAAAGTACGGGAGCTTTCATTTTGAACAATGCCGGTAATGCAGTTCTCGATTTTAGAGCTCCCAAACTCAACAATATATCATTAAAGTGAAATAACTTTAAAATCTATTGATGCATATTAATTTGCTCTTAATATAATGTTTACTAATTAGTTTCACGTAGTTTGAATGCAGTTTTGAACTAGGCTCCCAATGATACTGCTACACATATATATATATATATATATACATATATATATAAACATTTTTAAAAATGGTGCCAAAGTGTTTAGGAGGTTATGAAACGTCGAGAAATTTTGGTCCGACCCCTAGGTCCCGCCATCCGACCGACGCCAATAGTGTATGTTGCCATATGGCAAATACACTAATAAAAACAATGCAAGTACCACATAGAAATTTTTGTGGTTTATATTTTGTTAAAAACACCTGTCGGTGCAATCAGCCATAAGAATACCCACATCTTGACAATTTCTCTAGGTGGGGTTCACCCAAAGTAGAGGTGGTACGAAATAACAGGAACAGATATTTATAATTGTTGCCAGAAAATAACAGTTCAAATTTATAACAGTCATCGAAACAACGTAATAGGCTCAGTAGAGTTCTCTCCATCTTACATTAAGACACCGATATCAGTTATTTTTGTCTGTTCGTCTGTCTGTATGTTCCTTTAAAACTCGAGAACAATTTCACCGCTCTTGATGACAATTGATATATTGTACGGTGGAACCGAAGGCTCCGCTACTGTTGTCATTTCCGAGCCCCCGAGTTAAGTAAATGATAGGACGGAGCCGAAGGCTTCACTACTGTTGTCGCCGCCGAGGTTCATCTCAATCGAGTGCAGACCCGCAGGTATCGGCTAGTACAGATATAAATTTCAGTTTAGTAACTTGAAAGATCGGTTCAAAGAGCCGACTCCGACAGAAGATCCGTGAAAGCCGACTCACTTTTTTTTGAACCGACGGATCAACGGATCCGCATAACTCAGTGAAACACTTAACACACAGAAGCACATTTTACACTTACGTATCAGTTCTTGCTTTGATGCATCTGTCAGCTCAAATGACTCATGCATCACATGTTTGGCTATGCATTCTTGATTCTATACAGGTCGTGATATGATTGACTGAACTATAGGTAACTCAGTGGCAGACTGCAGTAACATATTCAAAACTCGGCTCTTTTTGAACCGGTTCAGTGAGCCGGCTCACATACGGGATCCAAATGCAAAAATGCAGATCACTAAAAAGACCCGTTTTTCCCATCTCAACTTGTATCAAGCAGCGTTTGCGAACATAGTAGACTGTTATTTTGGAATTGCTGTTTACAACAGGTTCTTTTAAGATATTATCTAGTTGCTGTCTAGCTGTTGGAACTGTTACAACCAGTTCGTCGGTATCTCTAATGCAGAGTGAAATGATCGCATTTCTATAAGGGACCTTAATGAACAGTCGAAGGCAGTGTCGCACGAGATACGGAACATAGTAGAGAGAGTTTATAAGTACAGCATCCACGTGCTGACCATTCCACTTGCTAATGAAGCGTTCGTCAGTACCGTGTAAAACATTAACGACTCAAGATCTGTCGACAGCTATGTTGCGAATAATAAAATAATATTGGCTCTATGGTCAATCATTTATAATTATATATTATCTGTACATACGTATGCATGTAGAATTATTTTAAATTAGTATTTCCTTTATTATATACGAACACAGTTTTATTTTTTTAATTTTTAATCGATAAATTCTGTTCTACGGGACGGAAGTGTTTTTACCTTTCTTCTATTATTTATGAATATTTTTGGTAAGTGTCTTCAAATTATTTTTCATTTTAGTGTTAATATATTATTAGCATTATAAAGTTATGCTTGACTTCGGGTACAGCTTTGAAAGCAGTTATAAGCCAGTCCGGCTTCGCCGGGATGCAATTAAATATATAAAAATAAGTGTTTTATTCTGTGATATTTCCTTTGCCCGGATTTAATTTTTTGCCAGTGTTGATTTAAATATGCTTAATTAATCGAATGAAAATATATGGCGCACTTGTCAAAATTAATATTGGACGAAACGTGTATTGAATTTACAAGAATTCAAAAAATTCAAAATTACCGAAAAATCAAAAAAAATATCTGTTAATCACCTGCTGAGCTAATCTAAAGACTGCCTGAAAATTTAATCGAATTCGGTCCAGTCGGTTTGGAGTCTATAAATAACATGCCTACATACATCGCCTTTTATATATAATGTAATTTTAGCACAGATTTTTGTCATGATTTTCATGTTAATTCGGTGCTAAAAGTACATTAAGGTTATTAGCCTATAGCACAGTATTAGTAGCAATTATGTTTTTTTTTTGTAATAAAAAACTGTTGTATGACTTTTAATTATTTCCGATAAATTAAAATTTTATTTATCAGTGTTTAAGAAAATGATAATTAAACATTTCACATAATTTCACTTCAGAAGGATATTGCTTATAATGAGTTTAACAGAGACAGGTATAGTTCAAATATGACTGACAAGTACTTTTCGACAATTTTTAAGTAATATTTCCCCAAAAATACACATTTTTTATTATATTTTATTTCGCTATTTAAAAGAGCTAAGCTTCCGAATACATTTTTTCTGGAGCCAATTTCGTTTAATTTTAATTTTAGTGTCCATTTTAGGCGAATCTCGCATTTATCCTTGGGTAAAAATCACATTTTTAATAATCAACTAATTTAAAACTAAACGTCGAAAATTTAAAAAAAAATGGCTCGACAAGGCCAGACTTATAAATTTTATGAAAACGCTTGCTCGGAGTTAGAGAATTATACTTACTGAAGACTGTATACAAAATTTTGTGCAGATGATGAATTGACAAAATAAATGCGAATGTATTAAAGGTTTAAAAAAAATTTTCTCGAAAAAAAAAAACAAACAAATTCCCATAATGAAGTTACACTGCGTATTAGCAAATAGACTAAATTGTCGGCAGAGTTTGGCACTGCGACCCGAGTTTTTTTTAATTTGTGTCCTTTTTTTACCTGTCGGGACAAACCTCTTAAGAAGTATGCGGCTAGTTTTTTTATACATTTGTGTTTGGTGACGTAAAGAAAAACATTCTTTACAAGATCTTATCAGTTAGTTTTAATCTTATTAATAAGGCAGTGTTGAATAGATGTCAAATTTATTACAAAAAAATAAAACTACCTAAATAAAAACGTGAACTTTCTTCAGAAGAGCCAATGAAAAGAGGAACTTAATAAAATTTTTAGGGCGACGCTAATTTTATTGCATGTCAATATGCAGACTTGTGAAAAATACTTTTTAAAAGTATTTAAATACAACTACAAATACTTTTGAGTCATATCTACCAAAATATTTTTGAGCAATAATTATTTATTATATAAGCGAGCGCGAAATTAAACTAATTAAAATTCTTAAGCAAGTATATACTTGTAAAAAATACTTGATTTTAAGTACTTAAATACAGATACAAATACTTAACAATAATTTCTTATTTGGAAATGACATTGCATTATTATTTTAATAATAAGAATTGTTTGAATAATTTATATGTAATTATATATACTGTTGACTTGAATTATTCATGAATCATTTATAGCTACAAAAAAATTATGTTAAGTATTTGAAAAAGTATTTGCAAAACCAAATAAAATACCAAAAAAGTTGTATTTGAAATACAAATACAATTACTTTTATTGAAAAGTATTTAAAATAGAAATAGCAGAAAAGTATTTGTATTTGTATTTTGAAATACTTTTACTCAAATACTTCACAAGTCTGTCAATATGAGCCTCAACTACTCAGTAATGTGAACATTCCAGAGTGGTCAACTTTTTATTGTGTCACATACTTCTCTTTATCTATGCGCGTAATAAAAGCCAATTCAGACTAGCCGTTCTCGGTTACGATTCACCGGTCCGGTTGGGAGCTCGACCAATCAGGGCGTAGTCGTTCCCGATTGCGGTTCGGTTCGAGCGTATTGGTTCAGCTCTAATTTCAACCGGACCGTTCGCAACCGTAGCCAATGAGAACGCTTGCTGGAGTCACGTGACTAGCCAGCTGTTTAACTACACATAAAACGTCAAATCATATTTCGAAATTGCACATGCGCACCGAGAATAATCGTAGAACCGAATCGGGATAGTGTGAGCTGCCTAGATTAATCGAAAACCGAACCGGACCGGTGAATCGTAACCGAGAACGGCTAGTCTGAATTGGCTTTTGCGACGTGCTGCTTTAGGTACAACTTTGTCGTCATCATAGGGCGCCTAATTTGAAATGAATACAAAAAAATTCTTGTTTGTAAATTAAGAGGAAGGATATAAGAACAAAATAGTTGGTGTACATTATTTGTTTATGTGTAAAGAATAATGTGCCCTGTTCGAAATTATTAAATTTTGATAGGCCCTATTGTTTGCGAGTAATACATTGAAATTAATGTGATATGTTGGTAGTAGAAATAATATGTATTTATTCTCTCGGTATAACGGTTATCAATTGTCAATCAAAACAATTAATGATGATATTCAGTATTGGTCAATATAAAAATTTACAGCGCCGTTAATTTTTTGTCACTTTCTATCAAATTTAATATTACATATATTAAAGTGGGACAGAATTTTAACAACGCTCTTAATGTTAACATTAACCATACAGAATACCGCCATAAGCGTTTAATAATTTGATTGAAATATACAGTGGCGTAGCTATATAGCCAAGGATCCCGGGGGTAAATATAAATGTTATTTTTATCAAAATATAAAATATAAATATAACTATAATTCAATAATAAATCTCAGGTATTTGGATTAATAATACAAAACAATCGTGTTATTGTTAACCTTGCTAGGTTTCGATTACTTTATTTAGTCTTCGTCAGGCTCTGAAAAATACATATATATACAAATTCAATTATAATAATAATAATAATAAGTAAAAAATATATAAAAATAACACGATTGTTTTGTATTATTAATCCAAATACCTGAGATCTATGATTGAATTATAGTAATAATTTTGGATGCGATATAATGTCTAATAAAAATATAACATTTTTCGTGACGGTCACTTTTTAAAAAATTACTAAATTGTTAACGCATGACTAGTAGCTATAAAAATACAGAAAAAGGAAAAAGGAAATGCAATAAAATATAAACATAAAAGAAAGAAAATTCATTTTTATCCTCTTGAAAACCATCGTTATTCATCCAACATTGTCAACATTTAAGATCTTTTTTTTCTCATTGCATTGATGGGAAAAGTATTGATAATGTTTTGATATGTACATCATTGTATAATATCAAATGTCACGCAGAAATAGTTTAACCTGAAGTAGTTATGATAATTTGTTGTAATGAAAAACAAAACGTGTTATCAATTAAATATACTAAAAAAATTATGTCAATGTACTGTTTATTTATTTCATGCTTTAAGGTTCCAGTTCTGATAAATATAATATTTAACAAGAGAAAAAATATATCTTCATACATTTCTTATTTACCTTGATCAACCTTGGCGAGAAAAAAATCTACATATTCATTCCGGAAATAATGAATATTTTTAAACAAGCTTTTTAAACATCTTTTCATTTACTTTTATCATTATTATGTTATATTTATGACATATTTTTTGTGATGTAGTGATTGAGGAAGATAATGCTTTGAAGATGAAAGATTTTGTACGTCGGTGCGGCTGGTTTTCTGTATTTCATATCATGAGCATGTAATATAGCTCCGAGCTTCGTAGAACATATTTAATTATCGCAAACAGAACTCGTGCTTGTTTAAAATTTTAAAAGAAAATGAGACAACTCTTTTGGAGGAAGTCTTTTTTTTAATGATGAATAATAGAAATAGGATTTCAAAGATAGATCTACATATAATACACTAAAAGTTTTTTAATAATTTATATAACTGAACTCCTAGAATTGAGATTAGTTTGTTCGAAACTCAAGTGACGCCATTATATATTGCCTACAAATTAAAATTTCGAACGAAACCGGAGAACATTTTTTAATTTTCCGACTCTGGGTGAGAGTATCCGCTCCTGCTTTTTTTACATACAATCTAGAAAAACTCATCTAGTAACACCAAACCCTGTCGACAATATAGTGTATTTGCTAATAGAGTTAGTGTGGCTTTATTATGTAAACTTTTTGACCTAAATAAAGCATTTAACCCCATACTACATCACTTAAAATTATGAAATGTTTCTTAGTTTCAATAATCAGCATGCATTTATTATCTGAAATAAATTTGAAAATTCCAATTGTGTTAAAATTTTTAATATGCATTTTAATGTCTATTAAAGGGTTACATTTTCATTTTGAAAATTACGTGGAAAATTTGGAAAAATCTGAAAACTCAATCTGCTGATTATATTATATAATATTGTTTTTATAGTTTTGATTATAATATATCAAATTTTTTTGGCATCCCAAGCCGCACTTGGGGGTATATTTAGGCCACTGCACATATTAAAACACCATTAAATTTAATTTGCATAGATTTTTAATTTAAATAAAAATTGTATAGCTTCAGACAAGGACCTTTACAGCTCAAAGCGGAATTTAACCTCTTTCATTAAATAACAAATCAAAGAATACCATTTATAAAAAAAAAATAGATTTTTAACAATAGCATCCGAAGATTACTTCCAAATCTTCTAACTACAGCTTCAACTAAACTGCTCCTTGTTTGCAAAAGACCATTGACGGCGAGTACTTAAGCTAACCCATTTAACTTATTTTCACAAACAGCGCTTCTTAATCATGTTTTAAATCGACGAAGGGAACTAAATGAACGCTGTATACGTAGTACTAGTTGTGCAGGGCTGTGCAAGCATTCTTGAGTGTCTTTTATTGGATAGGCCCTTGAATTGAGAATAGTCCAGATTGTTGTTATCTTTTATTTTATATTATCTCGTTACCACTGTCTGTAGCAAAAACATCAATGGAATTTCCAGTTTGTTATTTAAAACAACAACAAAATTAAAATGAACCGGTACCAGGCCCAGATAACCTTGGCAGTTGGTGGCCTTTACTTAATAAAAAAATGCATTCAATTTATGAACTTGAGAATATACTCTTGATCAGAACTATAACCTTTATTATCAAAATTAAAACCAGAAAAATTTAGATATAACTGGTAAGTATTGCAACAAATTTTTATAAATCATGACAGATATTACTCATGTTTTATAATAAGCCTGAAATCATAGTTTAAGCACAGCAATTATTTTCTATAAAGAATTAATAATAACTGTGTTATCCGGGTTCACCCGAGTGAAATTTAGAACGCAAGCCTGTCGCTCGTTCTGATAACAGTGATAGTGTCTCGAAAAATCAACCCCTTCTCTGTTGAACACGTATTAAATTATTCTTTTGATCATTTTTCCCAAATTTCAAGCTCAGGTAGTTTCAAAGATATATAATTTGTACCCGTCTAAACAATCTCCACCCCATAGCACATATTTCGAAAATTCTTTTGGCAGAGAACACGTGTCAGATCTCGTGTCAAAAGACGCCGAAAAATATAACAAAAAAATGTCCTTACACAAGGTTAATATAAGTCGTAAAATGAGGAAGTTTAAAGTTTACTAAAATTATTGAAATAGTCTAGCTTGTGTTTTTTAGTCTATGGTAATAGATCAAGTATGTAAATGTACCACCTAATGTCACAAAAATGTGATCATGCAGGCGAGCACGTGCTTATAGTAGGTCTGAATAAAATTATGTTAGATGAACGTTGCATCCAATAGGTTAACATTTTTAAACTGGCTTTTAAGATTTTCATCTGCGCAGCATTTGATTACCCAAGTTTAACGAACACATTTTTCTTTAATTTGTATCAAAATATGCAGTATGGTGTCAAAGTTTTGGTATTCCGACATCCATTGTATAGAATTTATGGAACATGCTATACTTAACTAACTTTTTTACTGTTGTATACTAATTAGTAAACGACAGCCTTAAAAATGACCAAGTCATTGGCAATGAAATTCTACACACACGAATTTTGTACCATAATATAGAGATTGTAATTTTTATAGTACAATTAGTATTTTTTATCTTCTGTAGGTACCAATTAGAGTTGGGTAACTCAGATCTGAACCGGTTCAAAGAGCCGAGTCCGACAGAAGATCCGTGAGAGCCGACTCACTTGTTTTGAGCCGACGGATCAGCGTATCCGCATAAATCAGTGAAACACTTAACACACAGAAGCATACATTTTACACTTACGTATCAGTTCTTGCTTTGATGCATCTGTCAGCTCAAATGACTCATGCATCACATGTTTGGCTATGCATTCTTGCTTCTATACAGGTCGTGATATGATTGACTGAACTAGGTAACTCAGTGGCAGACTGCAGTAATATATTCAGAACTCGGCTCTTTTTGAACCGATTCAGTGAGCCGGCTCACATACCGGATCCAGATGCAAAGATGCAGATCACTAAAAAGACCCGTTTTTTCCATCTCTAGTACCAATAATGTTATATAGAAAAATAGTTTATAGGTTTGTCAGGGGTCATCTCAGAAACTACTGAACCGATTTCAAAATTGTTTTCAGCGTTCTATAGACTTTCCTTTAGAACATAAGCTATATTAACTGGCTACGTCTTTTACAACAGTCCGGCCTCCACTTTGTCTGTATAACAATGTATTAATTAATCAAAAATTCGAGTGAATGAGTGAAGCGAGTGACAATTTAATTCGCTCCACGGTAAACACAAAACATTGAGTAAAGCTTGTATAGTATTAAGGCCACCCTTTTTAAATTACTTATTTTGATGAAATCATTATAATCAGTTAAATATAAAAAATGTTCGCTTAATGGCGTACTTTTTTGAATGTGAATGTAAATTTTAATTTTTTATCAACCGCTTCAGTTATTTTCATTTTCATATATAGCATGCTAATTATCATTATTTCATTACTACAAAAAATTATAAATATTTTTGTATAAAGTTGTAGTAGTGTACTTTGATAAAACACATTTGTAAAAAGCTAAAATAAACTCGGGTCGCCGTGCAGAACCCTGCCGACAAAATAGCGTATTTGCTAATGCGTGGGCTTATTTAAATGTACACTTTGCGTCGGGGTTACGTTCCAAAAAAACACGACGCAAAGTGAATTAAGATTTTCTATAGCACACCATGTAAAGATCGAAGATAGGTTCCAAGGTTACGAAAATACTACTTTTTGAAAAGAAAATTGAACAAAGTAGGTAGACATTTAAAAACCAAAAATAATATAAAATTTTATTACATACATACAAAAAACAGAAAAAAACGTATTCAAATAAAACAAAATAAACTATTCAATTAATTTATGAAAAAGAAAATTAAAATTAAAAGCACTATATAATTGAAACTGAACTCTAAAATTAGCAAAACAAAGTGAAAATAAAACTGTATTAAAATTGCGTTGATTTTTAGTTAGAAAGGGAATCCCCGAGTTTTGATGGCATGGCGCAATTAGAAACAAAAGTGGTGCCATCTTTAAAAAAAAAAAAGAAAATTTCAAAAAAAAAATTAAAAACTCGAACCCAAAACAACGCAACCTCGAAAATCTAACGACGCACAGTGAAAATTAGTACTAATTAAGCAGCGACGCAACTTCGAAAAAATGCAAAACGAAACGACACAAAGCGAGGTATTGGTGTATTATCGTAGGTGGCATCAAAACTCCAAGACAATTGAATCGATTTCAATGCGCTTTTTTCGTTCTTTGTTTAAAAACGTACGATTGCGAGATGGTGACAATAAATAAAAATTTAATTAATTGCATACTTATGACTTAGATACATTGTACAATATGTTTATCTACATAAGCTATATACTATAAACATTTCCAAAAATGGTATTAAGGTAGTTGTCGTGGCACAATATTGTCAAAAAGTTATAGATTATACGCGCCACAAAAGTATACTAGCTTGTAGCTAAGTGATCCATAATTTGTACGCAAGACTGTACCCGTGGAAACGTAACCCATATGCATGTGTACTTTTCTATAAATTGTTGACCTTTAAACCGTTATTTGTAAATAATTAGACGGTCAAAAATTTTTTCTTATTTTTTTTTAAACTCATAACAAATGCATTGAAAGACTGTCAGTTTTTGGAAAGTTTCTGACAGTTAGTTCTTTTTTTATAAATAAGAAACTGGTTCAGAACTACAGAGATCGTATACAATCAATGTTAATTATCCAATTTTTAATTGAATTTATCTCGGATTATATACGGTCGATCGACTTCAAATTTTCAGGGTAATTGTATTATCATGTCCTTAATAAGTATACAAAAATTAAGAATTTTCTGACGGTGTGCCTTAACCACGCCAACTACCTTAAGCTGTTCACAATGATGTAAAACGTCGAGCGTTTATGAACCGACTGTAGGTCCCGCCATAGGACTGATGCCAATAGTGTATGTGCCATCTAACTATGTATAGGCAAATACACTAAAATAAAAGCAAATATGTCTATAAATTATTGCTACAGTTTAGTCTACAAATATGACAGCTGCCTAGAGTGAGAAAGTTAATTGGTGATTGAGTAAAAAAAGAATCAATGCATAAGGTCAAGAACAAGTTTGTGTACACCGTTTTTTGTGAACTTTCACGCCTTGTATATAGTCTGTCTAATCTTTGTTTGTATGTGAACAAACTATTATCTGCACTTTTTATTTGTCAACACTATTGTGCAATGTTTCATATGCCGACCTTTGATTATAGAGTCGTCTTTGTTTTATTACCGCCTCAAGCAAACAATCCTTTGCTGCCTTATGCAGATTGTTTTCAATTCCTAATCTTAGACGTATGGACCCATATGGTACATGCAGCGTTGCCAGATTTTTTTTTTGCCAAGTCGGGATTTTGGAACATTTTGAGTGAAAAAAGCGGGATTCTTTCGTCGAAAACGGGACATAGTAAAAACACGTATATAATCAGAAGTTTTTAAATATTTATCCTTTTATTTGAGTTCAAATTACGTTTACATGACAATAGATAGCCAAAATAGCCATAGAAAAGATATTTTAATAAAAATATGATATTTTAAATCAGATTTACCCTATCGTTAAATAGTTGAGTCTTATTCGTCTTCTGAATAAAAAAAAATAAAAAAAAACGGAAATCAAACTCAAAAAAGTTTTATTCATTAGAAAAATATGGCGTTTCAAACAATGGTCTGAGGAGTGAGTGTTACAAATTGCAACTTACAATAAGAGAATAATTATTTACGCACGGTCGAGTTATCCCCGAAAAGCGGGACTGAGCTTGTCCCGCGCGGGACATTTAATTTTGATTTATAAATCGGGACGTCCCGCCAAAATCGGAACGTCTGGCAACGCTGGGTACATGTTTTGGTTCTAAAGACAACCTTCTTGAATTAAGATGTTTTCATTTGACTAAAATGCTAATGGTGATGTCACATCTTGAGAATAGGATAACTTTAACTGAAAGAATTATTTCGGTATCTTTAAATTCAACGGAGATATTCAATTGTTGTACGAGGGACAACGAACGAGACTCATCGCCATTTTGTCGGCTATTATGATCCGCGCCACAAAATGTCATATTAGTAGTTATAGTAACTAATAATTTAAGATATTTTCAGATGTTATGTATTTTTATTATGTAAAACCTCCTAATTGACTTTTCATTAATTTTTACATCTATTCAACTGTTAACTCTGTTGTCTTCATGACTTGCTATATTATTACTTACAGTAAATATAAGACTTGTGCCGCGCGACGTCACCCGCACTGAGAACGACATAGCGCGGAGAATTCTCAAATTTAAACTTTGAAGTAGCATAATGTTGT
Organism: Venustoraphidia nigricollis; assembly: GCA_034508555.1. Taxonomy (NCBI): domain Eukaryota; kingdom Metazoa; phylum Arthropoda; class Insecta; order Raphidioptera; family Raphidiidae; genus Venustoraphidia; species Venustoraphidia nigricollis. The sequence goes on along the minus strand of JAVRKA010000058.1, from coordinate 2,068,927 downwards.
TTTTAAATATATTACAAACATTTTTTCCCATTAATATTGCAATTTTTGAAGTATGATTAAGGGTAAAAATAATGGAAACTTCTTAATTGTTAAACTTATACGTACTAAGCTACATAAGCATTTTGCAAAATAAAAGTGAGTTAGAAACGAATCCAAAACTATGCTTGAGCTTGCAAGACTCTTTCGCGAACTAATTTAGACACAACTACGATTTTTTCTCTTTGTAATACAATTTACCCAAATTAGAAACTGAAACTGTTACTAATATTGTAGTAATTTCATTAATTCTAATAAAAAATATATTATTGTAAAAGCAACTGGACAGGTCACAATTAATTTTATATTCTTAAAATTTACTTTCTCCCCAAACGTTTCCAGATTTTCTCTGTATGCTAAAATTGATTTCTTCTTCTTCAGAAAATGACCACGACAACGACATGGAAGTCAAAACGACCACATTGGGCACTAAAGTTGGCGACCAAAAGAGTACCATTGCTCCGATGGTTACCTCAATATGACTCAGAACAAATAGTGAGTGATATTATTGCAGGAGTGACCGTGGGATTGACAGTAATGCCTCAAGCTCTTGCTTATGCCACACTTGCTGGATTGGAACCTCAGGTACAAAGTTGTATTCAAATTTAACAAAAGCTCATCCGTATCTTAAATAATCTCTCTAAAAATACCAATATACTTGTCCTAGAACAGAATACAAAAAAAAAATAGGAAGCGTAGCAACATCTCAATTTTGAAAACCGTAAAAAAATAGATGTCGTGATATCAAAATGTGAAACCATTATTTTTTTTATACAGTTGAACAATTTGTTTCTCTTCTCAATTAAGTGATCTCAGGCCCTGATTAACCCTTAGGCTAATTAGGCTGCAGCCTAGGGCTCGAGGATCAGGGGGCGCGCTAAAATCGTGTCTTCGCATGCACTACTCTAGCATCATTGCATCTACCCTACATATTTCAACTAGACCGAGACAAAACATTAAAATTAAATGAGAGTCCCTGATTTTAACAATAAATTTTGAAATTTTACAAAGCGCGCGTAAAACTTGTTACTCCATAACACACCTGGCGGGGGCGCGTCCTCATAATTAGCCTAGGGCGGTCAGAACTCTTGATCAGTCGCTGAGTGATCTCGTATTGTCTTAGTTTTCTAGATCTCTACAATATCCGTTTCAGTTCGATGTTATATTATTCTGTTCAGTTGTATTTTCTGTATTTCGCATTAATACACAATATTTATTTCAGTTTCTCTAAACAGCATGTTCCCATTTTCAGTACGGATTATATTCAGCATTCGCTGGATGTTTCGTGTACGCCGTATTCGGCAGTTGCCGAGATATCACGATAGGACCAACGGCTCTAATGTCTTTGATGACGTACCAACAGGTTGTTGGACGAAATCCCGACTTCGCAGTTTTGCTCTGCTTTCTTTCGGGAATTGTACAAATGATTATGGGTTTACTACATTTAGGTATGAATCTTTCCACTTAATGCTGTCGGAACGCTCTGAATTTAAGCCAAAAATAGAGCTTTGGCTGTCAACTGATTGTAGACTTATTCGTCAACATTCTGCAAAAAATCTTTCTCTATAAGGAAGATAAAGGACAAATCTAGGTCTCTAATGGACTACTTTTGTAATTTATGTACGATTTACTAGAAAAAATTTGGCATTAAATGTGCGAAAAAAACACACGTTTTCAATGTCACACTATGATCTTATTCGTACTTATTTCACAAAACTGTTCCATCACAAACCTAAAGTGACTCTTCCTTTTTCGGAAAAGTTTTTTAAATCTTCAAAATATTTCCAAAAATTAGAGTAATCAATTGACAGCGGCACCCTTGCAAAAAATTTTTTTAGCCTCGTAGTTGGCACCAGCCAAAAATTGAAACGTGCGGATGATTTGAGCGAGACAGAGCTAAAGAAGGTCACACCCACAATATGTCTTTTGCCTAACTCGCCCCTTACCGCTGGGTCTCAGCACAAACAAAATTCAGAGCGTTCCGACAGCCTTAAACAACGAGACCTGACGTTGACAGGCAATTTTTATTTGCGCATTTATTCTATCGACCGATCAATAATAATTTACGTTCACAGACCCAACGAAATTATTCACACAATATTTAATCGGCCATTTTAACAGTTACAGGTGAACTGGTATTTATAACAACACTTGTAACCAGTGCCGGATTAAGCAAATTCTGTCAAGGGGCCCTTGGTTTGCTTTAGGTTCTCAAGTTTAGGGTATTAAATAAAACAAAACTGTTACAAATAAACTTTTCTGGATTTAATATGGGCAAATTTAGAGATAACACTTTCAATATCGACTTCTTTAAGCAAATCATGCTCTATATTCAACAAAGTGAGATGATTAAGACGTTCTTGGCCCATCGTGTTCCTTAATTCATTTTAAATACGTTTTAATGTTGAAAAAGAACATTCGCCACTGCAGTTAGTGATCATGAGAGACAAGTAAATGCGCAAGGCAATTTCTAAGTTTGGGAAACACGATTCTAAAGAATTATTTAATAAAAGTTTATAAAATTCAAGTGGAAGTGAGGCATAGCCTAAGCGCTTCGCGTTTAAGGCATGCTAGATATTTTATGCTCCTATCTAAATTAATATTTTTTATTACGGTCAGACAGGCGTTGGAGCGCGGGGCCCCCAAATTCGCTGGGCCCGAAGCATTTGCTACTCTTGCTACGTGGCTAATCCGGCACTGCTTGTAACTCATGCAACTAAACAACCAAATAAGAATTACCTGTCAGTGTAGGGTCTGAAACATCTCAAACAGCATTTAAACTTTTATTAGTAGCCATTTTGAACAGAAGGAAAATATGTCGTATGAATTCTTTGAAGATATTCTCTAAACATCTATTCGCTAATATTATTGAAACAGTGTCTATGAAAGTCGTAATGACGTATTTACGTTGTAAAATGAATAGCCTTTTAGCAGCGATTTTTTAAGAATTATCTTTCAGCATAGTGATGATTAGATATTAAGTTTCGTAACCCCTCGTACTTAGATATTAAAATCCATTGGAATAGCAGTCTAGGGGCTTCTGTTCAATATCGTTATTTTAATTATTTTTTTTTTGTTCGTCAGGTGTTTTAATCGATTTCATTTCTATACCTGTAACCGTTGGTTTTACATCAGCTACGTCTGTGATAATAGCTGTATCGCAATTGAAAGGTCTTCTTGGACTAAGGTTTAGCTCATCAGGATTTCTCGATAATCTAGTCAAAGTATTTCAACACATACATGAAACTCGCTTTTGGGATTGTACTCTTGGATGTATTTGCATTGTTATTCTTCTTTTCTTAAGAGTAAGTAAAAATTATATCCTAAATGAAAGGAAATAGGACTTTAAGCTTGTGTAATATGTAACGTTTTGTCTACAATTTAACACGAGAACTACTCAAGGAATTTGAATTCCGTTTTTTACTCTTTGATACTTGTCTATATATTAAAGTTGTGCCCGGGCAAAGCGCAACTGGCGGCTAGGATATTTATATAATATTTGGCAACAATATTTATAAATGATACGTTCATGAAAAGATTTCTTAACAATTTTCTTTAGGAAATTAGAACAGATAAATAACATAAAGTACGTATTATAATTGCGAAGTATTAATATTTTTTTAGAAAATTAAAGACATCAAATTAACACCGCCCGGTAAGAAACCAACTGCAAATGAACGATTGCTGTCCAAATCGCTATGGCTTTTATCAACATCAAGAAATGCACTGGTAGTGATAATATGTTCCATTATCGCTTTTGTCTTTGAACAATCATCCACCGAAAGTCCCTTCATTCTAACCGGAAAAGTGCGATCTGGATTACCGGAAATTGGAATACCACCGTTCGAAACAACCGTTGGAAACACGACCTACACTTTCATTGAAATGTGTACAGAACTAGGAAGTTCCATTATTCTGGTACCTATTATTGCTGTGCTAGGCAACGTAGCCATAGCTAAAGCTTTCGGTAATAAATTTATGTATTCTTTTTTGCACCCCTTCTCTAAAATAGCTGATTTTCATGCCTGTATAGCCGTCATGAAATTACACTTTTAACACTAATGCTGTTAGTTGCGTAAATAAAATTAAAATCATTTAATTGATAAATCATTATACAACCGCATGAGAATTAACCGGAGCCTATGTAATCAGACATGATTTTGCTCAAAATTGAACTGTCAAAAATTTAGAAAATTAAGGGGAAATCTGCTATTTTATTGGTGATGCTGATAAAAAATCTAGCATGTAACCTGTTCGCAATGATAACTGTTAAAACTCACTATCGCTTGCTTTAACATAGTGTCACTTCCTCGTCAAAATACGTTCAATATTTATTTACGAACAAGATACAGAAACTGCTATTATTTAAATTTTAAATATAAAATATTTATTTCGAGAATTAAAATTGATATTAGAACCGTACTCCTCTACTTTCGCAAGTACATGAGCCAAAGATAGCCGCCATTCAATATTTATAACTGGCTAAAGTGGTTACCGTGAGGGGAAAAATTTGTATTCGAATTTTGTTAGTGACGTCTTTTTTTAAGTAAAAGTTTAAAGAATACGTTGTTATGGCATTATGTTTATTTTCAGCCAGTGGTGACAGCGTTGATGCTACTCAAGAGCTACTGACTCTGTCACTATGCAACGTGGTTGGTTCGTTCGTCAGCTCAATGCCCATAACTGGTTCATTTTCAAGAAGCGCCGTGAATCATGCCAGCGGCGTGCGCACCCCAATTGGCGGAGTTTATACAGGTTCGTAGAAGAATTCCACTGAATTACAACTAAATAGCAAATATTCGTCTGACCTAACGTCTGTAGACCCAGACATATATTTACGTATGGATTTGCTGTACAACAACTTTCCTCAATCCAAATTTGACAAATATACTCTTGCCATTAATAAAAAACAATGATAAATATAGAGCCACACATTATAGGAAACATTTTATGCACTTGAATAATATATTCCTGTTTATATTATTGGGAACGTATGCGTTTCAATCTTATCGACTATTTACAATCAGTTATGGCTTCAAGGAAGAGTTGAATGGATCAATTCAATAGTGTTGAACCTGAACAATGGTTAGTTTTAGATGCTGGCAGTAGGGAATGGCCAATTTTGAGTAGCCCTTGGTAGAACTGAATTTAAATGCGTCACTACTATAAACTCATGAAGTTCATAATATTGCAATAATTGAAAAAAAAAGAACTAACATAAATAAAATAGTTATTATTATTTGTTTTGTTCCAGTAATGTAATCGTTGAAAGGAAGTTTGGATGAGGAACAATCAAAAGAGAAAACCTTTCCCGATGTTTCGTTTGTGGCCAAGGTTTCGAAATATCTCATCTTCAGGGCCTATGAACATGTTGAAGATGAAATAAAATATTTCGGAACGTTGGCCACAAGCGAAACATCAGTAAATTTTTTCTCTTTTAATTGTTCCTCATCCAAACTTCGTTTCAACGATAAATAAAATAGCACTGTTTGAAGAGAACTCAGTTTAAATTTTTTAATGATAATACTTAAGGACAGTTACTCAAACCTGTTAGCAAAATGTGCAATAATTTATTTATTAGAAAAACACGCAACAACATTTTTAATGATGTATGTAAGTAAGAATATTATGGCGTAGGATTTTTATTTGAAGATTTGATAATAAAACGGATTCGAAATGTAATTAAATTTATACGACCGATTCTCTTTAATGTTCTGAATAGGCTAACCTTTACAGAGTACAAAACATAAACCTAATAATAAAACCAAGTGTAAACACAGCGGGTGTTCCAATATGAAAAATGCGTATATTATTGCATAATCAGCTGTCATTTGAATCATGTGTCTACTTTCATTTTTGCAAATGAATTTATGAATAGCAAGTTATTTGTATTTAGGACAGAATAATATTTATGTTCAACTTGACAGCTACACAGAAAGGGCAATAACCTAAAACTGACATTAAAATTATTTCGTAATTTAAAATACGTCTGATTAGTAATCAAGAACAGTTATCAACAAGTAGTGTTGCTCAGTATACCAAATTTCTGAACTCGTTTATTTTTATCATTAAATAGTGAAAATAATGGTAGTAGACCAAGAGCCCGTGAGTGCCAGACCTTCGTTATTTTATAAAAACTCAAAATTTCTCAGCGCATGCTTCCAACCCAGGTAGGAACGATGGGCGATTATGAACTTTGGGTTATCGTGGCTTTGGCGGGTAACAGATAGCAAAGTTGTTTAAAATACCGACTTAATTTCGTCAAATTATAAAGCGTAAGTTTTTTATATTTTTCTTCGGAATAATATAAGATATCACGTCGTCCATTGCAACAGTATCTCACTCGCATCTACTCGCGCTCGCACCTACATCTACCCAGTACTTCTTTGGCTTTAGAAACTTCATCATAAAGTTCGTTCATTTAAAAAAATGTCAATCTTAAGTTTTTCAATTATATTAACAAATAACAATTGATGTGTCATCTTGTTACCTTGTAGAGAAGGTGACTTAAAGGTGTTAACACTTTTTGAACTGGAATGTAATACCCAACTCATTATTACTTTTAATGTAAAACTAATATTTATTATTTGTGATTAGGAGAGCAGTATTAATAATAAACTATTTTTAAAATTAGATTAATTTCAAATTACGTATGTTAACATTTTTATTATTGTTGAGACCACGAGCCTTTTAGTAATACGAAATCTTTTATATAATATTTTGACAAAATCTTTCTTATTTCCCAGGTATTTTGGTAGTCTTGGCGTTAACATTTTTGACACCATATTTCTTCTACATTCCAAAAGCTTCTCTGGCTGCTGTCATAATATGTGCGGTGATATTCATGATTGAATATGAGGTCGTTAAACCAATGTGGAAGTCAAGTCGAAAGGACCTTGTACCGACCTTCGTGACATTCATATTATGTCTCGCCATTGGCGTCGAACTGGGAATTCTTGTCGGGGTTGCAATTAATATTGTATTTCTTCTATATCCTTCGGCAAGACCTAGCGTCAGTGTTGAAAAGCGCACGGTAAGGAAAAATATTCATCATTCTTAAATACGTCCGTATTTTTCATGTTTCGTTTTGAACAATAATAATTTTTCAATACCACTGAAGAACATTAGCATTGTTCAAACATTTCATGAGCTAACATTTAAAATACAATTAAATATATAGAAAGAAATTGAAATAACGTCAATTCATCTGCTTTCTTTTGGTCCCTAATACGTAGTTACTAGGGACGTGTTTAGGTTTTTAGAGCATGGTACCTACTAATAGTTTTAAAACGGTAGAAATATAGAATATCGCGTGCGCTTATCGAATTCATGTCATTTTCTGTTGTAGTTTTTTGGATATACGTACTTAGTTATATATATTTTTTTAAATCTGGAAAATTTATCATGACTTTAAAAAGTACGGTTCATTGACAGAAAATGAAACTGTCCACGAAAATACGTACCATTACATATCTCTTACAGTTTGTAGCCATGAACATTGCATTTTAATAATTAAATTAATTCAAACATGAATATCAATTAGATATATATTATAATTATTCCCCTAAAATGTTCCAGAAACGTCTTATATTATCTGAATATTAATAAAAATACCTTAGTTCATAAAAACATCATAAGTGACTTCTATGCATGCATAGAACGGAAACTTCTATCACATTGAGACGATACAATAAATAATGTTAAAATATAATTGATTATATGAAATAATAAACCTATTAATGTTTTATGTGAAGAAGATTTCGTTTAATTTTATTTATTATTAACAAGATGCTATTTGTTATTATTATTTAGAAGCTCTTTAGTTTATTAAACTTATATTTTTCATTATCATTCTTTAGAGATGAATTGTATTATGAATACTAAGTACTTATCTTTGATCAAAATGAAAAAAATATTCTTTTCCAGACAACCTCGGGCATAGAATATTTAATGGTAACCCCAGGCAATAGCTTATATTTCCCTGCAGTGGATTTCATTAGAACGAGTGTTGGAAGGGCTGGAATTAAACAGGGATCGTCCCAGTTACCTGTCATTGTCGACTGCAGATATGTTTTAGGTAATTATTAATTATTAGTGTATTTGCCATATGGCAACATACACTATTGGCGTCGGTCGGATGGCGGGACCTAGGGGTCGGACCAAAATTTCTCGACGTTTCATAACCTCCTAAACACATTGACACCATTTTTGAAAATGTTTATATATATATGTATATATATATAATTATATATATTTATATATATATATATATATGTGTACGGGCAATAACTTTCGAAAGAGTTAATTGATTTTAACGAAATTTGGACCACGTGTTGAAATCCATCACCGCAAGAAGCCTATTTAAAATGGGCGTAATCGGGCCATTTTAAGGGTAGTTTTTAGGGGTTTTTGGGCCCCAAAATTCCGAAAAAATTCTCAGAATCGTTTCAAAATTGATATTTAACCTGTCAGTAGCAATTAAAAAGTGCCCCTAAAATTTTAATAAAATGGCCTCAACAGGACCGGACTTACAAATTTTTTGAAAACACTAATTTGCAGATAGTGATTTATTTATTGAAGGGTGTCTTTAATTCGGTGTAGACGTTAGATTGATAATAATATTACAATTAAGAAAAAAAATGTTATTTTAAGGGGTGTATTAAGGGGTTAAATTTTTTAATTTGCCCAAAAACAAACTTAATTTCACATAATAAAACTATAAAACCACACGGCCCTATACAAGCAAATACACTATATTGTCGGCAGGGTTTTGGCACTGCGACCCGGGTTTTTATAATAATTAATAATATTATCTTAGAAGAAAGTTTACAAAATCCATACACTTTTGCAGTAAAGATGTATAAAATGTTCTAATATTAAATTATAAATTTTGATTAAAAAATAAGTAATTATGACGGAAATGCATAATAATTTTGATGTGTTGTTGGGTAGTACTTTGGCAATAAGTTTTTACTACTAGCGTTCAAATATCCTCGTTTCTAAGCTACAGCAGGTGCCTAGACAAAACACCTCAGACCTACATCTCGATTATTCTGAAGATAACTCCGTCAAAGCCTATATACGAGTATTCGTAAATGGAGTGAAATTTTTTACAAAATGGCGCTAAATTGTCGACGATATCTCTGTATGGGCTAGATAGGCAGCAGTCAATATCTTTTTTTAATTGAACCACAACTCTTTTTTAGCTGTCATTTTATTCTATTCTCAACGAGTAATATAATAGCGTTGGATGCGTGTAATCAATTTTACTTCTGTAGTATGTAGTGTAGTCCCTTTAATCAGACGTTTTATTCTCTTAAAAAAACTGGAGCTATAACAGGCATAATCTATTAGATAAATTAAATATCAACTTTGATGCTAGTTATTTAAATTATCGTGAAGGGATTGTTAAGGCGATTTATGGAGAGTCAATTTACTGATCATAATTGATCAGAGATTCGATTCGTTTGCTATATAAATCTTAATGTCTTTCCTTAGGTGCTGACTTCACAGCCGCCAAAGGTATAGCAGCTCTAATAGACGATTTCAACAAGCGCAAACAACCGATTTATTTTTACCGTCCTAGAGAAGACGTCATCGCCGTATTCAAGGGAGCAGCGCTGGACGACTTTGTTCACGTGGCGACGCAAGCTGAACTGGATTACGTAATGCAAGGTACATACGCTATATTGAACTTCATCCCGTACGATAAAGGAAACCCATTTGAAATGTTTGTGATCGTCATAGATTAGTTCACTTTCAAAACGTTTTTAAAATAATATTGCAGATTACAGACGCTCGACAACTGAATATCAAAGATGGTTTTTCTTGATATTACTATCGTCAATTTTGAACATTAAGGTAGTTGTCGTGGTACAATATTGTCAAAAAGTTATAGATTATACGTGCCACAAAAGTATACTAGCTTGTAGCTAAGTGATCCATAATTTGTACGCAAGACTGTGCCCATGGAAACGTAACCCATACAGTATTCATATGCATGTATACTTTTTTATAAATTGTTGAACTTTAAACCGTTATAAATAATTAGACGGTCAAATTTTTTTTCTTATTTTTTTTTAAACTCAACAAATGCATTGAAAGACTGTCAGTTTTTGGAAAGTTTCTGACAGTTAGTTCTTTTTTTATAAATAAGAAACTGGTTCAGAACTACAGAGACGTATACAATCAATGTTAATTATCCAATTTTTAATTGAATTTATCTCGGATTATATACGGTCGATCGACTTCAAATTTTCAAAGTAATTGTATGATCATGCCCTTAATAAGTATACAAAAATTTAGAATTTTCTGACGGTGTGCCTTTTAAAATACAATGAATATTTAATAATAATTATTATTTTATGTAATCTTATTTTTCTGAATTTTTCAGCGCATAAACATGATGAAACAGCCGGCCTACTCGTACCGAAATCAAACGGCACCGAGGCTCTATCACGCTCTCACTCGCAACATTCCTTGCATGAACTGACAGAGATAACATGCACAAGAATCCCGACAGTCGAACCTTTACTAGAAAATAACGGCTACGTCAAACCACAAATTGTTAAAAAGTCATGACAGTCTATTCATCCATATAAAGATCTTTAACAAGTTATTTTTAACATTTTTATAGTATTTCAAATTGAAATATTTTGAACCATTTTACGCAACAGTACCCCAGATCGCAGTACCTATAGATTTTAATTCCATTTTTATTTATGCTAACCGGGTTGTTTCGTTTATCAAGGAGTTAATCTATTCTACACGAAAATCTATTTTTTTTATTAATTAAGTACGCACAAGGCCAAACTATTTAAAAAAATAGCAGTTCAAAATATGTGAGCGGTTAATGAAGCAATTCCTCAGAAGAACTTCGATCGAGTATTTATTATTAAAATCTCCAACGATTTAGTTACGGCACTAAATTATACTAAAACCGTGCTCGGCGCTGGATTTGATTAGAAAAAACGTTATTTATAATTATTATTTGTATTATATAGGTTATTTTTTGTATTTTATATTTATTTTTAAATAAGTTTAGTAATACATATACGCTAAGAAAATTAACAAGAAATAAGATTACGCTGAAACTATAATGTATTGAATGGAACTCGAAAAAATAAAACTGTTCGCTATATCCACATTAGTATTGATTTCAAAGTGTGAGGAAAAATACAAATAAAACATATTTATAAATCAGATAAAATGCGTTTTAATTATCGCTTATTTTGTTACAATATTGTTAAACAAACATTCCTAATTTATTTTTTAAATGATTATGAATGTTTTAAAAATATTACTTATACATATTAAAAATTGTACACGACAGATACTTTAAAATTGCTTCATATAAAACAGAGATCAGTATTGTATACTTAATTTACAATAAAATAAAAAACCCTAGAAGTACCCAAAAGAAATAAATCCCAAAATATTTATGGTACAAGTATAAGGACACTTGTTGAATTCGTGTACAGACCGCAATTCGAATACAAACGCCAACGCGTGAAAGTAATTTGGTAGCGTACAAACATCACATCAAGTTTTATTTTCGAGTTTGACGCTCAAAATGATACTTTCTTAGTTATCCAAGCCCAACGATTGTGTTTTCGGTTGCGTTGGTTCTTCAGTCTGTATACGACTTAACAACAGTTTGTTTCCTTACGTAAAATTACTATCCCAAATCTATTAAAGCCATTCCCAAAAAGTTTATACAGAACTGAACTGACAATTATGGGAAATAGAAGTACCTAATATTGCACATTAAGTTAAATATCCGTGGAAAAGTAAATAAAATTGAAACTAATTTACATAAATGGGAAATATTATACAAAAATTTAAAAAAGAATTAAAAATGTATCTGTCAGTATAACCCAGATGCTAGATCTGTAACTTTTCCAATATTAAGATTATTTTTGGAGGCATTCGGAGAAAGCGTTCTAAATTCGTTAGACGAAATACTGGATTGCATATTTTTAACAATCTGGTATCCTGAATACAGTCCTGCATTTGTGTGACCCCTATTAATTGTAAACGAACTTTTTCCATTCGTAGAATTTTCACTGGTTAATCTATTTGGAAGAATTAGTCTATGTGAATAATCTGATGACTCGTGTTGATATGTATGATTTGGAAGAAAAACTCTGTGTTTGTCATCGTTGTGCATTTGTTTCTGATCACAGTGATTTCCGGGAAACTGCGTAGTTCTCTGTTTGCCCGCTGATTTTATGTACGCGTTGCTCCCACTTCTCGAAACAACTACAATTGATTTTGAATGACCGCTACTATTATCGCTACTGTTATGTCTCAGTCTATGGCATCCATTTTGTTTCATTTCATTCGAAGTTACGACAATGTCAACCATTGTATCTAAGCCTTCGTCGATGCGGTCTAAGCTTTTCGATCGAATTTTATCAGCATTTGATTCTTCAACTTGTTTTCTACATTTACTGCTGTTCGTCAAGTTTTGCTTCATGATTGGTGTACCTGATGGTGAATTGACATCAACAATATATAGTCCATCAACGCTGTTGTGTTGAACTGTTTTTATGTTACCCTCTTTAATTTGAATTACTCCCATTTTTGGAACAATTTTGTTATGTAATGACTCATTCCTTTTCATTGACAGCTTTCTTTGAGCTTCACACATTTTCACCTTTTGTTGTCGTTTTCTTTCGTAAGCCTCAGCGCGTTCTCGAGCATCCATAATACTGTTTAAGAGTGCTCTATTATCATTGGCATTGTTGATAATTTCTTGTCTATCTATACGCGGAACCTGCTGACATTTTGAAGCGCTTAATAATGAATCAGATTCTTCATCTGTACTGAAAATAGGATTTTCTTCTTCAAAAAACATTTCTTGTTGTCGAGACTCGTATTGAATATTTTCGTTAGTAGGGAAAAACAGATGAACTAAGCTTCTCGTTCGTCTTGGAGGTTGCGGATGTAAATTGGAAGGCACTATAATTGTTTCAGTTTCATTTATTACAGAATCTTCGATTAATACGTTTGAATGAACTTTCATTTGAATTTTTGGTTTATTCCTATCTTCTTTTTTAGATTTCTTATCTTTATCAGTTTTATCCTTTTCATAAACTTCGGTTTCGGCATCGTTAATTATATTACGCAATTCCTCAATGACTTCTTCTATTGTAGTTTCTTCTTCTTCGTCTGATAATTTCTTTGTTGTGTTGTCGTCAGCTGTAGTGGTGCTTTCTTTTTGTATTTTATTGTTCATTAAAATGGTGTCATTCTGCACCTTCAATACTTCGTAAATCATAGGTTCCCGCTGCACATCATCATCTGGTGAAAGAGATCTTTCAGAAGAAGAGATGCCTTCATCTTCAGCGGGTGTTGAATCATCTGAAACAATTCAATATACTTTATTAAAAAAACGTCTTTCTTTTGTAAGTTACCCAACATTGGCATACACGATATTATTAAGTGTACAAAATGCATTTACATTACTAATATAAATAGCAAAAAAAAGGAGGTGCGCTTACAGGCTGTTAAAAAATAACACTAACGAGTTCCGCAAGGTGGTAGAGTGAACATCCAGATAAGTAACTTTAATGCATAAATATTAAATCGGCAGCCTTTCGGCGATAAAGAGTGTGGACCCTAATTCCCACAGTCTCTTTCCCTACGTTTTCTACGAGGAACTATAGTCATTTAGTTTCTTACTATAACAAAGCGAGTGTCCACGTTTAAAATTTCGTCAAAATCATTAAAGCCGCTTTCGAGAAAAGAACGGCTTCCCAGTTTTAAACCTGTTTTTAAGAGGACACTTTTTCCATATTTAAACCATGATTGCTTTTGCGATTTCGCCCTTTAAGTGTAACCGTTCTGAATACGAATGCGAAATTAGTAGTTCGAATTTTAATACGACAACAAAACCACTTAAAGCCAATTCAGACTAGCCGTTCTCGGTTACGATTCACCGGTCCGGTTCGGTTTTCGATTAATCTAGGCTGCTCACACTATCCCGATTCGGTTCTACGATTATTCTCGGTGCGCATGCGCAATTTCGAAATATGATTTGACGTTTGATGTGTAGTTAAACGTGAATAAAAACAGCTGGCTAGTCACGTGATTCCAGCAAGCGTTCTCATTGGCTACGGTTGCGAACGGTCCGGTTGAAATTAGAGCTGAACCTAAACGCTCGAACCGAACCGCAATCGGGAACGACTACGCCCTGATTGGTCGAGCTCCCAACCGGACCGGTGAATCGTAACCGATAACGGCTAGTCTGAATTGGCTTTTAGGTAGGTTCAGGAGACTTGAATACGTGTAAATTCACCAAAAGCGTACTTATGAATAGAATGCTTCCCTCTTGTACACCGTGCGTATGAAAACAAAAAACGTATTAAAGTATTAACAGAGACTAGGCTTGTAGAATATACATTATACTTTAAATTCAAGCGGACAGAAGTCAACCATCCGGACATCTGCAAAATAATATCCAGCACAGAAAGATTAAGTAGAAACCCCGCAGAGTATCTTAACAGCTGATACATTGCAGACTATAGAATGGTCTGAAATGTTTTTAGGCGTAAACATTTGAAGCCGGAACAAGCTAAAAAGTTTTAAGCATTTTGTATACAAATAATGATGATAATGTAAAAAAAAATTACGGACGGAAACAGTAAATATTATAAATCACTAAAACACTTTCAATTTCAATGAAGTGATATATAAAAAATCTCGATAACATACGACACCAATTATCACGGAGCCAAAAACTTGATTTTAAATAGAAATTGCAAAATTATGTATATTTATGCAAACAATAAGAATAGATATTGTATCGACAATATTATTTATCGTATAGTGTTTAGCACTTTGCATACAAATTGAACATAAATAAATGAACATTACTGATATCTGAATCCGGATACGTAATAGTATATAATATTTAAACATTTTCCTTGTATTGCATAATCCATAACTTTATTGACTGAGAAATAAACAATTTACATATACTGCTTTGAAATTTCATTACAATACTGAATACACGGATCTTAAGGTGCGCTTACACGGGCAACTAAAATTGCTCAATTTCGGGCAATATTGATCAACTATGTACATCAGCAATTCACAGCAATGGCAACATGGAGCAATTGTTGCCAAAGATACCGCCACACCATATCACGCAATATGGAGCAACTTTGAGCAACTAGGCAATACAAGGCAATCATTCATACACTATAGCAATTCAGTTGAACTGTCACTGGCTATGGACGAGGTTTTACTGGCAGCAGCGTGTAGTGCTTTTATTATAATAAGTTTAAAACGAAAAAAAAGAAAAGGAATAGACAGATTTAGATTCGAACGTATCTAGCAAGACGAAAGCCATCTTTATTGTGTGATGACATGGACAATTATTTATTCAAAAACTTTATTATTTTTTCATTATTCCACGCCATTTTTATTAATCCATGCACAGCTGTACTGCACTGTACAATAGAAGCAAAGAAAATGAAATGACAGCGGCGCATCTCATCCCTGTCACCACACGAAAGTGAAACCATGGAAACCAAGGAAAATTGACTAAAATTTCCAAACCGTGTGGATATTCGGCAATTCATGTCGGCCACTTTGGGCAATAGGAATATATGGAGCAATTAGAAGCAATATTGCCGAAACTATTGCCGCAATTTTATTGAAATTGCTCCAGATTGATCCATTAATTGCTCCATTGTGTTGCCGGGCAATTATTGCTCAAAAAATTGCTCGTGTAAAGGTACCTTTAGGATTCTATCAGAAAATAATAAAAATGTTAATTTTATAGTGTAACAAAATCTTTATCGAGAAACGATTTTAAACAGAGGCCAACTAATGCCGTTATACTATTTCTCATTAAATACTGATAACCTTTAGATTTTCAAATTTCTTTCAGATCCTAAATCCAATAGAGAGACGAAAAACAATTAAAAAGACGTTTACTATTTACTCTCTCTTCACCTTATTTCAGAAGTTAGAAAATCCGTTTTGATCTCAAATTAAAGATAATTAATGCTTCCAGTTAAATTTTTTTAGCGACGCATCTGTTTAACATTTTCTGTAACATTAAAGGGGAAAAGATTAAGCAGCGGAAAAATATAAGAAAACCTTGATAACGCAAAATGAAAGACACTCCATGAGTGTTTGTGAATCGCTTATTTCATTTGTGATGTAATTTTCAACTCAAGTAGCTTATAGAAATGTCACAGTTGTCATATTAATTATTTTTAGTCCGGCTCTGTTAATAATTTTCAGCCTTTATAAAAAGAAATGTTAGAAGCTACATAATAAATCTAATAAAATGTGTCTGCGGTCAAAGAAAGTAAAAATATTGTCTGGCTAAAAGTTAACAAAAAATATCATTTAATTAAATTTTTTACGAAGCAAATTAATAACATAAAAATAAGTCTTCCAATATGACAAAAATAATGTTATCTTTTTGCCTGACTGCTTTCCACTTTGGAAGTTTGTTTTCTAATTTTTATGACCGTGGTTGGATTGTTTTTTTTTTTTTTTGTTTTGTTTCGCTAAATTAATGTTCGACTTGATGCAATTTATTCTGTTTTGAATCTATTCATAACAGCACTAACTAGAGAACGCCCAATTGGATTTTCAGTTACCATTCAAATATGGAGCTTGACTCCTCTTTCATAAAAAAAATTGAGTTGGTAATGCTCCTGGCACTACCCTTAAATTATTAAAAACAATAGTAGAGTTTAGCAACGGTAAGTTAAAAACAAAATTTTCATTTAAAAAAAGTTTATGGGGTAAGATTTAACTTCAGTTTCGTCCGAACTCCATAATTCAATTAGTTAAAAAATTAAGACGGAGGGAGAACAATTTAGAAGTAGTAGCCATGCGTTAATTTAATGGTTTGTTGGGCTATTACTGATGTAAGAGAATAATATTCATTAAATATACGTATTATTAAAAAGAAATTATAACTTAATAACGTCGATATACATTCTAATTAATTATTAATGCAAGTTCAAAAATTAGAAAGTTGCAATTTTTTTTTGTTCAATGTAGAAGCAATTTGTCTAGCGGTCGTTCTGTTGAATAATATGTTGATGACATTAATTTATCTTTGACACACCCATTTCCGGAATATAGCGATGTTAAGAAACTGCAATGAAAATTTTAACGTTCTTATTTGATGAACTAATTTAAAAATCAAAACTAAATTTTATTTCCTAGCACGACAAAAAATGTCTCGGAATTAATTTTCAAAAAATTACATCTTTTTCGTCATTATAGTTTCTTTTCAAAAGAATCACATTTGTAATGCTTCTGAGTAGTTTAAACCTACTAAACTTAAATTTTGCTTGCGTACTAATTAGATATAAGGCTTATCAGAATTAGTACCAACGACAGAAAAAAATTTTACATTCGATTTTTGATAATTTTTTAATTTCTATAAAACTATAACCTATTTTTTACGGAGCCTCTTACTAATTCAAAATCCGATATAGCTAGCCTCTTTGTCCCTTGTTGTTACCGGCCCAAAATTTATAAGTCACACGGAAATGTATTCCACAAATTAAAATCACTCTAAATTAAATCGTTTATCGAGAAAACCACATTCATTTACTTCTATGCACACGTTTGTTGTGACGTTTTCCATCGTTATATTACGGCCGCTATATTACCGAAACCTGGAACTGAATTAACAGATCCTTGCCGTGATTGTGTTACGGCTAGCTATATGCACAAAAAGATTTTGCCGCAAAAAGTTCATTAACATGCCAATTACGAAACAAAAAAAAACTGCATCCATTTTTAAACATCCGAAAAGTTTATTAAAGCTAGACTACAACGGTTTGAAGAATTAAATAATTAACAGACTACTACGTCAAAAATATTACCTACTAAATGAATAAGATATTCAAATCTTAAACATCGGGAAACTTAAGAGTTTTAATTTAAATATAATATACTGCGAAGGTTAGAACAATGTCAATATTGTTAATACAGAGAGAAATTATAAGTAAGTAAACAATTAAAGTAAATAAATATATGCCAGATTACCAACCTCGTTTACTGGACGATGGCCTCCTGGTAGGTGTAATATGTTTTTTGCCATTCCTAAGGTTTGTGACCTCATCCTGAAGTTCACAGCAACGCTCCTTGAGACATTGTTCCAAGGACAACAAGATACCCTTTTCTTCTTGAAGGATCTGTTGAGAACAATATTACACACTTAATGCGTAAGTCCAAATAATGTAAGTACCTTAGCAAACATTCAGAAAAGTTGGCAAACATTTCACGTGAAAATAAATGTTTATTTGCATTGTGAGTTAAGTGTTTGACATACAAAATTTATAAGCTGCCAGACATGCGTTCGACTACTAATAGACTAATTTCAATACTTTTTTATTTTGACGTGCTAATTTTTACAAGCAATTAAATGACAAAAATATTAATATCTTGATAAATATATGCAAATAATGTAAGCGAAATTTTGTATGAATATTCATAACTTACTAAATAACTGAATTCATACAAAGAAGTGAAAAATAATTTCTATTTCTATTTTTAGGAAATATCTACACTAATATTATAAAGAGGAAAGATTTAGATTTTTGTGTGTGTGTATGTTTGTAGTGAATAAACTCAAAAACTACTGTGCCGATTTAAAAAATTCTTTCACCATTAGAAAGCTACATTCACCCTGAGTAACATAGGCTATATTTATTGCTAGAAAATATTAGGGATCCTTACTAAAACTTTAGTAACGTAACCCAAGGTGTAAAAAAAATGCCATAAAACATCTTTCGTCGCATGCGCTGCGGAAACTATTGATGATAGAACAAAAGTATGTTCCACAATATTAAAGAACATATCAATAACTACAAAAAACTTCGCGATACTATATGTCCAACTATTATCGTTATGTCACAATAACCACTTTTTACATTTTAATAATCTATATAGATAAAAGACGATGTATATGTAATCTATGGACTCCAAACGGGTAGACCAT
This sequence comes from Venustoraphidia nigricollis, assembly GCA_034508555.1. NCBI lineage: Eukaryota > Metazoa > Arthropoda > Insecta > Raphidioptera > Raphidiidae > Venustoraphidia > Venustoraphidia nigricollis. Next base: position 2,049,903 of record JAVRKA010000058.1, on the reverse strand, counting down.
TTTTGATGAAATTTTCAGACAATCTTTAGATTAGCCCAGCGGGTGATCTTCTGAAGTTTGGTAGCGATCGGATCAACAGAATTTTTTAAATTTCTTTTTGGGAAATAAGATTTTTTTTCGATTTTTGAACATTCACAAAAAAAAGCGATTGAATTCGCGCAAATTCAATACACGTTGAGAATTTAATGATAATAATTCTCATCTTTTATATCCTATATATCATATTTACACCCGGGCGAAGCCGGGCTGAGCCGCTAGTCTAATATATATATATATATAAAGAGCGAAAAAATGTGTTAATTTCAACTCTGATCGAGTTACATTTTTTATTTACAATAAAAAGAGTTTAATTAAATTTATCATTCTGTACGATTAGTTTCAAAATGAACACAAACACAAAACGTTATCAGATTTTATGTTAACTTTGAAATAATGGAAAACAAAGATAATCCAAGTTTGATATTCAACAGTTTTTAAGATATTCATAAAAAATAAACAATATATGTTGTGATATTTTGTAATCTCACCTGCACTCTACGCTCTAATAGTTTGACCTTTTCTTTAAGGGTATCGTTCAGCCGTATCATTTCCTCCGAACGCTGCGCGAGTTTTTCAACGTTAACATGAGATCGTTCCCACTTCTCCAATTCACAGAACACTTTTTCTGCGAACGGAGAATTTATTGGCACAATCTGAAAATAAGTACGTAGTTTTAATCATCTTGTAAAATATGCTCTCGGGAAATTTAGAACTGTTGTCACAAAATTCATTTTATTACTGCTTTTATTAGCTGCGATTAAGCATTCAGCTTCACAAAATTTGGTTTGCTGATTAAAAATTTCAAAAAACATATATTTTTGCCCCAAAAATTGAATCAAAAAACGTAGTATACGTCAAGATTTCTTTATAGCACGTCACGAGATTTCGAATTACGGGCAGGCAAATTCACATTTTTAAGTTTTTTTCTTTACTTTATGTTAAAATTTGGCTCGTTTAAAAAATGTCTTCAAATTTCAAATTTGTATAAAACTTATGCTATAATTTTCTCGTTTTTATCTGATTTTAAAACGCTTATTTAGATCAAATAAACTGTAAAAACTTAGCTAAAATTCTTATGGGAAGAATGGTGCAAATTTCTAGTTTATTTTGAAGCATTGCAATAAAATATTATGTATATGATTTACCTTTTTGAAAGTATCGACATTAAAACCAGCTTGTTCCAGTTCAGCTTGAACATACAATCGTTTTTGTGCAGCACCGGCACTAATCACGAATGAATTCAAGAACTTAAGTCCGGCAGCTAACAATTCAGCATGGCCGCCTGGACTGCTTAGTATGCCGACTAGAAACCGAAAACGGACAGGTTCGCCGAATCGCAACCGTAAAGTCGACAGAGCTTCCGATACAACCGTGTGGCCGCTACCACCACAAGAGTCCTCACAAGCCATCGTCAATAACTGAAAAAGATGAGAGAATTTTTGAATTCTAAATTCTGATACGAATAAAATTGTTTGCCCACAAATAAGTCAATCAGCTAATTTCTGCAGATGTGCAAAGGGCGCGCTAATCTCGTTTTACTACACGGTAGATACGAGAATCAGTCAGAATGCCTGTTAAGAATATGGCGGACACTTGTGTTAAAGGGGTTATATACAGTTAAAATTTTCCGATAATCGATTTTTTTATTATTTTATTTTCGTAATGTACATATATAGTACAAACTATATATATCTTTTTTAAGTCAATCCGGCGAATATTCTCGAAATTACACGCAGTTAAAAAAAAATTACTATATGTAAAGCGCTTTTGAAACTTTAAACGCGTTTTTCTCAATACTGTGTTTTTAAAATCGGTGAGCAAGATTTCTCGGAAATGGCTGAACCGATCAGTCTCAAATTTTAACACAAGCTTTTTCAGTGTAATTAAGAAGGTTTTTCTTCACCGATAAATAATTTCCATTTTATAAACAGTTTAAAGTTTAAATTTTAGTCAAAAATCGATTTTTTTTTCATTATCAAAGGCGATGTGTAGCGAGCGAAGTGTCCTTCTACGCTATTCGCACTTACCTCTGAGCAGCCTAGAAGGACAGGAAGAAGAATAATTGTAGATTATAGACGCTCAACAACTGAAGTCATCAGCGTCTGTATCCTATAAGAACACTTCGCCCGTTATCACATCGCCTTTGACAATCTCTACAGCAGTTGTAGACGGAACGTCAGGTAGAAATATCAATGGATCACGGCTTACAAGCCCGGAAACCAAAAAGTTTTACAACAACACCGGCCACGGAAGCCTAAATACTTGGACATCTTAGGATATTTTGAATTTTACCCTTTTTAGGTTAAGTTAAACACGTCGGCGAAAAAAAGAGTATTTAAGTAACCACTTGCGGTTATTTCAGCAGCGCGAAAGTAAATCCTACCAACCAGTGTGTGCTACTTGTGTAGTTTGGAAGTAAATGCTCTGTAGAAGCTATAATTTATCATTTTATATTAAACTAACATTTCGTTAGTTAATTAGAACTTAAGATGAGTACTATTATGTATACCTGCAAGGCAATGACCCTTGACCTGTTGACATTGCTCATAATGCAGACGGCCAACGTGTAGAGGCCGACCGGTGTGGAGGCCAGACGTCTGACGGCTTCCTTACGACGTACGCAACAGTTCGCCAGACACTGAAGACACGCGAGTTCGTCGACGAGGGCTCGTCTCTGGATACGCGCCGACGTGCTACCGCTGTTTCCTGTTTGGCTCAGCTGAACACCACGAAGGAGCTCCAGCAGGAGCGTTACGCCGTCGATTGGCTCGGCTGTGAATTCTTGAACGAAACTGAAACAAAATATGAAAGAATTAGATTTGTCTAACACAATTTTTTTTTAATATAAATCTATAGATGAGTTATTACTCTCCGAACCTATAAAAAACTCGGGTTGCAGCCAAACCCTAACGACAATATAGTGTATTTACTAATACAAGCAGTGTGGCTTTATTATGTTGGTTTTTGGGCAAAATAAAAAATTTAACCCCTTAATATATCCTTTAAAAACACATTTTTTTTAATAGGGATGTTGACTATTTTTGGGAAAGTATTTTAAATCGTGCAAAAGTGCCTAATATTGCCACAAATATTTATTATGTTTATTTAAATACAACTCAAGCCTTAAAAATCATGTATTTTAAATTCCGTTTCAAATTTCGGTCCAAAACGCCAATACTAGTCGCGTGACGTCACCTGTTCATACCAAAGGAGGCTCAAAAGTTTACACGGGAGCTACCATCCTATAGATGCGTATTCTGTGCTCATAAACGTTAGTAAACTGAGGTGATGAAAAGTTGTTTCGTAGTCGTTGCTATAGTTACATGTAATTTGACGTTTCCTATAAACAAATAATAATAAATTACACACTAAATATTAACCAAACAATGAAGTTATTTGACAGCGGCTGAACATATGACGTCATGCGCTCTGATTGGTGTCTGTTGTCACGTGACTGGAGAGTGATTTTATTAGGTGTTATTTATTGAATATTAATTAAATTCCTTAAAAATAAGGAAAAATATAGTGTTTTTTAGTATCATAGAAACTACTACTTTTCGTTAAAATTATGTTTTTATTTGAATACAGTCAACATCCCTATTGCAATATTAATGTGGATCAAACGTCTACATCAAATTAAAAACGCCTTTCAGTAGATAACTCACTATCTGCAAACTAGTGTTTTCAGAAAATGTGTCAGTTCAGTCCTGTCGGGCCGAGTTTATTAAAATTTTAGGAGCACTATTAATTTCTTAGTAAAGGGTTAAATTTCAATTTTGAAACGATTCTGACCCAAAAACTTCTTTCAACTCCTAAAAACCACACTTAAATTGGCCCGATTGGGCCCATTTTAAATAGGCTTCATGCGATAGTAGATTCCAGAGTGTGTACCAAATTTAGTTATATAAACATTTTCAAAAATGGTGCCAAGTTGCTTAGAATGATGTGAAACGTCGAGAAATTTTTGTCCGACTCCTAGGTCCCGCCATCCGACCAACGCCAATAGTGTATGTGCCATATATTATGGCAAATACACTAAAAAACCGACAGTGGATTAACATAACTGCGGAAATAAATCTTTATAGGTTCATGAAACCATTTTGTGTATTTTCAAATAAACTCGAGTAATTCGTAAAAAGTACGGGTAACAGCATGACAGAATTTTATTTCAGATATAAAAAGAATTTTGTGTAAAACGAAGGATGACTTTTTCTATCTAATTAACAAAGTTGTATTAATTACGATTACTATCATATAAATCCATATTAATTGTAGTATGCATGCAGACTGAAAAAAATATCTAAAGGATTTTCAGCTCTTACACAGCAAAATGAAAGACATTTTTACGAAATGCTTTAGGAAAGATATTTTTAAATACAATTACAAATTAAAATATGTAATTACAGTATAACGGAAGTAAGCAAAGACATTCAAGCAATTTTTTGTAACGTTGGCTGCCGGCATTCTTATTTTTAACCTTTTGAAGTGAAATCTTTCAATTTCATTATCAATGTTATTAAACACGTATTGTACAATTAAGTGAAAGAAAAACAAGATTTCGGATAAAATTTCTCATCTTCTGTCACGCACCAACAATTAATTCTAATAAAACTAAATACTATTTTGATTCGAAGCACTTTAGTAGAAAGTAGCTCTTTTTATTTCTAGCGGACAATAATTACATGTATCAGAATAATTATTGAATGTGTAGGGGTCAATATGAATCGCCAAATGCACATTCATGTATCATGATTCAGTAAATGAATAAAAGAAACCTTTTAGCATTCATGTAGCAGTCTCCGACACACATGTATTATTATGATTGCAAGTCAAGCTGGGTTTGTGATTTCATTTCAATATGTGGTCAGTCACTAGATGTTTGTAGCATCTAATTAAATTTAATTATACGAATTCGAGAGATTTCAATACGTCACTTTCACACGAATCTTTTTATTTTTCATTTTTGATTTTTTTTTTCGTTTTTAATAATACGTAATATGTGATAAACATACAGATAATATTATAAAAATACCGAGCGGGGTAGAGTAGTGGTGACAGCACTAGACTCGCATTCGGGAGGTACCGGGTTCGAATCCCGGCGGGGGCAGATGTGACTGGGACTTTTTCCTACTACCTCTCGCCGAGAAACCGTAATTCCTGTACCGGCCATCTTGATTGAGGTTTTCCATGGTTTCCCTCAATTAATTCCAGATAAATATCGAGATGGTTCCTTATTTGAGGCCATGGCCGATTACCTATCAAACTCCTAGCTCAAAAATTACCTACCTTATCCTAATTTCCTATAATTCCTTCATTCGCCCATTGCTATTACATAAGTTGAAGTTGAAAAAGATGTAGAAAATAACGGGAAGTGGCAGATGAAAAAATAGTAATGGTGCGAATGGCGTCTGTTATGACATAAAGTCGAGAAACGGACGTTAAACGCATTATTATTATTATTATTAAAAAATAACTGTATCGATTACCCTTTTCAATAACCAGCGGCTTAATTCTTTCACTCTTAGTTTATTTATAACCGGTATAAATCAACCAGCGTTAATGTATCGACGATTTCAGTACTCTGGAAAAGGGTTTCTCAGAGATTTGGCGGAACATTTTCGCAAAATATCAGTATAGAAACGGTACAATTATTAATAAACATTAAAATAGCATAGTGTTAACAAAATTTGGTTCTATTTTTTAGAGCGTCAAACGAAATTTTGATCTCGAAAGTTGTCGTTTGCAATTACCAATGAATGGTTTATTTTTTCACCCCCAAACCAATGATTCCGCGATTTGAGCTGGGATTCTATTAACACTAATCTGTTAAATTTATTTTAAACGAAAATAATTGTGACATCGAGCTGTGAACGCGATAATATGATGGTGAAAAACAATTTAGATTGGTGACAGAACAAATTAGTTATCAAAATCTATGTTAAAAGTACAATATTTTTTAAGAAGCGAAAGTCCAATAACAAATGACAAGAGTTCTTCGTTTTGTAATTTCTAAAATCGCGATCCATTAAATTTTCTGTAAATTTAAATAAATTAAATTATAGACTTCCTCATTTAAAACAATCCAAGCGAATAAAAATTTAAATTTCTCCAACAAAGTATCTTCTCTAAGTTGACAAATACTACAGAAAATTTTACGGAAATCATGTATGACGACCTAGTGTTAAATCTATTAGTGCATAAAGATGAATTGTCAATATTTTCGTAACAGCAATCAGACTTGTCATATGACAGTCAGTTTTTTATATCGAGATTTCTATTCCACTAAAAACAAGTTTTTGCTGGAAAAAACGGTATTTAAAAAATATTCTTCAAATAATATTCAAAGTAAGGCTTCCACAGTGCAATTTTGAGATTTCGAAATTTTGGAAAAAATTTTTTAACATTAACTGAAGAAATTAATATCAGAATTTCGAAATTAATGTGTAAATATTGAAAACTACTACAGTTTCTTTTGTTTGTTAATCCGAAGGTAGGTTTTATATAAATTTTTTCCCAACGATTGATCAGTTATATAAAACGTATACCTAAGAGTTTTTTAACTTCAATAATTGAACTGTTTCTAATTATTATGAGACAATAATGTCGATTTTTTTGCTTGTGTTTGCGAATTTTTGACTTGAAATTTTATTCAACGTTTTCTATATCAATGTGTACACATAAAGACCGCGCAAACTTTTCAAGCACAACCAGCACAGCATGGTGCAGAAAAGTCTATTCGTGAAGGTAACCATTTATTTAGACGAGTAGCGAATATTATTACTGTTTAAAACGTCATTATCTAAATTGAATATTTGGAATCAGTTATAAAATAAATTAAATGTGTTAGCTGAAAATCAATAAAAAATGCGATCACGTCGTTCAAAGTATCTGTAAAATTGAACTGAAGTACAGACATTATATTTCAATTTATTCTTTTTGGGTCACTGCATACTGTCCGTTTTGCATTTAACATAATCCGAAAATAATGAGAATAAATTCGATTACCGGTTTCAACTGAAAAAGAGCACACTTTAATTCCGTAAAAAGAAATATTATCATTCAACAGTTATACATTTATTATATATTGAAAATATCAGCTGCTGGTATTTAATATTAAAATTAAATTAAAACGCAATATACAAATCGACCTACAATTTTTGAAGGTTAGTGCTATTCTGTATCATAAATAGCATAATTTACAGTAGGTACTGTTAAATAATTGTTTTATTAAAAAAAGCTAAAATGAAGCAACAATATAAAAGTAACGGTAATTACTTAAAATGATAAATTTTTACTAACTCTAATATTCGACATGTATTTTATTATTCCATTGCACCAAATTAACCACACCTTTTCGTTAGTAATCCGCAAACCAGAGTTTTCATAAATATTGAAGATCTGACTGTCGGGTTGATTTGGTTAAAACTTTATGATCACTTTTTAATTTATAATTTGCTACCCAAAATTAACATCGGAGATAGATATTCATTTATTTACAATATACGTTGGAGATTGGGTCATTCAACTCTATGTATGTACCAAATTTCAATTTTTTCGTCCAGTAGATTCGGAGAATAACAGACGCACAGATAGACACGAGAGGGCTCCTATAAAGGTCCATTTTTTGTACGCAACCCTAAAAAAGGTGTCAAGTAGTTCTCAATGATGTTTTCATTCCCCCATCCGAATGTCGGCACCGAGATATAGGACACAAATGTTGCAAAGCCATATTATTATTATATTATATACTAGCGACCCAGTCCGGCTTCGCCCGGGTTTAAATGTAATATATAGGATATAAAAGATGAGAATCATTATCATTACATGAATGTTCAAAAATCGAAGAAAAATCTTATTTCCCAAAAAGAAATTTAAAAAATTCTGTTGATCCGATGGCTACCAAACTTCAGAAGATCACCCGCTGGGCTAATCTAAAGATTGTCTGAAAATTTCATCAAAAATGGTCTACCCGTTTGGAGTCCATAGATTACATATACATCGTCTTTTATCTATATAGATTATTAAAATGTAAAAAGTGGTTATTGTGACATAACGATAATAGTTGGACATATAGTATCGCGAAGTTTTTTGTAGTTATTGATATGTTCTTTAATATTGTAGAACATACTTTTGTTCTATCATCAATAGTTTCCGCAGCGCATGCGACGAAAGATGTTTTATGGCATTTTTTTTACACCTTGGGTTACGTTACTAAAGTTTTAGTAAGGATCCCTAATATTTTCTAGCAATAAATATAGCCTATATTACTCAGGGTGAATGTAGCTTTCTAATGGTGAAAGAATTTTTTAAATCGGCACAGTAGTTTTTGAGTTTATTCATTACAAACATACAAAAATACAAATCTTTCCTCTTTATAATATTAGTATGATTATAATAACATTATTTTACTGACTTGATATCTGAAACATTGTTCAAAAATTGATTTGTTACATTTATACTCTGCGCCACTCATCTGTTTTACTATAGTATTACTGTCAATAGTTGTCACTAAAGATTAAGGATTTACGAGTATATTTTCAATCTTTGATTACCACATAAACATGCGGTAAATGGTATCGAGAAAGTCATATAGTATGACAAGGCTCTTAAATCATAGTCAAATTAAACTTTTCAGTATAATTTCTGCAGCAGCTGTTTAATTAATCCAGTTTAAGTGAAACTAACATTACATAAACAAGCAGCTCTTATTTTCCCAAAGGCTATAGAAATTTCAAGGCAATGACATTGCCATTGGTTCATATCCGGTCATGTTGCGTTTATATAATCACACGATACAGCCATGCATACTTACATTAGTGGTGAACTCTGATTCAACGAACTAGTTAACTTAACCGTTCGTCAACGATTCAACTCTCTCTGTGTATAGAATTAACTTAATTAAGTTGACGATTGAACTACTTCATCTATCATTAATAAAACGCAAAGAACTTATTCAACCAATAGATCAACTGTCCATGCCTTCAACGAACGAAACAAAATTGACACCATACACGAACCACAGCAATAGTTGTTATTTGGTTCCACTTGGCCAGACGTCGAACATACGAAGAAAAAAATGTTTATTCATATACCGACAACTTGAACTACCTACCTGATGTCTTCGTTATTTAAAACCAATGAAATGCAAAGGTTTTTTCAAAAAGGATCCGACTAGCATTCTTTGTAGTAATTATGGCGCTATTCTTTCTGTCTCATTTAGATGTATGTAATGTTAAATGTGTTTGAAGGTAAAAATTAAAAACACTGTAAATTCTTACACTGATCAATAAAAACTAGCACCATTTGTGTAAACTAGTTAACGAAATTAATTGTTTTTTTTTTAACAATTATTGGATGCGGCACAGTAAACGGTTTCGTTTCGTGACGCTTAAATCGTCATCGACCCGCCACTACTTTACTATGTACTTATATGTGTATCAAATTACATTTTCACCTTGAAGCAATAAAACAAGTTATGATTAAACATACGCCATTTAAGCGAACATACCAAAATGTGTATAATTTTTATTACGATAATATATCTTCATATTATGGTTACAAATTTTACTTGTCAAATACAGCAATTTTTAAAAATTCTACTCTGCGTCCACAGTCCCGTTTTTTTATAGAAAGTCCATGGCTTTTGAAATAGACTTGCGCAAAACAGTTCAAAAGATGTAATGATTATGGAACGTTTCTTTTGTTGAGAGGAAACTATCTAGTTCCATTGTTTAACTAACTCCTTTGCGTTGACAAACGATGTAATCTTTTCTAACCTTTCTTTCATTCTTAGATACTTTTCTTTTTTTTTTCTTCAGCAGCGAACGATCTTCATTTTTCTAATTACATGCTCGGTCCATTTTAATCTATTCACCCTTAAAATTTGTCAACATCAACACGAATAAAATTCAAAATTTTACTTGCATCACCACATTTTTAATCGGCATTTAAGAAGAAACGTTCTGACTTCTGACCCTAAGATTGTTAACACTTTGATTGAAAAAACATGCAAATGATCATTATTTAAATGAAAATATAATTTTACGGTGGGCAACGCGTCTAAATGGCAAAGTTGATTAACATTAGATATTTCTTCAGAAACACCCACAGCACATTTGTGGACTGGTATAGTCAATAAATTTAAATGTGGTAGGTCATGTGTCTCCTTTTTTTGGTAATTGAAAATAGAAACCGAGCTGTGTAGAGTAGTGGTGACAGCACTAGACCAGCATTCAGGAGGTACCGGGTTCGAATCCTGGCGGGGGCAGATGTGGCTGGGACTTTTTCCTACTGCCTCTCGCCGAGAAACGGTAATTCCTGTACCGGCCATCTTGATTGAGGTTCTCCATGGTTTCCCTCAATTAATTCCAGATAAATATCGAGGTGGTTCCTTATTTGAGGCCATGACCGACTACCTATCAAACTCCTAGTTTTTTTTACCTACCTTATCCTAATTTCCTATAATTCCTTCATTCGTCCATTGCTATTACATAAGTTGAAGTTGTAAAAAATGTAGAAAATAACGGGAAGTGGTAGATGAAAAAATAGTAATGGTGCGAATGGCGTCTGTCATGTCATAAAGTCGAGAAACGGACATTAAACGCATTATTATTATTATTATTATTATTATTATTATTGAGAAGGAAATATTCCTTGAAAAAATTTGCATCCACAAGCACCCAAACTTCAGGTTCGTCACCGTCATACTAGGGATACTTGTGGAGCAAGTTTTAACTGTAACCGCGTCTCAAACCATGAAATGGGCGACTACAGTGAGTTTGGGTCGTGCGCACGGAGTACACGGAGCGACCCAATAAGCACGGCCTTTTGCATACGGCAAATTAGTGACTCAGCAATACGCTGACATGCCGGAATAGTTTTCATATTTGCCAACAGTGACGGTTTTGCCCCTCCAAGAACACCAATTATAAGGCCAATTAATTTAACAGTATACTCTGGGTTCTGCTTTCTGAGCTCAAAAAGAAGATCCTGATATTTTGTCCGCTTCTCAGTCTCCTTTGCGGCTATGTTCGTTTCAGCAGGGGCTGAAAACTCGATAACATACATAGTTCGCGCAGGTTTATCAAGGAGAACTATGTCAGGCTTTGTATTATTATTATTATTATTAGTATTATATAACGAAAGCACTGCCGTAAATAGGTAAGACAAAAATATTAACTAAACAAAAAACTGTGAAAAGAAAATAATTACAGTTTACACACGTTTTGTTATTACGACTTTGTCTTTAGGAAGGAAGTTACAACGGTATCCAAATATCAGCTTCCAGTCGCTCACCGACCAACCGACTGAAAATACAATACCACCATAGAAAAATGGCTGCTAGTAGAGGTACACACAACTTGAAATTTAAGGTATCGCGTTGAGATGGTTTCTTATTTTTTTGCTACAATAATAATAACGCATCTAATAGAGATGGCAAAACCGGGTCTTTTTAGTGATCTGCATCTTTGCATCTGGATCCCGTATGTGAGCCGGCTCACTGAACCGGTTCAAAATGAGCCGAGTTCTGAATATGTTACTGCAGTCTGCCACTGAGTTACCTAGTTCAGTCAATCATATCATGACCTGTATAGAATCAAGAATGCATAGCTAAACATGTGATGCATGAGTCATTTGAGCTGACAGATGCATCAAACCAAGAACTGATACGTAAGTGTAAAATGTGCTTCTGTGTGTTAAGTGTTTCACTGAGTTATGCGGATCCGTTGATCCGTCGGCTCAAAAAAAGGTGAGTCGGCTCTCACGGATCTTCTGTCGGAGTCGGCTCTTTGAATCGGTTCAGATCTGAGTTACACAACTCTTGCATCTAACATCTACATTACTAAGTTGGTACCAAAACATTTTTATTCTAGGTCACAGAAGTGATGCAAAGCTCAACTGGCCGCTAATTTGCCCTCTATACTTATTTTATCCACATCGGTCAACTATCCAACTTTTTTAGGTTATTTGTGGCTGTCATCGTGTTCGAATTTGAATTGAATGTTAACACATTTCTTGTGGTGTTGCAGGCTTTGAGGTTACATATAACAACACTTATCGATTAATATTACAACAGGTTTTTTTATTAATCTATTGTGTTGACAAATACAGGAATACAGTCCTAAATTCGTTAATTTCGCAGCAAAAAACTAATATTTAATGTTTATCAATATTTGTTGTTTATTGTTACAATATCCTGCTTCGGGTAAATACCGTGTTAACATGTTCATAAGTTGCCAATACTGCACGCATAAAATAATGTTATTTGTACATGTTTAAATTCAAAACTAATTGTTGAGTTACAAAAACACAAATGACATGGATTACAAAATTGATGATTAAAAATGCAATGAATTCGTGAAATACACAGCTACATTAATTATACACTACTGGAACATTGTTTTCAAATAAATCATTTATGATTGAAAATAATTACCAAAATTATTATTGTCTTGCTTTATAAAAAAAGACATTACGAAATTTATTAAAACTATTTTTTCTAGAGTTCAATTTCTGATTTAACACTAAACCTACCAAGACCCGGTCAAATGATCAGTTGTAAGCTTGATTAGAGAATTCGCATAAAATGTTATCTATTTTCACGTTTTACTTTAATCCTGGTTGTATGGAGCTTATTAGTTCTTTGCCAAATTACCACATTTAAATATTGTATTAAGGTAGTTGTCGTGGTTAAGGCACACCGTCAGAGAATTCTTAATTTTTGTATACTTATTGAGGACATGATAATACAATTACCCTGAAAATTTGAAGTCGATCGACCGTATATAATCCGAGATAAATTCAATTAAAAATTGGATAATTAACATTGATTGTATACGATCTCTGTAGTTCTGAACCAGTTTCTTATTTATAAAAAAAGAACTAACTGTCAGAAACTTTCCAAAAACTGACAGTCTTTCAATGCATTTGTTATGAGTTTAAAAAAAATAAGAAAAATTTTTTGACCGTCCAATTATTTACAAATAACGGTTTAAAGTTCAACAATTTATAGAAAAGTATACATGCATATGAATACTGTATGGGTTACGTTCCACGGGTACAGTCTTGCGCACAAATTATGGATCACTTAGCTACAAGCTAGTATACTTTTGTGGCGCGTATAATCTATAACTTTTTGACAATATTGTACCACGACAACTACCTTAAGCAATCAGACGAATGATTAAGTTTAATCCTTCTGTTGCAGTGAGTTACTTTTCTTCTTTACTTAATTTCCTTACAATAGTATGTTTAATTGACCGATGCGCGGCGCACCATATTGTAGCACCACTTATAAAGAGTTCATTATCACGTAATGAGTTCAAACACCTCGAGTGTCTCCCCTCTTTCTATTATGTGTTATTGTATAATAGTAGTATGAGTTTGTGGCCGCGTATAACCACAGACAATAACATACTATATACTGTAGGTATTCAATAAAAAACGATTCACAAAAACAACTAAAATATTGACTTGCAATTTAAAAATAGTTTATATGGGAGAGTCTTATTTTGTTGTACGAAAAGTGCATATTTCTAATCGAGATTCATTCCATTATTTTTGTGTAGTCACAATAATAATAATAATAATACGTTCAAAGTTCGTTTCTCGACTTTATGTCATAACAGACGTCATTCGCACCATTACTATTTTTCATCTACCACACTTCCCGCTCTTTTTGTACATTTTTAAAACTTCAACTCATGTAATAACAATGGGCGGATGAAGGAATTATAGGAAATTAGGACAAGGTAGGCAATTTTTTAACTAGGAGTTTGATAGGTAATCGGTCATGGCCTCAAATAAGGAACCATCTCGATATTTACTGGAATTAATTGAGGGAAACCATGGAAAACCTCAATCAAGATGGCCGGTACAGGAATTACCGTTTCTCGGCGAGAGGCAGTAGGAAAAAGTCCCAGCCACATCTGACCCCGCCGGGATTCGAACCTGGACCTCCCGAATGCGAGTCTAGTGCTGTCACCACTACTCTACCCAGCTCGGTTATTTTTGTGTAGTAAATAACGTCACAATCTGTCAAAAAATTGAATGTCTAAAGTCACTTTTAATTTCCATATCACGCTGAGCGAATAATTCAATATAAACACAAAAACGGTCAGTTACAAAATAATTTGAATTCCTAATAATTAACGAATGACAGGGTGAAAATCACTGTAACGTAATAAAATAGTGTGTTTTGTGATAATTAAGGCTGTTGGAACGCTCTAAGCCAAAAATAGAACATCGTCAAAATAAAATGACTTCATTTTGATCCAAATACCCGTATAAATAGTGATTATTTTATTTATCCAGTACCCGCATAAATACTGCTTATTTTATTTATACAGTACCCGTATAAATAGACACCTCCATTTTGTAAATAACTGTACCTATTCGTTTATTTTAACGCTGTTGGAACGCTCTGAATTTAAGCCAAAAATAGAGCTTCGGCTGTCAACTGATTATAGACTTATTCGTCAACATTCTGCAAAAATTCTTTCTCTATAAGGAAGATAAAGGACAAATCTAGGTCTCTAATGGACTATTTTTCTCATTTATGTACGATTTACTAGAAAAAAGTTGGCATTAATTGTGCTAAAAAAACACACGTTTTCAATGTCACACTACAACCTTATTCGTACTTATTTCACAAAACTGTTTCCTCACAAACCTAAAGTGACTCTCTTTTTCGGAAAAGTTTTTTAAATCTTCAAAATATTTCCAAAAATTAGAGTAATCAATTGACAGCGGCACCCTTGCAACAGCATCTTTTAGCCTCGTATTGGGCACCAGCCAAAAATTGAAACGTGCGGATGATTAGAGCGACACAGAGCTAAAGAAGGCCACACCCACAATATGTCTTTTGCCTACCTCGTCTTTGACTAATTAATCGATTTTTCGTCATATTTACATTTAACTTTACATGTAGTATTAGAGTATGAAAATTTTATTGAGGGGATGACACTACTAAAGTTTCTTACATTTTGCTATTGCGCTATAGCTCTGGAAAACTAATATCAACAAGCACCAATTAATAAATGAAGCCCAATAAACTACCTTAAACAATACTCTTGTATCTCAGTATGAATCGCACTTTAACTATAAATTAGGATTTGAATGCTGACAGAAGAAGCACCTCAATGGTAAAGTTCAAACCACAGATCATATCTAACTATGGATAGCTATAGGTAGAAGACCCTGACATAATATTATTGTAGGCATCTGTTACACATAATGTAATATTATATTATTATTTTGTTACAACTAATTAAAAAGTCTATAAGTATACTGAGCATTGTATTAATTAGTCAAATTAAAAAACCGTTAAATTAATCACTAATTAGAAATAGTTCATTTAACTGTTAATTTTTTCAAGCATCAAAATAGATTTCTCAGTGGGAAAATGTTAATAGGTATATTAAAAACACTTAAAAGTTACTGTTTTTTTTGTTAAAAATTTACAAATACTATGTTCAGTGTTGAAAAGAAAATTACATTTTTCGTACATGTTAAACAGATTATCATATTTTTTAAGACAAACCTGTTTCATTTAAATATTCAATTTATTTTTAAATTTTCATCACAATGTGAATATAAGGAAAATATAGCGAAAACATACAAAATTTTTTTATTGATTTATTTATTGGTGATATATAAAAAACTTAATATAAAGACTGAAATATAATATTTATACTTTTTCGAGATCTCCAATTCCCAATATAGAAAAAAAATTAATAAATATCATCAAGTTTTTGATTACACATTTTTCATAGTTATTTTAGATATGGTTAGAATGTTGAGTATTGAATTAACAATAAAATATTAATTGATAAAATTGTCTGATGAATTTTTTTTAATTAATATGATTGTTTTATTTATTTATTGACAAATTCGTTGAATCTTTTATATTTTCAAAAATATTCAATATATGAAAATATCCTATTCTACCATCTATGCGTTGTCAATGCCAATATTTTATTTTACATATAACTTTATGTAGGTACTTATTTTTCGTAAGGTGAATGCGGATTAACGAAAATCAAAAATTTCTTCTACTAATAGGAAATCAGTAACTTTAGAACAAACCAAATAATCTATATTGGTTCATAGATTCTGTATAACAAAGAATTATTTCATTATCATCATTATTTCTCGACAAATTACGCTAAATAAACTGTTTAAAAATATTTGGTACGGGTCCACTGCACAAACTTTCTCGCTCGATCATCAGCGAACTGGATTTGAGGCACAAAATAAAAAAAAAATAGAATCCCCTAAAATAGTGTGCAAGTCTTATGGGGATGGAATGATACAAAAAACTCGTCTTTCGGTATGTGGGACCATGAAACGTCTAAATGTGTGAAAATCTCCAATCATGTTTTACAACATTACAAGATCTTCCCAGTAAATGATCGGTCGTAAGTAACAATAAAATATTCTGTTTGATTTGAGAACGGAACATTAAAACAAAGAAAGTAATAACAATTAAGCAACCGTTTTGAATAAATTAATTTATTTTATTGGTTATATGCGTGGACCACTAGCGAAAGTAATTCTGAATTATATTAATTTGCAATTAAATAGCCGTTTATCTGATTATTCGTTCAACAAAAGCAGGTTGCCCTACCATTCCTTATATTTATTTCGATACATTAGTATTCAAACGGTGTAGCTACTTCAAAAATCTTAAAAAAGCCGTCAATGTTTTTTTAGCATTTTACTTACATAATATATTCTAAAAATACCTATTTATATATTATAAGAGAATTAAAACGGCTACTTTTAAAACGAAAATAAAAGCACGTCTGGTAAATCAAAGTAAATATTAAAATATTCAAGTTTTGGTAATTTTATATTATTCAAAACTAAAAGTGCCATATTATTGCAATATAATTCTCTGTAATATTGTATTTTATTCTTTAAATTTACAAAAATATTATTTTTTTCATTTTTATTTGTACGTGCAGAAAATGTCGACTTCAGCGAACCCTGTTTTTCAACCTCATCCCTATTCTATTGTTTTTTTTTATAAAAAAGAATGAAAAAATGATTTACGTATTTTCAAATTTTTAAAGGAACCATAGTTGCTTTATCCAACAAAAATTTATATAGTACCAAAATATCTAGCACAGGTGATTAAAAAATTACTTTTGGTTGGAATATCCCATTTTAGAGTTTTTAATTTTTTTTGGAACACGAATTTCTAAATCAAATATATGAACTTGTTGACGCAGAGATGAAGTGACAGATAATAAGATTTCATTTTCGAGTGATACTTTTGTAACACCTGTATAAAAATGTCAACGATAAGCCAGTGTACCTACTTTTAAAGTGGTCCAAACTTAATGCTTTTAAACCTCTACATTGTAATTCCTGTATCATCTCTTGCCGGTTCCAAGAAATTCGTTTCGCTTCATTTAAAAACCAAACTGTATCACTGTAATAAGTAACGGTATTTAGTATGTTTCTTGACCTTAAGTACGGTAACAATGACACGTCACTAATCAATCATTCCCAACAAACAGGGCAATTAATCAAAGATCACCACCGTCTTTGTTCCTACGGATAGAAAACAATGGCTATAGATAAATGTGTTCTTGACGAAGAGATTTCAATAGCCAGTAAAGAAGGAAACCCAGTACAGCTGTCGCCGCATTTTATTGTTAAAATGCATCGCGTAAAAGTGAATACTAGCTCTATAAATGTTGAGATTAAATTTATAGCCGTTGCAAGCCAAAAAAAAATATACATCTGACGGAAAAAGTACTTGAAAGTTGAAAGCTGTCAATAAATGCCGCGTTGATGAAGACAGAAAACGGACATGATATTACGGAAACAATGTCGTCGCTTCATTTACAATGATTCTAAATAAATAGATAATACGTTTCTAGAAAATAGTCTTGATAAAGAAGGAAACTGTAGATAATTTATATACAGGATGCTGAACTGTTCATATATGCAATAGAGATTTTAGATGAAAGTCTAATCACTTTTAGATATACAGTCTAGTTACAAAAAATTAACCTCTTGATCATTATTCATCAATCAAAAATACGTATTCTGGATAGAGTTAGGTAACTCAGATCTGAACCGGTTCAAAGAGCCGACTCCGACGGAAGATCCGTGAGAGCCGACTCACTTTTTTTTGAGCCGACGGATCAACGGATCCACATAACTCAGTGAAACACTTAACACACAGAAGCACATTTCACACTTACGTATCAGTTCTTGGTTTGATGGATCTGTCAGCTCAAATGACTCATGCATCACATGTTTGGCTATGTATTCTTGTTTCTATACAGGTCGTGATATGATTGACTGAACTAGGTAACTCAGTGGCGGACTGCAGTAACATATTCAGAACTCGGCTCTTTTTGAACCGGTTCAGTGAGCCGGCTCACATACGGGATTCAGATGCAAAGATGCAGATCACTAAAAAGACCCGTTTTTCCCATCTCTAATTCTAGATATATATATAGGTATGCTCCAAAAAATATAAAAAGAACTACGTAGTTGTAATAGACATAGTTTTTTTCGTGTACAGGGCGAGGCTGATATGAAAATTTTATTTGTTCCAAGAATAATGAAGTATAGCTGCCACACCATTCAACGAATGGAAATCTTCAAACTTAAGATTTTGAAAAATTCTTATAATTCTCATGTTCTCCCTAGCCCCTAAGTAAAAGCAGTTTACTGATGAACAAAATTAAAAAAATGGCATTCTAAAAAGTATTTTCTTTCACATATTTTTATAATGATATTAGTACAGTCATTTTTAGAAAAAAATGCGTACAAACGTTAGACTGAAATAAATGTGGAAAATTTAAAATTGACATGAAAAATGATAATCATATAGAAACAGCTGCTTACAGGACGCACATAATTATCTATTGCCTGAATGAGAAAAAATTCTCATACGACAGGAAATATTAAATCACAGCCAAGCGATACATCTTATAATTCGTTTTTTTTACATTATATAAATATGTATGAACACGTAAAATCTATGAACATAGTACTACGTAGGTATAAAAAATTTGTGGATAAAATGCTAAATCGTTTATGTCGAATTTTTACCCGACTACTGCAAAGTCAAAAGAAAGGCAGTTTGTTATGTACCTACGTATGCATTTTTATATGCGAGTGGGTTTAGATGTTTTTTTAGTATATATATATATATTTATATATATATATATTTATATATATATATATGTGTGTACGCCCAATAACTTTCGAAAGAGTTAATTGATTTCAACGAAATTTGGTCCACGTGTTGAAATCCATCACCGCAAGAAGCCTATTTAAAATGGGCGTAATCGGGCCATTTTAAGGGTAGTTTTTAGGGGTTGAAAAATGTTTTTGGGCCCCAAAATACCGAAAAAATTATCAGAATCGTTTCAAAATTGACATTTAACCCGTTAATAGCAATTAAAACGTGCCCCTAAAATTTATTTATTGAAGGGTGTATTTAATTCGGTGTAGACGTTAGATTGATAATAATATTACAATTAAGAAAAAAAATGTTATTTTAAGGGGTGTATTAAGGGGTTAAATTTTTTATTTTGCCCAAAAACAAACTTAATTTCACATAATGAAAGTATAAAACCTCACGGCCCTATACAAGCAAATACACTATATTGTCGGCAGGGTTTTGGCACTGCGACCCGGGTTTTTTTGTTTTAGAGACCAAATTAGTGAGCCCATTTTGATAAGAGAGGTGTCGTTGGATTAGCCTTATTGTTAAAAGTGTCCACAGAGTATAAAAAATCCAATAAAGCGTTTATTAATAATAATATAATAATCATGCGTTTCAACGTCCGTTTCTCGAATTTATGTTATAACAGACGTCATTCGCACCATTACTATTTACCATCTACCACACTTCCCGTTATTTTTCTACATTTTTAAAACTTCAACTTATGTAATAGCAATGGGCGAATGAAGGAATTATAGGAAATTAGGATAAGGTAGGTAATTTTTGAACTAGGAGTTTGATAGGTAATCGGCCATGGCCTCAAATAAGGAACCATCTCGATATTTATCTGGAGTTAATTGAGGGAAGAATGGAAAACCTCAATCAAGATGGCCGGTACAGGAATTACCGTTTCTCGGCGAGAGGCAGTAGGAAAAAGTCCCAGCCACATCTGCCCCCGCCGGGATTCGAACCCGTACCTCCCGAATGCGAGTCTAGTGCTGTCACCACTACTCTACCCAGCTCGGTTATTGAAGTGGAAATTGGAGAACTAGATCATTCAAGTTGCTGGACCATTAATTCTTCATTAATCTTATTTTACTAAAAATCTGACATAAGCGGTTTTTTTTCTTTTGGACACAGACATAAATTATATTAAATTCTAAGTAAGAAATAACAATACGCTTATTTATTATTCCCACGTTTGGATAAAAACAGTTGTTTAGACAGAAAATGCAAAGATGACATTCGCTGATAGTGAAGTGTTATAACATCAACACAAAAGATTTAATAAAGTGGCCGTTTTTTGTAGATATTTTTTTTCCAGGGTACTAGTTGCTACTAGAAAGTCATATTTTCAATTGATTATAATTTTTAATAAAAATTAGAGCCTGAGAACTGGGGGCTCGTAATAGACAAGCCAAGACCAAGTACGTGTTGTATAGTAAACAGTACCGTTTCTATAGGACCTTATAAACTTAGTTTTTTTGAATATGCTATTTTGTTCAGTTAAATTGACCATATAGAATAGAACCACAATAAGCCTAAAAGGATCAGTGTTCTGATTTATTTCTTCATAATATGTAATACTACGTTACAAAAACAACTTTATACTTTCAATGTTAAAACAGTAGCTTGGGTATCTAGACTGTAAGGCATTATTTTATATGCGAGTATTGGCATTATGGGAAAACGAGTTCAGCGAGTGTTAACAGTCGCATGAGCCATAAAAACATTACGTTTTGCACGTACTTCTTATAAAGTAGCTGATTTTCAGTTCGTAATTATAATTGTGTTTTTTTTTCGTTTAATGTCAACAACGCTATTTTTTTGTTTATGTAAATTTGCGTGCGACAAGTAAAAAATGGGTAAGCAGTTACTTTTCAATCGTAACTAAGGATGCAAAGATACTATTTTTCAGCATGAGCAATAAAAATATTTTTTTATGATAATATTATTACAGTTTATTAGTAAAGTATGAGATAGTGTTATAGGTCCTGAATAAGATTAGATAATTGTAGATCATATAGACGCCCGATAACTAAAGTCTTCTGTCATTAAATGTTCACATTGAAATGCATTAAAAGTCGCCCTAATGATGAACGCATAACATAACGGTAAAATGGGTTCTTAGAATATCGGAAAATAATAATTTCAAAACGATAAATATAACCATTGTGTTTATGCTGTACATTCTTTATGTTGGCATACGTGTTAATAAAAGGCTGTTGTACTGTCACGCTGTCGTACCAACAACTAACAAGAAAAAATATGTACGTGTATTCAGTTAAAATATAAAAAGCGCGGCATAAATTGAAAAAAGTAAGAATTCTTCGACGCAATAATTCTGTCAGTAAACTCTATAAAGAATTTTTATCATAAAACCGTTATTGTTATATTCATTAAATATATTCTTTTTCCATTTTAAATATTTTTCAGACAAGAAGAATAACAATATATTTGGTGTTCTTTAGTTGAAAAACCTGTGTAACTTACAATGTAAGGTTATTACTCCTTGAAAAAACTAATGCTTGAACGGATAGGATGCTAATGACCTCAGTTGTCGAGCGTTTTTAATCTACAATCTTTCTCTGGACAGAGGGAGCTGTCGTTATTAACATATTGTGATATTCTTGTAAAAAGAACACGTTTTTAAATTGAAATATTTTACTCGTATTTTAATGATTGTTAAATTACAATTAAAATTCTAAATTACTGCAGTAATTATAATATTGAAATAATTCATTAATAATTAAATCAATCGTTACTTAATAAATATAAGCTCAAATATATTATACACATAATATAACTATTGAACGTTTATATCACATTTTTATATAATATATTTGTGAATGAGAATAATAATTAAAGTATCTAGGTTGTAATAGATAATTTTTGGTGCGAGTTGTGACATTATGGAAAAACGAGCGTCGTAAAAGCATTACAGTCGAGATACATACCACATTTTTTGCACATTACTATCGCATAAGAAGCCGAGATTTTATATGAGATTATGTAAAAATAAGTTTTAAATAGACTTTTCTAGTAAAAAGGGTGGATATAATTTTTTACAAGATCAAATAAGAATGAAACAAGAAAAATTCGCACAGATTGAATATTTTCTATTATCATCTGAAAAATCTAAAGTGCACAGAAGTTGATGGTTAATTACATAAAAATATTTTAATCGTGATGAGTTATAAATTATTTATAAAAAGCAAAGCATACTAATTTTATTATGTGCGTTGACTCTAATTAAATACCTGTATTTTAAAAAGCTAACCATGGGAAAATAGCTCACTTATATAAGATGTTGCTTTTTATCTAGTCTACCACAAATCAATCTAAATGCTTACTGTGTAATTTTCTATTTAAAGCATACTAATATATAAAATTTAACGGGACAATTCTGTCTGGAATTTCGTTTCTGTTTTATTGAGTATTCCGTATTTCGTAAAAATTCCTTAGATACTTTGATAAAACTAGTAAGTACAGTAATAGGGCATACAAATCAATAAATAAAAAAATTATTGCTAATTCTGTGTTTCCGAAAAACAGTCAGGGCTTTAAAATATTAATAAAAACTTACAAGAATATAGACTGCATTTTTTAAGTAAAACTTCTTTTGGCACGGTAGGGTAAAATCGATTCTGAGACTGAAAGTGTAACAAAACTTTGCAATGCATGTATTATAAAAACCGGCCTTATAACGTCGTGCTAAAGTGAGTGAGATGTAAGCCGAATGCCTCGTAACCTAAAGGCCGCAGGTTCGATTCCGACGATTGGTGGCATTATTAGTTGTCTTTTTTTTAATTATACCAGTTTTACTTCTGTGGTGTGCAGTGTAAAATACATAGTCTCTTTTTTTAATGATATTGACAAAATAACATAATTTTTTATTTAGTATAATAGCTATTATCTGCTATAATTGTTAAGAAACATTCACTGTTGTAGCACTATATTAGAAAAATTTGTATTATTCCAACACGTCACCGTCGGGATTTGAATCCGAATCTTTCCACTATCGCGGCGGAATGAGTTATCAATAATTTTTTATGATATCTGAATGAGCGGAAGTACTATGTATTTCCAAAATTGCCGTTTGTTGGTTTGTAGCGGCGCCACTCAAAAACAGGAGAACCGAGTTTGGTGGAAGTTTGTGTCTTATCAAAGGGTTCTCCAGCTTAAAATACAGGGATCTTTTCAACCCTTTATGCACTGGTTAAGATAATTAATGAGATTAACAAGAGCAAATCTAACTAAAAAATCATCAAATAAAGCCGTGAGAAAAAGCTGGTTTGTATATTTTTTAAATTTATATTTAAGCTCTTACAACATAACCAAATCTAGGTTACATATTTTACACCTTCAATATTCACAAAAAATATCAAGAAATTAAAAATAATTGACCAAAATTACTTAGTCGCCGCATGGAGTGAATAATTATTATGCAAAATCTAATTAAAGAAGCCGTAAGTGCACTTTTTGAATACAGTTAATTTCTTAAAAATACATTATTTAACTTCAGTCTAAGAGTTGTGTAACTGGAAAAAGATTAATGTAATGTAAATATTCACTTAAACAAATGATATGACTTTAAATGTACGTAATATGTTCGCAGCATCTGATGCACGTATGTAAACACTAGACATGAAAATAATGTACTTTAAACTGTTAATTGCTATAAATCTTCAAAAAGTAACCGATTTACTGTATGGCCGTATAAAATATCTTCTACAACACGCTTATATATCTGTAACCACAAAGTAAAAGCACCTATTTAGAATTTTTATAGAAATATTTTCTATACTTGCCTTCAGAAAGAATTGTGTAACATCATCTTAAAACCTCTCATTCTCTGAACTTAAACTGTAATTCAAAACGCGGCTTCTTAACACTTTAGCAGATTAAAATAGATTCAAAATATAAACTGTTAGAATTTCTGCAATATATAATATTAAAAAACTATTATAGGTGAGAATGCAACTAGTTTAAAGTTTGTAAATTCATCTTAACAAACTTTAAAACAAATATTCAGTGACTCCCTTCTGAATTCCCAATACCGTTTATTTATTTACTTGTTATTCATTTATAATAAGTACAGTTTTAACAGCAATTATATAAAGATTGAAAGTTTCAGACCCAACTTGGCAAATCAGTGCTATGGTGAGAGCACTAAATAATTTTCAAATCTGGCGTCTTAAAAAAGAGCAAACCAAAATATAGAGAAATTATTCTGCTGTTAATATTGGGTCAACAAATGAACTGCATATACGAGCTAATATCCTCAAGTAGCCACAACTAATTCTTTTTACACTATGTCCCACGACATGACTGCCATAGCCTGGGACTGTGTTGCTGGGGTGATTTCAAGTCAAAAATATCAAATGAACATATACCCGGAACGCTATCCTAACTGAGTTAGAAGCAATTGAAATTTTAGCTAAATAGTAGTAGGAATTCCCTACTAATTTAAACACCATTTAAAATGAAATCGTTTTATTGAATTAGTTGCTCAAAATGTCCACCCAGTTGCTGTATACAATATAGTATAACTCTTTTTAGAATTGAAGTGGTAGCTCTGCGAAGAGTCTCAGGATCAGCACGAATAATTTCAGCAGCATCCATGATTCCAGCTACTAGTTGTTCTCTGGTTTCAATATTTCCTGCATAAACTAAACTTTTCAGTCTTCCCCATAAAAAGTAATCTAGGGGATTAAAGTCTGGTGACCTTGCTGGCCATAGAACTGCAGAACCTCTTCCAATCCACCGGTTTGTATAATTTTGATTAAGAAATTCTGTTACTTGTCGACCAAAGTGTGGAGGTGCGCCATCGTGCTGAATCCACATTAATAGGAACTGCATCCAGTAATATTGGAAGATCATTTTCAATGAAACGTAAATAACGAATGGCTGTGAGACGATCTTCCATTGTAAATTATATTCTGGTTACATACCTAAATAAATTTAATTGTAAATAGGCAACGAGTAATAATTAAGCTGTGATGGCGGCAAAGTGAAAAAAAAACCCGGGTCGCAGTGCCAAAACCCTGCCGACAATATAGTGTATTTGCTTGTATAGGGCCGTGTGGTTTTATACTTTTATTATGTGAAATTAAGTTTGTTTTTGGGCAAAATAAAAAATTTAACCCCTTAATACACCCCTTAAAATAACATTTTTTTCTTAATTGTAATATTATTATCAATCTAACGTCTACACCGAATTAAATACACCCTTCAATAAATAAGTCACTATCTGCAAACTAGTGTTTTCATAAAATTTGTAAATCCGGTCCTGTCGAGCCGATTTTATTAAAATTTTGGGGACACTTTTTAATTACTACCAGAGGGTAAAATTTCAATTTTGAAACGATTCGGAGAATTTTTTCGGTATTTTGGGGCCCAAAAACAGTTTTCAACCCCTAAAAACTACCCTTAAAATAGCCCGATTAGGCCCATTTTAAATAGGTTTCTTGCGGTGATGGATTTCAACACGTGGCCCAAATTTCGTTGAAATCAATTAACTCTTTCGAAAGTTATCGCGCGTACACATATATATATATATATATATATATATATATATATATATATATATATATATATATATATATATATATATATATATACATATATATATAAACATTTTTAAAAATGGTGCCAAAGTGTTTAGGAGGTTATGAAACGTCGAGAAATTTTGGTCCGACCCCTAGGTCCCGCCATCCGACCGACGCCAATAGTGTATGTTGCCATATGGCAAATACACTAATAATAATGTATTGAACTTGCTACTTGATAGCACCGTAAATAAAAACACAGAAGGTCGACACACGGCAGGTTCCATTAATCTGCGGAATGTAGATATGGAATTTACACTTTAGTTATCCATTTGACACAAACTGGTTCATATTTTAAGTTTAAATCGAAGTCAGTTTTAGTCATTTAGATCTAACACCGTGTAATATTTTCAATTAATAATCTCGTAATTTTAACTTTAATTGGGTGTAGCAAATTAAATTACAGCCAACATTTATTGAAATGTAAGATAACGTGTATCAATACAAATTGATTATAGTTACAGAAATGTCTCGCTATATGACGTTCGTTTTCGGTAGACCCTATCACTGGTTTCTAATTACAGATATGGATTTCGGATAGTCGACTGGTTTTTATACAACGCCTGAAGCTTTTTAATAGTGACAGGATGAAGTGAGGGAAAAGGAAAACTTTAGGAAGACTGAAAAAAGGTCATTTTAGAGGCCTCGACTTATGTTATGGTGAAATTATAACCAATGAAAAAGTTGAACATATGATTGATTTTAAAAGTACAAACGGTCAAAGTAGTCACCACTTGTTGAGCAAGTCTGACTTTTAGATTTGTATTGTAGGAATTAAGAATGAGCATCGAAAGAAAAAATGTCATATATCTAGAATCTCGTGCGTTAAGACATTACAGCTCGAGTGATTGTTAAAACTTGCTGACGCTCATTTTAATTATAAGGTCACATTTCCCCGTAATATAATCTATTATAACAACTTTGCTGTGTTATAATTTAAGAACAACTTAAAAAACATTTATATAATAAACCATGTTATTCCCTGAAAGAATTTCTGTAACACGTTGACTATTGACGCTATTTATACATGTCATATGTCCAAAAATAAAGTTATTTATTTATTAACGGTATGAAAAACAAAAGCTAGCGCTTAAAGTTCCGCATCATATGTTGTACAAATTAAAATTTCATCCGATTTCAGCGTTCCAACAGCCTGCTCTAAAAATATAATTAAGCAATAAATATGTGATATTTTAAATTAGTTCACCATGTCACTATTTTCTAATCTGAATTATATAAAAATCGTTTATTTTTTATTATATTTTTTCTTTCCGCTAAAGAATAATGTAATATAATTCCTGCGTTTGCACGTAGTAATTGGAAGCGAGAATATGTACATTGTCATTAACAAAATTTACGAGTAATTATAGGTAAGGCAGTTCGCAAAATGAAACCAGTTTGGTTAATCGTTTGCAATTAAGAACGCGTTGTACGCAGCGATTCATAAATTGCACTCGCATCTGCTAAATGCAATGTATAAGCGATTATAAAGAAACCGAGTGTCTATTATATATCGCAATCAACTTCCGTCATTAATAAACCGGTACTAAACTATGTTCAATAGAATAATTAATAATTAATTTTCCCAGTATCCCGACGGTCCCATGCGCCAATGATAGGCGCTATTACTTTTATTGTGTGAGGAATATATAATGAAAGAAAGAGATAAATTGTAGATGCTCGCTAATTGAGGTTAAAGTGCCTTATAAGCGAAACGACTGTACGACTCATATGTCTTCTCATGTCATGTAAACGAATGCGGATATGGATTTTTATTTAAATCATTATTCGTCAATAGTGGATGTTATTTAACAATAAAGAATGGTACAAATTCGTTCTAATAATAAATAGAATAACAGTCCTTGTTATTTAATGTCTGCCATTTAGATTCTAACGTAAATTTATTAAGACTTTTAACCTTAACAGCAGCTGTCATGAGAACGTATGGTTAAGTCAAGCTCACTGTCGAGTGGCTGTACAACAATTTCAGCTATGGGTGTGGAAATAATATATCAACTAGACTGTATCTCTCAATTTAAACATCATTTAAAAAATATTTAATAGGTTGTAAACTCGCTATAAACCGCAATCGTCCGCCATTTTGGGACGGAAGAAGGCGGGAAATTTGATTGCAATCAGCTAAAGGCCAGGTCTCTGGCTCTTTGATGAATAAATATTAACAAAACTTTTTTTGAAGTTTAACTTCTTTAGCGATGTATCTGTTTGAAAAATGTAAGAAATCGAGGGGAAGTAGAATAAACAAATAAGGGGAAATTAGTTTGTCCTCTAAATTACATGAAACTCACAAGGACAGAAGTTTATACTGTGTTGCATTTTGATTTGCAAAATAGTAAGACAAGGATGAACGGCTCGAATCTGACGTTTAAAATTACGAACAATTAAAGTACAAAATTCTGTAATTTGACAGACAAACGGTAGGAATGCATAATACATATTTCATGTAAATTCAGAAAGGAAAATATTTAACATCATATTCGCTATTTTCAGATATCAGAACAATTTTCGAATTAGAATTTTTTTTAAGTACGAGGATATGTTGAAACGTCTATTAATGTGATGTTATGATGTTGATATACTTCAGATAATTCATATTAAAAATGTTTTTCTGTGGATTATAGTATGAATGTGACGATCTGTCCATATGAGAATTTTCACATGAACCACAAAGTGCCTTCTGAAAATGTGTAATAATTTCGCCGTAATTATAATATTAAAAACTAAAGAAGTTAAACTTCTTATGTGAATTTATGAGGGTGAGACTTATTATAATTTTTTTATTAATAATATGTAATCTAAAAATGGTTGTAAAAATATACGGTTTGAATTATTATTAGCAATTCCAAGGGACAGTTTTAGTGTAAAAATTTCAACTGAAGAGCAATCAATAAACACCTGTATACAGCAAAATCGTTTGGTGTACGCGTAAAAGAAAAATACATTAATGATCCTGGAGTGCACGAAAATAAATACCGAAATTGTACTTGTGCGTAATTGGCTATTATTATACATTTTTAGCCGCACGCGAGTTTATAATTTCAGCAATAATTTAGGACAAAAATTATTTGCGAGCTACGCAATTTTCTCCTTTTCGTTTAGTTAAAAATAGTAATTGGTATACAGTTCATTGTAAATGATGCGATATTTTTACAGTTTTCTTGGAAAATGGTTTATTTATACTTAACCTTTTTTTCTCCAGAACATATTTAATATTTACCGTTGATCTATTAACATTATGCAACAACTACAATAAAATGTTAAATTTTTAATGTATTTATTTCAAGACGCAGCGCTACTTTATGATAAATTGATCGCAAATATGGAAAATCCTATTGTTTTTGAGAAGAGATATTATCTACAATGTTATTTTTTTTGTTATAATATTATATTTTTTATAACAGATTATTTTATTTATTTTCCCAAGATAGTTTTATTAAAAAAATGTTTTATATTTTTATTGTAGAAGCCTGATGAAGATATCATTGATATCGAAACGTTGCTAATTTAGTAATAAACATTTGTGAAATAATTGTCCAAACATCTAATTATAATTTCGAGCGTTTTTCTAAACTTTTTAGTTTCAGAAATATTTTTAAAATAAAAAAAAATCAGTTTTTTTTTTCTGAAGATCTCTCAAAAATGATTCAGTCAGGTAATTGAAAAACATGCTTTATTTAATTTTTGCATGTTTTGCATATTTGTTACTAGCCGTTACCCGCGTCACCGCGCACGTTAAAAGAAATGTAATTTTTTTAATTATAATATGTCAAATGTGAATATTTTTAAAGTCGGGATTGTTCAGTTGCCCAACTGACTGGATTTTTTTTTCTAATAAATTGCTAGGCTCGGTTTCTTAGACAATAGTTTAAACACGTCTAGTGCATTTGTTCTTGTGTACTGTCACAGGAATAGAGTCATCATTTAAAATTCAATAAGTTTAATGTAAAATCGATGTAACAGCAAAGGTCAACGTATAATACAACTTCCTTTTAACGCAATTTATAGGATAATTGTTATTTCAAAACGTCTTACACAAATACGGGTTTAAAAGATGTTTGCATATCGCTGAAGTAACGTTATTGCGAACATTACAATGCTTATATAACATTAAATTGAAGTTGTACCAGATGTCAATTAGCAAAATGCTTATGTAAGCAAATTAACTCTTTTTGAAATAGTAAAACCAAGTTTCGTATAAAATAAATCATCACTAAATTATACCCGGTAGGTACCTCCCGAATGCGAGTCTAGTGCTGTCACCACTACTCTACCCACCTCGGTACAATTGAAGTATTACGTGTACTAAGGGTTGCGTTTTGACATTTAAAAATTAAATCATAGAAAATTATTGTACAAAAATATTACCCTTTCACTAGCATACAAAATAGTTGTTTGTGATAGAGAAAGCTTAAAAAATTTTCTACGTTAAAAGTTGCACGAAATAGCTTCAAGCAAACTTTATAATGGCACATGAAAGACGTTTCTGATTATCATCACGATATGATGTGTGCATTAACTTTATGCTGAAGTTTTTTTTTTAATTATAGGTACCAACTGCTACGCAGATTATGAGGTGATTCATAATGGAAAACTGAATATTTTTAGGGTTCCATACCAAAATGGTAAAAACGGAACTCTTATAGTGAGAGTCAATTATTCGTCCGTCAATCTGTTATAGGAAAAAAACTGCGTTTTCTCAGGATAGTTAAGTACAAATAAAAAAAAACCCGGGTCGCAGTGCCAAAACCCTGCCGACAATATAGTGTATTTGCTTGTATAGGGCCGTGTGGTTTTATACTTTTATTATGTGAAATTAAGTTTGTTTTTGGGCAAAATAAAAAATTTAACCCCTTAATACACCCCTTAAAATAACATTTTTTTTCTTAATTGTAATATTATTATCAATCTAACGTCTACACCAAATTAAATACACCCTTCAATAAATAAGTCACTATCTGCAAACTAGTGTTTTCATAAAATTTGTAAATCCGGTCCTGTCGGGCCGATTTTAATAAAATTTTGGGGACACTTTTTAATTACTACCAGAGGGTTAAATTTCAATTTTGAAACGATTCGGAGAATGTTTTCGGTATTTTGGGGCCCAAAAACATTTTTCAACCCCTAAAAACTACCCTTAAAATGCCCCGATTACGCCCATTTTAAATAGGCTTCTTGCGGTGATGGATTTCAACACGTGGGCCAAATTTCGTTAAAATCAATTAACTCTTTCGAAAGTTATTGCCCGCACACATATATATATATATACGTATATATATATATATATATATATATATATATATATATATATATATATATACGAGTATATATATATATATATACATATATATACATATATATATATATATATAAACATTTTTAAAGATGGTGCCAAAGTGTTTAGGAGGTTATGAAACGTTTCGAGAAATTTTGGTTCAACCCCTAGGTCCCGCCATCCGACCGATGCCAATAGTGTATGCTGCCATATGGCAAATACACTAAAAAATTGACGTGTGACATATTGTTGGACAGGGTTCATATTTTTTATGAATTTTTTATATTATAGGTTATTGCATAAAAATGTATCAACAAGCAATATATCTACCTATGTGTTTCGTGAAGAGATCTGATATCTGACATGTACTAAAAAGTGTTTGATTAATTAATAACTCTACAAAAACAAGTAAATAAGCGTATAATAAATGTCAAAATTTTCACTTTAAGTTTTTCTGGTTGTAACTAAGATATTTTAAGTTAAATCGTGATGATTAATGATCAATGATCATGCACTTTTACAAAAAAGAAAGGAAAATCTACATGCAGATCAACACATAAGTATTCATTAGTGTATTTGCCATATGGCAACATACACTATTGGCGTCGGTCGGATGGCGGGACCTAGGGGTCGGACCAAAATTTCTCGACGTTTCATAACCTCCTAAACACTTTGGCACCATTTTTAAAAATGTTTATATATATATGTATATATATATTTATATATATATATATATATATATATATATATATATATATACGTATATATATATATATACGTATATATATATATATATGTGTGCGGGCAATAACTTTCGAAAGAGTTAATTGATTTTAACGAAATTTGGCCCACGTGTTGAAATCCATCACCGCAAGAAGCCTATTTAAAATGGGCGTAATCGGGTCATTTTAAGGGTAGTTTTTAGGGGTTGAAAAATGTTTTTGGGCCCCAAAATATCGAAAAAATTCTCAGAATCGTTTCAAAATTGACATTTAACCCTTTAGTAGTAATTAAAAAGTGTCCCTAAAATTTTAATAAAATCGGCCCGACAGGACCGGACTTACAAATTTTATGAAAACACTAGTTTGCAGATAGTGAATTATTTACTGAAAGTTGCATATAATTTGGTATAGAGGTTCGATTGATAATAATATTGCAATTAAGAAAAAAAATATTATTTTAAGGGGTGTATTAAGGAGTCAAATTTTTTATTTTGCCCAAAAACCAACTTAAGTTCGCATAATAAAGCCACACTGCCTGTATAAGCAAATACACTATATTGTCGGCAGGGTTTTGGCACTGCGACCCGAGTTTTTTTATAATTAATACTAATTTGTTCCACAGTTATTGATTATTACATTTAGTTCATTTCCTCTCCAGTAGTAGCAATTTTTTTTAACTTCAGTGCGGAAGGGGTCACTTCTATGTTTCGAGAATGTTTGTCTTTGCGTCTGCATATCAGTTTTTAATAGCAGAATAACTAGTTTTGATGAAACTTGGTACAGTATCAGTTCAAATGTTTAATTTTTTTTCTGACAACAATGTCGCCTAAAGAATACAAAATTCAAAGCTGTTAAATTAAGATATTTAAACTGTTGCAGAAAACATTGTCAAAAAAATGATTTGACTATGAACTTAGATTGTGGTCATATAATAACAGTTTTTACACATACATGAGCAGTC
Source organism: Venustoraphidia nigricollis (assembly GCA_034508555.1). Lineage (NCBI taxonomy): Eukaryota > Metazoa > Arthropoda > Insecta > Raphidioptera > Raphidiidae > Venustoraphidia > Venustoraphidia nigricollis. The sequence goes on along the minus strand of JAVRKA010000058.1, from coordinate 2,017,085 downwards.
TAATGTCGTTGTGAAACTCCCTGTCAAGTAGTACATTAGATTGTACTCACAGAAAAAGAAATGACTGATCTACGTATGCGCTGAAAAATGTTCAAAGTGGAAATTGGGCAAAAAAAACTATACACAGTTTAAAAAAATATTACTTCAATTTTGAGCAGAATCGATTTAAAATTCTATTATACTATTCTTATAGAGAAATATGTGTAGACCAATCTTAGGTCGTTACCAAATCAAATTTTTTGACATTGTTTTGTGCAACCTAGCATTAGATTACGTTAGTTAATAAACAAAAATCACTGTCATCTTAACAGAGGCCTAAAATAAGCTCCGAAAGTAAATTAATAAAAGTTGTTTCTTACCTTGGAAAAGCAAGTCTCAAGTCAACTCTCAGTTTAGTTAGTAGCTCCGACACAGAGCTAAACTGTCTCAAACTCATTTCCCCACAAACAGGAGTAGTCAACATTGGATTTCTATAGTCTTTCGTGACAGGAACATCTTTACCGGAACCCCCCGGCGACGGCTGTTGGTGATGATGATGGTTAAGATTGTGATTTCCGCCGGGCGATCCTTGAACTTCACTATCTTGTGGATCATCTGAGTAAAGACTTAGAGCACTGCCACTGGTTCCAGTTCCTGAAGCATTTGCTGCTGTTGAACGTTTGCTCCATTTGCGTAATGCTGATGCGTAATCTTCTGGATTGTAAATGGGCGGCCGTTGTTTTTCCTGAACAACAAAAAAAAAGATTAGTTATTACTTATAGAGTAATTGGACCGGAGCCCTACTGTGGTACATCAAAATGTTACCTTAGAACGGCTCTTGCCACATGGGAAAATAAACAATATTTCCTGTTCTGGGAAAGCTCCCAAGCGAAGATCTTCATTAAACCTAATAATGACAAAGCGGATAAAATTCTACGCTTAAAGAAATTTGAGCTCAGAATAATTGCAGGGCTCTTTTCAGGTCACACTGCTCTTTAAGGTATCACCTTAAAAAATTGGCGTAATAGACATCGAGTCATGTCGCTTCTGTCTGGAGACTCCTGAAACATCGGATATCTGCTTTGTAAATGTGAAGCAGTCATGAAGCGAAGACTCCGTCACCTCAATAATCCATTCCCAACACCTGATCAGGTATGGGACACAGATCTCAAAGCAATTCTAGGCTTTATCAAAAGCCTTAATCTCATAGAGATATAAATGAGCCAGGGCTACACAATAGATCTATCAAGGTCGCGGTTGTTTTCTAATCTAATCTATAGAGTAATTACTTAATTAAGAAAACTGACCAGTTGCTCTATTTGTGCTAACTCATCAGTGCATATTGCATTTATAGTGTGTTAAAAAGAGATGTCACAATAAGTCGAATTTTACAGGAAGTGTCATATGTCAGGTTGGTTACTAATACTATTGGGATTTGACATCTGGGCGGAGTTTAGGCCAAATATAATGCCATTTTAATCTGCGCCTAGTATTCAGTATATAAACATGAAAATGAATGTAAACAAAATAATTGGTTTGAACATCAAGTGGAAACGCGAAGCAAAGCGTACACTAAAACTGACCAGTGCAAGCATAAGGCATCGACGTGGGTGCTGTCACAATATTCATCAATAATTATTGATTAATAACTTTCTTTTTGTAAACAACTTATGGTTCACGAACTATTCACTTCGATAATACGATGTATTACAAGCGTGAGGCTCCTTATATTTACACATGAACGAACGAATTTGGAACTGAAAGAACATTTATGAAAGTGAAGTTTTAGGTCAGAGAAAATACACAGATGCATTGCATCCACATACAAAAATTTGATGAGCTCCCACGTAGTCTGTAGATGGAAGTTCGCTAACTTTTCTATATAACATAAAACAAAACAGCAACATAAAATCTACAAAAACTAGAAATAATGAGCCTTTTAGCTCTGTATTATTTTACTGTAAATTACCCATTTGATACGTGTTAACACCATTAAATCCTCAATAAAAATTGTGGAAATTGGTTGAATTGTGTGTCAAACTTGAAATTTCCTGTTGTGTGTTAAATACTTTACAATAAAATGATACTGCTGTGGTTATAGAATAGAATAAGCATTTATTGTCGACCCCATTATGAGGATACAATACAATACAATAATACAATAATAATGCATGAAGGCTGTCGGAACGCTTTGAATTTTATTTGTGCTGAGACCCAGCGGTAAGGGGCGAGGTAGGCAAAAGACATATTGTGGGTGTGACTTTCTGTAGCTCTGTCTCGCTCAAATCATCCGCACGTTTCAATTTTTGGCTGGTGCCAACTACAAGGCTAAAAAAATTTTTGCAAAGGTGCCGTTGTCAATTGATTACTCTAATTTTTGGGAATATTTTGAAGATTCAAAAAACTTTTCCGAAAAAGGAAGAGTCACTTTAGGTTTGTGATGGAACAGTTTTGTGAAATAAGTACGAATAAGGTCATAGTGTGACATTGAAAACGTGTGTTTTTTTAGCACAATTAATGCCAACTTTTTTCTAGTAAATCGTACATAAATTACAAAAGTAGTCCATTAGAGACCTAGATTTGTCCTTTATCTTCCTTATAGAGAAAAAATTTTTGCAGAATGTTGACGAATAAGTCTACAATCAGTTGACAGCCGAAGCTCTATTTTTGGCTTAAATTCAGAGCGTTCCGACAGCCTTAAAGAGGATTATAAAAAAAAGTTAGGAAATTTCGTCAAAATAATGTTAACTTTTTTTAGAATGATTTAAAGTTTTGTGTATATTTTTATTATTTTATATAAGCAAATTTAAGTTTTAATGAACTTTTGTCATCACTGTACAAACAAGTATATTAGCAGTTATGTAACAAAAACGTAAAAAAAGTTATTTTTAATTTTTATTCTTTGAATAATTTTGAGACTACTTGATTGATTGACTTGACAATCGAATCAAATCTGAGTCGCAAACCCCATTTCAGTTAATTGATTCATTGTAAAGATTTTGTACGACAAAAATTTGTTTACATAATCACAAACCAGCGTTGCCAGACGTCCCGATTTTGACGGGACGTCCCGATTTTTAAATCAAAATTAAATGTCCCGCGCGGGGCAGGCTCAAACCCGCTTTTCGGCGATAACTCGACAGTGCGTAAATAATTATTCTCTTATTGTAAGTTGCAATTTGGAACACTCACTCCTCAGACTATTGTTTGAAACGCCATATTTTTCTAACGAATAAAACTTTATTAATTTTAATTTCTGTTTTTTTTATTCAGAAGACGAATAAGACTCAACTATTTAACGATAGGGTAAATCTGATTTAAAATATCATATTTTTATTAAAATACATTTTCTATGGCTATTTTTGCTATCTATTGTCACGTAAACGTAATTTGAACTCAAATAAAAAGTTAAATATTTAAAAACTTCTGGTTATAAACATTTTTTTACTATGTCCCGCTTTCGACGAAAGAATCCCGCTTTTTTCACTCAAAAAGTTTCAAAATCCCGACTTGGCAAAAAAAAATCTGGCAACGCTGTCACAAACATACAGCCGTTCATTCAAAAATAGTCAGAGAATAGCTTCCTAAAACCCCAAAACGTCGAGATCTTCTGACAATTCTGTTTTCTAAAATCTGATTAAACCTATAACTTCCTTTTTTTTTAAATTTTCAATAGATCGAAGTTAAAAATCATTCAGTGTAACAAACTAGGTGTGAAAATGTCACAATATACTTTTAACTCAAAATCCAAAAGACAAAAATAACTGCAAATCATTACAGCGCTATTAAATATAGTTTCTTCAGTAAAAATAACCAAAGAGAAAATTGTAATAGTTATAATAAATTGCATAGATGCATCTTCTATTCTCACCTACACGTTGAATGCAAAAGTTAAAACAGTTTAGCGATACGCAAAGACATAATAATAACTACTATGTTCCACATAAAATGGTGTCGTTAAGATAGGCAAATGATTTGATTTATAAATTACAGTAATTTTCTTAGCTTCGCATCGAGTTTTTGTCTGTAACATGCTTCAGTAAGCAACGAATATGGTTTGATTACCAGTGGGCAGATTCATTAGCGTGGGTCATTTTACAAAACAGCTTTGAGAATCGAAAATAAAATATTTAAACAGAAATACTTCTCATTGTTTATAGACATATTTTTACGCCAATAAACGTAGAAGTCAAAAGCCGCGTATATAAAAAAACTTGAAACGTGTCGCGGGACACGCGTTTGGAACGAAATCTCTTTCGTATAAGACGTTCTGCGTAACACCCGGTATAATCTAAAAACACCCGGTATAATCTAAAAACACCCGATATAATCTAAACACATCCGGTATAATCTGAAAACACCCGGTATCACCTTATACCAGTATACATTATACGTCTTACGTTTTTTCGTGACACATTACATTTTTTGTCTTACGGTTTTTCTTGACATGTTACATTTTTTCTCGGCTAGGTCCCCTCGCTAACCCGCGATAAGGAACTTTGTTCCAAAAACATATTTAATCGAAACACCAGTCCAGACATAACTGAAATATTGAATTTGTAAGCGGTTACTGTATCATGCTATGCATCTAGCGCGTATGACAATGAGTCCCACACGAATCACTATAATTACGCACGAGATATTTAGTACTTGACAAGCGTGCGCGGCCTTTTAGAATGTGTAAGTAAAGATACTACCCTGTGGTCGGGGTGTTTTAAAAAATGAAACAGAACCTAACGTTTTTAAAAATTGAAATGTATTAAGAAATATAAATTATGAAAGAAAAATTTGATTTTTTTTCAGTAAATTAATTTTGTGCCTCATTTACAGAACACGCATTTTTACATCTTTAAAAGCGTCTCGACATCAGGTATTTCGACCGATGCCTTGGTGACTGTGGTATATTTATTTTCACCCTAAATATTAGCTAATTTAATATTTTAGCATTTGTAAATTTCTTACAGTTTTTGACTACGACCTGCTGAACTATTGTACCGTAAAAAACAAGCACCGTTATTATGTGTTTTAATTTGCCAAATTTCTTCACTTTTTAATACAGAATATATATTTTAAAAATTAATATTCGTTTAAAATTATAGAATTAAGGTTCTATTCGAACAGTTCTTTATGTTATCTTGATATAATGACAGACCCTCGTATAAATATTTATGATAACTAGAGTTTTAAGAAGTACATACATGCATAGCTGTCAAGATATATAAACTTTTTTATCAGGAAATACTGTTATTTTGTCAACTAGATGTCAAGGCGCCATCATGCCATGAGACTAAACTTCATTAAGGTGTTGGAATGACTGTCCAGTGGGCTGATTCTATAAATATGTAATAATTATATCTATTCCCACAGCATACCATTTCTGTCATTAGGCTTACTTATTTTAATTATGCACTTAATTAGTAATAAAAGTTTGGCTTAACAGAATAAAAAATAAATGAAACTTCGTTGGAGTTCCAGTTGATATCAAAGCTAAAGTATAAATATATTTATAAAATTTATATTTTAATATGTTTCCCATATAACTCAGCTCTCATAAGAAAAAAAATTACAGTTGAAATTTTAATTTTTTGTTCATTTTTACCGAAAAAGGATTTTAATTTGTCCTTTTTCTGTATAAAAATCAACACAAAATTAAAATTTTATTTTCTTTCTTATTACAGCTAAAATCTATCGACAACAGATAGAAAATGGTATAGAAATTAGAATAATTTCTAAACATTTTTTAAAAACAATTTTTTTCTGGAACGGGAATTTAATTTGAGACGTTCAATACACTATTTAGAATAAGCGTACCGCCCTGTATGTTAATTTAATAACGAAAAACACCTATCTTTATAAAATCATAAAAACGCCCTTTATATAATTAATTTGCCAATCAAAATGTTGAACAGAATTTATTATCTGATAATGAAGCTGCGTGTCATAGTAGATTGCAAAACCAATACATTAAATTTATTATCTAAAAAATACAATGCTAACATCAATTAGCAAGTTGTTAAAATATGTAACTGCCTTGAAAACTAATAATCAATCTTAGTGACAAGTAACTGTCCAAAAATTCCTCCATGCATGTTTGTTAGTTCTTTTAACCCAAGAATTATTCCATATGCAAAGGACATCTTTACAATATATCAACTGATATTTTTTGTCTTCAAAATTACAGCAATAAATATACTAATTTATAAAACATTTTTTGTTCAGCACTTAATTTTCTCTCAATGATTGACGTAAAACGGTTAAAAAGCTAGTTGGTTTTTAATATGAGTATAAAAAAACCCGGGTCGCAGTGCCAAAACCCTGCCGACAATATAGTGTATTTGCTGATACAGGCCTTGTGGCTTTATTATGTGAACTTAAGGTGATTGTTGGGCAAAATAAAAAAATTAACTCCTTAATGCACCCCTTAAAATTACATTTTTTTCTTAACTACATTATTATTGTCGATCGAACGTCTACACCAAAATTAAAAACACCTTTCAGTAAATAACTCACTATCTGCAAACTAGTGTTTTCAGAAAATTTGAAAATCCGGTCCTGTCGGGCCGATTTTATTAAAATTTTAGGAGCACTTTTTAATTGCTATTAAAGGGGTAAATTTCAATTTTGAAACGATTCTGAGAATTTTTTAGGTATTTTTGGCCCCAAAAACGTTTTTCAACCCCTAAAAACCACCCTTAAAATGACCCGATTGGGCCTATTTTAAATAGGCTTCGTGCGGTGATGGATTCCAACATGTGTGCCAAATTTCGTTAAAATGAATTAACTCCTTCGAAAGTTATTGCCCGTACACACATATATATATATATATATATATATATATATATATATATATACATATATATATAAACATTTTTAAAAATGGTGCCAAAGTGTTTAGGAGGTTATGAAACGTCGAGAAATTTTGGTCCGACCCCTAGGTCCCGCCATCCGACCGATGCCAATAGTGTATGTTGCCATATGGCAAATACACTAATTATGGAGAACAGAATATGAAAAATCAACTAATCTAAACTGAAATAGATAAGTTTTTGAATCACAAAAACAAAAAAAACAACTGCTAATCGGATATCAACAATCAATTATATCTATCTGTTAACAGTACGAAAAAGTAAGAGAAAGTTTCTGAAATAACGGGTTCAGATAATGGTATTGATATGAAATATTATAAAAATAAAACATGTATAGATAAAAAAAATATTTCTCGATTTATAAATTCCTGTCATGAATAAAAAAAATGTTTGGTTACATTTTGAAAAAAAAGAATATGTAGATTAAGAAAAATATTAGCAGTTACATTAAGATAAATAATGCAAACAAAATTAAAACAAAACAAATAAATTTGAAAGTACTAAAATATTATAGAGAGATTTAAGTTAAATACTAAATTTGGTGTCATTTATTATGAACTACTTTTATAAAATTTCACTGCATTCAATCATAAAACGAATGATAACACACTTTGTCAAATTAAAATCAATTTGTTGACATCGTCTCGTTATTCTAATCACACCTATCGAAATAACTGCGCATGACCACATCTTAAAGTAGCACGTTTTCATTTTAATAAACCACAACAGGTAGTTATTTGAAGCAATTACTTTTTCAAAGTAAATTGCATTTTTTAATCAATCCAAAGAAGTATTATAGAAAATTGCTATTATAATATCCGAGAATGTGAAAAGATCTGGTTTAACAGGTTTCCCACGTCCAAAATATAATACTTTTTGTAAACTAATATTTGTTACAAAATTGCATGAAAAATGTTATAAACCACCGTACCGCAAGAAATTACCAAATATTAACATTTATTCAATACAAAGTCTTATTTTAATTATTGAATTTTTTATTTAGACTTGAAACGACCCTCGCCAGCATTATTTAGCGCAGGGTATTTTCATTGCATTTAGTTGTGAGTTTTTGTCGATTTTAGAATCAACGAAACAAAACAGTAACCATGTCAACTAGTTGAAAAAACCAATTTTTTTCGTTAACTAGTTAACATTAACGACAGGGAGCGTTAGGCAGGACCGTTGTATTTCGTTGATTTTAAAGAACGAGCTCATCAGATAATGCTGTGGTTCGTGTGTCAGTTAGCTTCGTTGGTTGAAGGAACTGTTTGCGTTTTGATAAAGTAGTTGTAAATTATCGACTAATTAGTTCGAAAAGTTGACGAACTATTAACAGTTTATTAAACTAGTTCATTGAATCAACGCCCACCACTAATTGCTTTTGCAGTCTCGCTTGCATCCACCCTTACCCTTCCGGCGCGTCAAAAATTAAGTGCAACGCGTGCGGTTTTCATTTTTGAAAAATTAGCTGTCCCGTGGTGAACACAATTATAGCTGAAAAATCAGGATGTCTGGTAAGGCTGGTATTTCATAACATCATGCAAAAGACATCATTTAAATTTTTATGAAAGCAGCCTGGTATCAATAACATTTCAGTATATATTATGTCGATTGTTATAATTTATAAATAGTTGCGACGTTTTTATAGATCTGAATTAATTTGGTTACTGAAAATTAAATTTGCACGCGCTTCCTATGTGATTAATTTAACGTTTTTAATAAACTAGATGAAATAATGAATATTCTCCTCTAATTACTTTACGTGCATTGAACTACTACAGAGATAAAGTAGCTTCATTACGAATTCAGCGTCTGCGTTGGGAAAACACTTCTTTAATGTGTTAATATTTATACCGTACTATATCCTATACAAGCTGGCATTGAAAGTTGTTAATAAAAAAATTGTTATGTGTTTTGAATTGTTCCCTATCCCAAAGATATCAGACTGCTGTAACTCGAAACAATAACAACAGTTTTTTTTATTGTCCTTGAAATTTATTTTTACAAGTATGTAGGTAACCTTTACGCGCGATTGGAATAAAACTTAATTGACGTAATGGCATATTTTAAGATTAAACTAAAAAAAAAACAGTAAGTCATGTTAAATTTTAGTTGTCTTTACTGTATAGTGAGTAACAAAAAAATTATAGCACTTTATAAGCACATAAGTCACATAAAAAAAAAACCCGGGTCGCAGTGCCAAAACCCTGCCGACAATATAGTGTATTTGCTTGTATAGGGCCGTGTGGTTTTATACTTTTATTATGTGAAATTAAGTTTGTTTTTGGGCAAAATAAAAAATTTAACCCCTTAATACACCCCTTAAAATAACATTTTTTTCTTAATTGTAATATTATTATCAATCTAACGTCTACATCGAATTAAATACACCCTTCAATAAATAAGTCACTATCTGCAAACTAGTGTTTTCATAAAATTTGTAAATCCGGTCCTGTCGGGCCGATTTTATTAAAATTGTGGGGACACTTTTTAATCACTACCAAAGGGTTAAATTTCAATTTTGAAACGATTCGGAGAATTTTTTCGGTATTTTTGGGCCCAAAAACAGTTTTCAACCCCTAAAAACTGCCCTTAAAATAGCCCGATTAGGCCCATTTTAAATAGGCTTCTTGCGGTGATGGATTTCAACACGTGGCCCAAATTTCGTTGAAATCAATTAACTCTTTCGAAAGTTATCGCGCGTACACATATATATATATATATATATATATACGTATATAAATATATATATATATATATATATATATATATATATATATATATATATATATATATATATATATATACATATATATATAAACATTTTTAAAAATGGTGCCAAAGTGTTTAGGAGGTTATGAAACGTCGAGAAATTTTGGTCCGACCCCTAGGTCCCGCCATCCGACCGACGCCAATAGTGTATGTTGCCATATGGCAAATACACTAATAAGGTTAGAATATTTTGGGTCAGTTGCACGTTATTCATGTAAATCAGGGTTATTCAATCTTCTTGAACACGCGACCCCTTTACACGTTAAAAAATTGTGGCGACCCCCTAGACCTAGAACCAAAATAAAACTAGATCAGTTTGTATTTATTTTTCGTACTGTTCGACCTAAATTGATCGAAAAACCAAGTGAACTTCGCAAGGAAGTCGCGAGAGCTTTACAAGTAGTAACTTTGCTGCGAAGGTTTTTCTATTGTTGTGTAGAGCCTACGAACAATTGCCTTTTTCTTTTACCCGCGACACCCCGAGTAAGGCTTTGCGACTCACAGGTTGAAAAACACTGATGTAAATAATGCATAAGCATATTTTTAAAGCAATTGTTGCTTTATTGAACGAATATTCTTTAATCTATTTATAAATTACTTTACAGTCTAATTTTGCACCTGACAAAATGAATAAAAGACATTTGGTATAATTTATGTCGGTAAGCTAGAAATTTTACAATTGTGCGGCCATCTATTGACTAAGAGTTTCAACAGTTACCTTATAAAATTTCTAACTTACCAATATGACAACACTTCTTTGCATAAACTGAGAAAAAGTTACTTCCATTAGAAAAAGATTTGAGTTATCCCTCATATCGTGCCTAACGTTTTACTTCAGTAGCAGTTATTTTCACTAAATTATAATTTAGTGACATAGTATTGATAAACTGTTTTTTGTAAGTATTTATATTTTAACTGAAATATTTTACTTTAGTGCCAGTTTCTATTAGATGAATTTTATCACATGCATACGCATTTCATTCAGGCATATAATTATTACTGAGCGTAGTTAATTATAGATTAGAGAAAAATACGCACAAACACAAACAAACTAGTAATAAAGTGTTACCGGATCTAATAATGCAAAGCAAATTATATTCTTTGAAAAGATTATATACTACGGATAACAGACTGATAAAAATGATATCAACAAAATGTTACTTCCATATCTGTTCCAATTTTTAAATCGTGTAACTTAATAAAAGTGAAAATATTTTTTTTATATAGGTATTTACAAACCGAAGTCATATACATAATTACCCTACACGGAACAAAAATAATATTGAAAAAGTCAAACCAATTTGGAGGCTGTCAATAGCGGTTTAAATAATACAATAGCAAACATTTATAACAAACTACCTAATAATTTAGTAATATTAAACAATAGTAGATTGAAAAATAAATTAAAACAGGAATTGATAAAACTGGCACAATACACTTTCGACGATTTTTATACTTTTGATTTTAACTCGGAATTATAAACTAATTTTTGTTTTCTGACATGTTTTAAACCCACAAGTGGGTAAATTTTGCTATATTGTAAAATTGGATAAAATAAAGAGTATTATTATTATTATTATTATTATTAACTTCCGTAACAGAATATACGTTAACAAATATTTAATAAAAAAATTAAGAAATATAAACCAGAATCTAAGACGTAGGGCTGTTTTTCGATCCTCATGTCAAAAGCTATTTTTTTTTTCGAAAATTCAATTCAGAATTCCTTCTAGGATCGCTACTGTCTAATTGTAACAATTCATTAAAAACTTATAAAAACACATTTCGTCAATAGAGCAGTACCATGATATTTTTTTTTTTTTTTTATTTAAACAAAAAAAAAAGTGCTTCGGCTACTCAGGCCATTAGCACATATAGTACCATGATATTAAAATAAGCCATTTTCGAAAATTCAATAATTGTCACAAAAAAAATAATAAAACTCAATTTTTTGAACAAGAAAAAAACTCAGACTAAAATTCCTGAAAAATATTTTCTTACCAATATTTTGGGGATTTTATACTCAAAACACACGTACGAAAACGAAATTAGAAACCAGGGTCCCGTTGAAATCTGTTTGTAAATCGTTTTCTTATTTATTTATTTATTTTTTTATTTTATTTTATTAAACTATTAATAGATTACTGAAGCTTAGGAATACGATTAATTATTATTCGGATATAAGAAACAATTAAATTAGCAGTAACGAACAATTTTTATTGCTATTGAACCGGAAAGTTAAGAGAAATTTACCTTAATGTGAAATCACTACATTATCATTGACGTATTTTTTTCATAAAACGATTTTTTAATAATAATATATTAAGAAAACGGATCCAAGGTCTGGATTTTTGCAGTCTCTGTACTGTCTCTGCACATAACTTTCACTGCAATAAAATTGCAATACTCAAATTTAATAACTGAAAGACCGCAACATTTCCAATTCGTTTATTTGAAGATTCTTTATAAAAAGTCATAACGACCGTTTTATTTTGTTTGGAAAGTTTGTCATACCAATATAATTTGCTACTCAATAATTATTATTCGTGTAACAAATTTAGATCAACTAGATAGTGTCACCGTTGCCATATTGCAGTATAGACACGCCAATATTATAAATTGACAGAAGTTAATAAAAAAATTCGGTAAAAAAAAATGAAAGCTAATTTTCATAGTCAAACTGAACGAACTGATAGGTATACAGAATGTCTTCAATGTAAGGAATTATCGAATATAAATTAGAGCACAGAAGAGAAGAAGACAGAAATAATGTATTTGTCTCATAAAATACACCTAATAAAAAATCTATATTTATTCCTTTACATTCGAGATTATACAATCGTGAGTTTTGACTTTGAAAAAGTTCTTCTTAAATCCTACGCATCGTATAAAATTAAGAAATTATTTTTTTAGGTTTATAACATTTAAACAAAAAAATATGTCTATTAAAATTTAAGTTGGTGTTCATTAATTAACACCTGCAGTCATTCACGATCTGTATTTCAATGGCACACCACCTACACAATACTAAATCAGTTACCTAGGTCGATTAATTATATGACGCTGCCGATGTTGCAATGCAGTAACAACTTTTATAGCTACTTGCACCAGCGCCAATTGACAAATTAATTAGAATCATAAATATGGCTAAAGTTTTCTTTTTAAATTGAAGAGTTAATTTATATTGAAATAAACTTTATCATTTTTAATGTTTTCAGCAACGAATACGTTTTTCTATGAACGAAAAAAATCAAATATAATTTCAATTATTGTCCTCATTTCACTATTACAAAAAATAGTCGGATAAAATGTATTTACTGTAACTATATAATTACCCAAAATACAGTAGAAGATTGTATATCTAGTAGCGTAATGAGTTATATTGCAACGAGGTATAGTACTGTGTTTAAGACGAGCAGTAGCGAGTTTTATATGTCACTCGAGTCATATTATCCTTACGCACGAAGTATATATTATGATATTTTTGGTACTTAGTTACTTCTTCTTAACCTAGGTTTGATTTTGTCCTATCGGGAATAAAGTGTAGAACACAATTTTATCAAGCGTAGGACTAGGAAAACCTACCACTACATTTGTAGGACTTTGTGGCCATTCAATTATACTAATATTTAGTAAGCTGCATACAAAAAATCAGCTGGTTATTAATAATTTTTATGACCTCGTTATTTCGACATATTCGGCGTGGAGGACGCTCCAACTCAAACCATCGGTTTTGTAGGACAATTGTTTTTCCGAGTTTATTATCATATTATCTTAAAATTTCAATGAAAAATTTACTTTTAGTCAGACAATTTCGACACCCTACCAAATCGACATGTTTTACATCCGCGCAGTTCATTACCTACCTCTTTGAGAATTTGGACAGAGGAAAAACTTGGGCGTCTCGTCGAACCGAACGAAGTCACGAAGATTCAGCCTGTTATTAATCACTTAAAAAAACAGGCGGTGGCTGCTGGACTAGTAGATTTGTGGCAATTTTTTAGTTGCAACATTCTATGCGTAAGTTTACGAAAGCCAAATGTGTCACGAGCATGAAAATAATTCTCATATTTCACATTGCTCTAAACCCCTGCTAACGCTGACGATGCAAGAAAAGTAATCGAAAGTCACAGAAACTAAAAAGTGATCCTACACGGGAACTAAGTAATTAAAATGAAATATGTATAACTTTCTTCGCGAAAAATTTTAGAGTTTGACATCATCGGTGTATATAAAACCAATGACCATTACACTATATGCATACATTAAAACTACAAACGGTACATTTCAAATGAATTGCGTACTTACACATTTCTTTTAACCCTAGGCAAGACAGCATAGCTTCACACACTCATACAACAAACTGCCAGGTGCCAGATTGATTTATAATAACTGAACTTACTGTATAAAACAACAAAACGAATTGATATTAGCGAACAGTAATGTTCTATGGCATCTGACAAACCGGAAATTTCATTTCCAAGCATTATAAAGCAGAATTATGTTATTAACGTGCATCATCCTGTACATATTTTTATACTGGTTATTGTAAATCAATTCAATCCAGTTTTTTTTGGGATTTAAAAAAGACTACATATGACCAAAATCGACATGTACTAATTAAAATGTTTATGTCAATCATATACAAAAACAGTCGTATTGCTCGGATTATCCAGGCGATTGCTCGTTTAATATGCGGAGTAGAGATGGGAAAAACGGGTCTTTTTAGTGATCCGCATCTTTGCATCTGGATCCCGTATGTGAGCCGGTTCAAAAAGAGCCGAGTTCTGAATATGTTACTGCAGTCTGCCACTGAGTTACCTAGTTCAGTCAATCAAACCACGACCTGTATAGAATCAAGAATGTATAGCCAAACATGTGATGCATGAGTCATTTGAGCTGACAGATGCATCAAAGCAAGAACTGATACGTAAGTGTAAAATGTGCTTCTGTGTGTTAAGTGTTTCACTGAGTTATGCGGATCCGTGATCCGTCGGCTCAAAACAAAGTGAGTCGGTTCACACGGATCTTCTGTCGGAGACGGCTCTTTGAACCGGTTCAGATCTGAGTTACCCAACACTAATGCGGAGTAAGAATTAGATGTAACCTCGGTAAATCACGAATTAGGATAAAACGGGCCGTCTAATCTGGGTTCTACTATTGTTAGAACAGTATATCAACCAGGTTGTATAATATAAGTACCTAATTATGATGTAATAAGATACAATTTAGTTTCATACTTTTATAAGACTTTTATAAACCAGCAATGATTATAGAAATAAAGAAAAAAGAATATAATTTATTATCACTACATTGCAACTCTATTGGACTGCCACTGAAAATCATGCTTCTACATACTGTCCAAAAAGCTAGTCGCATTTTTCGATAGTAATAGAAGTATTCTTAGTTTTGAAGACACCGCTTGGAGTACAATTTGCTCCACTAATTTTGACGTGGTTAACGTTTTCCATGGAATAGGGGCTAGAAGGCTACATATATCCCAAACTGCCCCAGACTACATGGCGAAAAAGCTATTTAACAGGCTGTCAGAGTCAATACAGGTTTTACCTATAAAAAATTTTAAAAATAAGCTCAACAGTTTCTTTAAAAAAACTGTTTTTATAGCATAGGTGAATTTCTGACGTTTTGTAATCACAATTTTGACTTGTAATCAATGTGATATTCAAATAAAACTATTCTATTCTATGACGAAACTACGCTATAGTAGAGCGCCAAGTTGCCGGCTAGCTAACCCAGCGGCGCGAAAGGTAGGTTCGTGAGGGCACTTAGAATATTAACAAAAAAAATAATGTCCTAATGGGCTAACAAATCCGACCTCCAACCACTAAAATAAACAAATATAAATATAACAAAAATTACGCCTAAAACCAGGCCAAAAAAATCCACCTTCTACCACAGGGAAATCAAAGAACCGTCACCAAGACACGCGACAAACAGAAAAATAATTTAAATACTGCCATATCAGTAAATCAGCTTTCCGTGTCGAAATAAAAAAATGACTAGCGTATGGCTCAAGGAACAGAATCTCAAATAGTCAAAAAGGAAAAAAACAACTCCAAACGAGGACAGAACCTCAGACAATCCCAAAAAATCCAAGTCGGGGACAGAATCTCCGTACCAAGTCAAAAACATCCATCCACCCAGCAATAAATAATCATTCCATAAGCCAACATTCACATTGTCTGCCGTCCGCTCTGTCTCAACCGTCATACGCTAGTCCCCTGCCGTCTGTTATCAAAACAGCGAGCCTAGTTAAACATAGTGCGAGACGCCAACTCTATCACACCCGCAGTCGTCGTATTAGCAGTCTCTCTGTCGGCCAGCTACAGATCAAGTCTTACATAAAACTTGAACCATTCATGACAGGATTTTTTTCGACTCAAATATTACAATGTTAAAATATTATCTTTGATATTTTATTACATGGGCTCGTTATATTATTATGTTTTCGGGGCACATAATTTAAAATTGTTACAGGACATATTATACTATCATTGTTTTTTGTGTTGTAGATAAATAAATTTGAATTTTCTGAAACTGGAAATGAACCTAGCGGAGGTGAAGATGTCTGCAAATTTGCGGAAATAATGCTTGTCTCATTTGGATTACGATTAATTTTAACACATTTAGTTTGACCTTATGTTACATATGTTGTATGCAAAAAAATCTTGCAACTATATTTTCACCATCTTCCGAATGTCCAATTGACGTGAAGCTTTGCAGTCGTATATTGTTTTGATGACAATACAAAATTTTGATATTTTTGCTATAATAACAATTTAAAAAAACCCGGGTCGCAGTGCCAAAACCCTGCCGACAATATAGTGTATTTGCTTATACAGGCAGTGTGGCTTTATTATGCGAACTTTAGTTGGTTTCTGGGCAAAATAAAAAATTAGACTCCTTTATACACCTCTTAAATAACATTTTTTTTTTTCTTAATTGCAATATTATTATCAATCGAAACTCTATACAAAATTATATACACCTTTCAGTAAATAATTCATTATCTGCAAACTAGTTTTTTCATAAAATTTGTAAATCCGATCCTGTCGGGCCGATTTTATCAAAATTTTAGGGACACTTTAATTACTACCAGAGGGTTAAATTTCAATTTTAAAACGATTTGGAGAATTTTTTCGGTATTTTGGGGCCCAAAAACATTTTTCAACCCCTAAAAACTACCCTTAAAATATCCCAATTAGGCCCATTTTAAATAGGCTTCTTGCGGTGATGGATTTCAACACGTGGGCCAAATTTCGTTAAAATCAATTAACTCCTTCGAAAGTTATTGCCCGCACACATATATATATATATATATATATATATATATATATATATATATATATATACATATATATATAAACATTTTCAAAAATGGTGCCAAAGTGTTTAGGAGGTTATGAAACGTCGAGAAATTTTGGTCCGACCCCTAGGTCCCGCCATCCGACCGATGCCAATAGTGTATGTTGCCATATGGCAAATACACTAATAATTTAATTTATTATGACCAAAAAATGTATAGTTATAAAAAAAATTAAAAACGTATCAATGCACTTAAAAGTAGAAAATATAAATCGTTCTGTATTATAACGTTTAGAAACGTCAATCACTCGACGAATTAAATGAACTATAGGTAAAGTAATAGTGCATCACTCTTCTAAACGTTGTCAAAAAGAAAGAAATTAATTTTTTTCTTTTTAATATAAGCATGTTAAAAACTGGTCATTGGAAAAGTAACAAAGAATTTGTCATTAATTTTTATTGTAAATATTTTCAGTAGTCTCATATCAATATAGAAGCTTTGTATAAAATAATATTGTGAAAAACAATCTCATCACGAGATAACTCAATTATATTCAGAGATATTTAATAACAATGCATAAATAACCCAGCAGGTAGAAACATTTATTCAATTTATTATTAATCTTAAATTATTAACGACATTAAAAAACCTTCAGTGATTTTGTTTAGAAAATACACTATGTGCACGCTACGCCAAATGCCAAAATAATTGATGAACTCTCACTACTGACCAGTAAAATTATAGTTATATCCAACGCCAACACAGTAAAAGCCACTGGTTTGACTGTCAGAATGTGACAGTAGCGTATTTAACAATTCTAATACACCACCCAAACGGCATGAAAGTGAAAATTATGACGACATAATTTATTAGCGAAAGGTTTTAGATATAACAAAACAAAAACGCAACTGACCGTCCTTTCAATTTCTTTAAATTCCTTTAAAAGAAGAAGACACCATTTTTTCGATAATTTACAACTTTCACATAAAATTAATTATCTTATATTGTCTTTAAAACAGTATCTTTCCTAATGGAAGTAAAATGTGTTGGTTTTATAATTTATTTAAATTGATCTAATGTATCGTGCAACCAAGCCAACTAAGATCTCTGAAGTATGCAACTAAATAGTTATAATAATATAGCGGAAAAACCCGTGTTGAACAATTTGAATAATGTAGTTGTTTCTTTTTCTCAAATGAAATAAATTTTTATAATTATTGAATGAATTATAATTAGGCAATCGAACCGAGCTGGGTAGAGTAGTGGTGATAGCACTAGACTCGCATTCGGGAGGTCCGGGTTCGAATCCCGTCGGGGGCAGATGTGGCTGGGACTTTTTCCTACTGCCTCTCGCCGAGAACCGGTAATTCCTGTACCGGGCGTTTTGATTGAGGTTTTCCATGGTTTCCCTCAATTAATTCCAGATAAATATCGCGATGGTTCCTTATTTGAGGCCATGGCCGATTACCTATCAAACTCCTAGTTCAAAAATTACCTACCTTATCCTAAAATCCTATAAATCCTTCATTCGCCCATTGCTCTTACATAAGTTGAATATTTAAAACTAGAAAAATAACGGGAAGTGTGGTAGATGGAAAATAGTAATGGTGCGAATGGCGTCTGTTATGACATAAAGTCGAGAAACGGACGTTAAACGCATTATTATTATTATTAATTAGGTAATTGAAGAAACTCTTTGTAGTATAGAATCAAAATCATCCAAAGATGACAAAAAAGATTGTTGAACGTTAGTAAAAATTAACGACGGTAGGGCTTTATTTTAACTGAACTTTAACCTAATTTTAATTCGATTAGTGTTTCAGTTATGCCAATTAACACATTAATTAACATATATTGTTTTGGTTGTACAGTTACATTTATACAATTTCTAATGCCTTAAAATAATCAATTTTGAAAATTGGTTGTTCTTGTTTCTCAGACTTCTAAAATATTATTCAAATTATTTGATCACTACTGAGTTGCACCATCCCAGTCAGATAAATTTCAATTACTTACCACCAATTTAATAACCTAAATATAAACCAAAATGAAATGCATCAGAACTTTTGACCACTATAAAATAAAAAGAATAAACTCTTGAGTTTCAACTCGTCAGAGAAAAGTTGAGGTATTCCCGCACTATCCAGAGGATTATTCCTCAATGAAAAATTAATAATACTATTATCGATACATAAAAATTCACACATCAGATTTTCTTAAGTTGCTGAACTGATTGGTCAGACTATAAAAAAATATTTAGAAAGGTCGACTGCATGCAAATCTCAGCAAGATAAAACTATTTAAATGTATTTCTAAATAAATTAGTTTCGCTTAATGAATATTAATTTTTGAGCAAAAATTATGAGTTAACGTTAGTCACTCGTCGATTGATACAACTTATTTTTACAGAAGCTATGCGCCTCAAGCAATGAAACCATGAACTTTAAACTTATTGTCTTTAATATACCTACCTTTTGGATAGTCAAATATGTATATGCATCATAATCTGTTGATATACAAATTTGTGAAAATAATTACTATCAATCTATAAATAAATTAAAAAAAAAACATGACTAGTAGATCTCTAACGGTTTTCAATATATGTAGACTTTTTAAATAATAATAATACGGTTTATTTTCATATAGCCCAAAAGACAAGAAAATGTCATTAAAAAAATCTCTGTCCAAATATAAATAATTAGGTAACTATAAACATATCGACAACTGTGAGAATTTTACTGTGGAAGTGTTTTGTAATTTCGATAACACATGGCCAAACCTATCATAGGTTAACGTCTGAGAAAAGATTTACTGGACAATTTGTAGGTACTAAATTTTCTTAAATACCCGCTAATACAGTAAAACTACAATAATAACAGCTCAGCAAATCGGTGAAGAGAAAAAAAAATTACGCATTGGAAAGAGGGCAAACTATCGTCGGTTGATCTATTTGCTAGACTATAAATTTCAGTACGGTCGACGTTTAATGGCACAAGTCTGGCAGTTTAAGTACATCGGCCATAAAAGTACCATAACATAAAAGTAAAATTAAATGCATTTATAGTATTTCACTGTATAGTGTAGGAACTATCAAAAAAAGAGGGCAATAACGATGATGTACTAAAAGCTAGAAAATAATTGTAGGTCCACATTTGATCAGAAAAAAATAAAATCTATTTTGGATTTGGAACTTGTTCGATATAATGATTATAAGACATTTCGATAAAATTAAATACTTCAAGTTAATTTTACAGTTGTTGCATGTATCAAGCGTGATAATCATCAAACACATGTTGTTTGTATCTTTATGCAGTTTAATTGGCTTACAAGCCCACTCTACATACAGTTTATACAGTAAACAATCATTAATTTAAGAATTTAATGGTGCCAATAGGAGCCCCTGAATACTTGAAAAACATAAACATTTTATATAGCTATATTGATAAGATTGTTAGCAATAAATTTTTGATAAATAAAAAAAAAATAATAAAATAGGTGTGAGTCAAGATTAATAGAGTTACAGAAGCTGCCTCGCCCCATCTGACCAATCACATCTACATGACTTATGCTCGACATTTCACAAAATTGGTCTTGGTTTTTCAGTCTAGATCTTGGTCTTGCTTTTCTGCAAGACTAAGTCCAAAATAAAGACCATACTTATACTGGCAAGACCAAGACCAAGACGGAATATGCAAGACCAAGATAAAATGTGCAAGAATAAGCTGAAAATTATAAGTTCCGTTCGAAATAAGAAACATGAGAATATTTCTCATAACTTTAATAGATAACGATGTTTTTTCTTGATATTTATTTGATTGCGGTGAAATAAAGTTTTCCCAAATTATACCTCTAAAAAGCCTTGACGATGATACTGATTTGGTAAATTTTTCAAAAGACATAAGCAACAGGCCAAATAAACAAGACCAAGCCTAAATACGCAAGTCTGAGACTGAATAAACAAGACCAAGCCCAAGATTAAAACCAGAACTATTTGAGCAAAGACTATTTCACTCTTGCTTTGCTCAAAAGTGAGGACTAAGATGTTTATCTCGCATAAAAAAATATAATTGCAAATTTTGAATATTCACAAAAATAAATGTGAACATTTTCATGGGTATCTTTTGGTACTGGTATCTTTTTTAGTCCATTTGCATCTTAATAGGGATGTTGACTATTTTTGGGAAAGTGTTTTAAATCGTGAATAAGTACCTAATATTGCCACAAATATTTATTATTTTTATTTAAATACGACTTAAGCCTTAAAAATCATGCATTTTAAATCCCGTTTCAAATTTCGATCTAAAACGCCAATACTAGTTGCGTGACGTCACCTGTTCATACCAAAGGAGGCTCAAAAGTTTACACGGGAGCTACCATCCTATAGATGCGTATTCTGTGCTCATAAACGTTAGTAAACTGAGGTAATGAAAAGTTGTTTCGTAGTCGTTGCTATAGTTACATGTAATTTGACGTTTCCTATAAACAAACAAATAATAAATTACACACTAAATATTAACCAAACAATGAAGATTTTTGACAGCGGCTGAACATATGACGTCATGCGCTCTGATTGGTGTCTGTTGTCACGTGACTTGAGAGTGATTTTATTAGGTTTTATTTATTAAATATTAATTAAATTCCTTAAAAATAAGGAACAATATAGTGTTTTTTAGTATTTCTATCATAGAAACTACTACTTTATGTTTTTATTTGAATACAGTCAACATCCCTATTGTAGACTACATGTCACTTATTAAATCATTATTTATCATCTGCAGTCAACTTATAGGTTCAAGTTCAGATAGCAAAAAATGGTAGCGAACAGCTGACAAATGTATAACATTTACGCGATGCGTATCGCATGTAGGCATTTGTATCTCCACAAACGTACGCTGTATTATTTAATTTTACATAAATTATTTGTAAACAGTTGCATTTGTTCAGTTGTTCACCTTCGCATTGTATTACACGCGTTCATTGATATATATAAAAATATTATGTGGCGTTTAAAACTCGTTTGTATCGTTTCTGGTCATTTAACTTTATGCATAAGTGAAATTTTGTTTTTGTGTATTGTTATTTTTACTGTTATATTCATTTACATGTATTGAAAGCTTTGCATTTATAAATCTGCCAAGTTCACGTTTGCATTGAAATTTATTTCAAATTACTCTTATTTATACATAAAAAAGAATTGTCACCATTTAGATACAGTAGGTAACATTCACGATTATCCTACACGATACGGCGATGCATTTAAATTGCCAAAATGTAATACGGCAGCATATCATAACAGTCCAAAAAATTTCTCAATTACTGTTTTTAACAAACTGCCTAGAGAAATAAAGGACATTGTGATTATTAACAAATTTAAAATAGCCCTCAAAAAATTTTTATTAGATTTTTCTTTTTATAGTATAAATGAATATTTTTTGTAACAATTTATGTATTTGACAAACCAAGCATCACTTTGTGGATCTTTTGGCAATAAACGTATTATTATTATTATTATTATTATATAACTAGCGGCTCAATCCGGCTTCGCCCGGGTGTAAATGTAATATAGAGGATATAAAAGATGAGAATCATAATCATTAAATTCTCAACGTGTATTGAATTTGCGCGAATTTAATCGCTTTTATTTGTGAATGTTCAAAAATCGAAGAAAAATCTTATTTCCCAAAAAGAAATTTAAAAAAAACTTGGAACGTGTCGCGGGACACGCGCTTGGAACGAAGTTCCTTTCGTTTAAGACGTTTTTCGTAACGCTTTTTATATAATCTAAAAACACCCGGTATCACCGTATACCAGTTTTTCGTGACATTTTTGTCTTACGGTATAGCCTATGTTACTCAGGGTGAATATAGCTTTCTAATGGTGAAAGAATTTTTTAAATCGGCACAGTAGTTTTTGAGTAGCCTATGTTACTCAGGGTGAATATAGCTTTCTAACAGTGAAAGAATTTCTTAAATCGGCACAGTAGTTTTTGAGTTTATTCATTACAAACATACAAAAATACAAATCTTTCCTCTTTATAATATTAATGTAGATAAAAGGCGATGTACATATGTATACGTATGTTATCTATGGACTTCAAAACGGCTGGATCGATTTTGATGGCATTTTGAGGAAATCTTCAGATTCTCTGAAGTTTGTTAGCGACCGAATTTTTTGGCAATTTTGATTCTTCTTCGATTTTTTAACAGTCACAATTAAAAGCAATTGAATTCGCGCAAATTGAATACACGTTGAGAATTTTATAATAATGATTATCATCTTTTATGGCTATATATAATTAGATAATCAGTGCTATCCGTGCGAAACCGACCGGGCCGCTTGTAACTCACAACAAAACATCTTCCAAAAAAAAATAATTATGATTGTGCTCAAAATTTTAGAAGTGATTTCCTTTTATTGTATTTTATTATTCTTCATTTAATAACTAATTGATGGATTATGTGCAAGAATGAATGATTTTGCATTTATATAATTAATACAGTAAGGCATCGATTATTCGATATAAATTAGGATTTTCGATTATTGCGCCATCATCTTACTGGCTGAGTGAAAACAATTACCATACCATAAATATTTTTTACGGAGTTACACTAACAGAAATTACAATCGAAATATAAAATTGATTTGTCGGGAAAAAGGACTTATTTGTTATTAATAATAACTATAATAACAAATAAGTGTTTACTTAAAAAGTCCTTTTTCCCGACAAATCAATTTTATATTAATTACCAAGGACAAAAAAGAAAAAAAGTCAATTAAATTCGAAACGTTTAATAAATCAAATTAGTAAACAAACCTTGCTGATGTCGTCTTCCGATGTCCACTGGACATCATTTTTCAAAGTACCCAGCCGCCGTCCCTCCTCGGAGTTGGGAGGCATCCTCGTGCAGGGTCCAGTATGAAGATCACTGCAAATGAAAAATGACTATTAATATTGTCATGTCCATGTTGAATATCGAACAAATATTGTCACGGGAATTTGGACTAATGAAATAAACTAAAACTGTTTTTTTCTAATTCATGGCGTAGTGTTTTTATTTATTTGATGACGTCTTAAATGAAGACGAAACGTCGAGAAATAGAAAAGAACAGTTTTAGTTTATTTTATTAGCCCAAGTTCTCGTGACATATTACTTGCTTTCTATTTTTAAATTATATTAATTGCCTATACTTATACTTTCAAAATATCGTTAAATTAGTATTAAAATAATATTGGAAGAATATCTTTAACGCTCGATTTAGTGTTTCTCGCCCTTTGTAAGTGTCTATTGTTTGTAAGAGTACCAACTGTCAATATTTCCAAACAATAATCGATTTATTTCAAATTATCATTTCTAACATTAAATTTAGAATGTAATCAATACGTTTCATGTACGATTTCTAGTACGATTTTTAATGCTAAAACTACTTTAAGCAGTGAAATATCACAGTAAATTTCAATATAAAATCTATTTCAAACTACTTTAATTTGTCGGATATTTCCTAGCCCATGTCGATTGTTATTGAACAGTTCCACGCTTTTGAACTGTTTTAATAAGCCTTTTAAAATTTTTAATGCAACTCTACATGTATTCAACACATCAAATAAAACAATAAAATAGTGACCAAAATTTCATTTCTACATTTCCAATTCTCACAGATGAATTATCATAAATTAAAATGTCATTTCGCGGTAGTAAAATTGTATTAATTTGTGAAGAAATCAGTTTAACACTTTAACTGCAATCCTCCAGTAATTACTGCTACATTACGCACATTAAGATTCTACTTTTTGGAACGAAGTTCCTTATCGCGGGTTGGCGAGGGGACCTAGCCGAGAAAAAATGTAACATGTCACGAAAAACCGTAAGACAAATGTGTCACGAAAAACCGTAAGACGTATAATGTATACTGGTATACAGTGATACCGGGTGCTTTTAGATTATACCGGGTGTATGTAGATTATATAAAACGCGTTACGAAAAACGTCTTATTCCAAACGCATATCCCGCGACACGTTCCAAGTTTTTTTTCACTAATTTACCATCCACTACACGTTTTAAATTATTTTCACAATAAACTTATATTCATTATTTATATACCCGCCTCCCAAATCCAGGTACAGATATACAAATTTAAAACTTTGCAGAATATTTAGTTGAGCAGGATTTTCAATATTCTCCACGAGGGTTTTCAAACAATAACAATAATAACTAGAAAATATTTAGGCTGTAATTTGAATTTACACTTAATATAAATATAATAGAGCTTTATACTTTTATTTATTTTATGCCACCTTCTTTCTCTTCTAAGATTTTCAAACTATTTTTGGATTCCCGGATTTCGATTTTTACCTGGCTTAAATATTTTTTTTATATACATATTCGCTAGACATAAGCTGTAGATAAATAACGATGTGATCATATTTATTTTCTTGCATGCAGTAGGCTGATAGATGGCATTGAAAGTGTTAAAAATGAATAATTCTTTATATAGATATCTTTAAAAGCACTGAAAAAATTTTCATTCATAAACTAAGTGCACATAATTCAATGTCTTGTCATGTTGTAATTAGCTGTTAGAGATATAATTAACAAATGACTAATTGTTGCAATACGAATTATTCTTAATAAAAAAAGTACTTTAATATGTGAAAAAAAATAATTTGTGTACATTTACTATCAAATTTTTTATGTATTATAAGATTATCAACAGTTTCTTTTAATCTAAGAATACAACATAAATAGACTTAATCCAATTATTAGATATGTCCAAAAAATTGATACAAGTATATTGAAAGTTCATAGTTTACCGGTACGTTTTAAGACAAATGAAAAACAGAACATATTCAGTTTCGGTCAGCTTTTAGAGCCAGAAATAGGGATGTTGACTGTATTCAAATAAAAACATAATTTTAACGAAAAGTAGTAGTTCTATGATAGAAATACTAAAAAACACTATATTTTTGCTTATTTTTAAGGAATTTAATTAAAATTTAATAAATAAAACTTAATGAAATCACTCTCAAGTCACGTGACAACAGACACCAATCAGAGCGCATGACGTCATATGTTCAGCCGCTGTCAAAAAACTTCATTGTTTGGTTAATATTTAGTGTGTAATTTATTATTATTTGTTTATAGGAAACGTCAAACTACATGTAACTATAGCAACGACTACGAAACAACTTTTCATCACCTCAGTTTACTAACGTTT
This sequence comes from Venustoraphidia nigricollis, assembly GCA_034508555.1. NCBI lineage: Eukaryota > Metazoa > Arthropoda > Insecta > Raphidioptera > Raphidiidae > Venustoraphidia > Venustoraphidia nigricollis. Next base: position 1,990,928 of record JAVRKA010000058.1, on the reverse strand, counting down.
ATGAGCACAGAATACGCATCTATAGGATGGTAGCTCCCGTGTAAAATTTTGAGCCTCCTTTGGTATGAGCAGGCGACTAGTATTGGCGTTTTGGACCGAAATTTGAAACGGGATTTAAAATACATGATTTTTAAGGCTTGAATTGTATTTAAACAAAAATAATAAATATTTGTGGCAATATTAGGTACTTATGCACGTTTTAAAACACTTTCCCAAAAATAGTGAACATCCCTATTGCCACTCCATTATTAGGTATTATTTTTGCAATTTTATAATAATTATTTTGAACAGTTTTATTTTTTAATTTGTTACTTCCCGATGTCATATCTAAATTCGGTCCCCCCTTATTAAAAAGATTTAATCTGAGGAAGGCTTAAAACGTCAAACATTTAAAACGTCGAAACAGATCAATAAATAAATTAGCGCATAGATTTTTTTATATGCCATCTTTACCGTATTGTATAAGAGTTGAACTTACGAAACCTCAAGTCTAATTCTAATAAAGAAAAAAGTTCAATTGAATACTTATCATAGTTTAATCAGTTACACCGTGACTATTCTGCAAAATCCTCACCATTTATGACGTATTATTTTAGAATTCAAATTCTCTAGAAAATAATCCTTCTTTTGATCGAAAATAATTTTGAACATGGCTAACGAGTAATGACTACTCTACCAGAAAGAAAAATAATTTTAAAACGCTAACATCTTATTGTAATCCCGAGAGGTATCTATGATTCAGATGCATAATCGGAAAAAATAAAGAGCAAGGATTAACGTAAAAAAATTGCGTGCACATGCATTTGAAGTTATAGTTCTTTGGCATGATTAAAAACCGATTATTAATATATCTGCAAGTATTTTATTGAATTAAATCTTCAAAAAGTTTAAGAAAATACTTGCAAAAAATAGTCTCAAATATTTTAAAACACTTTCAAAATTTTATTTTAGTTTTTACTTTTATTCACTGGATGACACTTACAACGACTATTGGTTGTAAGCAAATGTTATTATATAGTTTCCAGATGACAGAAAGTGCATTGATTTTGTCCATCTGTCATTTTAGTCAGGGTCTCTTATGGTTAACTTTATAAGCGCGACCAACTTCGTACTGTTGAATTTTCGTTAGCCTTCTAAAATTTTACTTCAATGCGCCAAGAGAAGTATAACTTCAAAAATCTATAACAATTTTTATTGTTGACGGAGCAACCTTTTCGACAGTTCAGAATCAGCCAAATCGACACCGCTGAATGTTCTCGGACAAAAAGCTTTGTATTTTAAATATTCGTACAGTTCAAATCGTATTGTAAAATCGTAACAAAATGTGATGACAATGTAGAATACTGAAGATAAAAAATTGAAGTCACAGCATTGTAATGCAGGTAGAGTGACAATGCATTACTCCAGTTCTTAAATTGTATTATTTATAAGATTCAACATTTGTGTACTACTTTAGTTAGTTTCTCACAACGAAGCGGCGTCCAGTTAACGACGACACAAACAGTGATATTCAATAATTTCTTATAGAAAATACTTCACCGACACCGTTACTTGAACTTATATTTACACAGATTCTAGAGCAAATCATACATAAGTAATGATACATTGAGATTAGCAATAAAACTACTGAAACATGAATTTATACAAATATGCGTTAATAAGCAGACTCGCATAAATGCATAAGTAAATATACTGTCATAGTGGTATACTGACCGACACTAACAACGTCAGGTGATGGACATTTTATTGTTGTTGTTGTGACCTCTTAACTCATTCAATGATGCACTATCTATTAGTTACTGGCAGATGTAAAATGTCGAAATATACTCTCTAAATGATTACTTTTAAATTAATTTACTAATGTGCTAAACAGTGACTTTATTTCTTCTTAGTTAAGAAAAAATTCAATAACTACATAAAAATGGATTGTATTGTATTTTTTAGTTTAAAATATTATATGTTATTCATAATTAGCAGCCTATTAATATTCATCGAAAGAAATTGACATAAGTATTAATCGTTTCCGACTGTTTTTTTAACTTGACGTCAAAGAGATTGTATTGTCAAATATAATTAATTAAAACGTCATAAACAACTGGGTTAAATATATAATTTTATATTTCATTTCGCGAATTTAAGTTCAGCAGAGATAAAATATTTAAAAATATGCATTTGTATTTTTACCACGGACTTCAAATAATATGCAGTTTAAAAATGTGTCACATGCCTACTTTTATTGCAGTTTAAAATTTGTACCGAACTTATTGATTATTGATTATTATTTACACTCATTGGGCGTTAATAATTATTTTCCTAAAGCAGACGCTATAGCATATCAAACAGTACCGAGACAAATGGTCCCCTTTAGGCAACAATAACATGTTTCTATTAAGAATTAAATTAATTGTCCTTCAATATTTATTAATATAATTATTTTTCAAATTTATAACTTTATCAAAAGTAGTTGGCGAAGACGAGCAATATCTTATAAATCTTAATTTAAAATTTAAACGATCATTTCGAAATAAAAAAAATATTAATAACCAAATATAAATTAGTGGGCAATAATAATTAATATTCTGATAGAATATTACAAAACTCTACACCTACAATAGAAGTATTAATTAAAATATTGCAGGTAAGAATTTTTAATTAAATTCGAAGTTATTATAAAAAGCGTTGGCTTTATTATAATTAAAATTTAGATTATTATGCATATAGTGGACATTATACAAATGCCCATAATAGATAGTAAGTGAAAGTAAGATGTCATAATTGTAAATATAATTCGTTCTAAAGAATGGATTTTAATTATTACATCTAATTTAATTTCATACACGAATTATTTTCAAATCTTCCTATAATTTTTTGTTATGTATAAGAATATTTCTTACATAGTTGTGGTTTGAAGCAAAAAATTATTTTTTAATTGTACATTTCACAACACTCACAACTGTCGGAGCTCGTAAGAGACGAAGAAACAATGGAGTGCTTATCAAATTTAGCGCAGCATTTTCTGTTTAAGGTTATATTGAAAAGAATCAATAAGTTTTTTCAAATTTGTGAAAAGATGTACGAAAGCTATCTTGCATCATTTTTTCACAATTTTGTTTCTATGTTTCTTATTCTTTAACAGTTATATGAATGTCTAACATTTGTTTGCGTTTTGGGATCAACAGAGATCACTATAAAAGTGAATAATCAAGGACAAGCGTAAATGTATCGTCTTGAAATTGAAAATGTAATTATTAAAAAAAATTTCTTTACTGCGTACAAGCGCTACTGTGGCGTCAATGCGTATGCCATAGAGTTGGGTAACTCAAATCTGAACCGGTTCAAAGAGCCGACTCCGACAAAAGATCCGTGAGAGCCGACTCACTTTTTTTTGAGTCGACGGATCAACGGATCCGCATAACTCAGTGAAACACTTAACACACAGAAGCACATTTTACACTTACGTATCAGTTCTTGCTTTGATGCATCTGTCAGCTCAAATGACTCATGCATTACATGTTTGGCTATGCATTCTTGATTCTATACAGGTCGTGATATGATTGACTGAACTAGGTAACTCAGTGGCAGACTGCAGTAACATATTCAGAACTCGGCTCTTTTTGAGCCGGCTCGGTGAGCCGGCTCACATACGGGATCCAGATGCAAAGATGCAGATCACTAAAAAGACCCGTTTTTCCTATCTCTAGTATGCCAAAACGATACAGATAACTAACATAGATAAAACTAAATATTATAATAGTCGTGTTCCAGGTGTGAAAAGAAATTTTCAATTAATATATCACAAAGGAGCCGTGTTTTAAGTTGAGGACAGCATTTTGTCTATCAATTGAAACACGGTTCCTGTTTTAATTTTAAATACCTACGTCGAAGAAGTAACGTCAAATCTACAAAACAATTACCATAAACCCTCAAGTGTTAAAACATGTCGCGAGCCTATAATATAGCAGGCGTAAAGTTAACGGCTAGTGACTGACCGCAAACCGATATAACAACATAACGTTTTATTGGTTGGCTAGTTAAGCCTAAAGGCCGCTGTGTACATTGTTTATAGTCATATTTTTATGGCCGATGGGTCATTAAACTGCAAAGATGTTCTCTAATATTTATTTTATTTTTTGCTACTTATGTTAAATATTTAAATCTCATTGCAATACGCATCTTCTGTGCGTATAAAATATAAATATACAGAATGTTCTATGTTTTATCCAAGAGATGATGACACCTGTTTCATTAAGTGTTTGATTCAGGTAGAAATTTTATGCAATAGTATATCGATAAGGTGTACAGGTAAATGCGTGTTTGCCTGCCCTCCCTGGGTACGCCAGGTACTACGCATACAGGAAAGGTGTAAAAAAATATGTGTCAAAAAAAGTGTTTGATTCAAAAGCCAACAAGTACTATTCGAAAGACACTTTTGGAGGGGTTAACATTAAACCAAAATATCCCAAAGTTGATTAGATATATTTAAAAATATTTGTAAATCGACGAAGCCGTGCTTATAAATTTTATGAAAATACTAATTTACGAATACTTACAGAATGGTATAATTTGATTTAGATGGATTGATAAAAGACATATCGGTCTTTTATTCAAAAGCTTTAAGTTCACATAACGATGCATTTAAATATCTACTAATTATACTTATTGGCAAATACATTATTTTGTCGGTAAAGTTTTACACAGCGATCAGTGTTTTTTTTATATTGACTTTCTTTAAAAACAAAAAAATTACATTTTTGTACATTACAAAATTCTGCTAATTTTTAATTTGTTTTCTGTTAAAAAGTGGCATGAGTCATTGTTTGTATAACATAAGTGATATTAAAAGGCAAACACGAATAATGTATTCACGTATTTACATTTTACAGTATGCTACTTGACTTTTTTTATTATTAAAATCATCGCAAAGAGTGTGTTAGGCGAGCAGAATTTGAAAAATAATTTTATTGGTGCCTATATTATATTAGAACGATTTTTAAAATTCCGTAAAAAATAAAAAAAAACAAGACGCGACGTTACCAATTTAAGCCACGACTAAAAGTGAATAGTGCCTTGTATTCCTAGGGCAGAAAGTTGGCCTTTGGGACAAGAGCGAAGCGAGGGCAGCTGGCTAGGTGAACTGTTGGATATAGTTTCCAAGCATCACACAGGATGGCGCCAGTTTTGCTCACTTTCAACTCCAGGGGACGAAAACACTTTACTTTTCATTTTACGTCATTGACACGCAAAAGCCTGCTTTCGACCCCGAAAACAAGTATTGGTGGTGCACTTTCAATGCACATATTACGAAATATAATATTCGTGTGAGAATTGAAAAATGATTCCATTGTAAATCAGCAGGTTAAATAACTGGAATTTTCTTTTGAAAGATGCTCGCTGTTCAAAAATGATTTACAGCAGTAATATTATCAGTTCGGACATCTCTTGTGAACAGATGTACTGTTACATTAATATAGAACAATAGTTGCCGAATTTATTTAAATGTTAATTCAGTATTCTCACTTATTATAATTATATGTTAGATAAAAATCTTAATCACAATTGTCTTTTCCAAATGAAAAATTAATAGACGAAGATTAATTACTTTGAACAGCTTTAAACAGTTTCTAATTTCTACTAAGAGTTTTTTGGCATTCGCATTGCTGTAAAAAGTCTTAAAGGAAATTTAAAGCTTTGGATTTTACACAAATTTTTGTACTAAAATATTAAATTTGCAAAAAATTATTGAGCGAACCAATTTTGTCAGTATTTTTAACAAAAATTTGTGAAGAAAAAACTTTAAAATGTTAATTTGTCTTCCAGTAATTCGCAATCTCGTGATCTGCTGTAAAAAAATATTGACGAATATCATGTTTTTTTTATTCAATATTGAGAACAAAAATGTGATTTTTGAAATTTTTAGGCAGCAAGTCAAGTTTTGTGAAGCTTAATGCCTAATCACAACTAGTAGAAACAGTAATAAAATTAGTTTTGCGACCTGCACAGTTCGAAATTTTTCGAGAGCATATTTTGCCTTTCACTTAATTTTTCGTATAATTTTAAAAAACTTTACTTTTAATAAACTATTTGGTATGCGTACGCAGCACAAAATAAGCATAAATTACTATAGAATTGCTTAGTGCTACTATTTCTTATCTACTTTACGCACTAGTGTGAAATGAATCATTTTACAACCGTTATACATGCATGGAAATTAGCTATTCTATAAGGTGTAGGATAAAAAAGAACGTTTTTGCATCAATGTCTGCAAAACCAAAACACGAAGAAATCGACTAAAGGAATCATTAACATAATTAGCCACAATTATGTAAATTGACCACGAAAAATATTATTTTCTAGTATTTATTACCTGAAATAACAGAACAATAATATATTCATAAAAACCCGGGTCGCAGTGCCAAAACCCTGCCGACAATATAGTGTATTTGCTTGTATAGGGCCGTGTGGTTTTATACTTTTATTATGTGAAATTAAGTTTGTTTTTGGGCAAAATAAAAAATTTAACCCCTTAATACACCCCTTAAAATAACATTTTTTTCTTAATTGTAATATTATTATCAATCTAACGTCTACACCGAATTAAATACACCCTTCAATAAATAAGTCACTATCTGCAAACTAGTGTTTTCATAAAATTTGTAAATCCGGTCCTGTCGGGCCGATTTTATTAAAATTGTGGGGACACTTTTTAATCACTACCAAAGGGTTAAATTTCAATTTTGAAACGATTCGGAGAATTTTTTCGGTATTTTGGGGCCCAAAAACATTTTTCAACCCCTAAAAACTACCCTTAAAATAGCCCGATTAGGCCCATTTTAAATAGGCTTCTTGCGATGATGGATTTCAACACGTGGCCCAAATTTCGTTGAAATCAATTAACTCTTTCGAAAGTTATCGCGCGTACACATATATATATATATATATATATATATATACGTATATAAATATATATATATATATATATACATATATATATAAACATTTTTAAAAATGGTGCCAAAGTGTTTAGGAGGTTATGAAACGTCGAGAAATTTTGGTCCGATCCCTAGGTCCCGCCATCCGACCGACGCCAATAGTGTATGTTGCCATATGGCAAATACACTAAAAAGTGCATCGTACTCGAATTAAAAAACGTTGCTCCTTTTATGGCAAGATCATGGACCTCCTACATGCACGGAATCCTTAATTTATCCATCAAATCATCGAGCATTATGTTATTTATGCATTGAACAAATAATAAAAAATAATATTCGTATCATAATAAACAGTGGTTATACATGGAATACAGATGAGATGCAATGTTAAAACAAAATATGAACATCTGTTAAACAAAAGAGGATCTACTCAACATATTAAAAAATATAGTCGTGGCTCCTATTGTTTGAAATTTCATAACATTTCTAAGTATTTACTAAATTCACGACACCTGGTAATTTCGTTCACATATAGAATCATAAATTACCAAATAAACGTTCAGTAAATTGTCTAAGGTTCAACTTCAAAGGTTTCATTTAGCTCCTCTAATGGACATGGGCACATGACAAGTGTAACGTAGGTGGCAGAAGCTACATAACGACCTAAGTTATGATTGGTTTTCACTAAGGAGTATAGTAAAAACCAAATTTACGTGTTCCTTCCTAAGTTGCTTGATTTAAAAAAAGGAATATTTCTGAATAAAACTGATATTTTAATATTATATTATATTTAAAGTAAATATAAAATATGATATCAAAGCGTTTGACATATAGCTTTGTTGTTTTAACAACACGCAGCACGTTGAAGATTCTATAATAGTACATAATTTGACGAACTATTTTTGCACAAAAAAGTAAAAGTAAAAGATTTGTAAATTTTAAACATGATTTATCTTTGTTTCTGAATTGGAATAATTTTAGTTTGGCACTTGTAAACTTGATTACAAAGTACCGAGCCGCTTACATTTTGAATATTTATCTTTTCATATTATTTACATTTAGCATTGTATTCAAATATTGTTTTTTATCCTTTGAAATATCAGGTGACTACGTAGCAGTCTCATTGCAAAATCTCAAATTTTATTTTAAAAATATTTAAATGTTATTTACACATATTTTCCATTTAAGGCGACAGATACAACAATATTATTTTAAAATTAACAAATCAAGTTACTCTGAACGAAAAACACCATAAATTGTAGGTACTGAAAGCGTCACAGTCACATAACCACAAAAACAGGATTTCAGGTTAAAAACTCCTCGACCCAATTTTTTCAACCACAATATTGTCTATCCGAGAAAATTGTTTCGTGACTATTAAAGCCTGGTTTCATCTATTTTCTTAAATAACTTCAAACCTATTTATTTTAAAATTATATAAAAATACATTTGAGACTCTTACCACAAGCCATTTCATTTGATATGTCACACAGTACAGTTTGCAAAACTTTTTTTTAAATTTCTTAATTTGCCCCCCAAAAATGACCCCCATGTTCAAAACTCATTCATTTACGTTGCACGTCCGTCTTTGGGGTGGCCGACTTACATATGTGTACCAAATTTCAACTGAAATGGGTCCAGTAGTTTCGGAGCAAATTGGCTGTAACAGACGGAACCCTTATAGGATCACTCGGATCCTATAAGAGTTCCGTTTTTTCCTTTTGAGGCACGGAATCCCAAAAATCAAGCTGTAATATAAAATGTTATTGAAACTTATCAATAAATTTAACAGCGATTGATGGTGTGAGTTTAATACAATAGTACATTAGATATTCGTACTTAGCGTGCATTGTGTATAATTGTTATCGATTAAACATTTCGGTATGTTAGCTATGTGCAACGTTACAGCTAAACATATGTATATACATGCATACATGCTATACCGCTAATGAATATTGATCATTTAGAGCTCCTCAAGATGTCGACTGGATAAATAATTATGACAATAGTGAGTTCACGAATCTAAAATACTTTTAAATGTGTACGAAATTTTACCGGAATAACGTATTTTTCAATTCAAGTCTTACAATTTTGTACTTTTCTAAAAAAAAAATGAATTTGCCACTGGAGTATATTTAAAAAGAGCGTTTATAAAATATTTCAAAAATAATGTTTGATCTGAGTTACAACAGTTTACTAGTTTTTATAAATGAAGATTTATCGAAAGTTTGTATTAAAACGCCTTCTGTCGTCATTAATAACTGAGATTCCAAACAAAAATTGAATCCACTATATGTTTGGAAAAGTATATATTGTTTTGTAACGATGACAGCCGAAAAAACTTGCAAATCTATTTATACATTTAATACTAATAAAGATGATTGGTGCAAAGTCAAATGGACAACAACTTTTGAACATTTTTTTTGGATTATGAAACAATTATTGTATAGACTTGATAATCTTTTTTTAAGGATCACTTATCAATTCAACTAATGGAAACATCTCTTTAGAAATCGCTACAACAAAATGACAAAAAATACGAAAAATGTTTGCACCATAATAGTTAATTACGCTTAGTAGATACTCATAATTATTAGTATGTATTTGCTATATAGCACATACACTATTGTCGATCAGATGGCGGAATCTAATGGCTGGATCAAAATTTCTTAACCTTTCCATAGCCTCCTGAATAATTTAGCACCATTTTTGGAAATGTTTATATATGTGCGTACGGGCAATAACTTTCGAAAAATCGATTTAAATGAAATTTGATACACATATTGGATTCCATCATCGCACAAAGTCTATTGATAGTGGATCTAATCAAATCACTTTAAGGGTAATTTTTAGGGGTTGAAAAATGTTTTAGCCTAAAAATCCTCAAAAAAAATAGAATAGTTTTAAAATTGAAACTTAACCCTTTCGTAAAGATTAAAATGTGTTGTTAAAAATTTAAGAAACACGGTCCAACAGCACCGGACTTAGAAATTTTATGAAAACTACAGGTTTAAATAGAGAAGGGCGTTATTTAATTTGAAGCAGATGTTATATTAATATTATAATATTGGAATTAAGAACAAAATATATTATTTTAAGGGGCATATTAAGGGATTAATATTTTGTGCAAAAACAAAGTCAATTCCATAAAATCAAGTCACAATATCTGTATTAGCAAATACATTACGTTATACACAGGGTTTGGTACTACGCCCCGAGTTTTTATTAAATTATAAGAATTAAGAACTGTCATTATAATGCTTCCTTAATTACTAAAACTCAATTAACAACAGGACGTGCATTTATGATGCTGTCATCTGTTAGTTTCAAGAAAATGTATTCGATAACTCAACAACTTTTAAAAACACCTTTAGTGCTATTTGATTTTTAAATTCCACATCGATACAGCGTTAATCAATTGAGTTGTTTATGCCGTAACAACTGACTTTGGAATGTCTTGGAAAATCTTTAATGAGGCAGAAAGTTAATTAATTTGTTTCAATCGAGATTTAGTACTCGAATAAGTACCTATGTACAACTTTGTAATGCAAATATTCTTGATTTCCGGGCTTGTACGCCGTGGTCCATTGGTATTTCTACCTGACGTTTCGTCTACAACCGCAGTTGTAGACGAAACGTCAGGTAGAAATACCAATGGACCACGGCGTACAAGCCCGGAAATCAAGAATATTTGCAACAACGCCAGCCGTGAAAGCCTACACAATTGGATAAAACTTTGTAATGATGAAGAAGAAACGATGTCTCTTAGGTCTTTCATAATTAACTTACAATTTTAAGGGACAAATATGAATAATTTAGGCAGTTATGAAAAAGCAAACGTATCTGGGTCCGGTACCAATTTATATCAATTTGTTATTTAATAGATACAATGCAATGATGCTGAATTGCAGCGAAAGCATTGTCAGAAAATCTAGTTTGAAAATGAGCTTTCATTGTGACCACAAATATTTATTCATAACAAGAGCATTGTAGTATTTTAAATCAACCCTGTTTCTAAAAATAATTGACCGATTGAAACTATATTTCTTTGAGCTCTATATACATCCATGTAATATTGTTTTTTTTAGAAAACAGTATCACGGATAATTGGAATAATGAAAATAAATCAATTTAAACACTCATTGATTGCAACGTTTCATCTTTTTTTTATTAAGACTTTTGCAAGCTCTAAAAGATGAATTGTTTTTTTCCACACATTTTGATAAAAAAATAGAAAAATATCGTTTCAATGAATGAATTATTTTTAGAAACAGGATTGATAATTCTACTTAGGTTCTCTTACAGAGAAATATATCAGGTTACGATCATAGGTCATGGTCAAACCAGAATTTTAGAGAATACTTTCTGTAACTCAGCAGTAGTGCGTAATGGCTCACATTGATAATGATAATGATATTTATTTAATCAGTTGAGACATTACATCTATTTGACACGTCAATGAGAAATACAAAAATTAAATTATAGAGTTATCAGCAACATAAATATTCATCAACAGAATAAAAGGCCTGTTCTAATAAGAAGTTTTTAATATTTGTGTTAAAAATTGAACAAGTATTTTTTTTTAACCTTTCAGGTAATTTTTTATAAATTTAGGCTGAAAAATTTTCTGGGCAATACTTATAAATGTCTATTTTTGCCAACGGTAGTTTTATTGCTTTTTTATTGCGGATATTTATAGGGGGTTGGGCAAAAAAATAAATAACTGAAAACACAATATACACACTAAAAACCATGCAATAGAGTGAATGCAAATAATTAATCTAAGAATTATTTAACAATCGTGTATTCTATAGTTTGTTTTGTTTTGTTTTACGAGTCGAACTCATCATTAGTGCGTCAAATAGCGATGTCCTTTCATGAAGCAAAACAAAACACTCTGCTTTCTCTGTTATTTTGCATATTTGTAAAAGTATTTCCACCTACAGTCCGCAGTTTTACTTTTCATATTATGTTGTAAATTATAGTAAAAACTGCATAATATTTCCATAACATTAATAATTACGTACAATGACTTTGAAACTGCGATGTTTTCTGAATAATAATCGTTTCTAATTTATTCCTTTTTAGAATTTGAAACAAAACTATAAACAAGTTTTCATTTTTCGGATGGTAAAAAGCTAAAATAACTATTCATTTTTTATGTTGACAGCCAAATAACAATATATTATTATTTTACTTTCTACAATAATCTGATGTTGTCTTAGATGACATAATTCTAAAATGTATACATTTTGTCATATTGTTTGGTATTTACATTTTTTGTCATGTAATTTTGATAATCTTCATGCTATTTAGGTTTACCAAAATGTCTACAATCATCACAAGCAATGACCAAAATAGTAGGTTATCTGTCACGTGCATGAATTATAATTTTATGACGCGGTGTGACATTATGGTAAAACAAGTGCCCAACGCTCACGGATGAAATATACCTACATATTACTTTTGTACGCACCTCCTATAAAATAGCTGATTTTCACTTCATAATACGTATACTGCAAAAACGAATCATTAGAATCATTTTTAATATGGAATACAGACATACTTGTAGAGTTGTTTTTCGTTAAAAAGGAATACTAACTTTCTTCGCAATATATGCATATGAATTATTAAGCCATATGCACAGATTAGATTATTTTCAGCAAAATGTTAACAAACATTATCAAACTAGAACAAACGAATTTTCAATTAGACATAAAAGCACATTTTTTGAAAAAAGCTCTGTGTATACTGGTTACAAAATATACCAAAAATTACCGGAAAACTTACAAATGATAAAAAACACAAAAACATTTAATACTGAAGTAAAAAACCCGGGTCGCAGTGCCAAAACCCTGCCGACAATATAGTGTATTTGCTTGTATAGGGCCGTGTGGTTTTATACTGTTATTACGTGAAATTAAGTTTGTTTTTGGGCAAAATAAAAAATTTAACCCCTTAATACGCCCCTTAAAATAACATTTTTTTCTTAATTGTAATATTATTATCAATCTAACGTCTACACCGAATTAAATACACCCTTCAATAAATAAGTCACTATCTGCAAACTAGTGTTTTCATAAAATTTGTAAATCCGGTCCTGTCGGGCCGATTTTATTAAAATTGTGGGGGCACTTTTTAATCACTAACAAAGGGTTAAATTTCAATTTTGAAACGATTCGGAGAATTTTTTCGGTATTTTGGGGCCCAAAAACAGTTTTCAACCCCTAAAAACTACCCTTAAAATAGCCCGATTAGGCCCATTTTAAATAGGCTTCTTGCGGTGATGGATTTCAACACGTGACCCAAATTTCGTTGAAATCAATTAACTCTTTCGAAAGTTATCGCGCGTACACATATATATATATATATATATATATATATATATATATATATATATATATATAAATATATATATATATATATATATACATATATATATAAACATTTTCAAAAATGGTGCCAAAGTGTTTAGGAGGTTATGAAACGTCGAGAAATTTTGGTCCGACCCCTAGGTCCCGCCATCCGACCGACGCCAATAGTGTATGTTGCCATATGGCAAATACACTAAAAAGTACTTATTTATTATAATTAATAGTATATATTGACGTTTTGTATACCTGCTTTTGGTCGCTACAAATTTTCTATATATTTATGTATCCAACTGTTTGGCTATATTTGAAAGGATTGTTTACGAAATTACTTTTTCCGCTACCAGCGCCCCCGTGTCTAGGGAACTGCCCATTTTCGCTCCTTTTAGAGTGATTTTAACTCCGTAAAAAATCGTGCACACCTCAAAAGGTTTTTTTAGTAGTTTTAACATGTTTAGTGGAAGGTTCCAGCCGATGGCATACCATCGCGACTCATGTCCTGGACTAATATCCCGCTAGAGCACGTCCAAGAGGTTGGTGCTATCCATCTCTCTTCCATTTTTGATGGCCAGTTCTCTGTATTTATGGAATTACTTTAGTATAAATTTTGAGGTAGAGGTGGCAGTAAAAATGTTTACACACATTAAAAAGCGTTTTAGAGTCTTGATAATTTATTTAGGACACAGCTCAAAAAAACTATTTCCATTCAGTAAAAATGAATTAATTGATATGCAAGAAAAATTTTCACAAAAACAAATTATATCTGAGTATAACATAGACATAGAATAGTGCGCAATCAGTATGTAAAAATATGTGAAATATGAAATGAATTCCTTTGTTCAGATGGCTTGCTTTTATTGCAAATGTTGCTTTTTGTTTTAACATTTTCTTTTACATTGACTCAAAGTCATAAATTATACAAACACTTCACATTTCTTTTATAATAATATTCATTAGAAAAAAATAGACTACAATTTCTTTCCATTTGCAGTTGAAATTTTTAATGAAATATTCTTCTCTTGTGTTCTACATTTTTAAACTACCGAACTATGGGACTTTTTAAGGAAAACATTTACAATGTTGAAATTTTAAATCAAATTATAAATATTTACAATTTTTCATTGCAATTTTGTATGCTTTCGAAATCGAGAGATGTGTTTTTTGATAATATGCAGCTTATAGACCTCAAGACCAACGTTGCTGTAACGCAAGGTTAGTAGATTACAGAGGTTGCTTCGTTCTGTTTGATAATTGTGAGAAGATGATCTCATCCGGCGGACCTGTCAATTTATTGCGTGGCCGTATTTAACAATTAATGTCAAAAAAATCAAAAAACAGAACACTGATATTATTTGCAATAAATTGTATTTTTAAGCCTCCGTAAATAATAATAATAATAATGCGTTTAACGTCCGTTTCTCGACTTAATGTCATAACAGACGCCATTCGCACCATTACTACTTTCCATCTACCACACTTTATTTATTTTTCTATATTTTTGAAACTTCAACTTATATAAAGCAATGGGCGAATGAAGGAATTATAGGAAATTAGGATAAGGCAGGTAATTTTTGAACTAGGAGTTTGATAGGCAATCGGCCATGGCCTCAAATAAGGAATCATCTCGATATTTATCTGGAATGAATTGAGGGAAACCATGGAAAACCTCAATCAAGACGGCCGGTACAGGAATTACCGTTTCTCGGCAAGAGGCAGTAGAAAAAAGTCCCAGCCACATCTGCACCCGCCGGGATTCGAACCCGAACCTCCCGAATGCGAGTCTAGTGCTGTCACCACTACGACTATATTTCTAATTATATTAAGGCAATTTTAACAAGGAATAATAATGCGTTTAACGTCCGTTTCTCGACTTTATGTCATAACAGACGCCATTCGCACCATTACTATTTTCCATCTACCACACTTCCCGTTATTTTTCTACATTTTTAAAACTTCAACTTATGTAATAGCAATGGGCGAATGAAGGAATTATAGGAAATTAGGATAGGATAGGTAATTTTTTTAACTGGGAGTTTGATAGGTAATCAGCCATGGCCTTGAATAAGGAACCATCTCGATATTTATCTGGAATGAATTGAGGGAAACCATGGAAAACCTCAATCAAGACGGCCGGTACAGGAATTACCGTTTCTCGGCAAGAGGCAGTAGGAAAAAGTCCCAGCCACATCTGCACCCGCCGGGATTCGAACCCGAACCTCCCGAATGCGAGTCTAGTGCTGTCACCACTGCTCTACCCAGCTCGGTAGCCTCCGTAAATATATATGACAATTTTTATATTATTATTATATGTTGATCAAAATATGAACAGTTCGCCAACTGATATCATTCCCGCGCTTGCGCTAATTAGACTGGACGAGGCAACTTCTGTATTCTACTAGCCTTGAGTGTAACGTACCACCTACTATGCTCTCACCATAAGATGCACTTCAAAAAATAATTATTATTATAGGTAAGTACTTTAGCAACATTTTTATTTTATAAATTTATATAACAATTTACCTACGTCAAGTTTGAATTCCAATTAAAAACATAACAATTAACAAGGAAGAATTCGTAGTGTATTATTAATATTATTAAACCTTCTAGATCAACTAAGATAAACAACGTTACAAATCGTACACATCGTAGTCCGATTTCAATACAAGTAATAATGAAAAACAATTGTATGTGCACGCTGCAATGCGTCGTGTAATAAACCATTATTATTTTATATCATTAAATTAATCAAAAATTGCACTGCATAATATTCAAGTTTACGCCTACCCACGTATGTATTATTATTAATTTTGATTAACACTTTCTATTCAAATTTGATTTGGTTTTTATTGAAGTGAAACTTATTATACTAGAAATGATTTGTCGAGAAAAAGGACTTTTTAAGAAAACACTTATTTGTTATTTACAGCGACGTTTCGTTCCTTGTTTGGAACTTTTTCAAGCTTTAATAACTGTAATTAAATTTTTAAAAACACAATTCATAAATTTATATATTTCAATTGTAAATTTATAAATTGTATTTTTAAAAATTTAATTACAATATTAAAGCGTGAAAAAGTTCAAACAAGGAACGAAACGTCGCTGTAAATAACAAATAAGTGTTTACTTAAAAAGTCATTTTTCCCGACAAATCATTTTTATATTAATTACCAAGGACAAAAAAGAAAAAACCCGTGTCGCAGTGCCAAAACCCTGCCGACAATATAGTGTATTTGATAGTACAGGCAGTGTGGCTCTATAATGCGAACTTATGTTGGTTTTTCGGCAAAATAAAAAATTTGACTCCTTAATACACCCCTTAAAATAACATTTATTTTCTTAATTGCAATATTATTATCAATCGAACTTCTATACCAAATTATATACAACTTTCAGTAAATAATTCACTATCTGCAAAGTAGTGTTTTCATAAAATTTGTAAGTCCGGTAACGGGCCGATTTTTTTAAAATTTTAGGGACACTTTTTAATTACTACCGGAGGGTTAAATTTCAATTTTGAAACGATTCGGAGAATTTTTTCGGTATTTTGGACCCCAAAAACATTTTTCAACCCCTAAAAACTACCCTTAAAATGCCCCGATTAGGCCCATTTTAAATAGGCTTCTTGCGGTGATGGATTTCAACACGTGGGCCAAATTTCGTTAAAATAAATTAACTTCTTCGAAAGTTATAGCCCGCACACATATATACCTATATATATATATATATATATATATATATATATATATATATATATATATATATATATATATATATATATATATATATATATATATATATATATATATATATATATATATATATATATATATATATAAATATATATATACATATATATATAAACATTTTTAAAAATGGTGCCAAAGTGTTTAGGAGGTTATGAAACATCGAGAAATTTTGGTCCGACCCCTAGGTCCCGCCATCCGACCGACGCCAATAGTGTATGTTGCCATATGGCAAATACACTAATAAAGTCAACTTATTATAGTAGATCGAGCCATCATCAGGAAAAACAAAACATATACTTTTTTTTAATAGGCGCGCATCAACTGGACTATATGCGTCAATTTTGTTAAACTGTTAAGTAATACTAGGTAGGTATATCATGATGTATGCTGCTATAGCGTGGTCTTGACCACAGAACACGGAGCTCTATAGAATGTCAACTCCTGTGTTAACTTTTGAACCTCCTACATTTAGCTGATAGACAAGGGGGGTCGGCCCAACGGGGCGAGGAATAACCTTGCAAAAACGGTTGCCTATATAATATTTTCTTTCCTTTTCTTTCGTTTTATATTTATGGGTTATTTTGATTTAAAAACAAACAATTAATGAGAAATAATTTTATTGTACGACATATAATTACAAATAATATACAATATATATGATTAATATTAATAACAACTGTAATATATTATATAATATTACTATATATTATGTAACTAATATTCGTAATTCCATTATATATTATTATGCGTTTATTTATTTTATTTAGTTAATTATCTAATTTTTATAAAACTCTTGTTCTTATAAAATAAATTTCAATTAGCCAGCCACATAATTTAAATCATTTTTTGATACAGAGTTCATTAAACCTGTGTCAAATCCTGTTTATGTGGCTGACTATGTAAAAAAAATTAAAACAGTGAAACATATTTTCACTCTGTTTTCAATATGCGTCTCAGATATTGGTGTGGCCGTTGGTAAGCCAGTTAAAAATTCTTTGCCCAAGTCGATAGCACTAATTCCTTTATGCATTGATGGAATGTGGCGACGCGAAATTGTTTAAAATAAGCGTTTTGAACGAATTGCTGAAGTCAGTGGGTGTAGGCTTAGTATTGAATCTGTCCTGACTTTGTATTACTGCGAAATTTTTTTCCAAAGGATCTTGGATTATTTTTCGAGGTAATAAATACTCAGACCCCTCACTTCAAGTCTATCCATAAATTTTAAAATGAATTAAGTGTTATCTGCCATTTTTTTAATGATGGGTGTAATTTATGGACTTCTTCCAAAAGATAACATGTTGAGAGGTGCTTGTAACGGCGCGACAAAGTGGCTTACCTGCAATTTGCCGAATCAAACAATTTACAAAAAATATCAGACCGGTAATCGTATCTTTAGCATCTCGATCAATGTGGCCTGCTCCTAAAATAAAAAAAAAAGAAATGTATTATTTATGAGGAAGAAACATTACGTATTAAAACATTAAATGATAATACTGTTTGTTACCTGTCAACAACCGCATGTATGAAGCAACCCGGACTACTTGAGACGCATATTTCATTTTCATTTTTTTTATTTTATTAGGAATCACATGAAAGTTTGTTATTTTTAAATATTCGCTCACAATTACACTACACTAGACTCCAACTAAAATATTTTTTTATAAGTTTATAACTATAAAATATGAAGAT
Source organism: Venustoraphidia nigricollis (assembly GCA_034508555.1). Taxonomy (NCBI): domain Eukaryota; kingdom Metazoa; phylum Arthropoda; class Insecta; order Raphidioptera; family Raphidiidae; genus Venustoraphidia; species Venustoraphidia nigricollis. The sequence goes on along the minus strand of JAVRKA010000058.1, from coordinate 1,972,193 downwards.
TACTTTCAGTTATAACCTCTGTATTTATAACCTTTCTATGACAATTGACAGATAATTATAACGTCACATCAAAATACCAATATAAACATCACATCTTGTTACCAACATGAATAAATAAATTTTCTACATTCCCCCGTCCTTCCTCGGCCGTTTGTCTACAATCTGAAGGGGTCACAGTCGCCCTATTAAAGTAACCACTCTATATATAGGTACTTTGTGGTCTTGACACGTTTTATTGATACACACATAACTGGAAAAGAATGCACTATGACCAGGCCAAGGCGCCGCATAATTTTTTGAATAACTTATTTAATTCGTCGTCGCAAACGATTTGAAAACATATGACCGTCTAGCGCCTGAAGCCCATTTAATACTCCTTGCTATCGACTGTTCTTGCCATTAAAATTTTAATATTCTTATAAATGATATAACGCTTCGTTAGACAAAACTATAAAATATCAATAAATCAAATTATACAGATGTTTAGTACAAATAGCAAGACTTTAATGGAATCTATTTTGTTAAGGCTTAACAAGTTTGCGCTCTGTATCGGAAATTATACTTGCTTTGAAGATATTAATTCGAAAATCTGTAACAATAAATTAAGAAAAATCTTACTGTAATAGTAATAACGCATTTAACGTCCGTTTCTCGACTTTATTTATTTATTTTTTTCCATCCACCACTCCTGTTATTTTCTACATTTTTAAAACTTCAACTTAATTAATATAGCAATGGGCGAATGAAGGAATTATAGGAAATTAGGATAAGGTAGGCAATTTTTTTAACTAGGAATTGGATAGGTAATTGGCCCCGAATAAGGAACCATCTTAATATTTATTTGAAACTAATTGAGGGAAACCATGGAAAACCTCAACAAGATGGTCAGTACAGGAATTACCGTTTCTCGGCGAGTTGCGGTAGGTAAAAGTCCCAGCCACATCTGCCCCCACCGGGATTCGAACCCAGTACCTCCCGAATGCGAGTTTAGTGCTATCACGACGACTCTACCCCACTCGGTAGAAAAATCTTACTGATAACTTGGGAATTCGATTACATATTTCGTTTTCCATTGCATCAAATCTCAGTAAATTCTAAGAAGTCGAATGAAACTGAAAAAGTTTATTGTAACATAGCAAGAACTGTTAACAGAATAGGATCCAACATAAATGATCACACTATCATTCATTATTATAGGCCACGTTCGTTATAATTCACACCTACTCTAGTGCGCAAGAATCAGAGAACAGATGTTATTTTAATATAATTGACAGAGAAAGTACGTTTATGAGTCATATAATAAGCTGGACAGTAACGTATATATTCTAGATAACTATAATTAGTTTATTCCACTTATAGAGTGTGTCCACCCTATAAAGTCCATTTTGTATTAGAAATAATAATAATACGGGAGGTGCCAAACCTTGGTCAATATAAAAGCTATTCCGGCATGTCAACGTAATGCTGAACTACTAATCTGCAGAATGAAAAAGACCGTGGTTATTACATCGCTCCACGTATACTCCGTGAGCACGATCTTGCAGACACTATAGTCGGAGAATTCATGGCATCCGTTTTCGATTTTTTTCGTAAATATATCACTTTGAACTCTATAGTATGTTCCAAATTTCAAAGCTCTAGTTCGATTGAAAGTAGGTACCGTAGATTTACGATGATCTATCAATCATTCAGTCAGAGAATATCCAAAATGTGAAATGTTGGTAACCTTAACTCCCCGTGAAAAAAATCCGCCCCGTAACGTAACTATCCTCGGAGATAGAGGAGGATCAAAGAGGGCTTAAAATGAAATATTGCTTACTGCGCGTGGTCGATTTTGTTGCGAGAACTTGATCACCGCACTCCGTGCACTTAGAAGAACAGTAATTTATTTTTTGTCTGGCAAGAGTTTATTTACGATATAACAAAAGTCTTTCTAATAAAGTTTAAACTAAACATTAATCTGATCAGACAACCATTAATATATTTTAATTTGAAATCTATTCTCATTTACCACAATAAATTAAGGTGTTGACCGCAATAACTTGCTTCTATTTTTCATGTGGCTCACGTTTTGCATGTCTAAAATTAGACATGCTAAACGACAACCTGGACGATATTTCTCATCAGTCAAATCATCAAAAGTTACGTTTGATTATCTGAAATTTATTGCTACTCAACAAGTGTTCTATATTCTGTTTCACATACATATAATTAAAAATCGATTTTTGTAATACAGGTTTTAATCGTTACCATTTTCGTACTATTCAGAAGAACACTTTTTTAATGGAATCTACATTACAAATAGATTATGGAACAGTTTTTTTCTCAAAAGTGTGTATTTTAAATGGAATTATAACACATACTACCAAAATCACGTTAACGCAAACCATGATGCATATAATTTATTTATAGACAAACATACCACGAGACAAACCACAGGATTAAAATACATAAAAATCATTAATAAGAAACTTCCACAACAACCATATTCCCAATATCAAAACCCACATTAATAAATCTTAACTTAGTTAACCTAAATAATGTAAAGGTTTCACTCAAAATTATAACTTTCATCACCTGTTATATATAGAAAATCATGGTCATCTGCTCTCAAATAAGAAAACCAAAACATAGACTAATTAATGTTTCATTTTATTTACGTGTACTTAGCGGCCTGTTAGTCAAATATTAATTACTTTCGTGTACACATACGTTGATAATGCCACTGATATGAATATATATGGATAGAGCATAGACATTTCGTCTCTATACAACGTGACATTTGAAACTACTTAGTCCATAAACCACCATTACCCCCCCCCCCCCCGGGATGGAAATAGTTTTTTATTATCAAATCCAGAAGACATTATGTGTTTTCTGTTAACAAACTATTAAAAAAAATTGTTTCAAGTCATACATACGGCATTGTAAGAATATAGTGTTTTTAAGCTATAAAGATAACCAATGTTTGAAAATAAATATTCAACTTATTCTGTAAATTATTTTCGTTGTGTCAAATAAAATACATGAAAAAAATTACGTAGCTTGACTCCAAGTCCCCCCAAAACGTGGCGAAAATGTCTGAGAGACAGGGAATCTTTGACACCTATTTGGGGGATATTTTCGGCAAGAAATCTGAATTATGAACACAGCTTACATACCTACGTTATAAATATACTTACTTTAACGATTAACTGAAAATATTGTGAGTAACTGTTATTATAGGAGTATGCCGTGGTTTGAAAACAGTCAGATCAAACAGCCAGTTAAAAAACCAGTCATCAACAGTCATCGAATATATCGCTGATCAAATTGGTTTTACACAACGATCACCAACCGCTATCCATATGTATTTTGAGATCTGTGAATAGTACACGTTATTATTATAAATATGTAACCTTAAGGCTGCCCTGCATGCATGAGTACCGCTCTCTTTAAACTAATTAAAATTTAAAATTTTTAATAACTTATAAAACGCTGCCAGTCAAGAGAACACATTCTGTACGTTATTATATGCAATAGCACACTTGAATGATTAACTATATGGATACGAAACTTGGTTACTCGGGGATAAACACGTTTTTGCATTGTACCCCCTACAACAAAGCTCCTTTTAATGCATGTATTCAGGCAATTACATTACTAGTACTTCAACATAAAACAAAACTAGGCACACTTCGTCTGTCAATTGTTTTTTTTTACAACCGATTACTAGAAATGACGTTTGCTCAAAAGTGATCTGTCAAAATGCTTGAAAATTAAGTTATCGCCAGCTGTTTTAAAGAAGGCACGTGCAAAAATATAGTATATATTATCTCAGACGGATTGTTAAAACTTGCAAGCCCTTGTCTTTAATATAATGCCACACTCGTGAGTAATTCAATTCATTCCACGTTAGATAATAATTATAATATGTTGTATTCTTATCAATGAACTCATTTAATGGGAATTTGCCAAAAGTCTATGCACTTAATTAATCCAAATAAAATATAAAATCGTGCAATAATTTAAAAAGGCGATCTGATACAGGCATGTTGTAGACGGAATTCGCAAGGGTCGTTGCGGAGCTTTAGCGGATACGAATGTGCTGCAGGTCATGACAAGCTTATGGGGAATGGACTCAGCACTTGACGCGTGATCGAGTTTTTTGATCAATACAAATTAATATACAGTAGGTGGCCAAATTATTAGGGACAGTACTCAGATTCTTGTGTTTTTTAGTTTAACTGAATTTTTCAAACTAATGATTGGTTTTAGGTCTCGTAGGAATTTTTTATTATTGAGAAAGTATTACAGAGATCATTAGTTACTTTTGCGACACTATTAATTTTTTTCGTTAAAGTAATATGTGCAATAATAAAAATCGAATACAATTCATCTTAGTACTTAAAAGTGATGCCACCCTTTGCTTCAATTACAGCTTCTATGCGTCGGGGCCTGCTTCCAATACATCATTTTGCATTTTGTTGGAGTTTGATGTTGTGATACCACTCTTTGATGAGAGAGTCTTTGATGAGAGTATTATGAGCTTTTGCGAAACCGTCTTAATCCAAACAATTCTTCAAACATACTTAATCAATTCTGAAACTCGATTATTAAGTAGAATGCATGGCTTACTGAATAAAAATAATAATAAATTATAATATCTTTGACTTACATTAGTTTTAATATTCACCAATCATCTGGAGTGTCATTTACTGTTAAAAATATTATTATTTCTATATCAGCATCTGAACATGTGGACGCTAAAAAACCCGTATCCGCGTCTTCAGTGGAACCCACATCTGTAACATCCCTGAATCAAACCCTATTTAATCGGGAAAGTAATAAAAAAATTATAATGAGGTCACTTTATTCCGTTGTTGCAATAAACTAAGTGTGATGTATTGTATTCTCATTTGCGGGTCAGTTGTCACAAGGAAGTTAGACTGTGGAACACACCCACTAGTAAAGTATTTAATTACTTCATTGGCGACTGCTTTTGCAATACTTCAAGCAAATAAAGTATTTTATCTCCATAGTAAATTCTTTAGCTACTATATCACCTTTTGTTATAGAAGTCTTTAGATAATAAATCATGCATAATAATCTATTTAACTTGAATGCAAGGTCAATATATTTGCGAGAAAGAGAAAACGAGAAACACATAAATAATAACATACATGACAGGGTCTGTATAGCACGTTTAAGACCGAGCTGGGTAGAGTAGTAGTGACAGCACTAGACTTGCATTCAGGAGGTTCGGGTTTGAATTCCGGCGGGATCAGATGTGGCTGGGACTTTTTCCTACTGCCTCTCACCGAGAAACGGTAATTGCTGTACCGGGCCATCTTGATTGAGGTTTTTCATGGTTTCCGTGAATTGATTCCAGATAAATATCGAGATTGTTCCTTATTTGAGGCCATGGCCGATTACCTATCAAACTCCTAGTTCAAAAATTACCTACCTTATCCTAATTTCCTATAATTCCTTCATTACTATAGTATATTACATAAGTTGAAGTTTTAAAAAATGTAAAAAATTTCAGGAAGTGGTAAAATGGAAAATAGTAATGGTGCGAATGCAGCCTGTTATGACATAAAGTCGAGAAACGGACGTTAAACGCATTACTATTATTATCACAGCGCGTTTAAGTCCGGATAGCGGTGTCCCTACGACCTTATTGATTACAAGCGGCCCGGTCCGGTTGGCCCTTGTGCAAATTTAATATATATTGCCGGAGTCGTTGTAAATCTTCTTGGCTTTCGGGCTTATACGCCGTGGTCCATTAGTATTTCTACCTGACGTTTCGTCTACAACTGCAGTAGACATTATCAGAGACGATGTGGTAGCGGGCGAAGTAGTGTTCTTCTAGGGCTGCTCACAGATAAGTATGTTGAAGACTGCTGCTCCTTCTTCTTTTGTGCACAGTGAGTTTGTGCTCTCTACTCGGTCGTAGTTCGCTCTTCTCCGATTGATCGTTGAGCTTAGTAGTTTACTATGTATTAGTGCTGGTGTCCAGGTTTTACTTAGGCCTTCTTTTCGGTTGAAATACGCAAAATTTCAACCAAAAAGAAGAAGCCTTTATTTAAGTAAAACCAGGACACCTAATCGCTCGTTATTATCAATGTCACATCGCGTACATAACAATTACAATGTTGATACATAAACTACAGGTACTATTGTATTTTATATTTTTGTATTATTTGTATTTCCAATACAATAATAGGTATTTTTATTTGCCAATTATTCTCAAGACGTGTTGTATAGTGATTTTATAATAATTGTACCCATACGTGTTGCGTTCAGATTGCTCAGATTATACATCCGGCCTCGAATAAATATAATTCGACATATGTGTTCAACTTATTCTGTAACTTTCGTATATCCTTGGAAAGTGGAGCAGTAAGTACAAGGGTTTCATTCTATCGTATTTCTATAGGCGTGTTTGATATACCTACCTATTATGGCGATATTCTGTCTGCTCAAAGTTAAAATTAACACGGTTGTTAAAATTTCTGTCTCACTTTAGCTTACGTGATTACAAAAACGTGCTTGTTTGGAGACAATAGTGTCTCCTACTGAAAATGCAACCCGAAATACACAGTCGGGACTGCTAGTGACCTGGTGTTTACACTTTAGTCTAGAGTTGGGTAACTCAGATCTGGACCGGTTCAAAGAGCCGACTCCGACAGAAGATTCGTGAGAGCCGACTCACTTTTTTTGAGCCGACGTATCAACGGATCCGCATAACTCAGTGAAACACTTAACACACAGAAGCACATTTTACACATAATTTACATTTAATTTATTAAATTATTATTATCAGTGGACGATAGTAGTATTAAAAGATGATTCGAAAAGAAACTTGATGTACCGACTTGAATAATATAATTGCATAATACTATTACGACGGGTTTGAAACCTTCGAGCAACGGAAATTCAACGCCATTATGGATACACAAGCAAATATATTGCAATTTTAATAACTTGTTTTACTTTATGACATGAAATGCTAGAATATTATATTAACTGCCTTTATACCCGCGATTTTGCATCGCAACCTTATCTTAATCCCGTCGTAATTGGATACTGTAAGTTTGGGTAGCGAATTTAATAAAAATCATTCCGAAACCGTTCTGAAATAACACTAATACAGACAAAAAGATAAAAAATAAGTGGATTTTAGTTTTGCCGTCTAGATATCATTAAAAGACTTGCAATAAACTGCATAGTGTAATTTATTAAAGGTTCTCCGAATCGTTTCAAAATTGAAATGTAACCCTCTGGTAGTAATTAAAAAGTGTCCCTAAAATTTCAATAAAATCGGCCCGACAGAACCGTATTTATAAATTTTATGAAAACATTAGTTTGCAGATAGTGAATTATTTACTGAAAGGTGTAAATAATTTGGTATAGAGGTTGGATTGATAATAATATTGCAATTAAAAAAAATGTAATTTTAAGGGGTGTATTAAGGAGTCAAATTTTTTATTTTGCCCAAAAACCAACTTAAGTTCGCGTAATAAAGTCACACTGCCTGTATTGGCAAATACACTATATTGTTGGCAGGGTTTTGGCACTGCGACCCGGATTTTTATTATGCTTAAAATTGCTTCATTAAAACTTTATCGACATAGCCTCACTCGTTTTGTTCAGGTACATCATTATTACGTAGTTGCAGGAACTTCAACGACCTACCGATCGAATACGAGAAATTTCTTTTGCTAAATAAAAATTTGTACGGGCGAAATAAGTCCGGAAGGCTAGTCCATTATTAACAATTAGACACGTGACACATTTATTTGCTAAATTTATAAAATAGCGCTTGGAATAATAATTATGTTTCACATGTTGCGCTCTGACATCCGGTCCCGCTGTGTATAATTTAGCATTTTCGATTGCAATTTATATTGTAGAAATCTTCACATAAATATCAGTTATCTTTAACCTATATTTTCAGACTTTCCAATAAACATTTTTTTTTTCAATTGTTGATAAAAGTGACTAACTAAACATTTTCCCTCAACTTAACCCACTAATTTTCTCTTAATTTACCTACATTTCTGTATTTAGTGAAATATGATATACGAATGCATAAAGTTTTTAGATTAATTTTATTATAAACATTTGCATTTAAAAAGAAATGTATTTGCATATGCGCTTATGTTGTCAGAAAGTGTTAATTATGCTTTTAATAAAACAGCGACCGGACGGAATATTCTAATATATTAAGCGGTGAAGTTATCTTTCACACTTGACATGGTAATTTAGTATGCATACTTTACATTCTGAAAGAACAAGCAATAAATTAATGAAATGTACGAAACGTTATCTTTTAGAAAATAGAAAAATATATCCAAATCTCCTCAATTAAAGTAAATGTTTACCAGCTCTTCAATATGTCCCCTTTTACACCCGCTTTTTACGAATTGAAAGTAAGTGTGCATGTAAAATGCACTAACTCATGTTTCGGAATCTCTAATTTCTATGAAAAAACTCTTATTCAATTTTTGATGGTAATGCTTACAAAATAAACTAGAAATATGTATCATTCTTTATATATTAGTTTGAGCCAAGTTTGACAGTTTGTTTGATTTGAATAAGCGATTTAAAATCAGATAAAAACGAGAAAATTGGCATAAGATTTACGTACATTTGTGTAAAGAAAAAACAAATTTGAGAAAAATTATTGAGCAAACCAAATTTGCCAGTATTTTTAACATAAGTTTGTAAACAAAAATTTCAAAATGTTAATTTGTCTTCCCGTTGTTTCAAATCTCGTGACGTGCTGGCAAGAAATATTGACGAATATCACGTTTTTTTATTCATAAAATTTTCAAGCAGCAAACCAAATTTTGTAAAGCTTAATGCTTAATCACATCAGCTAATAAAAGCAATATTAATATGAACTTTGCTATCACAGTTCGAAATTTCTCGAAAAGGAAGTTCATTTACTATTCGAGAAAAAACTTTTCTCTCTAGAGCAGAGTTTCCTAAACTTTTTCGCCTACTAGCAAAATTATCGCGGACCCCCATTGATATAATTTTTTTTGGAAGTGTAAATGTAAAAGTATAACTATTAAATGTTTCATTTCTGTAGTGTGTAATTTAAATACATGTCACTGTTTGCCCGACGGCGTTCATACAATTCGACCGTCACCGGACGAGATCTATAGCTTTATCCACTTGCAAACTTTCGTTTCAGAATCACTGTTTGCCGGACGGCATTTATACAGTCCTGGCTCGCCGATCTAGTTGTATAGCTTTGCCCACTAATCAAAGATAAGTTCGCGGACCGAAGTTTGGAAAATGCTGTTCCAGAGAAAAAATCAAAACAATGTGCATAAAGATAAATATTTAAAATAATATATTATCTGGTCAGTTGTAAAATAGAAGTGTACCTACATCCCGTTGTTTATGAAGTATAAAAACAAGTATGATAGTTGTAAAATAATAATATGCTAATAGTAAATTACGGACAAAATTTAAATAAAATAGCGCATCACAATTTATAGTTCTTAAATAAAAAAATACAGTAAATCGAAGATAAAATGACATACTCTGTTATCTTACATAGCTCAACCACGATATAACAAACTTTATAATTCTTTTTTAATCATTAATTAAACCATTATCTGACAGTTGAAGATTTGAATAGAAAAAACTGCAGTGTACATAGTGATAGACAAAAATATTATCAGTATATATATATTATTTCGGTATTTGTAACGGGGCATTTGTGTGTTGTGTTTTATTTTATAAATTTTTCTAAATTTTCAGATATTTTCTATTATATTTATCCGTTTATCTTCAACGCGAGTCTCACTCTCAAACTGCTGAACCAATTTTGTTATATTTTAACATTAAGGGTACTTTTCATTCGGATATGTTCGATTTGAGATATAGTAGCACCTGTTAAAACTGGCATTAACGAAAGAGAATATTTGTATAAAATCGACGTTCACATTATTAGCTTTTAATAATAATTGTAAACAAATTAAAATTACTACTCAATAGATTTTATCATCAGACTAAATAATAGATTGTTAATTCGACAAGTCCGAATAATCTCTACCTACATTTTGTTATGGTTGTTCGGCTATAACTTTTCGAGAGGTTTTCTTAGGGATGTTTGGGGATTATATATATTATATATATTTCTTAAATCGATTTAGTCGTTTTTAATTGACTTCAAAAAAGGAGGTTGTTTATTACATAAGTATAATATCTCCAGCATTTGTGAACTAATTACTTTTCTATTTAATAGAGCATGCCTTTAAGGTAGCCGCACATTAGTCCTGCTTAAGTCGGTTCAGCAGGGTTAATTTTTTCTAGTTTTGTAATAAAATATTAAGAAAGAAGACGGTTAATAATGTGCAAACTACGTATTTCAACGTCACTGAAAAGTAAAAAATAAAAAACAAATAATTAGCCTTCTTCAAAAAATTTCACTAAAAAGCGTAAAATAATAAAATTTTGAGGTCGGCGTCAATTTAAAAAATTAGATATGTAGGTATACATACAATGTGATTAATTTGGCTCCGACCCCAAAGCTTTATTATTTTACATTTTTTGGTAGCCTTTCTTGAAGGAGGTTAAATTTGAAAATATTTTTTTTTATTAATAAACACAGCAATCCATTAAAAAAATGTTATTCAAACTAAATTAAAAAAATGCAAAGTAATTATCTAAGAATTGTATAACAGCTTCGGTGAAGAGGATTACATGATTTAAGCAACAATGTTTGAAGAGGAAAAAATCTTATAAGTTTAAGTACAGCGGCAGTATTTTGACGCACTTGACCGGTCAAACACACTTCCTTTTTTGCATAAATTAAAAATCAAGTGCAGTGTGACTATAAGTACATACACTTATAAAAGTGATACATCGCAGCTCATCAGCATAATCTACGGTCGGTATTTGTGGTAATAATTATATAGGTACGTGCCTGTACTATAGTCTTTCAAGAGTAACTGTTAATACCATGCAATTTTGCATTTCTTATGAAACACCGAACGATCTGCCCTTATTCGATTCGCACACAAACTGCGACACTACTTGTACACTTGCACACGGGTTTAAAATTATTCTTCTTTGGCGTGATAAAAAACGAATTTTTAATTTACATACATGCAAATAATTTATTGAAATAAATTCTTCCAAAAGTTTAAGAATAATACAGAAAATTAACCCCAAATTATGAAAACACTTTAAAAATTTTATTTTGGTTTTTCCCACTGGATGACACTTAAAACAGTTACTGGTTGTAATCAAATATTATAATCGTCTATTATATTATATAGTTTCCAGATGTCAGAAAGTGCAATGATTTGGTCCATCTGTCATTTCAATCTGGGTCTCTTATGACTTATTTTATAGTGATCTAACCCATAAACATTAAACAATGATGCAAAACTTCTTGGTTTCCGGGCTAGTACGCCGTGGTCCTTCTCGGCTGCTCACAAGCAAGTGTCTTTGAGTCTTGAGACACTTGCTTGTGAGCAGCCGAGAAGGACACTTCGCCCGCTACCACATCGCCTTTGATAATGTCTACCACAGTTGTAGACGAAACGTTAGGTAGAAATACCAATGGACCACGGCGTACAAGTCCGGAAACCAAGAAGTTTTGCAACAACGCCAGCCGTGAAAGCCTATTGGATTAAACAATGATATTCACTAGAAATTTAAGGTAGTGAATTCTGATAGGTTTTCATCAAAACTGCGACATTTATGTAAGCAAATCTGTGGGTAAAATTGGCATTCACAAGCGAAGCAGCGGTCAAAAGCTATAATATCTATAACGCATGCGAAGCCGCGGGCTCAAGCTAGTCAGTTATAAAGTTTTTATGACTCTGATTATAGCTTTGTACGGTGTACACTAGGGATGTCGAAAAAATATCGATATTTTTTATTTGATATATCGATACTTTTGGACGATGGTTAATATTTCGATATATCGATATAAAATTCCGAGCATCGAAACCGATATTTTTTTCCAGTAGCAACACTTGTATGTACTACCGTGACTGACTATGGGCGTTTAATTTTTCCGAAAATATCGAAAACTCCTCTGAAAAAGAAACATGTGTTTTTTGGAACATATACTTTTAAATGCGTTCCAAAAACAACAGTGAATAAAGCACTTGTAAAACACGTTTCTTTTTCACCGGAATTTTCGATATTTTCGGAATAATAAACAGTCAAAATAGCTATTCATGCAATATTTCATTTCACTTCTACAACATCTAGAATATTTTTAATTATTTCGATTTACACCCTCAATTCATGATGTACCAACAATTTTCTGTCGAACATATCACCTCTGGCACACATGCCATAGGTTCGCCATCCCTGACCTTATGAATTAAAATTATCTGCTCCTAAACGTTTGATTAATAAACAAGAAAAAAATTTATCGTTTTTTTGATTTCAAATAATTATTTATTACTTGGTTTATTACAAATAATGTCCGTTAGTCGCTATTTGAGATTATATTAAGCTAACCAATATACATACTAAATTTCTTCGAGTGCCAATGTTCTCTTTCAAACTGTACCGATATATCGATATTTTTAAAAATATATATCGGTGTCGATATCGATAGTTGAAAAAAACATCGATACGATATATATCGATACTTTTTAGCACTTCTGACATCCCTAGAGTACAAAGCAAAGACCCCGTGAGAATAGTATTCGGTGCTTCAGCTCTAATTAATCAACAACTCCAGAGGTCCACAGATTAACAGTTCTGATAACAAGACGTGTTATATAACGTTGATGCTAAAGCGTTGATGTTCAGATTCATATCGGAATCGTATTCAACAGTTGTTTTTAATTACCCGAGCTTATATGTACAGTTTTTTTTTTCTTTTTTTAAACAGTACTTATTCTGAGAACAGTGCGTCGTAATATTATCATAATATTCTTATCGAGTTTGCTATCTTTTTAAAATCTAGAGTCGTATAATGCGTGGGCACAGCTTTGAATTCACCGTGCTACTAAAAACATTTAAAATATAGATAATAGGTACGTAAGAAGTCAAAATTAATAATATTTCAACCGTTTTTATTGTTACTGTAAATACAATAACGGAAATTTTAACATAATAAAAATGTCATCAGATGAACGGGTTATGTTATGCAAATTACACTATTAACAGCATGAATTTTCTATGTCAATAATTGGTTTTTGCAAGCTTATATGTCGGTCAGTTAGTTTGGCTCAAATCTTGCAATCAAATTTTGACTGGTTCTAATTAAGCTAGAGCTATGAAATTTTGCACACGGTATGTGTCCAGTAACGATGTAATACAGTAATCTAAATCCGATGACGGATTATCTAATTCTTGACAACTCCTTCGGATCTAATGAAAAGGTTTGACGAATAGAATACTTTAAGTTATCTGACGTCATTCTAAACACAATATGGTAGACGCCCTAAGATGGCGGATTAATTTTTTTCCCCATTATGAGAAATGAATTTGTTACGACGTAACTAAACATTTAAAAATAAAATTTCAGAAAAAAAACTTTTTAAAGAGAAGTTTTTATTGCAGTGTACTACCGAGCTGGGTAGAGTAGTGGTACAGCACTAGACTCGCATTCGGGAGGTCCGGGTTCGATTCCCGGCGGGGGCAGATGTGGCTGGGACTTTTTCCTACTGCCTCTCGTCGAGAAGCGGTAATTCTTGTACCGGCCATCTTGATTGAGGTTTTCCATGGTTTCCCTCAATTAATTCCAGATAAATATCGAGGTGGTTCCTTATTTGAGGCCATGGCCGATTACCTATCAAACTTCTAGTTCAAAAATTACCTACCTTATCCTAATTTCCTGTAATTCCTTCATTCGCCCATTGCTATTATATAAGTTGCAGTTTAAGAAATGTAGAAAAAAACGGGAAGTGGTAAAATGAAAAATAGTAATGGTGCGAATGGCGTCTGTTATGACATAAAGTCGAGAAACGGACGTTAAACGCATTATTATTATTATTATTATTATTATTGCAGTGTACTAGAAGACCGCACACACTTGTCAAGCATGGATCAGCACTACCAGCACAGCACAAACCTGCGACCTGCACGATGTCGCACACTAGACCAATATATAAATCAGCACAAACCTGTCGTGGCCCACGCTTTTATAATTATGAACCTAAATAAATTATTAAAAAAATATGATTTCCTTTTTAGTATACTGCGCTTGTTTTTAAAAAGTTTTTTTTCCCAACATTTTTTAACATTTTGCGTCGGAAAACAGTTTTATGATTTCCAAAAATGTACTGACACTTATTTGTAAAATGGTCAAAAAGACGCGGATGAGAAAATTGCAGTGAAAAATATGAGTGAATGTAGGATTTTATAAACCTGAACTCTTGTAAAGAATTACAGAACGGTAGTCAAAATTGAAAAACTATCAGATTTAGTGGGAAACCAATCGATTGTAAATTGAAACCACTATTTGTGGCCTGCAACTCTGATTTAAATTCGCATGCTAATGTTTTATAATCAGTTCCTGAATCATCTAAAAGCATGCATAAATACAAAGATTGAGATAACACCTAATTTAAGACATAGAACAAAAAAATTACATAAATAAAATCGATGAGAACAATCATCGTAAATTATGACCAAAGCTGTAATTTAAATAAATTATTAACACTCATCACACTATTTTTACCATCTGAATAAACTGTACCGTGCGTTCAAAAAAATCCTCTCTTATATCACTATAATTCGCAAAAAATATTGGTAAAATCTAAGGGAATACTCCCATGTCTGCCTTTGCCATCGCTTATACTTTTGTTTTTGTATGCGATCAATACATAATAACATAGTTCCCAGAGAAAATGATATTTTGAATAAAAGTATCAGGTTTATACTAAAATGTTTTAAATAAATATTAAATTAAAATAAAAAAGTAGGTCCGTGTATTTATGTTAGAGTTGGGTAACTCAGATCTGAACCCGTTCAAAGAGCCAACTCCGACAGAAGATCCGTGAAAGCCGACTCACTTTTTTTGAGCCGACGGATCAACGGATCCGCATGACTCAGTGAAACACTTAACACACAGAAGCACATTTTACACATTTTACACTTCTTGCTTTAATGCATCTGTCAGCTCAAATGACTCATGCATCACATGTTTGGCTATGCATTCTTGATTCCATGCAGGTCGTGATATGATTGACTGAACTAGGTAACTCAGTGGCAGACTGCAGTAACATATTCAGAACTTGGCTCTTTTTGAACCGGTTCAGTGAGCCGGCTCACATACGGGATCCAGATGTAAAGATGCAAATCACTAAAAAGACCCGTTTTTCCCATCTCTAATTTATGTACGTGCGTTTGAAGTTCTAATTCTTTGACGTGATCAAAAACTAATTTTAATATATACATGCAAATAATTAATTTATATAAATAAAATTTTCAAAAAGTTTAAGGATAATATAAAAAATAAACCTCAAATATTTGTAAACAGTTACAATGCTAGTTTAGTTTTTACTTTTAAAATCAATCCTATCAGTAATAAAAAATAGGAAGTATAATTTCAGAACTCACGGTACGTTTATCTGTAACATAATAATTTGCATTGAGATTTGTTTGTGTTTACAAAGGCTTCGATTACATAAAGTACAATTATTATATTTCTACAAAAATCATAAATCATACAATTTAAGCAATCAATGATACAAAACTATCTAAAAATTGAGAGAGATTTAAGAATACAGACGCTCAACTACTGGAGTCAAACGGTAATTTGTTTTTGTGTCATGTTTCCTGATATTATATAATATTGATTTCAGTCAAATAAAAGATCACCCATCAACTGATTACTAAATTCAACTACATAGTATACATTGCATGGATTAAAATTATTTTTCCCAATATTCAATTTTATCTAAGATAAAAACAATTTACCATAAAAAAAAACATTTGATTCATTTGTACAACAGACCGAGAAAGGTCACCGTGATAAAAAGCAAAGCAACTGAATAAAAGAAATATCTCAAATATAGACAATAATGGCATGGAATTAAGTACTATGCATAGAAAAACAATCGTGGGTAACACCTGGGGCATCAAAAAGCAAATTAAAATAAGGACATTGAAAGTTAATGCGTAGGATGCGATCAGCTATTTATACAAATATCATACCATCTGATATTATGAATATTATTAATAGGCATATATGTATCTGTTAAGCTTAAAATATTTATATTGAACACTTTCTGTGATATTTTCACACGCTTGCTGCGCTGGTAAGAAAACTAACAAAGTTCAAGATTTGCATATCGTCATTATGATGACTTCTTGTATCTTATTTATTTGTCATTAGATCTTCAATGGGTGCATTTGACACGACCTTGTTAATCTGGGATTATTACCTACTGTAATAAAAAAAATGCATTTAAATTTTATGGGAATATATGCCATGCAAGAGAAAAAGAACAAGGCGTATTGCTGGAGTAAGTCTACAAAAGAGCCGACAAAATTCTAATTTTTTTTCATATATAATTAAGCTTATATGGCGTCGTCACCCCCATAATCCCACTTTCTAGATTTTTTATGGGATCATAGTTAAGTTCGGAAATGTGTCAGATTTATTGGATTATTGCTCGATACCTGATACGACTTTCAGGTTTAAATCTAGATTTAAGGCTGTCGGAACGCCCTGAATTTAAGCCAAAAATAGACCTTCGGCTGTCAACTGATTATAGACTTATTCGTCAACATTCTGCAAAAATTCTTTCTCTATAAGAAAGATAAAGGACAAATCTAGGTCTCTAATGGACTACTTTTGTAATTTATGTACGATTTACTAGAAAAAAGTTGGCATTAATTGTGTTAAAAAAACACGCGTTTTCAATGTCACACTACAACCTTATTCGTACTTATTTCACAACACTGTTCCATTACAAACCTAAAGTGACTCTTCCTTTTTCGGAAAAGTTTTTTAAATCTTCAAAATATTTCTAAAAAATAGAGTAATCAATTGACAGCGGCACCCTTGCATCTTTTATCCTCGTAGTTGGCACCAGCCAAAAATTGAAACGTGCGAATGATTTGAGCGAGACAGAGTTAAAGAAGGTCACACCCACAATATGTTTTTTGCCTACCTCGCCCCTTACCGCTGGGTCTCAGCACAAACAAAATTCAGAGCGTTCCGACAGCCTTAACGCCGCACGTCATTCCAGAAACTAAGAAAATATAAAAATTAGAATTTTTTGGAAAATATATTCTTTTTTATTAGGGTTTCATACCCAAAGTTAGACCCCATATTGTTTAAATTAATCAGTTGTAACGAAATCGGTCAACTAGGTTACAATAATATAATTACACAAATGCAATACACTTCTGTTTAAATAACGGTTAAAAACTTTGAACAGAACAAAATTCACAGATAAAATTTTTTAGCACTTTTCTCAGCAGGATTTGGGTAATTAGAGCATTGAGTTTTAAGTGTCTTTTGTCTGTTGCAATTACGAAACTAAATGGATCATTAAATTGTTCTCAAGACAATTATCTCCGACACTGGATGGAATTAATACAATATTGACAAGAATTTATTTCAAGATATCAATGTCATGGGTTATTTTTTCACATATTATTCCCATAGTTAAGTACAAGGATTTGGTGTTAACAGTTTTACAAGCAATTAAACACCAATCAGTGCCTTTTTCTCAGCATCAAATGATACTATTTTTACAGTTTTGATTAGTTCCGGTGTCTGTTAAAAATTTAAATAATGAAAAAATAAGCTATAACTACAACTACATCTTTAAACACTAAAAACAGATATTTAGAGTGGCCTTTAAACATTGGAAATTAGTGTAGTAACCCATTTGACAGATGAGACAAGCCCACAGTTAAATCAAAACCATTCTTAAATATGTTTTAGCCTTTTGCTTGGTATAATTTTTTCGTGTCAATTTATTTTTTTACTGCATAGTATCTTGGACGACAAGTAAATAATTTAGTTCACAATAAAATATTTTATCCCTGCTTATATCACAAATGGTTTAAAAAAATAAGGAACTTGTATTTTTTATAGATTTTACTGTTCATTCGTCTCATAAAATATGATTATGACGCAACCAAAAATTCTGAGATATTATGTAACTAAATAGTTTTAAATTATGAATAATAAACGAATTAAATCAATTTCTATAAACATTTCGAAGCTACAAATTTTTAATCGAAATGTTTTTAAAGCAGCTAACAGAAAATTTCAAACGTTAAAAATGATCAATTTTTCTGTTATAATACTTAGATAAACCGTATTTCCATAACTTTTATTAGACAGCCTGTTTATACTGGTATCACTTGAATCAATTTTATTAAATTTGATAATAAGGGCTGTGATATATGAAAAGTATTTGACCCTTCTGAAAAAATGTCTACAGGCGTCCATGCTTGCCTGTATATTATGATCACTGAGATAAATCATAGGTAGATAGTTGATACGCTTGTCTGAGCGTAAAAAAATATTTTCACTGAAGGAATATAGAATAATTCAAGTTGTCGGCACATCTGTGTATATGTCGGCAATGTAGCAATCATCACTACATAGTAGGAATGAAGGAATATTCGAATTCAGTGGGGTAAATGTTTTAAAAACATAAAATAGCTTTTTTTGATATGGAAAGTATGTAGTGATGTAGATTGTTGAACAACCAGTTAATTAGTCCGTTAAATATCCAGTTAAATACTAAACTTACCAAACATTAGTAAATATTGGAGTTACTTGTGATATTTAAGTTATCTGGTAAGCCTTAAGGCCCCAGTACACAGTGGTCTGTAGTGGGCCATTGTAGACCACCGCCATTGTGTACACGGGGTAATGGTCTGTAGTGGCGGACAATAATTGTCCGCCACTACAGACCAAACCGACAAAAACCGACAACAAATGGATTGCGCACCACGATTCACAATTATTGTGAATCGTGGTGCGCAATCCATTTGTTGTCGGTTTTTTTGACACACTTCAAAGAAATCGTGGCGTGGCGTGGCCTGTGGTGTTCACACAGTCGCCCATTGTTTAGAGAGGCACCTACTTTTTTTGTTGCGTGCTATACTATTTAAATTTTTAATCGCCCAAAATGTCAGTATCCTGGAGCAAGGAAGAGACTTTTAGGTTTATAATACTATAATAGTTGTAAACCGTATATAAATAAATAGCCGCGGCCGTAATTACTTCCACGTCCATCGCAAGTGCTTCGCCAGGCAGAAATGAGCCATGGGCCATTGTGTGAACACCAAGTGATAGTGGCCTACAGTTGCACATTGCAAAGCATGGCCCACTACAGACCTCTGTGTACTGGGGTCTTTAGACATAGTTTAAAACACTATTTTTATCATAAGATACCGGCATAGTTTGAAGATCACTGGTTTATCTATTTTGCACTGGTAATGGCCGACCTTCTAAAAAACATACGCTTTGAAAGCTTATCCACTATCCATCCCTAAAGTAGAGATCAGTGATTATGATTATTTTAGATTTCGTTTCTATGAAATCATGCATAACTAATCTAATGGATTTCGACAGACAATTTTAAAATCATCGTGAAATCGCGAACTGAGCTATGATCTGTGTTATATTTTTACAAAGCATTTTAGTTAACTGTTATTTTTAACGGAATCGCACGTTTAACATTTCATCTTCGATATAATTCCTCTAATTTTTATTTGACCTCTTTTTAACCTTTCTTGTTTAATACTATTCCCAAATACTAAATGTGAACTCGTTCAGAACAGTTACGTATTCTTTTGTTATTATCATATTACACATTGTTAGGAAAGGGCTATCGGAAATTATGGAAAAGTGAACGAAAACCAATTTCTCTTTTTTAGATGTCACGATAAAATAAATAAAAACTATTTGGTAGAATAATAGTTGTACATAATATGATAATTTAAGGAATAGAAATTAACTCTTCAATTCCCATGTCCAAGTTAATAAAGATTTTTGGTTTCTTTTTAAATAAAATACCTTATGTACATTTGGTTATGACAAGAAAAAATATAAATAAAAAATAAACTACCACAATTTTCTTTTATGGAGGTGTCACCTACATGTGACACTGGGCGTTGTGAAATCAGGACTTTGAAGCAGACACAGATTGTTTCTTATTGTTACGGTAAGAATAAAACCTTAGAATTTATAATGATATTTATTTATATTTAGATATATCAGTTTCTTTATAATAAAAATAGTTTATCTGAAAGAAACAAAACACTTATCTATTCTAATATCATAAAGCTGAAGGGTTTGTTTGTTTGTTTGGTTGTATGAGCGCGGTAATCTCAGGAAATACTGGTTTGAATTGAAAAATTATTTTTTGTTGGATAGTCCATTTATCGAGGAAGGCTATAGGCTACATAATATCAAGCTATGACCAGTAGGAACGGGGCATCAATGAAAAATGTTGCAAAAACGGGAAAAATTATTCCTTCTGAGAGCTTCCGTTGCGGCATAAACGGTTATTATAGTGCCCAGTGTCACCCGTAGGTGACACGGCATATTTCCAACGTCGTAAAAAACGTGTTCAAAGTTATTTTTACCAATAAAAAAATTTGTGCAATAGCTTATTTATTTATTTATTACACGCAATAAGAAAAAATAACAATAGTTACGATTTAGCCATTTTTATTTCACTTTTTATCGCAAGAGATTACACAAACACAGACTGCTCGAATTTCGCGCGAAACATCTGATTATATTTGACAGATGACATTTGGCTAGTGTTGTTAGAAAAAAAATTATAATAGTTTTACTTATTGGCTTTGCAACAATGGTAGTGAAATTAAATAATAAAATCTCCGTGTGGTAGAAAAAAAAATATTAAACTTCTGTCACCTACAAGTGACACTGGGAATTGAAGGGTTAAACACAATGTCCCATTCGTCATAATTTAACCCATTACGACACTAGGGTATAAATCTACTATTATTTCTGAATTGAAATGTTGTGTTTTGTGCACAGTAGACAGCAAATTTTGAAAAAGCTGCCTAGATCTTGTAATTCTTATTAATAGCACGCATCAACAGTTGTTTTCTTAAATATATAGATATTTATTTTAATAAAGATTGAAAGTAAGCAAAAGGTTATCATGTTTCTTAGTAGTGTGATTGCATATTATTATGTTCGATGCTCACTTATTAAATTAAGAAGCAGCTACTTCAGTATTTACGGAACCGGAAAATAAACATGAGCCATAATCATTGATTCGTTTAGTAATCTAATAAACTATGTTAATCGTCAAATAAAAATACTTTTCCTCGATGGAGAAATTTCAGATTCAAGAAGCATAACGAAATATTTCAACTGCAAGAAAGGTGCATAATAATAATTATAATCAGGGTCGACCCACGTACCAAAATTTGATAATTTCGAAAAGCGCATATTATTCTTCATAATAATGGCAACAAACTTTTTGAGGTTATACTTCTTTAAGCGCTTTGAAAGTAAAATGTTAATAAGCAGCGGAAGTTGCGCGCGCATAGATAAAGAAAATTCGACAGTATGAACCTAGCCATAAGAGGCTCAGAGTGAAATCTCGCTTGTGATTCGCACGGTAGACTAGAGATGGGAAAAACGGGTCTTTTTAGTGATCTGCATCTTTGCATCTGGATCCCGTATGTGAGCCGGCTCACTGAACCGGTTCAAAAAGAGCCGAGTTCTGAATATGTTACTGCAGTCTGCCACTGAGTTACCTAGTTCAGTCAATCATATCACGACCTGTATAGAATCAATAATGGCATAGCTAAACATGTGATGCTTGAGTCATTTGAGCTGACAGATGCATCAAAGCAAGAACTGAGACGTAAGTGTAAAATGTGCTTCTGTGTGTTAAGTGTTTCACTGAGTTATGCGGATCCGTTGATCCGTCGGCTAAAAAAAAAGTGAGTCGGCTCTCACGGATCTTCTGTCAGAGTCGGCTCTTTGAACCGGTTCAGATCTGAGTTACCCAACTCTACAGTAGACCTAACACAGTCGGTAGCGGCATATTCTATGCGTCCAAAAATTCATTAAAAGATACACATTTATCGAAATTTTGGCATTAGGTATAGAAAAATCTTCAAAAAATTTATAGTGTAGATTATAACAAAAAAATAAAATATGGGACGGCCCCATTGTATCGAATTAAATTCGATTTAGAACAGATGCAACATGGCTGATGTTACAGTTAATATAATCAGTTAATTATAGCCATTATTGGTGTTATTATGTTTCTGTTGTGTTAAATATTTGTCTCGCTTAAGTATCGTAATATTCAACTTCGTAGAAAGTGAAAATAATTTTAATGTACTATCATATCGGAACCGGTGTCAGAATCCGGATTTTTAATGGGAATTTATTGAAATGCCACAAATGCGGATACAAACGTCAAATACATAATAATTTAAAAAAAGATCCTTCAAATCATTAGGCACGGTGTTACAAAAATACTTTTTTAATTTATTTTTAAAATGTTCTGTTTTCTTCCAAATTTATATTTCATTAGGAGGTGTGTTAAAAATTTTAATTCCCATATAGGTACTTAGGACTTCTCTCAAAAAAAGTTGTTTTATGTTTTAACACAATATCATTCCTGCGGGTGTTATACGATTTGGATGCGTTGTTCTTTTCAATGAAATATCCATTAGAATGCATAACTGTGAGCTAGAGATGGGAAAAACGGGTCTTTTTAGTGATCTGCATCTTTGCATCGTTGAACCGATTCAAAAAGAGCCGAGTTCTGAATATGTTACTGCAGTCTGCCACTGAGTTACATAGTTCAGTCAATCATATCACGACCTGTATAGAATCAAGAATGCATAGCCAAACGTGATGCATGAGTCATTTGAGCTAACAGATGCATCAAAGCAAGCACTGATACGTACATGTAAAATGTGCTTGTGTGTGTTAAGTGTTTCACTGAGTTATGCGGATCCGTTGATCCGTCGGCTCAAAAAAAAGTGTGTCGGCTCTCACGAATCTTCTGTCGGAGTCGGCTCTTTGAACCGGTTCAGATCTGAGTTACCCAACTCTACTGTGAGCAGGTCAAATGCAAAAATCCCGTAAAAAGTTAGTAGCTTGTTTTCTTTGAATATGTTTCAACACGAGTCTCTAGACTTTAAATTATAACAACCTTGATATTCACGTTTGTGATAAAATATTACAGCATATCTTTTTCATTATATTTTTATTATTAAACAGTGAAAGTATTTTTCAAATCTTTTCAGATTACATGATCATAGTACAGACTAGTAGAAATGACAATCTACTTACAGATTGCGTATACAAGCTCTGTAAGTGTATTAACATTACTTTTTACTGAGTTATCAGATTGCAAGACCTTTTTAGCTGCGAGAAATAACGAACCAGTCGTTCGAACAACGGAAATGGGCGTGCCGAACGCGAAATGAACGCAGTTCACTTTTGTTGTCAGGGCAAGTTTTTTTTTTTTAATCAAATCGAATGAAACCTATTAGCGCAATGTTGAATGATCAATTATCTTCTAAGCATACATGCTCTTCCAATAATAAACTACATATTTTTGATTTCTTATGCCAATACGCCCGTTAGAACATGACACGACCACATTCCTTCATTTCAATAATAGTTATAATTGATATTTCTGCACTTTCTATGAACTATCATTTTTAATTACTTTGCAAAGGTAACAAATGCTTTTATTTTACCTGTACATTAAAGGAAATGCGTACTAACTGTAAATTAAATTTTTTTAGCAGAGTGATAAATCGGGCCCGTTTGGTTATCAATTCTGGCAGCGGCCACTTGGCCGATATAATTTTCTCGACTTAAGGTAGTTGTCGTGGTACAATATTGTGAAAAATTTATAGATTATACGCGCCACAAAAGTATACTAGCTTGTAGTTAAGTGATCCATAATTTGTACGCAAGACTGTACCCATATAGTATTCATATGCATGTATACTTTTCTATAAATTGTTGAACTTTAAACCGTTATTTATAAATAACTAGACGGTCAAAAATGTTTTCTTATTTTTTTTTAAACTCATAACAAATGCATTGAAAGACTGTCAGTTTTTGGAAAGTTTCTGACAGTTAGTTCTTTTTTTGTAAATAAGAAACTGGTTCAGAACTACACAGATCGTATACAATCAATGTTAATTATCCAATTTTTAATTGAATTTATCTTGGATTATATACGGTCGATCGACTTCAAATTTTCAGGATAATTGTATTATCATGTCCTTAATAAGTATACAAAAATTAAGAATTTTCTGACGGCGTGCCTTAACCACGACAAGTACCTTAATGAACATAAAATTAAGACACCAAAGAAACACAATCCAAAAGCAGAACCAAAATTTTTCATTAATAAAACAAATTACAGCCAAAGAACATCGAGTGACAACTTTTGCGCCACCCTGTATAGTAGGTACGAATGTGTTCTTTTAAGATAACAGTACCCACTATTATAATATATTCAATATTTAAACCGTGATCAAATTATGAATTTAATATAAGTTCAGTTAATAAATCAGCCACATAATAACATGTTGATTTCATCAAGTGTAACATGTTAATTGTGTACGGATACTTCTCTGTAAAGCCAATTGGTGTTATTAAGCTGTCAGAGTTTTTTTATCAAAAGCATATTCAGTTTGAATTATACAAATAATTCAACTAAAAGAATAAAATAATTTTAATCGTTGCTAATTTATCACACTAACAGCTTCTTTAAAATCCTTAAACAGGTATATCTAATTTTATAATGACACGCTTCAGGCTGAAACCACACCGAAAGAAAGAAAACTGGTTAAGAGAGATCTAGCTCCTTCCGAACATATTTTTGTTGCGAAGATTGTTTTTCGATTATGACTATTATGAGCCAAATTAAAACACAAAATTAATTCATGTTACACAACACCTTCTGAATACGCTTTTCAATGTTTTTAAAACGTATCCTGTAGCGCGCCTTCTAAGTCCAAGCACATGGTCGGGAGATAGTGAATGAATATTTCTTTTTTCTTTATTCGTGTTGACTGCATTTAAATATCTAAGGCGTAGTCAATTATATTATTAACGAGCTTTGACTTTATTGTAAACGACCGCAGCGAGATTAACAGAGACACTAGACAAAATAGAAATTATACATAACTAGTACACCCCGTGCAAGATTAACCAAATTATACCAAATTGTCAGACGACATTCGATTTCGAGACTAATCTAACACTAGAATTTTTTCTTGGATCTCGAAATATCTACTTACGCAAATTCCAAATTGTGAAAACGTCTTACCTGGAAAAATAGAAAAAAATCATTAAAATTTGAATATTACTTATTAGTCGCTTGATCCAACACATTAAGTAAAAAATAATATATTCTAATTTTATAAATCTCAGATCATTAGAAAATATATAGACCATAAAGAGGCAAGTTATGATTTGCTATGAATCAACACAAAGAAAATACACAACAATAATAAGTAATTAACGACGAATATCGTATTTGTAACACAATAGTCTTATTTACACTAATATGTTACATAAAATAAGTAACAAAGTACGTTACTGACAGTATCTGCAATAAACAGTATTTCGCGTAACTTTGTGCCTCGTTATAAAATAGTAATATTTAATATAGATTATAGGATGATTTATAATGTTATTGCAAAGCTAATTTAGGGTATTAATTGGCCTCCGACAGCCACGAACAACACACACGGCTTAATAAAAATTACATAACTGGTGAGGGTTTAATACATTTTTCAATATTTAAATTCAAAATAAGCGATGTTACATGGCTTCGCTTTGCTTTTTTACTCATCATTACTTCTCTTAAGGCCCCAGTACACAGTGGTCTGTAGTGGGCCATGCTTTGTAATGTGTAACTGTAGGCCACTATCACTTGGTGTTCACACAATGGCCCATGGCTCATTTCTGCCTGGCGAAGCACTTGCGATGAACGTGGAAGTAATTACGGCTGCGGCTATTTATTTATATACTATTTACAAGTATTATAGTATTATAAACCTAAAAGTCTCTTCATTGCTCCAGGATACTGACATTTTAGGCGATTAAAAATTTAAATAGTATAGCACGCAACAAAAAAAGTAGGTACCTGTCCAAACAATGGGCGACTGTGTGAACACCACAGGCCACGCCACGCCACGATTCCTTTGAAGTGTGTCAAAAAAACCGACAACAAATGGATTGCGCACCACGATTCACAATTGTCCGCCACTACAGACCATTACCCCCTGTACACAATGGCGATGGTCTACAATGGCCCACTACAGGCCACTGTGTACTGGGACCTTTAGAACCTGGAAACCGAAGGTCTGTAATAGATGAACGATAAAAACGTCATAGATTAGTGACATCGCCACGAGCTCTGCAATTTATAGTTATATGGTTTATACTGTTTCCTCTAATTACATGTACGCAAATCAAATCTCAAGAATTGTTAAAAACAATACGATATTATGCCATATATCAAATCATACACTAGATAATCTATGGCACGCATAAAAACTACTAATTAACTTATCTACTTGAAATGTAATTAAAATAAATGTGATTTTAATTACATCCACATCATTCAAAGTATGAAAGTAGATTATGCATGGGATGGTAATTGACAAAGTGTTGGATATTATGTTCAAGCATTACACAAAATTATGTAATGTTTTCTAATTGAAGAAATATAATTGCATACTGTCTTCAAAAATTCTTTAAAAGTCTTCAAAATATTTTATGTGAAATAGCAGGAGAAAAGTCTTGAAAAAGCAAGGATGGTGGTATGGAAAACTTGGAATCAAAGACGTTAGAGTAAAAAATTGCAGGAAGAAAATACGGAATCGTAATCGTCGAAGCTTAAAACTTTAAAGTATAGCTACAGAGAACCTGAAACAGTTAAATTATAACTTCTCATAAAGATTACCTATAACAATAATAAAAGGGAAGACATCAAGATTTGCTTTATACAAAAAAGTTAAGTAAAGCAATAAGGGGACGAATAAAGGTTCACCCACTGAATCGGATTGACACGGGTAATGGCTAGTAATAAATATTGTGATATTTGCTATTTGTTTATATGGTTACATAATGTGGTTTCACTTGTAAAAAATAACCAAAGTATACTTGTTAGTTGTTAGTTACCTAATTTCTTCTTCAGAAATTTTCAGAACAAAAGAAGAGTTGATTTCTTTTTCCCAATGTATCTCAAACTATGAAGTTTAGAATTTTTTGACCTCTAAAAGATAAACAAGATAATAAACCGATATTATGACAGAAAAAGCAACGTTACAGAGCATATCTCTTCTGTGCATGTGGCGATTTTACCCAAAAACAACATGGCTTTTAATATTTATATGTCAAACATTTTTCACTCTGGTCAGTTGTTTGACCTGTATTGTGCTCACAGACGGACAGATTTTTTTAAAAATATGTTTTTTTAGGATTCAGGGGACCTCAAAAAGAAAAAAATGCAATTGTTTACCAAGTGAATTTCGATCTTAATTAATACCATCCTCTCACCAGTGAAGTTGGATTTAGAGTTGGCTAACTCAGATCTGAACCGGTTCAAAGAGCCGACTCCGACAGAAGATCCGTGAGAGCCGACTCACTTTTTTTTGAGCCGACGGATCAATGGATCCGCATAACTCAGTGAAACACTTAACACACAGAAGCACATTTTACACTTACGTATCAGTTCTTGCTTTGATGCATCTGTCAGCTCAAATGACTCATGCATCACATGTTTGGCTATGCATTCTTGATTCTATACAGGTCGTGATATGATTGACTGAACAAGGTAACTCAGTGGCAGACTGCAGTAACATATTCAGAACTCGGCTCTTTTTGAATCGGTTCAGTGAGCCGGCTCACATACGGGATCCAGATGCAAAGATGCAGATCACTAAAAAGACCCGTTTTTCCCATTTCTAATTTACCCTATGTTGTGCATACTTATATAGGTTCGTTTAGAGTGTTCATCATCGAGCATTAAATCTGAAAGATGAAGTCGCAATACGACATAACGTATGTCATAGGTAGAATCATTAAATGTTATAGTATTATTATGATGGCAGTTTGTATATGAAATTCAGTAATGAGCAAGTTACCGCTATTTACAGATTCCGTTAGCAATAAATTTCACCACAGAAGAATATTAAAAAAATATTAAATGCATCAACGATAATTATAAAGTAGGTATGATGTATATATTTGTGTATTTATTAGGAATAATGTAAAGTCAAAAGACCACCAAAGTTTATTTAAAATTACAGGCTTTACTTTTAAATAGCGTACATTGAAAACATGTTTGCAAATCTTAATGTTTGTGATTCAAGGAAGTATATAATTAAAATACAGTAATATTGAAATATGAGACAAAACAATCTGTTAACTAATAATTTTGTCAATAATTTTTATACTTTTCGAACCACACACGAGCTGTTCTACGTAAAAAAATGTCTATATAAGCAAACCATTTGAAAATGGCTCATAAAAATAGACTTTAATTCCAAATTATTCGATTTTAAATAGTGCTATAATGTCAGAACCGGAACAAATAATTTAAGAAATAAAAGTTTTGCATTTAATCAATACCAATATAATATATATTCCAATTATAATAAGACTGTATGTATTTTCCTTTTCTTGCGAGTTTTTTAGATATTTATCTGGAATTAATTGAGGGAAACCATGGAAAACCTCAATCAAGATGGCTGGTACAGGAATTACCGTTTCTCGGCGAGAGACAGTAGGAAAAAGTCCCAGCCACATCTGCCCCCGCCGAGATTCGAACCCGGTACCTCCCGAATGCGAGTCTAGTGCTGTCACCACCACTCTACCCAGCTCGGTGCATTGAAGCTAATATAAACGTGTTAGTATCTTCAAGTAAAATAGTACACGTGCTTAATCGCACATTTAATTCGAGCGGACAAAATATACTTTAAACGAGCAATGCCGCCGACAAAAAATTGCAAATTAATATACGAGAAGTACATCTGAAGTTTTTGATTATTATAAAGACAAAAATAAACCTTACATTTTTTCCGTCAAATTGTAATTGCACTGTGATTCCAGTTCATATATGTAAATCATAAATACTTGGTGTGTTTTTCGTATAACACGGAAACATAAATATACTTGCGAAGATAATTAAAAATCCGAAGCAAGTTCGGTTTTAATGCTGTTAAATAATTTAATGCCACATCATTTCCTGCAGGCTACATGCTTTACTTTATACAATATTTAAACGCAAGCATTTGCACTTAACGGCACAATGGATTCCATTGATACGTTTTGTAATAAAACTGCATCTTGGTTAAGCTGAAAAGAGGTATATTCTTGGAACAAAGTTATATTTAATAAAAATATCCAAAGATATAGAATCTACTTATTAAAATCGGTAAATCGCCTTAATTACATCGAATACAAACACATTTTGACTTTTTATTTTTACACCGAGAGATGACGTTACTGTGCTAATTTTTAAATATGATCATCAAAGTCCTAAACCGCTTTTATACAAATGAATAATATTGTCAAAAAATTCAAAATTAGATACCTTTAATAAGAATAACATAATTTTTCTCTTAGTTTTACGATATTATTGTAAGTACAAAGTTATATTTACTAAAATCATTGTAGCAATAAAATCAATAGATAGGTTTAGATTTCTTAGTATGATCAACATTTAAAAAAATCATTCAAATTGATACATTATCAATGAATGTAAAATACTCCACAGACAGAGACACCCACGACTCCGCTTATTCAGAAAACCACTTCTTTACATTTTCAAGGTAGTAAAAATCACAATTTTACCTTACACTTGGACTAGAGCTTACGGCCCTATCGGCATTTCCTTGCGTAACAATTATATTTCACGTTCTGTTACTAACAATCGAATATAAATTTCCATTTTGAGTCGAGTATGAAACATACTTTGTTATATTTTTGATAGAATAGATATATATAACAAAGTATAGAATACGTATTTATTTTCCGCATGCTTTTTTAAATGAATAGTTTTAAGGCAAAACCCTGTTCAATTTATTTTATTTACAACTTAAAAACTAATGAAATTTCAATTGTAAATCAATTACAGTGTAATTAAAATCCCGCCAATATATATGAAAATGTCTTTTTGGAAAACATAAATTAAAACTAAATTATAAAACTCATTGAATTTAACTGTTTACGTTATGTAATTAATGTAGATTCAACGAAAAAAAAATAATTATGAAGGAATAATATATTATCTATAATCGATAAATTGTCTATAAAAACTTTGCTTTAAATAAAACCATTTCGGCTTGTTTCAAAGTCTTCAGAAGTACTGAATTCTACAAATGTAATTATTACATCACTGCTGGGATCCAATTAAATACGAAATAAGACGTCATAGAAACAGAATTTATAGTCAGTATTTTATGTTAGTCACGAGATTTACTTCACAAATTAAAGAACCGTTGTCATTAGATAAACGTTTCAATAATTTAAATTAATAAAAAAATCTCACTTGGCTCATTTTTTATAGACACACGCACGCCTTTATTTTTTCTCATTCCGTTATATTTACACTCTTTGTTTTGATAAACAGTAAGCATTGTAATTAATAATCCAATTGATGTTTTACAGGACGAATTCATCCGCGGCATAAGGATTAGAAAAAGTAACTGACATTGATTTTTACAATTTTCTTCCGACAGTTTTTCCTGTCTTCCTCAGCATTGTGAACAAAAATGAAGATAATTTGATACAAAATTTCGAACATAGAATACAGTTGACAGAAAAATTCTGTACATAATATATGGTCGGATCAATGACTTCAAATACAGTGCGTCGTGTCTAGCGACAATCGACGTAAGGAGAAAAGGAATCGCTGCTACAAATTGCACCAAAAATACAATATTACCTGGTTTAATGGCCTCCACTACTAGAAGTATATACGATAGGTATGATTAATTCAATAATTTTTAATCGTCGAAGGAAATTTTGGTTGTGGAACAATTTAGAAAAGAAGCTTTACCGATGTTTTGCTTGTGGTCGGTGTTACAAAAAATTTATTTTTCGTTGGACACAAGCGAAACGCCGGTAAAGCTTCTTTTTTAAACTATTCCTCAACCAAACTTTCCCTCAAAAATTAATATTCTATTGAAACAAAACGAAATACGGTCATTATTTTTTTATAATTAATTGTTAGAGGTCCGCGATAGTTTTTCCGTAGCTTCCAGCGCGTTTACGTCGCTTTTGGCAGAAAATTTATCATAAATTCAGTCGACTAGTGCTTAAGTATTGTATGAACAACATTACAAAAATTCCATAATTCCATATACGTTGTCCCGAAATGACTCATTTAACGAAAAATTTAATGAAGTTTTAGTTAAATATAAAACTTTGAACTAATAAATCAACACGAAATCAACAACACAATATCTTCATAAAAAATTTAATAGAAATACCTACCGCAAGGTTAACATATTTATTTAGATGACATATTAGTACAAGTTTATAGATAACAATTGAAAATCTATGAACAGGAACTATTAAAAAATCGTAACACAATCTATTAACGTAGGTGTAACAATAGATTAAAGCCATTGTGAATAACTCACGTCAGCTAATTTATTCGAGCGCACGTTTTATTGTTGCAAAAGATAGCTAAAGCACATTAAATCGTAAAATTAAATAATGCCTCCATAAAATGACACGCCATATCTGACAAACGGTGCCTTGCAGACAATAACCAGTCTTATTTTATATTTTAACTGTTAATCTGACGT
The DNA here is from genome assembly GCA_034508555.1 of Venustoraphidia nigricollis. NCBI lineage: Eukaryota > Metazoa > Arthropoda > Insecta > Raphidioptera > Raphidiidae > Venustoraphidia > Venustoraphidia nigricollis. The sequence goes on along the minus strand of JAVRKA010000058.1, from coordinate 1,940,438 downwards.
TTGATTGACAACGGGCTTTTCGCTATATTATTGTGATAAATCTAAAAGCTACTTCTCATGTGAAAATTTGGAAGCTGTTTGTGGTCGATGTTTTTGATGACACAAGGCATATATCTCTTATATATGTGGATATACTTCGAGCAAATTACACTTAAGTAATCATATCGAAGAATTAATCCATTACAGGTGACACTCACCAACTTGAAGTGTCAAATCGATTTAAAAGACTTGTTTTGTTCGTTTTCTGCAGAAACTTTATTGGACTGGAACATTGATATCTAATATATGGATTGTGAATAAACGGGTAGTCCCTAAACAACGCCTGCAGCCTCTCAGAGCTGTGAAATTTTTACACAAACAATATCATAATGTAATAATAAAAACAGGACACGGGGTACTCAGAACTGGAAAATTGGTTTTATTTATTGCAAATGACAATATTACGTTTAAATGCGCAGTCCTGGATTTACACTAGGGGCTAGTGCCCAGGGCGGCAAATTTTCAGGGGCGGCAAAATTCGGAGGCTGAGATAAAATTTTTCTTCGCGTTATCGAAAATGCTTTAAAAAGTGTAATCGTTTTGAAAACATCTTCAAATAATATTAAAGAAAATTATTTTTTTTTATTATTAAAAGTTATTATTAAATTTTAAACATTGTAGTTTCATCAACAAAATTGTGAAAAAAATGTCAGTGCCTCGAATTTTATAAATTGTCCGCTGCAAAATGTACAGACACTATTTCCCATATTCTCTCATATAGCATACTGCCAGGGTTGCCAGGGTAGCTTGAAAATCAAATCAAAGATGCTAAAATAAAATACTGAATGAAAACTGTTTTTATGTGGTTTCAAATAGATAATAAATTCTGAGCATGTAAGCGCACGCTTAGTGTCAAAATTACATTGTCTCTATACCTGTTCAACTGGGTCACAATTTAGTGGAACCGTAGGTGGCAAACATACGCAAGTTTCACTAAAATATTGCACAAATGTACTTTTATTATCAACTGATCATATTTCAAAGTTTTATGAAATCAATCATCTAACACAATCTCTGTAATAATAAAAGAACAATAATCACCAAAAACAAAAGAACAAAATCATACTATAACAAAGAACTTGTCTACACTGTGAAATATGAATTACATAATTCATGTGACTTTTTTAAAAATATGCAACATTAAAGTTTTAAGGATGGGATAAAAACATTGCCTACTTCATAGTTACAATATTAAATATTTTACAAGCGTTCACTCTACATCTAAAATTAAACATTCAAATGATATAAAATACGTAGGTACTTTACATTATAAAACAAAACATAAAAAAATTACGATCACTGTTAAAGTTTAACGAAACATTCAATTTTCTTAAAATACAAATTAAATTTAACAGCACTTCAAAGTTTTAATAATATTTTGCGGTAGATATAACTTACGACGCCATAAAAGATAAATCGCAAACAAATCAAATATATGAAAATTATTTTCATAAAAATATCCTTAAATTATGAAGCATTGTAATTTTTTATAAACTGGTAGATAAACACAAGAACTTGAAATCGTGTTAGCTTTTCACAAAATTTTTACGCTTCGCGTTATTGAGTAACATTAAGAGTAAAGAGCCATTTATAAAAGCTTATGAGTTAAGTTGTTGAGCGTCTATAATTTCCTATAATAATGATGATGACTCTCTTTCCACCTGTTCTTCATAACATAGAAGCCCACTTTCATTAAGAAAGGGCCTGCATGGCTGAGTAAATAAAGAACATGGAGCGGTCCTAGACATGGCAGTTCAGGCATAGATTTGAACTCGAGTGGATTTCCTCCACAAAAAAAACTTTCATTAAGAATACTTGATGTCATTTGCTAACGCATAATTATTAATTTTTTAAAGTCAAAAATTTGATTTGAAAATAACCTTAGATAATTTCAAGTTTTATACATGCAGTCGTTGTGAAACTCTCTGTCATCTAGAACATTAGATTGTACTCACATACAAAAATAATTGATCTACACAGAGAAATAACGCGGTTCAAGCTAAATTTTGATCAAATTGCGTAAAAAAATGTTATTTCTAAATGGAAATTGTCCAAAAAAACTATTAAATACACGTATACAAAGTTTATCAATTATTTTTTTTATCAGGACAAAATAAAATTCTACAATTCATCTTTAAAGTTCAATTCCAGATATATGTTATAATAGAAAACAGTATCAATGAGTGTTTAATTGATTTATTTTCATTATTCCAATTACCCGTGATACTGTTTTCTATTAAAATTCTACAATGTTTTTCTTATGAAGAAATATATATCATCACAATTTAAGGCCATTTTCAAAACAAAGTTTCTGGCGATTTATATTTTATGATGACGATATCAAAAATGTGATTTATATTTAACTAAACCTTATCTTTTATCTTAAAAATTCATTTTATTGCAAATAATATTAATATTCCGTCTTTTAATTTCTTTGATATTAATTGTCAAATACTGCCATGGAAGTTTATAAAAAACAGCCGTCGCCAGTCAATTAATTGACAAGTCCGCCGGGTGACGTCATCCCCCACTATTATCAAGCGGAACGAGATAATCCCTGTCATCTACTAACGTTGTTGCACTGATACGAAAATGTACATTACTCAGAAACTTAAGTTCTGACATCCCTATGGTCTATTTAGTTTAAATTAGTATTTTTTATTGTTTGCAGCCTGTGTATATATTATAGGTATACTGTATTTGTAATATATATGACAATTAACACAGCAGGTCCATTGTTATGACGCCACTACATAGCCGCAGGCCAATTTTAATTATTCATATTTCATAAAACATTATGTATTCATTAGCTACATTATGTACACCACAAAATTTTATTCATAGTAAAATTTTGTTTACGTTATTCAACTCCCAGGACCACAGCTTCTTTAAGTTAAGGTTTATTTATATACATCTGTAACAGCGAACCCCACTCGAGGCAAAGCAAAATATTGCTAATTGCTAATGAGTATCCTTAAACTAAAAATGGTGTCTCAATCAACGTAATGACGCTATTTATCAAAATTCTTCATAACTTTTTCGGAATGAATTCTAAACTACTATCAACATGATGTCCGATTTTCACTAGTCCCACAGTTTGCGTAACTGTTTTGTTTTATTTTTAATAACTTAATTACATAATGTTTGCGTTGGGAAATTAAAATGTTTCAATGCCATACTTTATTCTAAATATTATATTTGTATACGCCACTGGCTCACGCATTTGCCACTCACGCTCTCGTTTCGTACTGCTCCGCCTAGCGCCAGAGTAAAGATTCAAGGTCAAACGGGTAATGGCTAAGGGATCTTTAAGGTAGTTGTCGTGGTACAATATTGTCAAAAAGGTATAGATTATACGCGCCACAAAAGTATACTAGCTTGTAGCTAAGTGATCCATAATTTGTACGCAAGACTGTACCTGTGGAAACGTAACTCATACAGTATTCATATGCATGTATACTTTTCTATAAATTGTTGAACTTTAAACCGTTATTTATAAATAATTAGACGGTCAAAAAAATCTTATTTTTTTTAAACTCATAACAAATGCATTGAAAGACTGTCAGTTTTTGGAAAGTTTCTGACAGTTAGTTCTTTTTTTATAAATAAGAAACTGGTTCAGAACTACAGGGATCGTATACAATCAATGTTAATTATCTAATTTTTAATTGAATTTATCTCGGATTATATACGGTCGATCGACTTCAAATTTTCACGGTAATTGTATTATCATGTCCTTAATAAGTATACAAAAATTAAGCATTTTCTGACGGTGTGCCTTAACCACGAAAACTACCTTAAAGTCACAATATTTGAAACGCACTGTTAGTACTTATATTGTTGTATTGGATTTCTTTCTTCATAATTAATTGAATCTGTCGTAAAGGAACGGGCACAGTTGAGAGAGCATTAAAACAAAACAGAAACTTATTTTATTTTCTGTTTTAATACCTAATGTTAATTACAAAACAAAGAGAGTATTAAAAACTGAAAACTACCTCAACCTTGACTCTAAACATTAACGAAGCGTAAAAAATTCTTGTTAAAATCACGATGCCGCAAAGAAAAGCATTTTACCTGTCTGACTTTGTTAATTAATTGTTTATATTTCAAAATAAAAACAATCGAGCCGTACGCGTACGCTGAAAAAAGTGTCAATATTTTTTTTTACCTTCTACTTGGAAATGAAACAGAACCTTTAACATGTAAATTAAATCAGGGCTGTAGACAGAAAAAAATAATACCAAGGCGCAAAAAGCACATATATTTTTATTTACCACTTATAACAGTTCTGCACCAACGCCGTTACGACTATATTTCTAATTATATTAAGGCAATTTTAACAAGGAATAATAATGTGTTTAACGTCCGTTTCTCGACTTTATGTCATAACAGACGCCATTCGCACCATTACTATTTTCCATCTACCACACTTCCCGTTATTTTTCTACATTTTTAAAACTTCAACTTATGTAATAGCAGTGGGCGAATGAAGGAATTATAGGAAATTAGGATAGGATAGGTAATTTTTTTAACTGGGAGTTTGATAGGTAATCGGCCATGGCCTTGAATAAGGAACCATCTCGATATTTATCTGGAATTAATTGAGGGAAACCATGGAAAACCTCAATCAAGATGGCCGGTACAGGAATTACCGCTTCTCGGCGAGAGGCAGTAGGAAAAAGACCCAGCCACATCTGCCCCCGCCGGGATTCGAACCCGGGCCTCCCGAATGCGAGTCTAGTGCTGTCACCAGTAGTCTACTTAGCTCGGTCGCGACCAACCGGTTGACCGCTGCTCTAGCTTTATAGGTCGGTTACCATTACAAAAAAACATTCTTGGTTTTCATATTTAAGTTAAATTTTAAAATATTGTGTAAATTGTTTTGCACCTGCTTATACTTAAATGTTTTGACAGCAAAAAATAAAACAATTTTCAAGTACTTGACATGGATCTATGAACAAAGATTGTTTTTTTTATTTTCATTAAAACAATTCAAACAAAGATTAAGCCTTGAAGATGTCAATCAATTGTTATTATAATTATAATATTAGTTTCGCTGAACAATAAGTTTTGACACATACTAAAAGAAATATATAAGTAGTACGTTTATTACACAATACCTATCTAAAAAGTAATCGCACACGATTCCATACAGTTTTCCGTTAAGGTTTGAAAAAAGGTAATTTTCCTGACATAATATGCGATAAGAAGAATACTGAAATTTTGATTTTTTTAAACACAGGAACTACATATTTTTTTGTACAGTAATTTCATAGTTTTGAAATTTGGACATGGCCACAAATCACAAAGCATCGGTATCTGATAATAGGAGAGCTTTTTGGGTCGGTATTTGAGGCACCGTGAAAATTTGTACAATACCTCTTTAGTAATATCCAAATACAAAAACACAGACCACGCTGAAGGTTAGCGGGGCTTAACTGACTCCCAAAATTTTAAATTAGCAACTTTTTTTCGCAATAAAAAGCCCTTGAGGCAATTTGAAATTTTAATACTTTGAGATTTAGTATTTAAGGAATTGAAAAATAAAAAATCCAAATTTCTTAATCATGTAAAATTATATGTTATATGAAAAATTTAAAAAATATATTTGAGACACGTTCAAATTTAAACAGAATAATATTTGTTACTAAAAATAGAAATATTCCAAAAAAAACAGGTCGTTTCGACTGGCCAGGTGATAATAAATTTTAGGGTCAGTTAAGCCCCGTTACCCTTTAGTCAGGTCTGTGTTTTTGAATTCGAATATTACTAAAGGGGTATTGTACAAATTTTCACAGTGTCTCAAATACCTACCCAAAAATGTCTAACAGCTCTCGGCTATGAGTGTCAGAAATGATTTTAACGCAAGATAAATACGTGAATTTTTATAAATAAATTGATATTTTAATTATTAAAAAAAACAGTCTCACGTGATTATTAAATTTCATGCTTGTGTAACTAAACGACGTATTACACGGTCCGCGTTATTTTTTCGTTAATTAAGTTTTTTTTCGTTAGCATGATGTCATAACAATTTGTTTACAAACAAAACCTACAAATTACAATACTATATACACCACTGCCTCGCAGCATAATAATTGTTTTTCTTTGTACAAAAAATATGTCTCAAAAATGTGGATGTGTTTTGCGAGAGTAAAATATAAATGAAAATTTAATGTACTCATAAACATTTAAAAGAAATATAATGAAATCCTCAAGTATAGGTTAGCCTTGTTTAATTTATAGTCCATAGAAGTCACTTTGGTCACTTTGGTTAAAAAAAATTGCGGGCCGATACAAATTTGGTTTTAGAAAAATACGGTCATAGAATTTTTTTTGATATTAATTTTTGAGCATGGCAGTCACGATATTTTATAAAAATTTGGGTTTCGTCCTCATCGTGTACACAATTGATTTTTTAAAGAAAACTTTCAATGCACCAGTGATATTGTTGTTTTTAGTGTATTTGCCATAAGGCAACATACACTATTGGCGTTGGTCGGATGGCGGGACCTAGGGGTCGGACCAAAATTTCTCGACGTTTCATAACCTCCTAAACACTTTGGCAACATTTTTGAAAATGTTTATATATATATATATATATTTAATTATATACGTATATATATATATATGTGTGCGGGCAATAACTTTCGAAAGAGTTAATTGATTTTAACGAAATTTGGTCCACGTGTTGAAATCCATCACCGCAAGAAGCTTATTTAAAATGGGCGTAATTGGGGTATTTTAAGGGTAGTTTTTAGGGGTTGAAAAATGTTTTTGGGCCCCAAAATACCGAAAAAATTCTCAGAATCGTTTCAAAATTGACATTTAACCCTTTAGTAGTAATTAAAAGGTGTCCCTAAAATTTAAATAAAATCGGCCCGACAGGACCGGACTCACAAATTTTATGAAAACACTAGTTTACAAATAGTGAATTATTTACTGAAAGTTGTATATAATTTGGTATAGAGGTTCGATTTATAATAATATGGCAATTAAGAAAAAAAATGTTATTTTAAGGGGTGTATTAAGGAGTAAAATTTTTTATTTTGCCCCAAAAACCAACTTAAGCTCGCAAAATAAAGCCACACTACCTGTATAAGCAAATACACTATATTGTCGGCAGGGTTTTGGCACTGCGACCCGGGTTTTTTTTTCAGTGTGATATCTTCCAATTTTAAACCTACTTTCCACACAAAATGTTCTCAACTTGTCTGAAATTTCAATAGACATCGAGACGTTTTTTTCGTTACATTGATATCACAGTCATACATAGCAAATTACTAATTTACCAGTATGCGATATCATAACAATGAAAATAATATTTTTACGTACTTTTTGAACATAAGTAGATTGCTAATATCCAGTTTTTTTCACAATCGCTGTTCCATTCCAAATGTATATTATATTTTCATAATTGCATACCTCGTGAGAATGAAAAAATAAAACCGAATTATAATAACATAATGTATATGTAAATCTATTGTTCTAAAACATGACTCCATTCTTGTGAATTACGTTTCGCTGTCATTGTTAATAATGATACGTTATTATTTGCTTTTTAACGTCTGCAGATATTCGTTTTATATTTCATATGAATATAATTTGATATCAATAACACTAAACCTTGAAATATAGTAATAACAACATATACAAATAAGTACTATTCATAATTAGTCTGTGATCGTAATAAATTTTAAACAAAAACACATTAGAAACAAACAAAAAAGGAAGCAATTTTCAAGACCAATCAGGAACTACAACTTATCATGTTAACGTTTTCGACTTTGTGTTCAATTTTTTAATACTCTGTTCTTTAAGGGGGTATTCTTATGTGAACGCATAAATTTTACCTCTTTTTAGGGAATTTTTTTTTAGACGACAATAACAGACAATCATTTTAATTTTTTTATATGTTTTTGTTTGTATCTTAAACTGTATAAAAAAAAATTTTTTTTCTCTTATTTTACATTTTTTATATATATTTTTTTAAAATTAAATTAGACACTAAAAAAAAGCAGGTCACTGGTCATGGTAATAGCGGCTGTTCATGTTGTCTGAAATAAAAAAATCGAATGGATCATTATTCCCTACTAAAATTAATCAATTTCATTAAAAAAAAAAATGGCGAACTGTAGAAAAAAAGTTTGTGTTTTTTGTTAATTTTTTTGTTAAAAATCGTTTAAAAAAATAAGAAAATATTTTCGAAAATAAGCAATTTTGGTACGGACGATAACCATTAATGAGAAGAAGAACATATTATATAAATTTCAAAGCAATCGGTTAAATACTTTTTTTTTAGGACCATGACAGTTTTAGAAAATAATGTTTCCAGAAAAATGCGTTTAAAGTTTCAAGAGCCAACAAGTCGCTTACGGCGCGTCGGCCACTGTATGAGTTGTAATTTATTTAAAACTAGGAATTTCGATCTCTATTTTTCACAGCATATTTTCGATAGGTTTTACTATTGAAATATAAAAAAAAATCGATTTTTCGAAGTGGTCACATAAGAATACCCCCTTAAGTCATTACTCGTTAAGTAAGCGCCTTCAGTATTTCTCCCCCTGTGCCTTATGGGTCGTCCTTTCTTTCCCTTCGACCTCATAAGGTTACGTAATTGTTCGCATGACAAAAATTAGCTTGTGTCGGATTTTTAAGAGAGGAAATTATAATTACCCTCTCCTCCACCTTATGACGTCATCTAGAATTTAAAAATAACAAATCCCCGCCCCTTAAGGACGAGCTCTATTTTCTACTGTTGCCATTTGTCCCTGATTGTCTTGTTCCCAAGGCAGTTTTGAGCCGTTCCGTTTATACCCTTAGGGGACGCAGTTTGTCCCCGAAATAAAAGAGAAACAGTTTGGGCTTGTAAAAAAATATCCGCAAGCAGAGTTATGCAATTATAGTCAAATTAACTAGAGTAGTAACAAAAAATTCTCACTACTACAGATCGAAAAAATATATTTTACTGAAATTGTCAGATAGAGGCGCAAGTATCAAAAACGTTGAGCTAAAGCGCCACTATATGAAAAGTATTGATACATACGTGACTTGATTTGAAATTGAACAAAAGAGTTACCGATCGTCAATCATATTGACGTAATTTCAAAATCAAAGCCGTCAGATGGCAGCATTGCTGTATTGTGTATTAATGTATATCTATATATATATATATATATATATATATAATTTTAATAATTAATGAATTTACAAAAACAAAAGCAATAATAATTTTTTTAGTTGTTGATGTCGGTAGAGCAAGCAATTATCTATAAAATGATATAAAATGTATTTGGAGCAATTGTGTGGTTTTTTCGAAAAAGGGAGGCAAACATCTTAACCTTAGCGTATTAATATATACTAGCTGTGCCTGTGCGAATAATTCGCACTAAAATCCGTTTCTAATTTCTCACACTCTTTATAACTTTCTTCTTTTTGTTGTATTACATTACGAAGCTCAGTGACGGTTCAAGAAAATATTTTTCTAAAACTGTCATATAGAGGCCCAAGTATCGAAAACATTGAGCTGCAGCGCCGCCATACGAAAAGTATTTATACGTGAATTTTGATTAAAAATTAAACAAAAAAAAATTACCGACCGTCAATCATGTCGGCGTTGTTTCAAAGTTAGAACCGTCAGATGGCAGCATTGCTGCATATACTGAATAAATGTATAATTGTTATAATTAATTATTTTGCAAAAACAAAAGCAATAATAGATTTAAGTTGTTGATGTCGGTAGAGCAAGCAATTATCTATAAAATGATATAAAATTTATGTGGACCAATTGTGTGGTTTTTTCGAAAAAGGGAGGCAAACATCTTAACCTTAGCGTATTAATATATATGATGTTTAGACTTAGTCGCAATTGTCTCATTTACCATTTACTATTTGTGCACAATAGAATTCTCACTGCCATATAATTCTGGAATGCATATTATAATAAAAATAAACACATGGTAAGATAAAGAACGAAGTTATTGCACTATAAGTTTCTTATCTTTAAATGCGTATATTTCATCAACGGAGAAGAGAAGAATACACAAGAATGTTTTATGATAGAAGCAGCAATAATCATATAGAAATTAGCATGCACTTTGCGACTAATTTGCACAAGGTGTGAATACAGTAAAAAACAATAAGTAGTAAAGCCGCTAGTCTTGCTTGTAAGAATTGTTACCCAGTAGTTATTACGGTAATTAGTGTATTTGCCATATGGCAACATACACTATTGGCGTCGGTCGGATGGCGGGACCTAGGGGTCGGACCAAAATTTCTCGACGTTTCATAACCTCCTAAACACTTTGGCACGATTTTTAAAAATGTTTATATATATATATATATATGTATATATATGTATATATATATTATATATATATATATATATATATATATATATATATATATATATATATATATATTTATATACGCATATATATATATATATGTGTACGCGCGATAACTTTCGAAAGAGTTAATTGATTTCAACGAAATTCGGGCCACATGTTGAAATTCATCACCGCAAGAAGCTTATTTAAAATGGGCCTAATCGGGCTATTTTAAGGGTAGTTTTTAGGGGTTGAAAACTGTTTTTGGGCCCCAAAATACCGAAAAAATTCTCCGAATCGTTTCAAAATTGAAATTTAACCCTTTGGTAGTGATTAAAAAGTTTCCCCACAATTTTAATAAAATCGGCCCGACAGGACCGGATTTACAAATTTTATGAAAACACTAGTTTGCAGATAGTGACTTATTTATTGAAGGGTGTATTTAATTTGGTGTAGACGTTAGATTGATAATAATATTACAATTAAGAAAAAAATGTTATTTTAAGGGGTGTATTAAGGGGTTAAATTTTTTATTTTGCCCAAAAACAAACTTAATTTCACATAATAAAAGTATAAAACCACACGGCCCTATACAAGCAAATACACTATATTGTCGGCAGGGTTTTGGCACTGCGACCCGGGTTTTTTTACATTCTCGCTGTCACTTTCTGATAAAAAATCACGCAGTGCCTCTATCCGTGCCACAAGCTGATGATTATCCAGAAATTTATAAAGTTATCAACCACGGCCATGCATAATTTAGCATTTTCTGGAAATAAAACCGCAAAACACATCAAGTAAATGGCGCAATTACACATAATATCATAATATCGTTTCTTGATGGTAGGCAGCAAAGTACTTACAAAAACCGTTTTAAGGGTTTAATCATGTAGTAAATATATAAAGGATGTACATTAATTATCTTGAAATTACGGTACTCATTTTATTTTTTATTTACATGTTAAATTATGCAGTGATTGTCTATTTTAGATGCCTGAAGAAGACCTAATAAAAGCCGAAACGTCGCGTATGTAATAATCGATATTTTGATGTATTTCCTAGATCCACTTTCCTGCTAAAACTGACAATTAAATATATAACTTTTAAATCAGCTGTAACAGACATTGGATCTAAATTACTGTAGCTATAAGATTCTCAATTCTATAATTAGATTACATAAATAACTATAACATAAAATCATTTGCATCATAAATCTCTAACACATAGGAGATTTGTTCTATACACAAATGGAGGAAATCAATAATTAATTAATAGATCTTTTTTATTATTAATAAAACAAACTAGGTACAATTGTTACGTAAGATTAAAAAGCGATTGCATTAGTGAGTTGTTTGATTATAAAATGGTTAAACTGTAATTTAAGTATATGGCTGTTGTAAATATTTTTTCTGGCTCAACCTTTTCAGTTTGATTGTCTATTGCCGTGTAGCCATTTAGATACGCGCTAGTTTTCAACACATTAAATCAAATACGACTTTAACTTATTGTGTGTGTTAACTGCACACTTAAAATCTATTTCGATTCATGTTATCTCCTTGGTTTAGACTTTAGATTAACAATGTTGAGAAATCATTTCTGAACCAACTTTGAACTCTAATTCTCTGAAAAGGCTAAGTCATTAAAGGATAGGTATTGTTTAAAAATAAAAAAAAAAGAGAAAACGTTTTATGATGTGCCAAATTACGGACTAAACCCGTACGAAATTTTACATGAAAATCAAAATCATTACATCGGCATCAGATTCTGTATAAATACAGTTTTATAGTGGTTATCAAACTTTACGAACACAAACGATTAAAAAACACTGGTCCTTGTCTAAAGTCCTCTCGAATAGTATACGTACTTATAATTTTAATATTTTAAAGACTAGGGAAAATAGGATTGCACTCCTAAATACAGCACTTAAAATTGTGCGTCATTTGAGCAACGTCAAGAGTGTATCTGTAAAATATATAAAAAGGAAAAAGTACCACAATGAATTGTTGGACAGACTCAATAAGAAATTGAAGGAGACATGGCCCCATATGGTGAAGAAAAAAGTGCTCTTTCATCACGACAACGCATCAGCACATTCGTCTTTGATTATCGCGGCCAAATTGCATAAACTGCATTACGAATTGCTACCGCACCTACCTTACTCGCCCGACCTGGCACCCAGCGACTTTTTTCTCATCCCTAACTTAAAGACATGGCTCAAAGGGAAAAAAATCGGCTCAAATGAAGAGGTAATCGCAGAGACAGAAGCATATTTCGCAGTGTTTGAAGAATGATAATTTTTCAACGGGTTAAACAAATGGCTCGAACGTTGGGAAAAGTATGTAGACCCGAAAGGAGACTGCGTTGAGAAATAAAAAAATTTTGTTGAAAAATATTGCGTTATTATTTAAAACACAGGTACTTATTTATCAACCCTAGTAAACATGTTTTTCGTGTTTGGCCCAAGGATTTACACATTTTGAGTGGATATCTTATTTCGTTTAGAAGTAAGCTCTAACAAACTGACGGATGAACAAAGTTAGACCCTACGGTACGGGATCCTTAAAAAAAGTACAACGTTACAATCACCGTACACCTAACTTGAAATCTAAAGGATGCATCAAACACATATATTAAAATCATAATTATTACAGCTTTGTTGAACAATCTATAGCAGGCAATAGTTTCACACGTTCAATGTATTGAGGAATTGTGTACACTGTTTTGCAACGGACACTTTATATTATAGTTTTATGATTAGAACTGTTTCTCATTTAATTTTAAAGATTTTCCAACGATACTAAAATAAATTATTTCTGAGAACTTCTCTTCCAGTAGATTCTTATTCATATTTAGTGTTCCGTGTAAAACAGATCACTTATCGTCTATCACAGGCGATTTTCTCTGAAATTATTTAACACAAAAATTTGAAATTTGGCACAGAGATAGAATGTAGTATAGTCTAAATACAAACATGGAGTAGAAAAAGTTGAGTTTTTATTCTGGATATTAATTTCACGAAATAAGTTTGAGAAATGAAAAAAAAAATTATTTGAGCTTCATGAAATACAAATTCAACAACACATGTGATGTATTTTTTTCCATTTTTTTAATCATTTTTCGAGAATTATTACCCAAAAAGGATCACTCAGAAAAATCTGAAGAAAAATAAACATTCAGAATGCTGTGTAGATTGGACGAAAATTATCAGAATTGAAAATAGCTAGCTCGATCAATTTAATTAACAGTATATGCTTAATTAAAACTAATAATTAAAATAATCAAACTAGTGTATAGTAAAGCTCTGTGCTAGAGTATTATTAACCGCAAGATCATGGGTTTGAACCACGTAGGGCAAAAAAAAATTAAATCCTAAAAAAACTAAAAAAATTATCAGGATTGAAAAATTCTAACACGATCAATTGTTATAAACAGAATTCGGTTATAGAACACACAAGTGAGGGGGGGGGCTGATGATACGGAACACTAATTGTTCAAGTATAGCTTCCACTTGTCCGATTTTTCACAAAGAAACTAAAAAAACCCGGGTCGCAGTGCCAAAACCCAGCCGACAATATAGTGTATTTGATTGTATAGGGCCGTGTGGTTTTATACTTTTATTATGTGAAATTAAGTTTGTTTTTGGGCAAAATAAAAAATTTAACCCCTTAATACACCTCTTAAAATAACATTTTTTTTCTTAATTGTAATATTATTATCAATCTAACGTCTACACTGAATTAAATACACCCTTCAATAAATAAGTCACTATCTGCAAACTGGTGTTTTCATAAAATTTGTAAATCCGGTCCTGTCGGGCCGATTTTATTAAAATTTTGGGAACACTTTTTAATTACTACCAGAGGGTTAAATTTCAATTTTGAAACGATTCAGAGAATTTTTTCGGTATTTTGGGGCCCAAAAACATTTTTCAACCCCTAAAAACTACCCTTAAAATAGCCCGATTAGGCCCATTTTAAATAGGCTTCTTGCGGTGATGGATTTCAACACGTGGGCCAAATTTCGTTGAAATCAATTAACTCTTTCGAAAGTTATTGCGCGTACACATATATATATATATACGTATATAAATATATATATATATATAAACATTTTTAAAAATGGTGCCAAAGTGTTTAGGGGGTTATGAAACGTCGAGAAATTTTGGTCCGACCCCTAGATCCCGCCATCCGACCGACGCCAATAGTGTATGTTGCCATATGGCAAATACACTAAAAAAACGGTACAAATAAACTTGTCGAAACCCGCTTATTGTTTTAAGCGCATATTTCATAGTCTCAACAAAATCTCGTCAACGACGAGAAAAATTGTTGACCTCGTCTCGATATTCCTCCTCTCGGGATGATAATACTATTCGCTATTTTATTTCCATTTGGCCATCAGGAGTAATAAATCATAAAATAAGTGACAAGGCAAATAAAACAGTAAGTCAATAAAATAGTCTTCAGTAAATTGAAAATAAAATGAGCGTATTACCGTAATTACATAATATAATGTAAGGTTAAACTAATCAGCGCTGTATTGTTTATTAAATTACTGTACTTATAAAATATTACTGAGTGCATTGTAATTAAGAAGAAATAAAATGATTTGGCTTTATTGCAGACCTTGAATTAACTTAATGAATTTGGTGACATACTAGAAACTATGCACGTCAATGTATGAGAATCACCGAGGTATAAAGTTTCATCAAGCAGGGCCCTCTTTTCCATTAGGCACTCTGGGCAATCACGGCCCCGCAGTCGATGGGGCCCCCTAGTTCTTGCCAGATCAGCATTCGATAACCGATACTGCCCACAAATATCATATATATTTTTTATTAATGTATTAGTTAATTATTGATTTGCTTAGTAATTACTCTCTAGTAATTTTCATGGAAAAATAGTCTTCCGAAATACCCCATTACCCTAAAGTGCCCAGGGCCTCCATTATGTAAACGCAGCTCTGTCATCGAGTAGACATAATATAAAAAATACCTATTTAATGAAATGGAAAATAGGATGCAAAAAAAATCAAAGGTAGTGATTTAAAATTAAATCTATTTTACAAGACCAGAAAAACTACAACTCAATGTATTGACTACTTTATAAAAATTTCCTAATAATAGAGAATTAATGTTTTAATACCACTCACATACATAATATTAAATTTGTTTATTACTCAATTAAGGCTGTAAAATAACCTTTAAATAAAATCTATCGTTATTTACGTAACAATATTTGTATTTCTTTTTAGTTTTAAATTTAGTTTTAGTTTTGATAATATTGTACTATTGGCAGTCGGTATGTGGAGGACATTATGGTGTAATGGTTATCGTATACTAGCCTTGTTTTTGTGATTTCGTTTAGATTTATAGCTTTCATATTTGATGACACCGGTCAGATAGCTTTTTGAAAGAGGTTAATATTTTTTTTTTTAGTTTTTTATTTTTTCTTTTTAGTGGATTTGCAATTTTGCACATTTGTATTAATAATATTTCGTAGTTGCTTTGTTTATAAATTATAATAAAACAACTTCTGTCCCGATTTAAGTAAAATCTATGTGGGATCACCTGGAAGGTATGCCTTATGAAATAAGAAAAGAATCATTATCAAAATCGGTCCACAAATGCTGGCGAATGAGGTAGTATTCATATAAAAAATATGTCATTTAAAAACCGATGAACTGATTTTAATAAAAACTATATGGGACCAATTCGGTAGGATTCTGAACAAAATGACGTTAAAATTTTTCAAATCGGTTGATAATTGGCGGAGTAATCGCGTAACAAACATACAACCGAATTAAGAACCTCCCCTCCTTTTTTGTAGTCGGTTAATAAAGAATAGTTCAACTAGTTTATATAATACAATCAAAATTATACTAATGCTGAACTTTTTGTGATAAATGTTGAGAGAGCCCTCGTATACAGAGAAACAAAATAAACATATTCAACGGTTAATTGCATTAAGTTTGAATAAATCAAGCATGTGAAAAATGTACTAATAATATAATTATCCCCGAGGTATTCCGAACGGTACCTGTGCTGTTGGTTGACGATGGCTCAGTTCGTGTCAATCGATGTACAGCTGACTGCATTGTCCAAAGGCACTTGTTATATTATTAATTTATTTATGCCACAGCTCAGGTAGAATCCAGTTGTATTTATACAGATGAACTATTGCAACTTGTCAACGTTAAATGAATACATACAATTAGGGCTGTTACCTTTGCAAGACACAAAACATGAAGCTCACAGATAAAACGTCAGACAAATCTGGACCCCAATAGCTTAAAATATAAAACTACTATCAAAACGCAGATAGAAATATTAATGGACCACAGCCTACAAGTCTGGAAATCAAGAAGATTTGGAACAACGCTTGGATAACTCCAGCTTGTCCGAAATTTTAAATGACGTATCGACTAGCCTATATCAATAGTCTCTAGAGTATTTTCACACAAAACATAACGAAAATTATTAATGTAAAACTTCTTGGCTTTCGATCTTGTACACCGTGGTCTATTGGTATTTCTACCTGTCATTATCAAAGGCAATGGGGTACCGGGCGAAGTATCCTAGGCTACTCACAGGTAAGTGTGTCAACAAATACTGCGCCTTCTTCTTTAATGCAAAGCGTGTTTGTGTTCTCTACTCGGTTGTAGTTAGCTCTTCTGTGATTGGTCGTTGCAGCCTAGAACGACACTTCGCCCATTACCACATCGCCTTTAATAATGTCTATCGCAGCTGTAGACAAAACGTCAGGCAGAAATACCAATGAACCACGGCTTTACAACAACACTTGGATAAAAATTATTAATCTTCAAAAGTATTATATAAATAATCCACTTTCAGATTTTTACATAGTGCCGAGATAATATTATGTGCTAAGACTATTCGCACGGACCCTGGGTAATTTTTGTACATCCGTATATTCCACGGACTAATAATCATTCAAGAACATTTCTCATTGTGATCAAGCTGTTGTTATGTCATGACATAATATACAATATGTTGTTATGTCATGTCAAATATTATATAGGTAATGCACGAATATTATAATAGATAGATTGTAAATTATAGACGCTAAGAAATCTTATAGTATATACAATGCACGTCATATTGTATCATTTTAGCTATGTAAGTCATTCTTATATTATGGAGTTAAAGAAATATTGACGAGATTTTCTGGCTTACTACGTGGAATAATAAAGTAGTATTGATAAATTTTACTTCTTTTTATATTATATGCATAAAATTTTCAGTTAACATGCCGTATGATCAGAATTTGTAATCTATTCACTCTACTAATTAATCTTAGGTGTCAATAAGTGACTCTTAAACAAAGTAATTAATGTTACCTGCATGGAAGTACAGGACTGTTCAGAAAGCCAAATTATTAGTATAATATAATTGCAAACCCATGACATTGTGCACAAAATCCGATTCATATAGGAACGTATACATCTAATATCTATACATATAATATAATCTATGCATATATACAAAAATAACCCTTATGGGGGTGATCAGGGATTTTTTATTTGATATATCGATATTTTTGGGCGATATTTGATATTTCGATATATCGATATAAAATTCTGAGTATCGAAAACAGATATTTTTTTTCCATTAGCAACACTCGTATGTACTACCGCGACCGACTATGGCTGTTTAATTATTCCGAAAATATCTAAAACTCTACTGAAAAAGAAGCATGTGTTTTTACATTCGTTTTTGGAGCATACTTTTAAGTGCGTTCCAAAAACAACAATATTCCATTTCATTTCTACAACATCTAGAATATTTTTAAATATTTCGATTTACACCTCAATTCATGCTGTACCAACAATTTT
This sequence comes from Venustoraphidia nigricollis, assembly GCA_034508555.1. Lineage (NCBI taxonomy): Eukaryota > Metazoa > Arthropoda > Insecta > Raphidioptera > Raphidiidae > Venustoraphidia > Venustoraphidia nigricollis. The sequence goes on along the minus strand of JAVRKA010000058.1, from coordinate 1,922,214 downwards.
CGTGTCAAATGTCACCTCTGGCACGCATGCCATAGGTTCGCCATCCCCGGCTTTAATAATTGTTCGATTAATCTCTAAAATTATCTGCTGCTAAATGTATTAGATTTTTGATTAATAAAAAAAATTCTTATCGTTGTTTTTGATGTCAGATAATTATTTATTTTTTTATTTATTAGAAATAATGTTCGTTAACTGCTATTTGAGATTATATTAAGCTAGCCAATATGTATTCCAAATTTCTTCGAGTGCCAATATTCTCTTTCAAATTGTACCAATCTATCGATATTTTGTAAAAAATATATCGGTACCGATATCGATACTTGAAAAAAATATCGATACGATATATATCGATACTTTTTGGCATTTCCAACATCCCTATTTTGAACACACTACCCGAAAGGGTGGATGTGGATTTTATATAAAATAATTTAACCGGGTACAATTATTATATCTACTATACCACGCGAACGAAGTCGCGGGCAAACCGCTAGTAATACATATAATATGCATTTATGTATAGTATATTGGTGTACGCAAGAAACTATAGTATGGGAGCCCCTGTACAGTTACGTATTGAAAGGTAACGGTCCAGCGAACAGTATCCACTTGTGATCGTTGTAAGGATGAGACAATGCGCAACAGTGTTACTGTAGAACAGATTCGTTTCATTAATCTCACGATGTGACTCAAATAACGCAAACTGAAATATAAGTAGCACAATTTCTTTATTGTAAGTTTGTTTAACTTCATCTGTTAGTATGCTTAAATCTTTCCCTTCACATATTCGATTATTTTGAAATTTTGTACACATGTTACAATATAAACCAATTATTTTATGACTTAGGTTATCAATTAATTTTTGAATAAATTCATATTTTTTCAAATTAATGAATGGACGTGAAACTGACATACAGTAATATCGAACGGTAGACTGGCAAGACCAGATAGCCAAGTCAGTAGAGCATCAGATCTGTAATTTTAGGGCCATAGGTCCGAGCCCCACGTTGAGTTAATACTTCTAGTTTTTTTTTACTTTTTTTAAGGTTTTAAATATTTTTTAGTAAAAAAGTTTAAAGAGTAAATAGAACAAAATAAAATATTAGTAAAAAAACTTTTTTAAAATAACCTTGTATTGAAATGTACTAAAAACGAAAAAATATTTTTTTATAATTTAGGCTCATAACAATTAAAACAGTTTTCGTGACTACCGTGACTATCATAGGGTTTACAACCGACGCTTTTATTAGAAAGTATGTCTTCCTTTTTATTATACATTTCAATAAAAGCTTATTTTTAAAAAGATGTTATTACTAATATTTTATCATCATCGGTATTGGTCACGTGTTCAATGCTCAGCTCAAGAACGTACTCAGAATTTTATTGTGGGAAGAGGCAAGAGTTGCCAGAGTAAAAATGATCATCCGATTGTTATACTCTAATCAAGTTATTAACGATAGTTAAAACATTCTAAGTACAGTTTGGGAAATTTTTAAACGCCAAAGTTCAATAACAGGAAACAAACTGGATGAGTATATAAACTATAAAATAAGACATACGTCTAGCCAGAGCTACAAGCATCGATCTTGAAGTGGCTAGCCATACCAATTATACCTACTTTGAGTGTCAGTCTGGCACCAATGCCCTCACGTACGTTTTTACACGCGCTTCCTTTTACTTTTTGTATCTTTATTGAATTTTTAAAATTTTATTTAAGATCATTTGATGAGTCCTCCTCATTTCGTATCTTTAATTTACTATTTTTAGAAATAAACTGAAAATTCAATTGATATTTTCATCAGTTCGCAGATTAATGCTTGAGAACTGTGGGTTTAAATATTACTTTAACGAGTTCTTGGATTAGAACCTTGAGACTGGGGACTGAACACTTCTATACACAACAAGAACGACATTACTACACGGTCTATTCTCAAGTTCAAAAATGATTTATAGGTAGTAACTAATAATATAAATACTAATATATCAATGAGATTTGCACCTAAACTTTCAATTATAAAGATTATTACTTTTTCTTCGAGGTCTTACTCAATATGCAATTTATATTAATTTCTGATCTTGTACATGATTTGTCCTTTCTATCACCGTGTATCCATTTCCTTACGACAACGGATGTAAAAACGTATTTCGAATGAGGTCTTTGAAAGGAAATGTGTTAAAACATTTGTCACTTTATTTTCTATAATAATTTTTGAAATGTCCATTTATGTATTCAAGAATTCTAGTAGGTTCATCAAGAACTCGGACGTTCATGATCTAAATACTCGATCTAAGTGTGAGCTTAGAGCGCCTTTCTCAAAAAAATCCCCAAATTGTCTGGGTATTACTATTTTTAACAAGCTGTCTCAAAATATTAAAAATTGTGGCGAATTATCAAAATTTGAAAAATACTTGAAAGAATTTTTGATAGCAAACGCTTTTTATAATTTAGACGAATTTCTGTTAGATCATGAACGACTGTGTTCTTGATGAACCTACTAATGTCCTTGATGGACTCTGAATTGACAATTTGTATCCACTATGGCACCACAAATAAACTATTATTATTATTATTATTACTTTATCCATCCTTATCAAATATCGGCTTCTCGTTAACCCAGTCGGCCCGTCAGCCGGCACGCTGACCACATGTGCTCTTTAATAGTGTATATCAACACATCAACAGCCCACGAACAAAACGACACTGTACCAATACAGTTGTTGTTGATGATGATGAATTGGAAATGCCTGCGCTGAAGCAATTATCGCAAATTGAGTTTAGGAATTTTGTTGCGGGAGTACCGTCATCAATAACTAGGTCAACGAATGAACCCAATGCCCCACAGTGGTCTAAAATCCCGAAAAGCTGGTCAAACTGTTTCTATTTGCAGAATAAGAGTACCTAGTGGTTCACCTACCATCTTTTAAGACTATTGTTAGAGGGCAAGTTCCAGATGGAACATACCTGTCGCTAGAAACATTTTTTTTCTAATTTGAGCATTGAGCGCGTCTCATTTGATACTTGTAACATACTTTCTAATGTTCTGGCGATTTTCATTTTGTAAAATATAATAATAATAATCTAATAATAATGCGTTTAGCGTCCGTTTCTCGACTTTATGTCATAACAGCCGCCATTCGCACAATTACTATTTTTTCATCTACCACTTCCCGTTATTTTCTACATTTTTTACAACTTCAACTTATGTAATAGCAATGGGCGAATTAAGGAATTATAGGAAATTAGGATAAGGTAGGTAATTTTTTTGACCTAGGAGTTTGATAGGTAATCAGCCATTGCCTCAAATAAAGAACCATCTCGATATTTATCTGGAATTAATTGAGGGAAACCATGGAAAACCTCAATCAAGATGGCCGGTACAGGAATTACCGTTTCTCGGCGAGAGGCAGTAGGAAAAAGTCCCAGCCACATCTGCCCCCGCCGGGATTCAAACCCGGTACCTCCCGAATGCGAGTCTAGTGCTGTCACCACTACTCCACCCAGCTCGGTTCATTTTGTAAAATGTAATCATACGTAATTTTACTAACGATCTTCCCAGAAATTTATAAAAATTTCAAGCAAATCGAGGTTTAAATAGTGATAAACAAAAATGCATGGTTCCAGTATTCCATATCTCATGAACTATGGGTTTCCGAACATTTGCTCTCTTCTTTCTGAAAATGTCCGTCAAAATGATGAGCCCATGTGTAGTTTATTTTTAATCTGCACGTGCAACTATTCGCGTCTGACTTCCATTATTTTAAAGGAAATCTTTAAAATAAAGAAGTCAGCAAAGACAGCCATTATATTTCATGAATTATTTTTATGTTTCAGTATGGGATGTCTGCCCCTGATGCTTGTTTACTAATTTTAGTTAAACTCTGTATAATCAGGTCTATTCAAGCGTAACATTTTAGAAAATTATGAGAAACAAATGACGGAAAATATAGCGACAACAATGTACAAGGAATTGGACAGAGATAGGATGATATAAAATAAAAAACCAAAATAATCACATTAACCGTTAAAAGCTTAATCTGCCAGTGTTGATTGATACGTCATAAAGAACGAGATATGCATTAGCACGCGTTTCTTATCTCCTTTCCCTTTTTATTTTCTCTCTAATAACAGTACCTACATATATTAATGTTTATAGCATTATAAAATTGTAAGATATAATTTGATATCTATGAAGGATGCCCATTTAAGATTCTCAATCTGAATATTGATTTAATTAATTTAATATAAGTACTATGTAGTCAATTAAAACACTTATTTATGCTCGTATTGCCGTTCTCTACAGATAAAATAATCTTGCAGTAACAATCGGGTTCCTTACTTTACCAAGCATTGATGTCTCTAGCGACTCAAATCAGCGTTAACATAATTTCTAATGTGGTTTCTTATCTTCAATATTTTACACAGTATTATCTACTTTTTTAACTTTATAAATGAACAGCTTACAAAACAAATTCACATTGCAATAAGAATCAAGTTCCTTACTTTACTGAGCATTGATGTCTCTATAAGCGTTTCAAATCAGCTTTAGCACAATTTCTAACAAAGAAACTTATAAATGTGGTCTGTTATATTCAATATTTTACAGAGTATTATCTACTTTTTTTCACTTTTATAAATGAATAGTTTACAAAACAAATTCACATTTCAGTACGAATCAGGTTCCCTACTTTACTGAGCATTGATGTTTCTAGCGACTCAAATCAGCATTAGCACAATTTATAATAAAGAAACATACAAATACGGTTTCTTATCTTCAATAAATATTAATTTATATTTATATAGATGTTCATCTATGTCATTTTAATTTATTATTGTAATCTTCACAAGATATTCAGAGCAAATTAAAACTTAAATATCAGTAGTTCAAATTCAAATAAAATGTATTATAATTTGCACTGATTTTTCACTCGGCACGTGGTAGAACATTATTAATAATAACAAGTAATTAAAAACACTTGAAAATTCTACAAAAATTCTTTATTACTCGACGATCGTTTCGGACAATAAGTCCATCTTCAGGAGTACAAAACTTATACTCAATGATCGTTTCGGACAATAAGTCCATCTTCAGGAGTACAAAAACTTATACTCAGTATAAGTATATATATATACTCAGTATAAGTTTTGTACTCCTGAAGATGGGCTTATTGTCCGAAACGATCGTCGAGTAATAAAGAATTTTTGTAGAATTTTCAAGTGTTTTTTAATTACTTGTTATTAAAATATATTACTTAGTTGTTATGTTTTTAAATCTCGAGTATTTTAACATCAATTTCCTGCCACAAAATACTACTGTAATAACTATGCGTAGTTATATTGACAGCCCTGTAAGTAACAGCTGTTTTGTAAATGGATAAGTCAGTGTCATTTGAGTCATCTATTGAACATTAAATGACAGACAGTGCAATGGCTTTCTTAACAGTTTACTGGCGACAGGGTCGTTTATTACCGTTTAAGTTCAGGACTTGATACTCGCTGTCATCAGTTATCATTGTTTTAAAGGCTAAATCAACAAAACATTTCAATAGTACGAGTGCATAACAGAGTTCGAACTGATTTATAGACTATAAAAAATTACAAATAAAAATGCCGTGTTGTCATATAATTTTTGAAGTTGGGTTGGAAAATGTCAACATATTTTTTTTATTTAAAAATTTAATACAAATCATCTTTTCTTATAACTTATATACTGATTGACGTTATTTATATACAAAAATATAATTTCAATAAAAGTTTACTAATATAATAATTACAGAAAAACAAAAGGCTCATATGATATCTTTTATATATATATTATGAGCACTGTGGTTGAAACAATAACAATCAAAGAAAGCATAGTTACTTCTTACCACAACAGATTTATTCAATGAATGTACATTTCGAGAGCAAAGCTCCCATCTTCAGCAAACACTACTACTATGTTTGCTGAAGATGGGAGCTTTGCTCTCGAAATGTACATTCATTGAATAAATCTGTTGTGGTAAGAAGTAACTATGCTTTCTTTGATTGTTATGATATCTTTTACTTAATAACCCCATAGGACATGCTTTTTAAGTGCCGAGACAACTTTGTGAATCATCCTGTATATAAGTATTTTTAAATTTTCAATTTTTACATCAAATTAAAAATTTATATAAATACATTTCTATTTTCTATTGAAGTTTTTACTTTGGCTTCTATTTACAAATTTCGTCAATTAACAACAAACGACAGTCGTGTGCAATTGTTTCATTTCTTTCTTTTTTTGGTAATTTGATGCACTATACTGTCGGGCATGATTTGAGTATAATCATAATATTCACCGTAGCGAAAGCGTTAAAAAAAACTGCATGCTTATAAAAATTATCTCTAAGTAGGTTAATTGTCAATAAAAGTGTATTGTAAGATGGCTATATTTTAAAAAACGATTGTAATGCAACCTATTAGCACAAAAAATAATGTCACTGTTATTAAACTGCACATTATTTATTTCCAAATAACAATTATAACACCATTATAAACAAGAGAAATAGATATAGATGCTACTTACTAAAAATTTCATTATTATGTTGTTGAACTGCGAAATATAAACCTATATTTATTTTTTTAACCTTTTATTATGATTCTTTGGTTGTTTTCGCTGCGAGTGTTTTTTTTTTTGGTTTTACTACTCCAGCGAATCCAAAAAATAACTAAAGTGTTGCGTTGAGTATGACAGAGTAAAAATTTGTATGCTCAAGTTGCCTAATATTCATTTTTAAGGAGCTTTGTTTTAAAAATGTACATTTAAAAAAGAAATAGGGAATTCTGTAGGCAGGTATAAAATTTTTTAACCAACAAAAAAAATCTGTCTATTAAAAATATTCACAATATTGAAAACAAACGAACTATAATCATTTAAGCACAGTTACTAAATATAGCGCTTAATATTTCTATCCTTCTTTACCGGTCGTTAAAGTCTCCAGAATCATATGCTGATTTAGATTTTAGATATCATGCGTGCATACCTAATTATTTTGCTCTCTGATTGCTGACTTTTTAATGCGAATAATAATTTAGACATAAACAATTACGATTAGCAAAAATGACAGCATTTGACATAGATAAAATATGACAATATAAAATTTTCGTTTCACATAAAAAAATATACAATTAAATTATATCACATATCCCGCCTATATATACATCAAAATTATAGATCGGTAAATTGATTTCATATTAATCTTGTTTAATCTACAGTATATATTTCAAGAAAAAAATTGTAGAAGGTACCTACATCAAAAATTGTGACATGTTTAAGTAGTAGGTAAATAATAAAAAGACTTCAGCTAAAAGTAAAAAATATTGATCCAAAAAAATTTAAAAAGGAGGAATTAATATTAATTCATCTTTAAAGTTCAATTCCAGATATATGTTATAATAGAAAACAGTATCACGGGTAATAAGAATAATGAAAATAAATCAATTTAAACACTCATTGATTGCAACGTTTCGTCTTTTCTTTAATTAAGACTTTTTCAAGCTCTCAATATGCTTAAATAACAGTAAAACTATGATATGATATCATTTAAGCATATTAAGAGCTTGAAAAAGTCTTAACTAAAGAAAAGACGAAACGTTGCAATCAATGAGTGTTTAAATTAATTTATTTTCATTATTCCAATTACCCGTGATACTGTTTTCTATTATTAATATTAATTTAAATCTTGGTTCTCATCCATGTTGTGAAATTAATGAATAAATTTTCTTGGGCACTTGGACTTTAAAAATAAGATTTAACTTCTTAAAATTGCAACGTTTCGTTGGTTTTCTTTTAATGATTTCCAACTTCTTCAGGCCAACTAAAATTGTTAAAATGCATACATAAAACAAGATTATTACCTATCCATACATGTAAGGTTAAATTAAGTGATAAAGTTATTTACTTTTAAAGTTAAATACACGTTAAAGTTATTTGTTTCATGAAATTGACACTAATAAAACAATTTCTTTTATAAAATGAACACACATGGTACATTAAATCATTAAAAGAAAACCAACGAAACGTTGCAATTTTAAGAAGTTAAATCTTATTTTTAAAGTCCAAGTGCCCAAGAAAATTTATTCATTAATTAATATTAATATTTAGTCTATTCGAGTTTTTGAATAAATGACAAGTAGATATTAGTAAAACATAACAAAGATTCTAAACTATAAAATTGCTTGAAAAAGTAGGAAAACTGCCTACGAAACGTCGCAAAATTTATAAAACGTAGGATTTTATTTATTTATGTCCAAGTACCCGCTATAATAATTAATTAATAATTAATAATTAATTTATAGAATAATTTTCTGATTTTCAGGTTAGTAATAAAATAGCCTGTGTAGTGTATACTGTATACCTTAATTCAAAATTCTTACTGACAAAAATACCTGCACGAATGAATAAATACAATAAATCAAGCTAAGAATGATACAACTAGATTTTCGTTTTAAAAATATAACAAAATTACCTTCGAAGAATGGTGACAGCAGTGTTAAAAAATCCAAGTCAAAAAAATCCAAGCACACAGCTTCAATTAGCAATCGTTATAAGATTCACAAAACCACAACAATTAATTAGTGCAACAAACATGATTACAAAACAATGATTACAAACAACTGAAGATCACGTTTTTCATTAAAACAACCGACAGTCGAACACGCGGCACTCGCGAGCCAATCGTATCTACGTGATTGTAGCGCAATAACAGTTCGAAGTCAACTGACTATCACCGGCACAGCAGAACAGAAGAAGTCGACCACCTACTGCAGCAGGTTGTCTTAAGACGTTGATAGTGGAAGGTTCACAAGAGAATGGCCATCAATGACGCGCTCTCGGCTCTGTTGTCTATCTGTTGAGCCGCCAGCCAATTCTAATGTAAATTAATTCAGTCGGTGAAATTTTCAAGTGCACTGAACCCCAGTGTAGATTCGACACCTACACGACCACTTGATGGACGGTAATCGAATTAAAAAACTAAACTAAAAGCCATTCAAGTAAACTAACCAAGGACAAATCAGTAATTATAATTCAGACCTTGAACGTAAGTGCACTCAAAATTTTCGTTTGATGAATAAACGAACATCATTCATCTTACAAGAGATTTGGTTCAAATATTGTCCGCAAGTGAAACCTACTTCTATATGTCTGTAGTGTTATCTAATGTACAAAAAAATGACGGTACTTTCAAAATCCATCCCGGGCTTTCATTTTTATGTTTCAGCAGCAGAAATGAACTATAAGCTCAGCTATAAATATCCTTTTATCAAAAATGAATTATTGGTTGCTGATTCCACTATTGTTGTCGCTGCCGCGAGACAAAACTATAATATGGTGGAGTCGAAGGCTTCACTATTGTTATGGCTGGCAAGTGAGCTATAAAATATTTTTCAACTTAAGGGCGTCTGGAGTCGCGGGTAGTGATTAGTTAAATATATAAATATATCAAGTTAATGGAATTTGGCATTTTGCGTTTTAAAAAGATAAATTAATTAAGCGATTATAATATATATAGTGTCGAGACATTTTTAAACATTGAAACAATATGATTCATGCATTTGCATATTACTTTGTTAGTATAGGTTCACAAAAATTAAATGGCATCATATTTTTTACAAAAATGCTACAGAAAAAAACGTAAAAATATACGTCTGGTCTCTTTTTTATCTTTTTTGTTTTCAATAAATTATGCTTACGAACCCTCTTTGGTGGTATCTTTTCAAACTATGTGTTATAATCCCCAGAAGAATGCATCAGAAAAAATACAAAACGTATCTCTGAAACAAATCCGATCTTACGTATTCTCTGAAGTTCCTTCCTCTTGTTTTTTTTACGCCTGCGGCTTCTCATATGATAAACGTTTAACACTCACATGCGGATAAATACGTACATATATTTACAGTGTGTCTACAAGATCATGCAGTATAATATAAATGGTCTGGTTACATCCAAAATGCATCTGAGAGTTTTCTTTGATGAAATTCTATTGTCTGACATATTAATGTGATGAAAAACCACATTTATTAGGGAACTGATCCTTCAATATCCTCTACACCGCCCGAAATTTACTGTTATTTTCCGTAACAAAGCATATTGTCGATACTATTGTAGCGCGCCCCCAATTGTTATGCCACTGGAAATGACAGAGACTTCTCGAACTTGAACAGAAATTTCTGGAATGATCGAGAACGGAATGTACGCGCCTATAAATAAAGCGCGTATGGGGCGCGACAAACATTCAGTTAGAGTACAGTCACTCCAGTTGCTACAGTGCAGTGAAGTTAGTCGATAGTCAGTTATCGCAACAGTCAGGCAACTGGTACGGTGGTACAGAAGACATAAATAATCAGTTAGTACATTAATAAGAGTACATAAATTTGTGTGTTAAGAACAGTGTATTGTTGTGTTATTATTTATCAGAATCCGTTTATTTTTTATTGTTAGTTTCTTTTTGTCTTTGTTATTAGAGAAGTACTTTTTAGTTTATTGGTTTTGTATTTATTGCGTTTGTTGAAAATAAATCAGTCTTAAACCACTTCAAAGAACAGCTTTGTTATAGTATTTCACATCTTCCGATAGTCAATTTTACATTAGACATCATTAGAGTATGAGCCATCATTCAATAGCAAATAATAGCAAACTATAGCTATCTACTTGGATATTTATAACCTTAAGTTCTGTTTCCGTAATGAAACAATTAAGTAATTTAGAAATAATACTGATGTCGAGCGGAATCGAATCAGCAACCTTTCAGCTGTAACCAGCGTTGCCAGACGTCCCGATTTTGGCGGGATGTCCCGATTTTTAAATCAAAATTAAATGTCTCGCGCGGGACAGGCTCAGTCCCGCTTTTTGGGGATAACTCGACCGTGGGTAAATAATTATTCTCTTATTTGTAAGTTGCAATTTGTAACACTCACTCCTCAGACTATTGTTTGAAACCCCATATTTTTCTAATGAGTAAAACTTTTTTGATTTTGATTTCTGTTTTTTCTTATTTTTTTTTATTCAGAAGACGAATAAGACTCAACTATTTAACGATAGGGTAAATCTGATTTAAAATATCATATTTCTATTAAAATACATTTTCTATGGCTATCTATTGTCACGTAAACGTAATTTGAACTCAAATAAAAAGATAAATATTTAAAAACTTCTGATTATATACGTTTTTACTATGTCCCGCTTTCGACGAAAGAATCCCGTTTTTTTCACTCAAAAAGTTCCAAAATCCCGACTTGGCAAAAAAAATCTGGCAACGCTGGCTGTAACCGATTAATTTACAACTGTATTTATGGTATAGTATAATATGAAATATTGTGATACTATGGTGAATCGGGAAACTTCGGGATTGATGCTTTCAACATCGGCTAGACATAAAAGACCATCAGTTTTCACGTATGATTTCAGTTGGACTATGTTTCGCAGACCTGTGGGCACACCGTACAATGTACATGCATGCGTCACGGTGCGTAACGAATGAAAAGAATTGTAGCAGCTAAACCAGTGATTATGAAATAGTGACATTGGCATTGATGTACGATTGTTTCCAATAGTATTCAAGTTTAAATGTTCGTTTGTATTCCTGAATCAGGCGTGAAATTAAAATGTTTATAGATAGAGCAACTCTATAAGATTATCTCTATCTACATGTATTATATTCTTAAATCTAAATGTATACAAAAATAATCAACTAAAGTATATTAGCAATGGCATTGAGCGCAAAAAAAGAGTAAGTCATCGGATATCAAATTTTTAGACCACAACAGTCACTATATTTAAATATTTAATAGTCTCTTCCCAGACCATATTTTTATTACAGTTTAAAACATGATAATCATATTTATTCAGAAATCAGTTTGCTTTATTCTGGTTTGTGTTGTTTTCTAAAGAGCCGAAAGTTGCCAAACCGTTTACGCCGTTTATGAAAGCCTCTTTCGTTTAGTAGAGATAAGTCTCAGAAACAAATAAAATCAGAACAAAGTAGCTCATAATAAATTATAATTATTATTGTCGTGTAATTTTTTTTTAATTAACACTGATACAAGCATATGCTTAAAATTAAAAAGAATATATTAATTTCAATTCTATCATCTACTACATAATATAGGTATAACTATGTTTTCATAGAATTTTCGAGGTTATTTTCATTTTTTTTTTTTATATTTTTGTATTTAAATTTATAAATTGTAATTTATTAAATCTATTTATGTCTGTTAAAACTAGATACCTGAGGAAGTCGGAATAATACCGACGAAACGTCGTATAACGAATAAATGTGTTGAAACGTACAAATTGGTCTTTTCACCTGATTCTTTTTACCTGATTTATTTCAAGACCTGATTTTTCCTAATATAACTTAAAAGGTTTAATGTAGGTTCCGCTTATTTTTTTTTAGATTATTTGTTTATAATTTCTACTTAAGTCGATTTAACTACTTATTGTCCATGTCTACGCCATATCAGTAAAAAACGCGTTTTTCAAGAAAGCATTCCAGAAGCAAATTCTTTACACTTTCACAATAAAACAAAATTAGAAACACTGTTTCTTTTTTCACTGAAAAGTTAAAAATAATTTTGATAAGAATAATTATAAATTAGTTTGAAATATTCTTCAATGACTTTTTAATAGATATATGTACAAAAACGTGTTGCTCTTATTTTTAAAGTCACTGATTTATTACAGGTGCATTTTTCGTCTAACGTCAGTGCATCCCGGTAATACAATGCAATTAACTGACCGTGAGACAGTATACATAGATGATGCGTCTACCTGCAGTGATTAGGATACTATAATATGTTATTAATATTATACTGTAAAAATAATAAACATACCGACATTATTCCGTCATTTTAGCTGAAGACGCGACGTATCGAATTTACAATTAAAAATTTACGTCCGCCTGTTTTCCAAAGACAAAAGTTCAACTCACGAAATTTCTGATTTAAAATTTTAAGTCATTAGATCTTTGTACTGTGTCTCATTTTTGTTGCATTTGTAGGTGAACCTACTAAAGAGAGACTGATCAGTGACGTAAATCACGGACCAATCCCCAAAAAGCTAGAACGTATGTAATTGAATGGGACACTTTAGACGACGCTATTTGTTACTAATCATTAAAAAAAGACCACTAAAATCGTAAAATAATAAAGTTTTGAGGTCTTTTCTACAGCCTTTTCTAAAGGAGGTTCAATTTTATTTTTATTTTTTTGTAATTAGATTTTCAATATTTCTGGTAACGGTCAACAGAATCACACCACTAGTATTCCTATTATAGAAGATGGGCTTTCCTCTACTTTATTAGTGTTTAACGTCCAAAGACTATTTACAAATCTAACCATAAATAAAATAACTGGTGAATTTGTTTTTATAAGAAATTACCCATACGAAAGAAACCCAAAAAAAAAAAAAATAACAGGTCATACTAATAGTATGTTTTTATTTTCGATAAAACGATAATTCATCCTAAAACTGGTGATTTTTTTTTTAAGAAATTACTCATACGAAAGAACCCCCCCCTCCAAAAAAAACAAAACAAAATAACAGGTCATACCAATAATATGTTTTTATTTTCGATAAAACAATAATTCATGCTAACATCACAGCTTTGTTGTAATGAATCGTGCATAAATAAATTAACATTACATAAATGAAGATAAATGATCCAGGGGCGTAAAAGTCTGGGTACAAAATGCCCACCCAAAAACGAAATGCATTGTTAAGTACAAATTACCAACACTGTGTAGGTAACTTTCTCGTGCAGTAACTTTAATCTGTTCCACAAACGGTACAGAGCAGTATCCAGTTCGAACCTCAACCGAGATAAAACTGATATGTAGAACAATTGTTATGCCCACGTATATACTTATAAATCTATTTTGCGAGACATCAAAGGTTTCGGAGACTTTATTATATAAAGAAGTCGTGCGGGAGATCATCTTATCGTCACTAAAATACTAATATTATTGCTTTCATATACCGCGTGTTCCATTAATTATGTAACATATTCATTTGTACATTCTAGTGCTTAAAATATATTACGTTATGATAGTTTTAATAGATTGTGGTACCAGGATGGACATATATACACACTTTAATTAATTAATCACTTTAATACAGCGGTTCTCAACCGGTAGGTCGCGACCCACTAGTGACAGCTGTGTCCGGCCATTATGAACTCTATATTAGAGTTGACAAGACTTGCTTTGTTATCTGTTTCTCTTATGATAAATGACAATTTATCAATAGCATGTCGCTCCTGGTAATTACTGCTGGATTGGTAAGGTCGCCTTGTTTTGCTTTATACATTAGTGCGAAATGGGTTACTTTACTACCGCTGGCATGAAAAGCAGCTATTTTATAGGAAATCGTGCAAGAAAACATTTTTCAAATCAAATTGTAACCAAAATGTTGTCTTGGTTTTGTCAGAAATCATTTACTAATTGGATACGAATATCCTATGCTTTAGGAGACATATTGTATACAAATGTGCATAGGTACATAGCACAATTGAATAGGGCTATCCAATTTTCTACTAATATTAGAATACTATGACAGTTATGAGAGCGTTAATTATTTCAATTTGAAGTTCAGTATCTACACCAAAAACATTTTTTTTATATATAATATGATAAAAAAGTAATATCACTCTAAAAACGTATCCTACTGTCAAAAGTATTAGGTTTTCAATTTAATTAAAATAGATTATATTTTTGAGATTACAAGATGACAACGTTTTCGTAATTAATTTGTACCCTAGATCTTTTCGCAAAACCCAAACACATGACCCTCCTTCTTTTTGGGACGGAGATAAAATATACCATCTTTAAAGTTCAATTCCAGATATATGTTATAATAGAAAACAGTATCACGGGTAATTTTAGAGCTTGAAAAAGTCTTAATTAAAGAAAAGACGAAACGTTGCAATCAATGAGTGTTTACATTGATTTATTTTCATTATTCAAATTACTCGTGATACTGTTTTCTATTATAAAATATACCTTCCAGACTATATAATGCAAAAAAATACTACGGTTAATTAAAAAAAGGTGAACTTTAATTCCGAAATCGTATAGTACCAAACTTGCTTCTCGAAAATGACCTTTCATCTATTACATTGGTTATGATTAGAGTTAAGTATTATATTTTTAAAACTATCTTAACATTGAGAAAAGACTTGAATAACTGAAGAATACATTGCTTGCTCTTTGTTAATTTTGTGATTATGGTCATATTGTAATGAATCGCGACAAATTATTATTGTTATTCAAAGATACACAATTAAATTAGCAGAAAAGTGGAATCTTTAAACCAATTATTAATTTAGCGACGTTTCGGTCATTTATTTGATCCTCATCAGGCATCTATAAAGTACAGCACATGTTAAAATTAAGTACACAACCAAATATACAAATGCTTACAAACACAGCATATTTACCTTAATACACGGTATATTATTAAGATGAATAAACTGTGGTTGTAAACATTTGTATATTTGGTTGTGTCCTTAATTTTAATATGTGCTGTACTTTATAGATGCCTGATGAAGATCAAATAAATGACCGAAACGTCGCTAAATTAATAATTGGTTTAAAGATTTACATCAATTGTCCACTTTCCTGCTAACTTAATTGTGTATGTTTGAAAAAAATATGGACGCAACAATTTCCAATGTAAAATTATTGTTATTGTTTTCGGAAACTGAATTTTGCATTAGGTTGTGGGGACCCCTGGGTTTGAGTCCCAAGTGCCCATATTTAAATCCAGCACTGGCTTCAGCAATTTGGTCAACCATCAATTATATATTGTACACTTGCACGATGCAGTTGGCGTCCATTGAGTCCTGTGGCATAACGCTGAGGACGGGCGGCACCGGTTGCGGTGCTTGCATAGTTGCGTGTAGTTCGCTGCGGTTTGCATATCGATGCATTACCATCAGTGATCACGAACTGTCTATTGCATATTATTGACTATTGTAGTATCCCTACTCGTTAGGGATAGGATATTATTATCATTTATCAATATTCTAATTACGAACCGAGCTGTGTAGAGTAGTGGTGACAGCACTAGACTAGCATTCGGGAGGTACCGGGTTCGAATCTCGGCGGAGGCAGATGTGGCTGGGACTTTTTCCTACTGCCTCTCGCCGAGAAACGGTAATTCCTGCACCGGCCATCTTGATTGTGGTTTTCCATGGTTTCCCCCAATTAATTCCAGATAAATATCGAGATGGTTCCTTATTTGAGGCCATGGCCGATTACATATCAAACTCCTAGTTCAAAAATTGCCTACCTTATCCTGATTTCCTATAATTCCTTCATTCGCCCAATTGCTATTACATAAGTTGAAGTTTTAAAAATGTAGAAAAATAACGGGAAGTGTGGTAAATGGAAATGGTAATGGTACGAATGGCGTCTGTTATGACATAAAGTCGAGAAATGGACGTTAAACGCATTATTATTATTATATTCTAATTACGATAATGTTTTGAAAGAATAAAGTAATAATTTAATAATGAATACGAAACAAATCAATTAATACTGATACATTGCGTAAGCTTCGTGTGGAACAATCCGTATAAAAAAATTCTATTTCTCTATGGCTAAAATCTTATAATCCTCGAACACATCAACCTATATTTTTATACTCATCTATTTTTTTATTCCCACCCCTTTGTGGAATGACATTTTAAATGGCACCCTCCATTTATTGCAGGTAGTTATGTTATCAATTTTTAATTTCAGTCACTATTTAATAACGTTTACACTGATAGTTTTCGAAATACTAATTGTTAAAAATGAAAACCAAAACCCAAAATAGGTAAGTTGCCAAGAATTAGACGGAACTGATATTGAACACCCATATTTTGTTTATAATAATAATAATAATAATGCGTTTAACGTCCATTTCTCGACTTTATGTCATAACAGACGCCATTCGCACCCTTACTATTTTTTCATCTACCACTTCCCGTTATTTTCTACATTTTTTACAACTTCAACTTATGTAATAGCAATGGGCGAATGAAGGAATTATAGGAAATTAGGATAGGGTAGGTAATTTTTGAACTGGAAGTTTGATAGGTGATCGGTCATGGCCTCAAATAAGGAACCATCTCGATATTTATCTGGAATTAATTGACGGAAACCATGGTAAACCTCAATCAAGATGGCCGGTACAGGAATTACCGTTTCTCGGCGAGAGGCAGTAGGAAAAAGTTCCAGCCACATCTGCCCCCGCCGGGATTCGAACCCGGTACCTCCCGAATTTTGGCGGGACGTCCCGATTTTTAAATCAAAATTAAATGTCCCGCGCGGGACAGGCTCAGTTCCGCTTTTTGGGGATAACTCGACCGTGCGTAAATAATTATTCTCTTATTGTAAGTTGTAATTTGTAACACTCACTCCTCAGACTATTGTTTGAAACGCCATATTTTTCTAGTGAATAAAACTTTTTTGATTTTGATTTCTGTTTTTTTTTATTTTTATTCAGAAGACGAATAAGACTCAACTATTTAACGACAGGGTAAATCTGATTAAAATATCATATTTTTATTAAAATACATTTTTTATGGCTATTTTTGTTATCTATTGTCACGTAAACGTAATTTGAAATCAAATAAAAAAAGATAAATATTTAAAAACTTCTGATTACCTATATACATTTTTTACTATGTCCCGCTTTCGACGAAAGAATCCCGCTTTTTTCACTCAAAAAGTTCCGATATCCCGACTTGGCAAAAAAAAATCTGGCAACGCTGATCTCAGCCCTAATTGTTGTTTATATCACTGTATACTCAGTGCAATTATGAATGATAAAAATGCAGCATTGAATAATTAACTGAATAAACTAATGATTGGAAATCAAATAACCGGTGGTGAGTCAGTCAACTTTGCTCAGCTAATAATAATTTGTATTCTAATATAAAATTTAAAAATTAATCTTGAATGTTTTAATAAAGAGAAAGTGTGAAAAATTCTTTAGAAGGCAACAAAAGTGAATATTATAATGGTATTTTCATTAAATATACAAATAAATTTTAATAGTCTAATCATAACAGAGCTTAGAAAACTAATTTCAAGATACGAGAAATTTAAATTAACTAGTAATTTCTTGATTCACCGAACAGGTTTGACAAAAATTTGCATTGTTGATCTACGTAAGTGAGTAAAACACTACTGCCTTTCCATTTCTCGGCATTTTTAATCCGGAACTTGTAATGCAAATTCATGCTCCAACATAATTAATGCATTTCTAATAATTCGAGGAAAAGTTAACACCACACAAACGTTGTTCAATTAAGTGGATTGCTTTTCTACCACTCGCAACCACATCTATATCCACCCATCATTGCTCAAGATTTTTACCTTCCGGATTATATTCTAGGGCAGCGGCTCTCATACTTTTTTGGCGACGGAACCTTTTAGAAACACTAAATATATTTAACGGAGCTCTAAAATAAGCAAAACCTGATTTTATGTTCATTCTTAAATGAAAATCATACAAAAATACCTTCTGTACATATATATTGATTCCACTAGAAATCGATAAAATTGATTCCATTTAATGGGAGGTATTGTTTAAGTCGGTGTTTCGTTTTTTAGGTTGATACTATTTCGATGGAGCCCTCGCGGAAGTCTAGCGGAACCCCAGGACTCCGCGGAGCACACTTTGAATATAACTGCTCTAGAGCAACGGTGGGTAGTCCCCGGTCCGCTGGCCAACTACGGCCCGCGAGATCTTTAGAAAAAAATATAAATAATAAATATTTTGGAAAACAACTTGCGTTTAAGCACCACACAAATTTAACCAGATATTGAAATGCTAACAAAATCTTTGCTGCACCAAATGTCACATTATGTAAATAATTTTTTCACTTAAACCATACATTTGTCTATTTATTGTTTGATGATTAATAGTTATTTTTTCCAATTCATTTGTACTTTGTCTAAAACGATAAGAGCTCTAAATGTAGTAATTAAATTTTTTCATTTTTAATTATTTGATATGTGAAGACTAAAAAACTACAGATCACAAGAAAGTGTTAATAACTACCAACGACCCGCGGAAAGACCTTAAAATGTATTCTGACCCATATTAAAAAAAAGGTTGCTTTAGTTTGAAGTGTAGATCTTTACCACAAAAATCCCAATCTAATAATTCATTCATCTTTTTTGTACTTGAAACTCAAAATACGGCTTCGGCTGATAGCTGACTGTAGACTTATTCTTCACAATTTTGCAAAAATTCTTTCCCTATAATGAAGATAAAGGACAAATCTAGGTCTCTAATGGATTACTTTTGTAATTTAAGTACGATTTACTAGAAAAAAGTTAGCATTAATTGTGCCAAAAAACACACGTTTTCAGTGTCACACTACATTATTCGTACTTCTTTCACAAAATGTTCCATCACAAACCTAAGGTGACTCTTCCTTTTTCGGAAAAGTTTTATATCTTCAAAATATTTCGAAAAATTAGAGTAATCAACTGACAGTGGCACCCTTGCAACAACATTTTTTAGCCTCGTAGTGCGGCTTAAATTCAAAGCGTTCCGACAGCCTTCACCCATCATTTAAACTAAGCATTTTTTCTCCTAGATTTTCCTCTAAAGGTCTTCAAAATTCGCAACAATTAATCCTAGTTCATAAATACTCTCCGGTTAACGATCGTTTGTTTGTGTCAAATGACACTGAGTTAATTTCAAAACAGTCAATAATATCAGTCGGCAGCAACAGCACAATAACAAAAACCCCGCAGTCAATGTTAAGCCGCACAGTCGCAGCTTCACAATCATACCGCTGGATTCCTTATTATAAATATAAACCGTTATACTGTCGTGTGCTCATGTCAGCCCCAGGTTTCAATGTTTAAAATACCAATTTTATTGCAACATCTTTTGTCGGAATAATATTATCTTTATATACATATCGACTAACATATATGTATTATATAAAACTAAACATAACTATTCACTGATTGTCAATTTAAAAAATCTCTCATTTTTTCGTTCGTTATCGTATTTTTTATTGTTCATCAAAAAGTTTCAAAGATCTTAATGTATTAACCGCTCGGTCAACGACCGGGTACCCGGGTACCCATTTCAGTTTCCAAGGTAGAATTTATTAACTTCTCCTCAAAAAAATTTTATGACCGCTCGAATCCCCAAAGTAGTTCCCCAAGGTAGTTCCAGAGTGGTAGGTATAATAAAGAAAAATTACTTTTTGACAGATTTTGCTTATTTTTTTCATAGGCTCAAAATAACGTTTTCTAATAAATCCCGAAGTTTCAGAATTGTTGACCGTTTAAAGCGCGAGATAATTAATAACAAAGTTCGCAATTTTCACATGCTGACTTTGTTATTAATTACCCCACATTCTAAACGCTCAAAAATTCTGAAACTTCGGGATTTATTAGAAAACGTTATTTTTAACCTATGGAACAAAAAAATGAGCCAACTCTGTCGAAAAATGATTTGTCCTTATTATCCCACGCTAGTACTACCTGAAATCCGGTCCATTTAATGGGTGACAACCCTATATTTTGTAATAACACCGACAACTGTTTCTCGCTAAATTAAAGCTACTGCTTCTTTTATATGATTACACGGATTTGTCATAGGTATTAACGCTGGGTCTCTGATACGAGTTTCAGCCTTATGTCTAAATTTCGAATGAATATAGATCTTCATTTAGTTAAAAATAAATAACATTCTTAAGTGTAGACTTAAGTCTGAAAGTTGAATCACAACTTTTTACAATCACTTTCCTGAAATAGCTATGAAATAGAATATTAATATGTTATATCCTTATTGCTAAAGAATTGACATATCTACAAATTTTTAATTACAAAATATTTTTAGAAGTAATATAAAGAACAAACAAAAACCGAAGCTAATTAGTACTACAGAATAAGCATTAATACGGTAAACTTCAATAAGCAAAAGTTTGCAAAGTAAGTATATTTTAACAAGCTTCAGATTTATCACGAGATAATAAGTAGAATTGCCGTTATATATTTTTAATTAATTTTTAAATGCGTCAGTTATGTGATTTTTTTCTGCTGAGCATATCTAAAGATAAAAATTATTCTCTGATAGTGAAAGAATGCAGTTAGACTTTAATGATCAATCAAGCAACGAACCTTTGGTGCATAAGAATTAGTTATTATACATTTCCATTGTACACATAAATGGTGGTATTGATTCGGCAATAAAAAAAATGGCTTTCGTGGGACGTTAATTTATAGTAGCGGAAAAACATTAAAAAATCTTATTACGGCAATCCTGACTCCGGAGGAAGCATGTTCATCAGACGCATGAAGTATAGACAAGAAGAGGCCAAACGACATAGGCTTTCTCATGATTTTTGCGCCCACAAAAATGAATCGACATGATAGTTCATTTTTTGTCCAGGATGTACCGTTATCAGCGCTGCCAGACGGCCCGATTTTGGCGGGACGTCCCGTTTTTTAAATCAAAATTAAATGTCCCGCGCGGGACAAGCTCAGTCCCGCTTTTCGGGGATAACTCGACCGTGCGTAAATAATTATTCTCTTATTGTAAGTTGCAATTTGTGACACTCACTCCTCAAACTATTGTTTGAAACGCCATATTTTTCTAATGAATAAAACTTTTTTGATTTTGATTTCTGTTTTTTTTTTATTTTTTTTTTTTATTCAGAAGACGAATAAGACTCAACTATTTAACGATAGGGTAAATCTGATTTAAAATATCATATTTTTATGGCTATTTCTATGGCTATTTTTGCTATCTATTGTCACGTAAACGTAATTTGAATTCAAATAAAAAGATAAATATTTAAAAACTTCTGATTATATACGTTTTTTTACTATGTCCCGCTTTCGACGAAAGAATCCCGCTTTTTTCACTCAAAAAGTTCCAAAATCCTGACTTGGCAAAAAAAAATCTGGCAACACTGGCCGTTATTATTATTGATATTATTTTGATAAATAATAAAGCGGCTCAATAAACAAAGAATAAAAGTTATTTTTTAAAAATCTCAAGCTATATAATTAAATTTAGGAATGTTTTTGGTTATGCAACAGTTTAAACGAATACTTCGTGCCAAGCAGCGCACTCTACCTATGAAAAATCTGTTATGAAGTCGAAGCAACTTTACAAACATTGCGTTCGGTCTTCAGACTTCTTCTAATCAGACTAAGAATGATACCATAGCAAACAGAAACTGTGAGATACATACCTGGTACAGTCACTGAGATCGTCATCTCGACGGCAAAAACTGCAACTACAGACAGAGTCGATATCAGAGTCGTCACTTGACTGCGAATCCGCTGAACACCGTTGAAAGAACACGTCGCGACCTCGGTTATTTCTATTACGAAGTACACTGTTTGCCGGACGAGAAGATCGCGAATCAGCTACGACTACAGCCCACGTGCGGTGGAAAAGGTAAAAGAGAAACAAACCTCGATTTGTATCACCGTTAGTGTTACCGACAGATGGCGTTCTATGCACGCGGGCATGATTAACGCGCGTGTTATTATTTCCCATTTTATTGACTTGTTGTTAATGTCACATTTTGAAAGTTGATATTTTGCGAGATTCACATTTTACTCACTTTTGATTCTTGATTTTTAACACGAAAGTACATGGAAAGCGTCTATATTATCTGAAACAAAAACAAAATTATATATACATATCTATAGAATCTTACACACTTCCTACTTACATAATTAGAATTTAAGACTTCGTAAAGTGACGCATGTGAGAACTTAAGCCTGTATATTTACAAAACTGTGTATTGTAATATTGCAAATTTCAAATTAATGTTTTTGTAAAAAAATAGGAATAAAATAAATTACATCGAACTGTCCAGGATAAGATCAAATTCTCGCCAAAGTCCAACGTCATCTAGGGCGAAAAATTTTGACCGAATCATAATTGTACGTGTTTTAATTTTATCAACATTATACCAAATAAAAAATATAGGATATATGATCATTTGAATTTAAAATCGGTAAATATTTATAATATTAACAAAATAAAATTACTTGCAATACTGTTCAATATTTTTATTTATATAAAAGACGTTTCAACCGACAGTTTTGGTCCTTTTCAATTTTCAAATATAAAATTAAATTACAATTGTTTAAATAAAATTATTTATTATTTATAATATTATAGGAAACAAAAAATTACAATATATTTACGTTATGTTGATATACAGAAATACTGTTACGTTATTTGTTCAGTCAACCGCGTTCTTCGTGTTGTATTAAAATTGGGAGAGGTTAAGATTTGTCTTCACATTTAACGACGATATCAAGAGCGAACATATTCCCTTGGAATTCATTTATTCGCTCTTGTGACCCCATAATACTCGCACTTAATTTTTTCTTATTTAAATACAATTAAGAAAAATACACTACATAGACAAAATGAAAATAAAATTAGTGCACTAACTCGACGTTATTAGCACTTACAAGTAAATATACAATTTCATAATTATAAAAATGCATACAAAATAATTGTGGTGAATTATTAGTAAGGTAAGTATATTTTATATGTAACAAATATGTGGCAGATATTTTGAATAAATGAATTACGGTAAGAGTGTAATCATATCGGCCAAATTCGAGCCCTTTTTTCACAAAGCGCTGTCTACTGCACAGTGCTTAGCGAGAAAAGGGCTCGAAATGATTCGTGTAAATATAGTGCATACTGTGGTACACGAATCATTTCGAATCCCCACTATCTCCAAAGCTATAGTTATGTTACACAATGAATTTTTTGCAGGAATGGGTTACCATACAGAAGCAGTATTCCAAATTTCATATACCTAGGTGGAATATCTTTCAAGATACGAGTGTCCAAAATTCAAGATTTGGTTATTTACTGACTGACTTATAGATCATTGTAATTCACAAGTGAAGACAGATGCATCAAAGCATGAACTTGATACGTAAGTGTAAAATGTGCTTCTGTGTATTAAGTGTTTCACTGAGTTATGCGGATCCGTTGATCCGTCGGCTCAAAAAAAAGTGAGTCGGCTCGCACGGATCTTCTGTCGGAGTTGGCTCTTTGAACCGGTTCAGATCTGAGTTGCCCCTAAAGTGGTTATGATCGGAGAATGGTAAGTGCACCAGGTAAGTAGTCTGATTGTGTTTGTTGTTAATATTCCGCTTGTTTCACAGTCAACTGTTTATTTTTTATATAGACGAAGCCACGCCTTACCATCTTCTAATTTTGATCTTCTATGCGGCGGCTTCATTTGAATGTGCTTAATATCAAAAAGCATTTCTGTTACCAGACTCCAGAGACGTATTTAAATATTCAAGTACCGCAATTGTGCTTTAGTATATAGCGGTGATATAGGTACTCGTAGTTCAACTTTTTAACTTCCTTTTAACTACGAGCAAAACTGTGCTATAACACCGCTAGCAAAACTGGCCAATTATTTATAATACCGTTCATCTATAATGTATTGCAGGTTGTTTGTGGCAACATAATATTTATAATTTAAATAATTTGGAGGTTAATTCTCATATGACTAAGCGACGTCACAAAAATTTACATGTTTTCAAATGAAGCAATTCTCACAAGAAACGCGACGAACTTTTATAACTCAAAACGTGACGTCTTCTCCTTCCAATGGCTATCGTCAGACTACAGAGCGAACGACTCCACGAAACGTTGGAGTATAGAGAAATATTTGTCACTAAACACGTGTGTCGGATTACAGAACGCAATATCGTAAAAGTGTCGGATTATAGAGCGATGTTTTTAAACCTCTACATACTTAAAAACAGCAGATTACTGGACGTGTCGGATTAACGAGCAGCGGATTATCGATAGTGTCCTGTATTTTCTATTTCTTTTTTTTTCATTGAAAATATCGCTGTATAAATATTACGGAATTTCTTTTACAAATTCTAATCAAAAACTTAATAAATATAATGAAATGTGATTGCATGTCTAGGAAGTTATAAAGTAAATAATTATAAATACATTAATTACATATAATATCAAAGAATTAATTACTTCTTTCGGATATCAATATAAAATGCCTTAAGCAAAAAATAAGTTTTACTAAAACCCGCACG
Organism: Venustoraphidia nigricollis; assembly: GCA_034508555.1. Classification (NCBI taxonomy): domain Eukaryota; kingdom Metazoa; phylum Arthropoda; class Insecta; order Raphidioptera; family Raphidiidae; genus Venustoraphidia; species Venustoraphidia nigricollis. The sequence goes on along the minus strand of JAVRKA010000058.1, from coordinate 1,897,115 downwards.
AGAATAAAAACTTGACATGCATACATTTTTCATTTACAGCCCATAGCTCTCGTTCCCTTAGATAGCAGTTTTTTTGTGACGTCTGGGCAAAGTACCGAGCCTTGAAGCACCGGGAATCGAGCAGTTTCATAAATGCTTGATTTATTCAAGCGACAAGCTTTTTCATTTTTCAAAATGCTTAAAAGCGTCGAGTCACAAATAAGCACAAAGCATTTTATTAGTGAGTCGAAGGTTTTTTTCTCCCAAAATATTCATATCATTCAATAATATATCACAGGTAATTGGATAAATAATATAAAACAATTGTGATATATTATTGAATTATATTAATAATTTTGGATGCGATATAATGTCTAATATTCATATCATTAAAGGTCCAAAATCAATTATCTGCTTGGTACCAAAATAGTCCTATTTTAGTACCAAGCAGATAATTGATTTTGGATAAATAGTATGTACGCAATTTTCTGCATATTTTATATATAACCTACCTTTCTGGCGAATTCCACTGAAATGTTTCAATTTTGGAACATGGATATCATGTGTGGTTCTCCGTAACGATTTTATATAATTGATATGACTTACTTTCGTGTCTGAAATAATTGGAACCAAAATGATGTAAGTTTTTATTAAAAACAATTATATTACATATAAATGCGCCTCTGGCTGATATTACATGTTTGATTGAAAAATTATTTTCGTACCAATATTGTACTAAAACATTATAAACCGATATTGAAATATGCCGCAAAACTAATGCAAATATATAAACATGTTATACGTATCCGCATGCAAAACATGTATAAGCATGCGTTTACACCAAATAATATACGTCTGAGAATTCAAAATTTAATGATTCAACACAAAGTAGTAGTCTGAGCTTGTTTGTTTTATTAATTCAACTCGACAAGTAGGGACTGGAACTAATTTACTTCTCTTTTCAAAAAATTTAAATATTTTTTCGTTTTGAGGTCTTTCGAGTTATATGTTCGAAAAAAGTTTGTTAGTCTGTGGCAGTGTTGCCAGATTTTTTTTTTGCCAAGTCGGGATTTTGGAACTTTTTGAGTGAAAAAAACGGGATTCTTTCGTCAAAAGCGGGACATAGTAAAAAAACGTATATAATCAGAAGTTTTTAAATATTTATCTTTTTATTTGAGTTCAAATTACGTTTACGTGACAATAGATAGCAAAAATAGCCATAGCAAATGTATTTTAATAAAAATATGATATTTTAAATCAGATTTACCCTATCGTTAAATAGTTGAGTCTTATTCGTCTTCTGAATAAAAAAAAATAAAAAAAAAACAGAAATCAAAATCAAAAAAGTTTTATTCATTAGATAAATATGGCGTTTCAAACAATATAGTCTGAGGAGTGAGTCTTACAAATTGTAACTTACAATAAGAGAATAATTATTTACGCACGGTCGAGTTATCCCCGAAAAGCGGGACTGAGCCTGTCCCGCGCGGGACATTTAATTTTGATTTAAAAATCGGGACGTCTGGCAACGCTGATCTATAATGATGTTTCATTTGTGATTTGTTCAGTTGTTGAAGTCTTAATAGCAAATAGTATATGACATCGTAAGAGCAAAAAGTTGAAATTCCTGCGCGTGCTATTTATACTATTTTTCTTCATACCCGGTCGAAAGTACGTACTCTCGTATCAGTGTGCACGAGAAAACTGTTTCGGCACGTTATTACAGCCGGTATGCGAGTAATTCCAGCAGTGTATAAATGTTAGGCTTTCTGTCTTAAAATCGAATCCGAAAGTACGTACTTTCGACCGATTATGAAAAAACCTACCCAACAAATTTGATGAACACATATTTTTCGCACACGGGCGTAAATAGTAAATGCTGTCCTGACAATTAAGTACAGTGGAATCCGTTTATAATGACATCGAAGGGAATTGACAAACACGTCATACTAAGCGGACGTCATACAAAGCATACGATCGCTTAATCCAGTTCTTGTTTTTGAAAATCATTGAGATTGTCGAATGACCCACGCCCAATTCCTTTGCGAGAGATGAGTTTGATTCTCCATTTTCTAATCTGCATATTAGTGCACCTTTCTCCTCAATCGTAAATGCTTTACGACGTTGAGATGACATTTTTTTACATAGGATATCACTAAAAACAATGCATGACGTTCAACTATCAATTACTCACTGAGATTCAAAACAAAAACAAACCACGACGTGCCGAACGTCGTCGGGACTCAACGAACATTGCCGAAGGTGTAAACAATCGTCGGTCACTATAAACGGACAAAATTTATGAAAAATGGGTCATAATAAGCGACATGTCACTGTAAGCGAAGTCATTGTATCCGATTTTGTTACAAAGAATTTTATATGAAAACCAAACTTCGTTGTGTAATTACGTCATAATAGGCGGTTGGTCAATATAGGCGGAGTCATAATAAACGGATTCTACTGTACACAAAATTATGAGTAAGTCAAAATTCCAGAAAGAAACAACATATCAAGTTTAATGATGTCAGCTTGTTTGTGAGGACTTAAGTTTTTGTGGTAAGTCTCGGTGTAAACATAATCTACACTAATCTGCAATATGCATATCACAGAGTACACAAAAGCTACAGACGCTTTCACATCATACAGATGTAGTAAAGAGATATTATGTTGAATGCTCAAATATCGTACCCCAGATTCAATATTTGCTCTTAACGGAGTGCGCTACCGAAACACAAATATCGAATATTGTGGGGTAATGACGATGTTTCTGCAATTGTATTATACAGCCTTTAACAGAAGTCTGTTTACATTACCTGGCACGAAAACATGGTTTTAGTAATAGGGATGTTGACTATTTTTGGGAAAGTGTTTTAAAATCGTGCATAAGTACCTAATATTGCCATAAATATTTATTATTTTTATTTAAATACAACTCAAGCCTTAAAAATCATGTATTTTAAATCCCGTTTCAAATTGCGGTCCAAAACGCCAATACTAGTCGCGTGACGTCACCTGTTCATACCAAAGGAGGCTCAAAAGTTTACACGGGAGCTACCATCCTATAGATGCATATTCTGTGCTCATAAACGTTAGTAAGCTGAGATGATGAAAAGTTGTTTCGTAGTCGTTGCTATAGTTACATGTAATTTGACGTTTATAATAATAAATTACACACTAAAAATTAACCAAACAATGCAGTTTTTTGACAGCGGCTGAACATATGACGTCATGCGCTCTGATTGGTGTCTGTTGTCACGTGACTTGAGAGTGATTTTATTAGGTTTTATTTATTAAATATAAATTAAATTCCTTAAAAATAAGGAAAAATATAGTGTTTTTTAGTATTTCTATCATAGAAACTACTACTTTTCGTTAAAATTATGTTTTTATTTGAATACAGTCAACATCCCTATTGTTACTAAAAAACCGGTTCCAAAAATAACAGTTACCAGAATACGTTTCTTATTTGATTATTATCGTTTTAAAAACACTGGGAATTGTTACTTTTTACCCGACTGCAGTGAATCAAAAAGGAGGTCATGTATCGATTTTTATAAATGCGGAGATGAAAAATTTGTCATGAACGATTGGAAGTTATCGAACGTCTATAAACTACAATTTATTTGGTCTTAGTCACACAAATGATAATAAATAAAAGAAATTTAATGACAGAACATACTGGCGGACAGGAGGCCCTGGGCACTTTAGGATATTGGGGCCTCTATGACTATTACAGAGGACTATTTTTTCTTAAAAATTATTTTTCGTGCTTGTTTATGCAAGACTGCATTAGGAATCTTGATCAATTAACAATCAAAGAAAAACTTAACAATAGCGTACTGGACGGTACTTAATAGCAGGAAAGCGACAAGTGACACGACAACCAGCGATAACCAATAACCGACGAGCGCACGTTCTGTGCCGGTAACTGGGAGGAGGTGGGAGTCTTCCTTTCCCACAAAATAACCACGAACTTCAGACCCTTTTAGAACAGTGTAGAGTATTATAATGGATCAAAGAAAACATTTATTATAAATACAAGAACATTGGTCATTACAAAACTGTACATACTACAAATTATTATGTGTAAATAAAAACATGAATGTAAAAAAGGTATCTATCAATATTTATAAATTATAGGTAAATTAATTATATTGTTACGCAAACTAATGTAGGTAATATTAATTAATTTAATGCACAACCGATTTTTCAAAATTTAATTCCTCGTGCGACAGTCAAACAGAGAATTACTATGGAATTGGTATGACGCTATAGGTGGTAGTGCAAAAAATCATTTGATTTACTTTCCAAGCTCATTGTATAAAAGTAAAAATAGTCGCGTTTGTAGCATTTATATTCTTTTTTTTTTGTAAGTATAGGTACATATGGAGTATATATGACCACACAAAAACAGTCTGTTTCATAATTACAAAAGTTTACGTGCAATTATCTTTTTCTCATTTTGCTTATAAAAGCATTATTGTGTGAAACGTTTTATAAATAATTATGCTGGCTTTAAAACTGCGGAAAAATTAAAACTATTGAATACAGTGTGATTGATTTTTAGAGCTAAAATTTTACAAAGTTAAACAGTGTAGTAGGTATATTGTGTTATGTAAATTGTAATGACATTGTATTTTCCTACTATTGTTATATAGTACTGTGTACTCTGTAGTAAGATTTTTATTTTAAATAAAAGACTCGATTTCTGTATTTCAATGAGTATACTTCATTACAGTCAGCTAGTTACAGCGTTGCCAGATTTTTTTTTGCCAAGTCGGGATTTTGGAACTTTTTGAGTGAAAAAAGCGTTAAGCGGGATTCTTTCGTCGAAAGCGGGACATAATAAAAAAACGTATATAATCAGAAGTTTTTAAATATTTATCTTTTTATTTGAGTTCAAATTACGTTTACGTGACAACAGATAGCAAAAATAGCCATAGAAAATGTATTTTAATAAAAATATGATATTTCAAATCAGATTTACCCTATCGTTAAATAGCTGAGTCTTGTTCGTCTTCTGAATAAAAAAAATCAAAAAAATCAAAAAAGTTTTATTCATCAGAAAAATATGGCGTTTCAAACAATAGTCTGAGGAATGAGTGTTACAAATTGCAACTTACAATAAGAGAATAATTATTTACGCACGGTCGAGTTATCCCCGAAAAGCGGGACTGAGCCTGTCCCGCGCAGGACATTTAATTTTGATTTAAAAATCCCGCCGAAATTGGGACGTCTGGCAACGCTGGTCTATATTTTGTTTACTTTACGCACTGGTGTTTAATGGCTCATTTTATCACCGCTAAACACACTTGAAAAGCATCTATTATGAGGCGTGCAAAAAATGCATTTTGAAATAGAAGATACTTTTTATATATTTTTAAAATTCGTAATATTTTCGTTTTAATTTATATTAGTTACTTGCTTAACAACCAGGCTTTGCCCGGATAGATTTTGATTTGGAAACATAGTAATTTGCAACATACATTATGGTTTATAATCAGCATTCACCAAAAAAATCGGGCGCGTGATTCCCAAATCGCTTTACATTTTCGTCCACTGCCCATCCTTTTTTTATCTTAGCGAAAGAATAGTTTATGTTGGTCTAGAAGATGTAAGCTTTTAAATAGTGAAAATATGTTTTAAAATTGTTCCTATAGTTCCTAAACAGATTATTTTTTCAGATCGCCAACTACTAAGACACGTATGGTAATAAGAAAAAATTGAAAAATACATTTACGAACAATTTTAGGTAAGAAGCTTTTTCATTAAACTTGAAAGCTTTCGATTACAAAACTAGCACAAAATTTTATAACATGCATGAAAAGGAATACGTTCCTTTTTTGAAGTCGGTTAAGAATAGAATTAAATTTTAGAATTTATATAGAGGTGACAGAAATTTGACACAAAATAGAATTAAGAAATGTATTTGAAAATGCAGAAAACATTATCAAAAATTCGATATAAATGACCTTTTGACCACAAATGTCTAATGTTAAAAATAATTTATAATAATAACTAAATTTTAAATGGTTACTGTACTTCAAGATTTAAAGATCTACAATTTTTCACAATCTGATATATCTTAATATATCTATTAAAAAACTAACTAACGGGCTAATAAACATTGTATAAGAATGGATCATCAAAAGTTTTCTACACGACATTACAATAACATACTGAAAGTTTTTAAAGATTATAATTTAAATTATAATATTTTCATACATTATTATATGAGCTATAAAGTAGCATATTTCCCACAATAAACGATCTTAATAACTAGTTATATACATAATCAATTAACTAAAGTACTTTACAGGTTTTAATAAAACGTTAGAAATGAAGAAATGGTAATACCGTTATACACAATGATACAGATACCTAGATTATATGAACATACATTATCAAGTGTGAGACACAAACAAAAGTCTGCATTTAACTGTGCATTTCAAAACTTAACATTAGGCTTGGAAATAATCGATTTATAATCGCAAGGTTTCTATTCGAATGATTCATTCGAAATTATTCCTTCAGCTGAATTAGCGTGTTGGTATAAGACATGAATGAATGAATGCTTCAACTCTCGAATACGTTTACCTCTTATTTTCGATTATCAGTTTTGAGAAAGTTGGTCAAGCGAGACCAAATTTTCACAAAAATATTAATTAGTAAATACGCGGTATACTTCGTCGTAAGCCTAAATTTTATAATTACTACAGTAGGTAGAGTTGGGTAACTCAGATCTGAACCGGTTCAAAGAGCCGACTCCGACAGAAGATCCGTGAGAGCTGACTCACTTTTTTTTGAGCCGACGGATCAACGGATCCGCATAACTCAGTGAAACACTTAACACACAGAAGCACATTTTACACTTACGTATCAGTTCTTGCTTTGATGCATCTGGTAGCTCAAATGACTCATGCATCACATGTTTGGCTATGCATTCTTGATTCTATTCAGGTCGTGATATGATTGACTGAACTAGGTAACTCAGTGGCAGACTGCAGTAACATATTTAGAACTTGGCTCTTTTTGAACCGGTTCAGTGAGCCGGCTCACATACGGGATCCAGATGCAAAGATGCAGATCACTGAAAAGACCCGTTTTTCCCATCTCTAACAGTAGGATAGCCTCTATAGTTTGCTACAATTGTTAAGATATACCCATTGTTACGATGCTATAATAGACAAAATATTAATACTGTCATACATCAAATATAACATGCGCCACGATTCTAAAAGAAGTTAGATGCAATTGGAAGTTTGCGCAGATACAGTCGGTTGAAAAACTACAAACTCGCGCTATATTATTATTTTTAATTTTTTAATTTTTCTTTAATCTAAAGGTCTAATTCCTTGCATAAAGTCATCCAAAAAATTATTGTTCGCGCTTGTCTATGCAAAACTGTATTAGGCATCTTGATCAATTAACAATCAAAGTAACAACTTAACAATAGCGTACTGGACTGTACTTTATAGCAGGAAAGCTACAAGTGACACGACAACCAGCGATAACCAACCAACGACCGCACGTTTTGTGCTGGTAACTGGGAGGTGGTGAGAGTCTTCCTTTCCCACAAAACAACCAGGACGGCTCTAAAATATGCATTTGCGACACTGTTTGTGACTAACTTCAGAACCTTTTAGAACCGTGGCGAGTATTATACGTACGATTCGTGATCTAATAAATAAGAAATGTCGGTAGCTAATGTTTTTAAATCTAATCTTTTTTTAGTGACAGTTGTATATGGACCACTGTACACATTGAGATGCAATCGCCAATCACTATTTCCATGGCTCACCGCAATGTATTGACTTTTCGACCTGCTTACAGGTCCGTAGTAGTGATGTTGGGTCTTTTTGAGACAACATTAATACTCATTGTCGACCACAACATTGTTTGTTTTTTAGATTCTACTAGCAACGCTTAAGAAACAATCAAGTATAATAAAATTTTAAATCTCTTGATCAGATGTATTTAGAGTTCGTCTTGATTAAATCAAATTTTCTTGTGTTTTATTTATTTATTTTTTATTTTATATCAATAGATCAAATCCTTGTACAATCCAATATTATAAGGATCAATTTTATCTAAATAAATAAATAAAACGCATTAAAACTTAATTTAAGACGAAGTCTAAATACGTCACAACGAGATTGAAAATTATATTACACTTGTTTGTTTCTTAAGCGTTGCTAATAGAAACTCAAAACAAAACAATGTTGTGGTTGACAATGCAAAGTATTAATGTTGTCTCAAAAAGGCCCAACAGTGATATATTATGTTTATGTAATCACTAAAAGTTCATTTCTAGATGGCAAAATATTTAATTTTTTTGGGAGAACGTATCAGGAGGCTATTTTTTCTTATTCGAGGGGAAAGGAGTTTGACAATTTTAGTGCGTATTTTTTATGCTTTCGTTTAAAACATAATATAAGCATAAGTAAGGATACGTGCTTTTTTTCTAGTTTTGACTGGTCGGCGGGCACATTCGAACATCCATGTTTTGTATTTTTTTATTACATCTACTTCATCTTAAAAATCAGTAGAGTTATCTTAGACTACTATTATATTATCTTTTGACGTCGCCTTTTTGACGTACTTAAAAGTAGGGGGACATATATTTTCTTATTTTTTTTTTTGGAACGAAGTTCCTTATGGCGGGTTGGCGAGGGGACTTAGCCGAGAAAAAATGTAACGCGTCACGAAAAAACGTAAGAAAAAATGTAACGCGTCACGAAAAACCGTAAGACGTTTTTAGATTATACCGGGTGTTTTTAGATTATATAAAACGCGTTACGAAAAACGTCTTATACGAAAGGGACTTCATTCCAAACGCGTGTCCCGCGACACGTTCCAAGTTTTTTTATTACACTATGAGAGTAGTCTAAATCCAAAAAAGTCTTACGTAATAAATGACGAGCCGCTAAGAAATGATTTAATAGGTAAAGTGGTCAAACTACATATGGGTAATAACAAATTCGCAAATTCAAAAAAAAATACAAGGTGTAATTTTTTAATAAAATGGTCTAAGATGTAAGTGCGCCCCTTTTCGGTATTGTTTGACATCGATTTGTTTTGGTTTTATTTGTGATACTAGTTTTACTATAAAAAGAAAAAACCTGTCGATCATGTCTAGAAAAGATCTCGGCTACTAGAATTATATGGACTGTAAAGTTCAGTACAGTCACAAACAATTCAAGCGAAATAAAATTGATATCTGATACATTGATTTTTTTAACAAAAATAAATTTTTTACGAGTGTCCAGTTTTACTTTGAATTTTGTTGTTTATTTCGACTATAGATGCTATAATAAGTTAATCTTTAATTACAACAAACTTTCACTTAAAAAGTCCGGGGCCACGCCCTGGCATGGCAAAATCCCTGTAAATATCATAGCAAATACCTGAAACCTTCATAAGAAAAAAAAATTACATACAAAGACCTCGTTTCAATTTTAGAAATTGGAATTATTTATGATAACATAAAAAATGAACATTAGATGTGATACACAACATAAAATGAAAAATTTAATTCAAGATTATCGTTCATTAGCGTCGACAATTATAAATCACTTATCGCGGCACAGAGCATGCCAGAACAGGAACTTTATTTGTTTTATTTATGTAAATATGAGTAAGTTGGATTAAAGTAGCATATCTTTTGAGTTAAGGAGTCTTATTATCATAATATATGAAATAATATAGCGCGTTTGAAGTTATACTTCTTTGGCGTGATTAAGAACTTACTTTTAATATACCTGTATATAAAAAACTAGCGGTACCTGTGCGAATAATCCGCACTAAAATTAATTTCTAATTTCTCACACTCTTTATAACTTTCTTCTTTTTGTTGTATTACATTACGAAGGTCAGTGACAGTTCAAGGAAATATTTTTCTAAAACTGTCATATAGAGGCGCAAGTATCGAAAACGTTGAGCTGAAGTGCTGCCATACGAAATGTATTTATACGTGAATTTTGATTAAAAATTAAACAAAAAAAAATTACCGACAGTCAATCATGTTGACGTTGTTTCAAAATCAAAGCCGTCAGATGGCAGTATTGCTGTATTGTGTCTTAATATATTATTTTAATAATAATTATTATTACTATTTTAATAATTAATAAATTTACAAAAACAAAAACAATAATAAATTTTTTAGTTGTTGATGTCGGTAGAGCGAGCAATTATCTATAAAATGATATAAAATTTATGTGGAGCAATTGTGTGGTTTTTTCGAAAAAGGGAGGCAAACATCTTAACCTTAGCGTATTAATATATATGATAATTTATTTAAAAAAATCTTCAAAATCTTAAAAAATAATATGTATTCTAAATTCAGCTAGACGACACTTAAAACGACTATTGATTGTAATCAAAGCTTATAGACGTCTACTCTAGTATATATTATATAGTTTCCAGATGACAGAACCTACATTGATTCCATCCATCTGTCATTTCAGTCTAAGCCTCTTTTGGCTAACTTCATACTGTTGAACCTCGTTGGCGCGGTCAACTTCATACTATCGAATTTTAGTTACAACGACCAACTTCATAGTGTCGAATTTACGTTAGCTATGTATGCGCAGCTTCCGTTGCCTGCTAAAATTTTTGCCACAACGCGTTAAAAGAAGTATAACTTCAAAAAATAACTTTCCTTTACAATGGCATTAATTAATAATAATATTTTGAAGAAATTTTTACGCTATTCTTCAAAAAATTACATACAATTGCGGTTCTGTTTTTATCAACAATATGCGTATCTTTGCGTACATACATATAGGATAAACGGGGGGAATATGTCACACTGAATAATCTGCCGCAGTCCTGGTATTTTGAAGGTACACTCATAAAGCCGATCTCATGTTTTAAATATTTGTGTGGGCGGTTGATAATTCTGACAGTCGTGATAATCCAAATAAATACTTTTATGCGACATGAACGCACAAATGAAAAAACTTTATCGTTGAATTTTGTGTTCCGTGCGTAATTTTTTCCGTAATTCATGCATGTTTTAACTTTTGTTATTGCAAGACAACTGACACAATAGACAATGAGGAAATTGTACTATACAGAAATATTAATTTATTAGCTGTAGGTGCGAGCGCGAGTAGATGCGAGTGGGATACTGATGCGCTCGCACCTACAACTACCCTATATATTTGTGTGGTTAGGGGTTAGAACTGTCAAAACTGTCTTGCTACTAGAGTTGGGTAACTCAGATCTGAACCGGTTCAAAGAGCCGACTCCGACAGGAGATCCGTGAGAGCCGACGGATCAACGGATCCGCATAACTCAGTGAAACACTTAACACACAGAAGCACATTTTACACTTACGTATCAGTTCTTGCTTTGATGCATCTGTCAGCTCAAATGACTCATGCATCACATGTTTGGCTATGCATTCTTGATTCTATACAGGTCGTGATATGATTGACTGAACTAGGTAACTCAGTGGCAGACTGCAGTAACATATTCAGAACTCGGCTCTTTTTGAACCGGTTCAGTGAGCCGGCTCACATACGGGATCCAGATGCAAAGATGCAAATCACTAAAAAGACCCGTTTTTTCCATCTCTAGTGGTTATAGACTTAAAGTGATTTGTAACATCCACTGCCCACGGTAACGTCGTTTCCTAACCAATGAACTCTAACGACCCATGTATGAAGGATATGTCAGCTTATTTATTGGTTTGGTCGGCGAAAACCACAATTCTAACAAAAAAAAATCTGTTCAAACCTAACTGTTCTAAGAAATATCGCCTACGTAATGGCTTTATACTAACACTTTAATTGGCAATTATACATTCATATAATTGATTTTTAATACAGCCGCCTGTTGCCATAAGAATGTTAATTCCATGTCATAAATTATAATACAAAAATTGATAACAACAGGTTATCGAAACACGCTTCGTCGTTGCTACTGCCAACGGCAGATAAAAAAGCAATTCATTACAGAATCCTGTCATTATTTTGACAATTTAAAAATACGTTATCCGTATTGCATAATTTTTCTTTATAATCTTTTAATCTAAACTGGTATTAAGTGCACGGGCATTTTCAATATAAACTTTTTCAAAGTCAATAACTTTATAAATTCATTTATAATTTTAAAGACTTCTCTTATTTTCAATTAATAAAAATATGATCCCTTAGCTTTACCAAAGTTTTGCTAGTGGCCAACGTATCGAAAAATTGATTTTCATCTTCAGAGCCTTAAGCTGGTCAAATGTGTTTCATAATGATGTTTAAAATTGTATTAATTCATAGTAATGATCATGTATGCTATTAGAATAATTTACCACCATTTGACCAGCTTAAGGCCTTGAAGACGAAAATAAATTTTTCGAAAAGTTGGCCACTAGCAAAACTTTGGTAAAGCTTATTTCTGATCCTCAATGCAAACCTTCCTTGACAGTGACATTCTATTGGATCAACACTACCATATACGAAAAAATATGATCAGTATTGTAATCTTTACCACGCTATTCTATGAACTCTTAAATTAGAAATTAGGGAATCGGGACCTCGTATCTAATTGCACAGAGTGCGTCGGCAAAATTCTCGCAATAAAACCGACCATGCACGCACTATGCAGTATTTGCACAAATCATTTCAAGCCATCAATTCCCCTTTAAATCTGTGGCTAGTTAAATTATAGGATTGCATTTTTTCAGGGGGGTTAAGACTACCAAAGAGAAGAAATATTCAAAATTTCACATATCTATATGGAATAGTTTACAAGATTATATATATTAATATACAGTGTAAACTCTTTATAACGAAACTCAAGGGACCGAGCATTTTTATCGTTATAGAGAGTTCTCGTTATATGGAGTGAAGAAAGAAAAACAACCAAATTAACAATAATTTGTAATATGTATGATTTTGATAAAATTAATACATATAGTTAACTTTGCCTGACGTTTTTTGCTTTGCCAGTACTTGTTTTGTATTTTCTTATATTGTATTCTATCCATCTCTTGATATGTGGTGGAATCTTCTTGATTATAAACAATAAAAATTTCTCTAAAGGTTTAGTCGGCGTCTTTTGTAACCTGATAAGATAACATTAACAATCACACCGACAATGACGATTTTCTGTGTCTAAATATGAACACATTTTTCGTAATAGAGAATGGCTGCTGCGCTATAAAGAGTGTTCAGTGTATGGGTTTTAAGGTAAACTAACCAAATTGTGATCTTTTCTATGTTATAGAGAGTTTATCGTTATAAAGAATAATGTTATAAAGAGTTTACACTGTATATTAATACAATTAACTATTTTTATATTAAATCTTCCTCAGGCATCTAAAAAAATTATTTAATTTGAATTTTCACCCTGTGTGTGTTTTAAATAATTTGTTTAGATGCCTGAGGAAGATTTAAACATTGCTGAAGTAATTAATTGAATTAATCTATAATAAACATATTTTCTCCATGTTCCTACAAATTTATTATTGAAGTTAGCAGATACTTTGTTCAAGTAAAATTTTCACAAAGAATTTTTTTAAATCTTTTTTTTAACCGACTTGTGCACTTGTTCTACTTAACAACTGTTACTAAAAATACAAGCATATTATATAGATTCCGATTATACATGCATTTATATTGAAGTACATTTACAATGTTTTTATAATAAAATATAAAAAAAACGTATTTTTGCAAGACTTTTACCGCAGTTTAAATATTTCACGTGTCGACAACTAAAATGCTTCAAGAAAGTAACTGATTGCCAATTTGACAGTTAAAGGGAAGTTAATCGCATAAAATATAGATTCTTTTTCAGAAGAATATAAACGGTAAAGTTCCTTAATTAATAATAGACGTAATTAGTACTTTTCTAATTTTAAACATAAATTTTATCTGACATCCGGAAAGAAACTTGAGTTGGCGTAAATCAAAATAATTTATATAAACAAAAAAGTATACATTTCGCATTACAAATTAACAAAACTCTCTTTAAGATGAAGGTATTTCAAGAGGGTCATTCTGGGGTGCAAGCAAAGTACGCAACTAGGACAATAAGAGGGGTTGCATTGTGGAATATATTGAGACAATTATATTATTTATTTGAAAGAGGTATTAAAAAATTAAGGGAGAGAAGTCGACTGTTTATTATACTGCTCATATTGATTATTTGAATATATTCCTTTTTAGTCTTTACGCTACTTTTATCAACCAACTTAAAAATTGGTGGATGAAGAAAAAAGATAATACAAAATAGCAATTCAATTCATGTCTAATTAATGTTGATACTTCGCTATCGTTAAATAGAAGTCGAGTAGTTTCCTGTCCAAATATAAGATTTTACCGATCAAAATCTGATACCCTAATTCTCAATAGTTTTGAAAACCGGATTCTTTTCTGTTATTCAATTTCGAAATGTTTTAATTAATTAGTGCAATTTTTGTACGATTAATATTGAAGTCTAAACCACGTAATATACCGTATTTCCGACACATTTTTCATAAATCTAGACAGGCTAGCCGTTAGGGATGCACAAAAAACGTCTTTGCCTTCTATTTTTTGACATCGAAGCTGAGTTTTCGACGTATCAGGAAAACTATAAAAATTTTTGATCGATGTTGAAGTATTAATTTATGTATAGTCTAGGTTCTGACCGTACACCATTATTTCTTTCTCTATATGATATGAAATTATACTTTTATGGCGCGTTATAAAAAAATAATGAAAGTGAATTTTTACGATTCGCGTGCACACTGTAAGATCAAAATTAAGAGGATGAAGTTGCTGACCATAACATCACTTGACATCTGTCATATTTACTACGTCACATTTTCGATCTGTGAGCCACCAATTTGGTAAATCTGCTTAAAATCAAAATATGTAACAAAATGTCCAAGGCGTAACCTTGGACATTTTGTTAAACATGTTGAATTTAAGCACGTTTACCAAATTGATAGCTCAGGGATCGAAAATGTAAAATAGTGAATATGATAGATGTCATATGATGCTAGATTTTAATACGAATAAAAATTATATATATGCTTTAAAATTATATACAGCAGTGATTGAGAGTGAGTATTGGTTTATATTATTGAAAGCGTTTGATTATTGCGAATATTAGTAATAATATCTGTCTCCTGTCCTTTTATTATTTTGTTTCAGTTAATTATTCGCATGCATATTAAAAATTAACCGAGCTGGGTAGACTAGTGGTCACAGCACTAGACTCGCATTCGGGCGGTCCGGGTTTGAATCCCGGCGGGGGCAGATGTGGCTGGGACTTTTTCCTACTGCCTCTCGCTGAGAAACGGTAATTCCTGTACCGGCCATCTTGATTGAGGTTTTCCATGGTTTCCCTCAATTAATTCCAGATAAATATCGAGATGGTTCCTTATTTGAGGCCATGGCCGATTACCTATCAAACTCCTAGTTCAAAAATTACCTACCTCATCCTAATTTCCTATATTTCCTTCATTCGCCCATTGCTATTACATAAGTTGAAGTTTTAAAAATGTAGAAAAATAACGGAAGTGTGGTAGATGGAAAATAGTAATGATGCGAATGGCGTCTGTTATGACATAAAGTCGAGAAACGGACGTTAAACGCATTATTATTATTATTATATTAAAAATTAGTTTTTTATCATGCCAAAGAAGTAAAAATTCTAACGCGTATACATAAGGACACCGTTTTAGGTTGTTATTAATTATTGGTTATTTGTTAGTGATCTTGAACAAAATACTTCTCACAATTGCATCTCTAATTTCAACTTTAAAATTTTATAAAAATTGTGTGCATCCCTAAGGCAGATAGAATAGCAGCGAAACCACTTAAACTATTATCACTCAACTTGCAAATATCGTTACGCAAGAACAGGAAGTGCTTGTTATGTTGTTTTAACACCGACACTCATTTTACAACACGTGTTAATGAATTTCACACTTACTCAGTAATTATGCTGAGCAAAATAACGTGCAGTGTTTTAAATGTGATTACAAAACACTTTATTTATGCATTTTGTCTGTAACTGAGCCGCCGTAAAGGTACAAAAGATCACAATTGTATTCGACGTTTGTAACTTTGTAACACATTCCGTGCTAAATTTGAGTACGTTACTTGTATCTTGAACAAAGCTCCGAAACACAAATTACCTATACTAATACTAATCTACACTAATATTATACAGAGGAAAGATTTGTATTTTTGTGTGTGTATGTTTGTAATGAATAAACTCAACAACTACTGTGCCGATTTAAAAAATTCTTTCACCATTAGGAAAGCTACATTCACCCTGAGGAACATAGTCTATATTTATTGCTAGAAAATATTAGGAATTCTTACTAAAACTTTAGTAACGTAACCCAAGGTGTAAAAAAAAAATGCCATAAAACATCTTTCGTCGCATGCGCTGCGGAAACTATTGATGATAGAACAAAAGTATGTTCTACAATATTAAAGAACATATCAATAACTATAAAAAACTTCGCGATACTATATGTCCAACTATTATCGTTATGTCACTTTTTACATTTTAATAATCTATATAGATAAAAGACGATGTATATGTAATCTATGGACTCCAAACGGGTAGACCATTTTTGATGAAATTTTCAGACAATCTTTAGATTAGCCCAGCGGGTGTTCTTCTGAAGTTTGGTAGCGATCGGATCAATAGAATTTTTTAAATTTCTTTTTGGGAAATAAGATTTTTCTTCGATTTTCACAAATATTTATTCACAAATAAAAGTGATTGAATTCGCGCAAATTCAATACACGTTGAGAATTTAATGATAATGATTCTCATCTTTTATATCCTATATATTACATTTACACCCGGGCGAAGACAGACTGGGTCGCTATATTATTATAAAGAGAAAGATTCGATAGTTAGTCTCAAGAAATCCTGAACCGATTTAAGAAACTCTTTTACTAATGTCTTATCAGCGAGTAACATAGGCTTTATATTAATTTTCAGAATTTGAACATTTTTGACATACGCTGTTAAAACTGCTGAAACATTATTCAGAAAGCACAGTAACGACATCTAAATTATTTTTTCTAATCTCGAAAAGCACTTTGAACAAATTATGTAAGCAATATACTTTTAAGTTATTAGATAATAATAGAATAATTTCTAAAAATAATCACTTCTTATTTGACTATCATTTCAACTACTTACTACAAAAATTAATAAAATATATTTTGCCAAATTTTAAACTGTGTATTAATAATTTAATTCAATATTAACAAACATAACAGTAGCGATATCTAAATTAATTTTTTCTAATCTCGATAAAGAAGGATAATATTCACTGCTATTACACGTGTAACTAATATTATGAACAGAAAGATTTAATTGTTTCCGGATTAACTCGAAAACTATTTATAAAAAATATCTGCAGAAGTATAAAAAAGATTCCTAGTAGAATTATATTTTATCAAAGGCATTTATTGTTATCGTAATAATGTTTAAAATTGAGTTCTTGACATTGAGAATGACTTTGCTCTAAATTTTTACTTTACGATTTTAATTTCTGTATACAGCAATAAACGAAACAATACAATTATGCAGATTTCGCACCTGTTTTCTTTTGAAATATTATGGTTCTTGAATGTACATTATTATGCAGATCAAGGTTGCAATAATTTATAGAATGAATTAATTGAATCACTTTCGTGTTAACTATTCATCTTGTTTTCTAAACATTGTTAGGTGTTGAATTGATTTGCCACTTACTTTTCATTTATGTATCAACACTATGTGTATCTGTAGCCAAAAGGCAAAACTGATAATGTTGTGTTTTTTTTTTTTTACTGTATCAATTGATTCTTACTCTGTGTAGAGTACTACTTGGTATCGTATGTACGCAGATTGGGTTCACTAAAACTGGAAAAAATTGTAAACTCTACAAAACTTATTATTCAATTATTTCTCGACGATCATTTCGGAAAGTAAGTCCATCCTGAGGAATAGACTTATTGTCCGAAACGATCGTCGAGAAATAATTTAATAACAAATTTTGTAGAACTTTCAAGTGTTTTTATTCGATCTGTTATTATTAATCATGGTTCTACCAAGTGCCGAGTGAAGAATCATTGCAAATTATGGAAAAAATTGGTTAGGAAAAAATAGCAAAGGAGCAAATTATTTACCTTTCATTTGACTATTTGACGAATTTTCATGAAACTCTTTTTTCTTATAATTTCAGAAGTGCTATAGATTAAGTTTTATTTCACTATTTTATTGCAAAGTTAATTAATGACTTTAATTTAATTTTATGTCTATATAAAATTGTAACCTGTTGTCAATGCAGACCGGTATTCCCTCTTCAGTTAAACATAGCCCAATAAACAGCTGGTTGGAAGTCATTCGACGTCTGATTTCACACAACAGGCAGTGTACATGAATTCCAAGATAATATATTTTGGAAATTACATTGTGCTATCAAAATAGGGGACCGTTATTTCCGGGTAAATACGGTTATATTCAACGAAAAAAGTTGCGATAGCATAATATATCTATCTACAAATTCGGGCAAAGCCAGATCGGGCTGTTAGTATATTTATATATTTTTAATTACAACTTATTGCTAATTTATTTTCACTTTCTTTATACTTATGTGCGTAGACCGTCATTTATAAATAGGTACGTACTTAAAATCAAAATAAATGTAAGTTGATACCAATTGAAATGTTTGAATTAATGATATTCTAGAGATTAAAAAATAATTAATATTGATTAATGGCAAAAGTTAGCATAATTGGTTTATTGAAATTAAAACCACTCCTAAAATTAAAAGATGTAAGCCAGAAAAAAACTACTCTTACTTCTACATTTTAACAGACTTCAAAAAAAGGAAATTATCAATTTGTTTGTTTTTTTAATGTTTGTTCGGTCATAGCTTTTAGAGAAGTTAACCGATTTGAAAATCTTCGACACCATTTTGATCAGAATGTTTACGGATTGAAACCATATATATTTTTTTAAATCGGTTTAGGGGTTTTTAATATACATAAAAAAGAAGCGTTTTTTATATTATCTCATATCTCCAGCATTTGTGATCCGATTTTGACGATTTAATAAGACATACACCTTGGTCTCATATAAATTTTATTTTAATAAGTTCAACAATATAGTAGTAAAATATTAAGGAAGAAAGTGGCTGATAACGTGCAAACTACGTATTGCAAAGCTATGAAAAAGTGAAAAATAAAAAAAAAGTTCTTCAACGTCTTTCAGAAAAGACCACTAAAAAGCATAAAGTAATACAATTTTGAAGGCGGCGCCATTATAATGAAGTACAGTATAGATGCATAAAAAGTTATAGTAATTTAATTGACCCCGAGCTCAAAGTTTTATTATTTTACGCTGTTTACTGGTCTTTTTTAAACGAGATAATTTTTTTTTAAAGCTTTCTTTAAGTTATATCTTTTTTATAAATATTAAGAGCACTGTGGTTGGAACAATAAAAATAAAAATAATAGTTACTTCTTACCACAACAGATTTATTCAGTGGATGTACATTTCGAGAGCTAAGCTCCCATCTTTAGCAAGTGTTTTGCTGAAGATGGGAGCTTAGCTCTCGAAATGTACATATCCACTGAATAAATCTGTTGTGGTAAGAAGTAACTATTCTTTTTATTTTTATATCTTTTTTGATACGAAAATTTTGTTAATAAAAAGATACCGATAATTACAGTCACACCACTTTTCAAAGATCCAAAACACTGCAAAATTGATTTTTTTGTACTGTTTAAACATTCACGATAGGTAGTAGTTATATTATATAAATTATTATTTGATCATAAATTCCTCCTTATTTAACTTTTGAAATTACACACAAAAAAGAAAGAACAAGAAAACAAGACAACTGTTTATTAAATATGAACGCATAACAATGCATTGTTGAGAATTTATTTATACATTTATAATTGGCAATGATTCAATTGACATTTGAGAAAGATTATTCCTTTCAGATACATTAAACCTTTCGATGTTTAATGTACGATGTATAATATAATAGTGAAGAGCTCGTGGTAGAAAACTACAAGATTTTTGGTTGATTTTCAGTTTAGTTAATATTTAGGGTGTAAATAAATAATACTAGACATAAGGGGCGTTAGAAAAAATCTAAAAAAAACTACCTGGCATTTCGTAGAGGATTAATTTACTGATTATAATTTTTGATTATAATTATATAAATTATAATTCGGTTCAGGCGTCTTCGAGTAATCGGGGATCATACATAAAAAATAAAAAAAAAAAAGATTCCAACGAATTGAGAACCTCCTCCTTTTTTTTTGAAATCGGTTAAAAAATGTTTCCTATTTGAAAATATTTAGTATGGTTAACAATGAAAGCAGCGCAGAAATGTTGACTTATTTTTTTGTAGATGTTAATTAACTTTTTCCAGCACAAAATAAAAAAAAATAATTACCAACTAAAACTGTTTATTTTCCAATCATTTTGAATGCAGTATCCATAAAATTGTTTTGTATCACAATTGAACCACACGTTAACACACAAACAAATGCGCGGCGCACCTCAACAAACAAATGAACAACTGAAAGGTAAAACAAAATACAATCACAACAATCGCGTCGTTACTATCGAACTGTCAAACCGTAAATGCAATCCCATGAGGCGGCAATGAGAAATGCAGTTGTCTTAAAAGTGGGAGAAACGTCAACCGCGGTTGATGTGAAGTAGTGTAAATCCATTGATATTTAACGTTGTTTAATTCATTGACGTGCGAGAAATTTAGAAATGGAAACTGAAGACTGAAAATATAATTATATATTTCCTGTGACTGATTAGTCAGACCACTCACAGGCAATACGCAAGGACTAGATACTTCTAAAAATGAAATTACCTAACCGTAAATTACGAATTTATAAAAAATGTTTTTTAAAAAGGTCATTCACAAGTCAAATTAGAATTTGAAGTAATCTGTAGGAATTTTTACAAGAAGGTGAGTCATCCAAATTCTACTGGTATAGATATATTGCGTAACTTTTTTTAAAAAGTTTTCTGTGTGTTTTTTTAACCAAGCGAAGCAAAAATGTCACTTGACTTTAAATGCTAATTTTTTTTCGAATTTTCTTATTTATGAATAAAAAATTGATCCCTTAATTTCAATAGTTCTGGACACAAAAAAAAATTGCAGCAACTTGCAATTTGGTACAGTTTTTTGTGATACTAGATGGAAAAACATAAAACACTAATAGTTTTGCGATTTATAACACAATAGCGGTTAGATAACCAAAAAATAAATAATAAGAAATCGTTTTTATATGAATATTTTAGAATCACAATTCCGGAAAAAAAACAATTTCAAGAAAAATTTTAAGCAAGTGCATTTAAAAAATGTAATTCTCAGCTTTCTAATGCGCTTTCAAAAACTGTCGTTGGTCCATTTCTTCAAGAGCTATGAACATTTAAGCACAAACGTGTCTCTTGCAGCTGATAACTGGGTCAGAAAAAATCGTAGAACAATAAAAAATAAACAGGTTTAAAGTGGAAAGCACGAGCTCTAAAATGCTGCACTCGAAATTTATTTGGATTTTTTTAGAGGCCTGAAATTTTTAAAAAAATTATGAGATCATTTTTTTGTTCTTTTCAAATCTCACTACTCGTTAAAATATGACAAAAAAAATTTGAATGTTTGATTCAAAAACTAGCACAAGCTTCATAAAAAGCTCCAGTTTTTTAAAATCTGATCATTTTTTGCGATAATACAACGATTTGAATAACACAAAAATTTTGTTTTCTCCCAAACTGATCATTGTGTACTTTCATTTTCTGTCAGCAGATATAATAGCGTCCAATGACAATAGAGTGCTGCTAATGATCTCAGTTGTCGAACGTCTATAATATACAATTAGCCAACAGAGTGAAACCTCATGAAAAAAATCGAAGTTCAGGTACTATGGACTATTCCGCAATTTTTTACGTTTTATATACAAACTTTTTGTTTATTGACATTTTTATACGCTACTGACCTGTTGGATGACCGATAAAAAAATCGTATAAAATATATACACACACCTGTAGACCGTGTACCTCTGTTCACACACAAGATGCGAAAAACTGGTTATTTATAGCACATGCTGAAGTTAGTTTTAATGCCATGTTTAATAGTCGCAGTTCACACTAATGCTTAGTTAAATACAAAACACAATTTGCCGATAAAAACATCATTAGAATACAATTAAAACTATGAACGTCATCTGTCATTAGGAAAGCAGATTATTTGTTTCTGCTATATTTAATTAAAAATCAGATAAATCTATAGAGGGAGTACTAGATAATAATAGATTTATTTCTCAACAGGTAGGATCCATTTACAGAGAAAAAAATCGGATTTTCGCGAAAAACCTAAGACGATTGCAAAAAATCGGATTCGAAATAGCCGGCTTTTTGCAAAAGTTCTAGAATTTTTGCGAAAATACGATTTTTTCAATTATCCTACGACATATTATATATAAATAGAACATATATATGATATGTTAAACATGAATAATAGTACATATATATTATGCAGACATAATTAAGCTTATGCACCTTTGTGCAAATTAAAAAATTCAATAAAAAGCATACAGAAAAAAACTATATTCGATAGACGAAAAACATTTTTAGTAGTATATACTTTATAATTATTTCAGATGTATATACTTTATAATTATTTCAGATGTAAGAATACAAAGGGCACAAACAAAGATATAGAACATTTAAATTTTATTTCAGTGATTTAAACTTAGCTAACCTTGTTTTTTTCAATATTTTGTTATTTTTGAAAAATTTTCATATACTTGTTTATTTTTCTTTGACGTATTATCTGTGCACCTCGGAGAAATGTCAGTAATCCTAATTCATCTCTCAACGGCTCAAAATATTATCTAATCAAAAAAATGCAGAAACCATTTTGGCAAGTGACCACATAAAACTGCATTAGTCGTTTTTTTTTTTTTTGTAAAACCTACATCAGCTATGTTTTTTTTTTTTATTTACGGAGATGAGTGGTTACTGTATAGTGTATACATATTTGAAGAATATAATTTCAAGTAAGGAACCACCTAAAAATGGTGTGTGGAGTGATTTAGGAAAACTTCGAAAAAATTCAACGAGGGTAGTAATCCGCCAGCTTAGAACATTATCTAACTTGGGAAATACCTAGGGGTTACGTTAGATATTAAACTAACCTGGAAACCCCATGTTAACAAAACAGTGTTCTTGCTTTGAGCATGTAAAAGAGAAATAGGCAAAACTTGGGGCAAGCCGAAAGCTGTGTACTGGTTGTACACAGCAGTTATTAGTGACGTAATCACGTATACTGCGATTGCGTGGTGGCCAAGAACTCAACTTGAACAACAGAACTACAGAAAATCACATGTTTATCAATAAAAGAAGCTATGAGAACTACTCCCATCGCTGCCATGGAAGTTTTTCTCGAACTGCCCCCACTTCACTTAGTGCTGATGGCAGAAACCTGACTGCGCACTTATAGACTACAATGTAACGGGATGTGAGGTTCCACCAAAACGTTAAGTGGACATAGAAGAATTGAACGGATAAAATGTCAAAATGAGATCCTAGATATGAGATCAGACAGCATTAAGCCTGAATATAAAGAACTACGCAGTCATTATTCTGAGCAAAAATCCTTGTGTAAGAAGAGACCAAGCATAAAACCCTGGGGAACCGATCTGGTATACAGACGGATCAAAACAAACTCAGACCGGTGCCATTCTACTGTGTGCCTGAGAGAATATTGCCATGAAATACTCTGGGAAGTCAACATATTTTCTGACAGTCAAGCAGTGATAAAAGCTCTTGATTCAACGTTAAGTGGACATAGAAGAATTGAACGGATAAAATGTCAAGATGAGATCCTAGATATGAGATCAGACAGCATAAAGCCGGAATATAAAGAACTACGCAGTCATTATTCTGAGCAGAAATCCATGTGAAGAAAGAGACCAAGCATGCAACCCTGGGGAATCGATCTGGTATACAGACGGATCAAAACAAACTCAGACCGGTGCCATTCTACTGTGTGCCTGAGAGAATATTGCCATGAAATACTCTGGGAAGTCAACATATTTTCTGACAGTCAAGCAGTGATAAAAGCTCTTGATTCAACGTTAAGTGGACATAGAAGAATTGAACGGATAAAATGTCAAGATGAGATCCTAGATATGAGATCAGACAGCATAAAGCCGGAATATAAAGAACTACGCAGTCATTATTCTGAGCAGAAATCCATGTGAAGAAAGAGACCAAGCATGCAACCCTGGGGAATCGATCTGGTATACAGACGGATCAAAACAAACTCAGACCGGTGCCATTCTACTGTGTGCCTGAGAGAATATTGCCATGAAATACTCTGGGAAGTCAACATATTTTCTGACAGTCAAGCAGTGATAAAAGCTCTTGATTCAACGTTAAGTGGACATAGAAGAATTGAACGGATAAAATGTCAAGATGAGATCCTAGATATGAGATCAGACAGCATTAAGCCGGAATATAAAGAACTACGCAGTCATTATTCTGAGCAGAAATCCATGTGAAGAAAGAGACCAAGCATGCAACCCTGGGGAATCGATCTGGTATACAGACGGATCAAAACAAACTCAGACCGGTGCCACTCTACTGTGTGCCTGAGAGAATATTGCCATGAAATACTCTGGGAAGTCAACATATTTTCTGACAGTCAAGCGGTGCTAAAAGCTCTTGATTCCAACTTGGTAACTGAATTCTGCGGCATTTGAAGGATTAGCCGTATTAAAAAACTTAGAATTTCATTCTTCTGGTGATAATCTCACGTTCAAAAATTGGCGACCTCTGTGATCAAGAGAATCTGATGAATGCGACTACTTTTATTAATGCGAGATGTAAAACGGTGCTCGCAAATACATATTATCTGGGTGTACAAAGTTCAGCGGGCGGGCGAGACCTACTCAGTACTCTCTGACAGTACCTGTATGTCTGTGTGTTTCATGTATGCAGATTGCAGATGTATTATATTTTCAGACTGGTTCTTGTACTTCGTCTTGAATAATATTTATAGTATCGTATAATATGCGTTGACCAGCAAGGCCGAAGTGACGACCCGTGGATATCTTTTTGTACGCCATTCGACCCCAACAACAACTTATCGTTTGATTTATAGCATTTTCCTCAGTAATGTTGTCTTCTTCAATTTTAGTCGATTTTCTTTTAAGGTGACTGTTTGACAGCTTTTCAATATGTCTCTTTTTTCACTCGCATACAACCAGTTGGGTGTGTTAACTGTTAATGTGCATGTAGGATGAACTAACGTTTCGGGAATCTCAAATTTTTATGAAAAATCTTATTCAGTTTTTGATGTTAATGCTTCAAAATAAACTATAATAAACATGTGCCATTCTTCCCGTATCACCTTTAGCCAAATTTTTACAGTTTATTTGATCTAAATAAACGATTTGAAATCAGATAAAAACGGGATAATTAGCACAAGTTTTACACAAATTGTTGTATAGAAAAAATTAAATGTGGAATAAAAATATAAAAAAAAATATAAACCTCCTTCAAAAAAATCACTAAAAAGATGAAAATAATGAAATTTTGAGGTCGGATCTAATTTCATTACAAAAACTTTTAATTACATATCTATTTTTATTAAATAGGCGCCGACCTCAAAATTTCATTACTTTCATCTTTTTAGTGATTTTTTTGAAGGAGGTTAATATTTTTTTTTAAGTTTTTTTATTTTTTACTTTTTAGTGGTGGATTTGATTTCGCACATTTTTGAAGATTTCCCTCGATTTCTCCAGGATTCTATCATCAAATCCTGACCTGATGACCATGGGACCACCTGGGATGTATACCCTTTCAAACAAAAAAAAGAATTTTCCAAATCGGTTCAGGCGTCTTTGAGTAATCGGGGAACATGTATAAAAAATAATAAAAAGGAGATTCCGATGAATTGAGAACTTCCTCCTTTTTTTTGAAGTCTGTTAAAAAATTATTAAGCAAGCCAAATTTTTCAGTATTTTTAATGTAAGTTTGTTAAGAAAAAGCTTCAAAATGTTAATTTGCCTTCCCGTAGTAGAAAAATTATCAACATTAACTTACTCTATAACAGATAGTAGGTACTTACAGGAACACCATATTTAGTAACGTATCAATCTACCTTCTACTTGCAGACGTTGCAACAGCGGATTCTAGGCGCTGGCACTGATTGTAGAGTAGGTACTTACATGGTGGATACTGTGTACTATTAATACCTGTAATCATTAAACTGACCTGTCTGACCTATTCAGTGTTATGAACACTTTAATTAGATCCGTGAAAACAGTATCTGCACGCAATTATCAAATCGTCGACACACTGGCAAAACATGCTAAATAATAAATTGGACTTTATTAGTGTATTAGCCATTTTTTCAAAGTCAATAACTTTGTGAATTCATTTGTAATTTTAAAGACTTCTCTTATTAGTGTATTTGCCATATGGCAACATACACTATTGGGGTTGGTCGGATGGCGGGACCTGGGGATCGGACAAAAATTTCTCGACGTTTCGTAACCTCCTGAATACTTTGACACCATTTTTAAAAATGTTTATATAAATGTAAATATGTATATATTATAAATTTTAAGATATTTCTCGGCATTAGAGAGAAAAGTAATCTCCAAAATGGTGTATCAAACATTAATTTTGATACAGTATTCAGGGAGATATTTCCTTACGACAAAAAACACATTTGAGAAATAATGTATACGACTAATTATTGTATAAGAAAGTCTGCTGCAGCATAATGTCAAATCACTAGAGATAAAATGAAATTTATATTTTTTATTGGCAGATCTATAAGTACATTGCATTATGTAAACGTGTGTATAAATTCGTAAACTTAACCTTTTCGCGCCGTGCTATTTTCCTATTAAGTATTCCCATAAAAGCCAATTCAGACTAGCCGTTCTCGGTTACGGTTCACCGGTCCGGTTGGGAGCTCGACCAATCAGGGCATAGTCGTTCCCGATTGCGGTTCGGTTCGAGCGTTTAGGTTCAGCTCTAATTTCAACCGGACCGTTCGCAACCGTAGCCAATGAGAACGCTTGCTGGAGTCACGTGACTAGCCAGCTGTTTAACTACACATCAAACGTCAAATCATATTTCGAAATTGCGCATGCGCACCGAGAATAATCGTAGAACCGAATCGGGATAGTGTGAGCAGCCTAGATTAATCGAAAACCGAACCGGACCGGTGAATCGTAACCGAGAACGGCTAGTCTGAATTGGCTTTAAGACGGGCAGCTTTCGAGGTTTGCGGAATCGTATGGTCTTTGTCGTTATCGCATACATTTACCGGAAAAGTACGGTAATCGGCGTCTGTACAGGAATATTGCACTTAGCATTATATCAGATTTATCCACAGCACCCATATTTTGATTATACTCGAGCACTGCAGTAGGTTTCTGAATATTTATTAACTTTTTCTGTAACAGTCATTGACATTTCATGCATAGTTGTTAAAATGTAAACTTCTCTTTTATCGAACCATTTAATTGCAAGGATTGGTCCAGAAGAATTAAAAATTACATCACCTTGTCGCAATTTTTGTGAAAAATCAGGCATGTGTTTTCTGTTTTTCTTGACAGTACCACAAGCATTAACTTCAATTTGATGCAAATATCTAAATAATTGTCCACATACAAACAATGACCCTTATAAATAAGAACTACTACTGCCAGATTCATACATGACAAATAAAATAATAGACAAGGTTAAACTTGCCTATAAACACAAATAAACATATCTAACACATAAAACGGAAGAATCCGGCATTCGTTGCGTAAATATAATGAAATCGTATAAATACGGTCTTCGACTATTTGTCACATTTTTTTATTACGGGAATATACTGTCTTCGGCGCGAAAAGGTTAATAATAATTTTTGTTCTCAAAATGTATTGCTTAAAAACACACACGCTCATACAAAAAGGTATTACTAAAAAAAATAAAAAAGCAGTGTACAGCAGTATTGTTAGTAAACATGATCCAGTGTTGTTCCAAAAATGTTAATTTAATGAGGTTTGTGCTTTGCCTCGTACACCGACGTTCCGCAGAAACTGTTCGTTTTGCTATATAACAGGTAAAATTACAATTGCATGGTAATTATAATCGTGAATTAAATTCTTCGCTTCATTGTTCTTCTTTTATCTTTACGTTTTCATTATAATGATTTTATTAAGACCGCTCTTTGAAAATCCGAAATAGATATTTAGATAGCGATTATAGATTAAAAATAGTAGAAGTGAGATTTCTTGACTACCCAACCACAAATGGCAGTGCCAAGCAAACGCGTTGTGTAGCTCATAAATAGTGCGTCAGTCGTTGATTGTTCTCTGTTTCTTTCTACTTAAATGTATATTAACCTCTAACATTTTATGTGAAGTGAAAACGTCGAATAAAGGGCGCTGAAAGACAATCCCGTTCCACCCTGATCAAGGGCTAGGGTCGGCGCTGCCAATAAACGATCCACCTTTCGGATGTGTTGTTATTATGGTTCATTATCAAATATCTTTATTTGAAATTTACAAATACCAGTCTCAAACCATCTAAATTAGGTAGATATAACTATCGACCGACTACTGTACAACCTGCTCTACGTATATATGTTAATACTCAATGTATGCTTTGAATTACCACACCCACCCCGTTAGGTATTCAATATCCATAGTATGTAAGTTAAGTGATCAAGTCAACTCGATGTTTACGGATTCTAGCGGTACATCCCAACGCACTGAACTTGTAACCTAGACACAACTGTTTCAACTTTCTTACACGGATCAATTATTATATAACTGTCACAGATGTGTGACTAGATCAAATTAACAACAAATAAAAATACTGTACTGCAATCAGTTGCATCATAGCTCTTACACATGCAATGACACACCTATTACACTTTTTTGAAGTAAAACTTCTTTTGGCACGGTAGAGTAAAATTGATTCATGAGAATGAACATTTAAAGAACGTATCGCGATGATACCCTGTAAAACTGGCAGTAGAATGTGGTGGTAAGATCGTATAGGCTCGATCTCGGCGGCTGGTGTTTTTGTTTTTTTTTTTAACTTCCCGCTAAGAAAATTATAAATCTTCAAAAATTGAGAAGTTACGAGTTTCACCCCGATTTTCGAAATTCTAGTATGTAAACCTCTCATAACTTTTGAACAGATGGACCGGTCGAAACGATTGATTCCAAAATCTAATCAGCTCTATTTCTCATAAAACAACGCCGATCACCGCAAACCGCATCAAAATCGATTGATTCGTTCGAGAGATATCGTCGGAGAAAAGTGTTGAAAAAAAAGTTTTTTCAAAATATCTTCTCAAATTTTTGTTGATTGATTTTTTTGTAATAAATTTTTTTTTTACTTGAAAAACTGTATCGATTATCGCACAGTGCACCTTGAGGAGTTGATTCAATCGAGAGATATTGCGTTGAAGAAATATATTAGCTTGAAGAAATATAGATATAGCTTCCAGACGACAAAGTGTATTGATTTTGTTCATCTGTCATTTCAATCTGAGCCTCTTATAGCCAACTTCATACTATCGAATTTTCGTTAGCGTGGCCAACTTCTTGTTAGCGCAATCAACTTCATGCTGTTGAATGTTCGCAAAATTTCCACTGCCTGCTAAAATTTTACTTTCAACGTCCCGAAAGAAGAATAACTTCAAAGAAATGTGACATCAAAGTGATATATGACTGTTTTTAACTTCACAACTGACACCAGAGTAATCATTAACACAATTCCATTGCTTTTTGACTAACTATGATACAAACAAATCAAATAATTCAAACCACAATTTTTTTTTGTACTATCTCCTCATAGATCTTATCATGTAATGAGTTTCAATTTCATGGAAGCAAAGAATCCATATACACCAAAAAAATGCACAGAATTTGTACCCAACTCAAAAAAGTCAAGCTGTGAGCTAGCTTGCAAACTCACGCAGCGATACAAAGGTGTTTATAAAATAGTGTTATTAATTATTAATTATGTATCAAGCTATCTTATATAGAAACACATGCATACTAAATCACCACGCGACGTCATGCTATCATAAAACAGCCTGTCATACATTCTTAAAGTGATTGATAATAATATAACACCACACCGTTAAATTAATGCACTGCATTATAGTGTCATGAAAAAACTATATTAACTAACAAAATATATCTAGCGATTGGTCGAGATTTCAAAGTAAAATCCACTCAGAGCACAATTACGTCCTAAATCCGACGGTCGGATTTTTTATTTATAAATTCGTCAGTATAACAGCATTGAAGCAGGCAAAAAGGAAGCCACAATTATTTATATTATTGCCGGAAATTGACAAATTTGGTTGCCAAGAGAATTCGACAGGATAAAGTCTACTCGATTCGAATCTTCCAAAAATATTGAATTATCCACCGCTGTCTTATTCTTGCAACGTAACGAAAATATCGTACTTTTGATTATTGTCTTCGAATTTTTTCGAATATTTAATACATTTAATATTTGATGTTTGAACTATTTGCACATCCCTATAGGAACTATTAATGTCCAGTTTTAATCGGATTAAACAGATATAGTTAGTATCGAAATCTGTCTAAAATAGTTATTGACGTCTTGTGAATTCGTTGCCATGTTCTATTGAAAATATGTTCGCCATTAGCTAATTATTAAACTTATAAGTGACAGCTGAAGCCACTGGAAGTTGTCACCAGGTATTTAGTCATATTTAAACTTGGTGTCAAATATAGTCGCATTAAAAAACAGAAAATAATTTTTAAAATTATTGTTATATCCATACTTTTATGCTATCATATAAAAACCTTTATATGTATGTTTGAACGGATTTAAACTAAGAACTATATGACCAATTTTGATGAAACTTTTTTGAAATGTAAAACTTCTTGACTTTCAGGGTTGTACGCCTTGGTCCACTGATATTTCTACCTGACGTTTCGTCTACAACATTATCAAAGAATGAGTCGAAAAGTATTGACTTTGAGAAAAAACTTTATAGAACAAAAGCTGCTTAAAATTAGTCAATCTAGCTATTCCCGGACTTATTTTCAATGAAATATTTTTCATTGCCGAGAAGGGATGGCATCCACCACCAGGGTAAAAGCAACCCCCGGTACAGGGTCAATTTTGAAGTAGAGGGCAAATAGAACCTAAATCCAAATTTTTGTGCAATTCGGTGCTGTTCCACAAATTATGTTCCACTTAGATTAAGTTTATTCTCTAGAACAAAAATCTCTAGATGTATATTTGACACCCCGCGAGCACTCCAAGGTTAAAGATTGACTGTCAATTCCTGGCAATAAATTTTTGGAATTATTTTCTCAATCCCACTTTCATGTCAATACTGAAATGGAAAATTGAAACGTTTCCTCCAGCGTTTTGTAATACAATGTATGCTTTTTACGCCTAACATCTTTGACGCCTTAAAAGAATAAATTGACATTACCGTCGCTTTACAAGACAGCTAAATGACTTGCGTCTAGCCGATGTTGGGAATAGTTGCCACATACTGTGTAGAAATAAAAACTTGTTAAAACGTCGGTGAGGAATGCAATTATACGTGATCAGCGAAAGCCTGCAATCTACTTATATTATTATCCGCGAAATGAACAAAAAAATAATTAGGTCACGTTACATACCTACTTCACCAAAGCGACAGAATCGATGTGATTAAATTTATTGAACCGTAATTTTTAATAGATGTAGGTACTGTCATTTCTTTTTTCCGTTTTGTACAATTTAGTGGTACAGTAGAACTTCGATCATCCGTGCTGGTTGAGACTTAGGGTAACTGAAAAACATGGATCATGAGAGATGTTCAGAAATCCTGAAATACAAATGTAGAGTCATAAGGGTTCTTTGTATTAATACATAGTATAAAAGAAAGTCATTTGTCTTTCCGTCTGTATCGGTTAATCTCGGGATTCTACCATTTGACAACTCATTTCTTGAGAAAGGCTTAGATCTATATTAGCTGCCCCGCCCGGCTTCGCCCTAGTTACAAAAATTAAAGGATACAAAAAAAAATCCAAATTTTTGGGTGATTTTTAACAGGCTGTAACTTGAAGGGAAATGGTCGTACAGGCAATGAAAAAAAGGAAATTGTAGCTTAAAGTGTCTCGTTTTCGAATCTGAACTTTTTTTTAGTGTAAGCATAATTTGAGTTATCGTACAAAAACCAATGAAATTTTTTTTCCGAATTTTTTATCGTTTTAAACACGATCCATGGATATTTTTATTGGTCATGGCACTATGAAGCTTCTTTTAGGAAATTCAATGAGCATTAATTTAACCTAAGTACTTGAAAGCTCTGTACGATGATTTGGCGCCGATCAAAGCAAAACTTTCCTTTTTGACTTTGCGATAATTAATTACTCGGGACATAATAATTGTACAGAAAATTAAAGTAGGGTTTTGTAAGCTGCAAAATATTCCTCACAAAAATTGATTAGTGGCTTTCGAAGAGAAAATGTGTTTCGAAGTAAAAATGTTGGATGAAAAAAAGGTAAAAAATAGCATATATAAGTATATTTGGATAACTTGATATAACTTGCATATAATGGATAAACGAAGGATATCGTCTATACGTTTTCAACCTCAAAGTGTCCCGAAGGTACCCTGAAAATTTCAAAGCGCTACGATTTTGTTTCTTAGTGCTCGGAAGGTTTAAATTTTTCGTCTTTGCCAAAAATCAACGTACCGTGCAATTTTTTATTTTTTATTTAATTTCTCAAGTTATAATCATTCCACTAACTTAGACTTAGTACATGCGGCGAATTCGCGGCAGGAACTAAATCTAAATTAATGTCCATATAATATGACTGTAGAAAATGCATTTGCATGAAAGGAACACTGCGATATAAAGGGTTAAAATCAATGATTTTTTTCCTGGACGAAATAGGGTTACGGCTTAAAAATTTGTGCACTCAGCGTAAAAAGTAGAGATATGGACAAATTATATTTAATCCATTATGAAGATTATATCCAGTTATATGCCCGTATTAATGAAAGTTCACTGAACACGGGACGTAGGTCGTGTTGCTCAAATTCAAATACTGTTTTAAATACATCTACTTCACAACAAATTATATTAGTGTTCCAGTCGGAGAAAATTGCCAGTATAATAATAATTGTTGTGAGGACTCTGATGACCTCAGCTGTTGAGCGTCTATAATCTGCAATTATTTTTCTTTTAGTTATTGTGATTAAGTAAGGAAATAAATCAATGATAAATGTAAAATAATCACAAGCGAGATTGGATGTAGAGATGGGATATTTCGAGTGAAAATATTCGAACTATTCGATTATTAAAATATTTCGAGATATTTCATAAGGCTATTCAAAATCATTCGAATGATTTTTATACAACTTATAATAAAATCAGCAGCAATAAGTGTCTCCCGCAGATTCCCATCAGCTGGCATACTCACAACATTTCATAATATTGAATATGATTACTCACTTCTTTTATCTGCCTCTGTTCTATAGAACACTACATGCAGGTGACTCTCTCAAGTGTCAAAATCGTAAACAAGTGCTAAATTCATTCGTTAATATTATATCGAAGGCATAGACACATCAAATGAATTGTATTTTTCCTCGCATTGTACCTAACCACTCGAGATACTAATGCATTGCTCAGTGTTGAAAAGATTACTTACTTATTTTATCTGCGCCTGTTCTGTGCAATACTATATGCAGTCGACTCTCTTGAGAATGATAATCGAAACC
Organism: Venustoraphidia nigricollis; assembly: GCA_034508555.1. Taxonomy (NCBI): domain Eukaryota; kingdom Metazoa; phylum Arthropoda; class Insecta; order Raphidioptera; family Raphidiidae; genus Venustoraphidia; species Venustoraphidia nigricollis. The sequence goes on along the minus strand of JAVRKA010000058.1, from coordinate 1,863,362 downwards.
GAGTGCAAATTCATTCGAGAGTTAAAACACTCATTTGTTTACGTATTGTACTAATACACATCTATTAGGGAGGAATCATTCGATTTTAAAAATCATCCGAGTAGCAATGTTGCGATTATTAAAATCATTCGACTATTTCCAAGTCTTAATTATTGCATGTGTGAGAACTGCAGGATCTCACTTGGCACTGACCGGTGACCACATTAGTAACATTTGTAAGTACTCGTGAATATTCGTGATGTATATATGAGATTCGCTATAAATGCATTTTGTAAGATAATGTGATAATAATTTCATTTTAACTTATGTAGTTTCGCTTATAAAACAATTTTATTCAATTTCTTTTTTAAGAGTGACAGACTAAACATGAACTCAACCTTTCATTAATGGGTTGAATTGAAGTAGACAATCATTAGAACGGTTCTTTTCTTTTGATCATATAATAATTATTTCGATATTCCACAATTTTGTAGATATTTTTCGAAAATCGTTTTTCGATACTCCAAACACGAAAGATATTGCCGCAGCACTCTCGATATTTAGGTTACAATCCCGCTAATAAATGAACACAAAAATATATAAGCGTGCAATCGAATTGTGGCAACAGTAATATAGCCTCAATAGTCCTACAAAACACGGCTACATTACATTGTATAAGAGATATTGTAGAACTAAATTACCAAATATAAAAATGTAACTTTATAGGTTATAAAGAAATAAATTGTTGTCAATAAAACAAAATTATACATGAATAAACAATTGCATTATAAGATTTTGTGGAATTTGTCGTAAGTTCTTATGCATCTTCAAGCAAATATTATTTTCAACAGTAGGATACACCCATTTTGTCCTACAATGCTGTATTAGAAAAAAAATATTTTCAAACTTTTGGTAGAAAAGAGTTAAAAAAAGTTTAACTTCAAAAATATTTAATCAATGAGAAACAAATGAACAGTAAAACTTCTTCATGTTATTATACGTTACCATAACAACCCAAAATAAATCAATAACTAAAGTAGTCCATGTAAATTTTGTGAATTTAGAGCCATTTCACGAAAAATGTTGGAACGCCCTGAAACTCAATGACCCCGCGGTGTTCGGGGGCGAAAAAACCGAATTCGTTGGTCTCTACTTCACGCGATCCTCGCAACTGGTCAATAATGACACCCTCTTAACCCCGTTTTGATATACAAACCAGACAGAATGGACCGATCGAATTTTTTCATAGGTTTGAAGCTGCAAGTAGAGTTGGGTAACTCAGATCTGAACCGGTTCAAAGAGCCGACTCCGACAGAAGATCTGTGAGGGCCGATTCACTTTTTTTTGAGCCGACGGATCAACGGATCCGCATAACTCAGTGAAACACTTAACACACAGAAGCACATTTTACACTTACGTATCAGTTCTTGCTTTGATGCATCTGTCAGCTCAAATGACTCATGCATCACATGTTTGGCTATGCATTCTTGATTCTATACAGGTCGTGATATGATTGACTGAACTAGGTAACTCAGTGGCAGACTGCAGTAACATATTCAGAACTCGGCTCTTTTTGAACCGGTTTAGTGAGCCGGCTCACATACGGGATCCAGATGCAAAGATGCAGATCTCTAAAAAGACCCGTTTTTCCATCTCTAGCTGCAAGTGATATGTATATGTGTCTATACCAAGCCTCCCCACCCCTTCTTTCGCCCTCTTTTCCAACCAACTCCCGTATTTTACGTTTGTGGACTGGTTCTCCGAGGATTTGTGTAGGTTTTTCGAAACTGTGATAATTTCACACCCTTTGGCTCGTGCGTCTCTGAATAGGAAACCTTCAAGTTATGAAAAACTGTCGTAACAACTAAAATAGTCATCTGATCCATTCATTTTTTCCCTATTATAATAATAATAATAATATTGCGTTTAACGTCCGTTTCTCGACTTTATGTCATAACAGACGCCATTCGCACCATTACTATTTTCCATTTACCACACTTCCCGTTATTTTCCTACATTTTTAAAACTTCAACATATGTCATAGCAATGGGCGAATGAAGGAATTATAGGAAATTAGGATAAGGTAGGTAATTTTTGAATTAAGAGTTTGATAGGTAATTAATCGGCCATGGCCTTGAATAAGGAACCATCTCGATATTTATCTGGAATTAATTGAGGGAAACCATGGAAAACCTCAATCAAGATGGCCGGTACAGGAATTACCGTTTCTCGGCGAGAGGCAGTAGGAAAAAGTCCCAGCCACATCTGCCCCCGCTGGGATTCGAACCCGGACCTCCCGAATGCGAGTCTAGTGCTGTCACCACTACTCTACCCAACTCGGTCCCTAACTCCCTTTTATGTACAAATATTACGCTCTGCATAAAGATGTTCGTAGTTTGCATTTACCATCGAAACTGTCGAGCGTCTATAATTAAACTACAATCCGTATATCTACATTTACCATAAAAATGGTCTTACGGACATTTACCACCAACATCAAACTTGTTCACACGGATTGGCATATGTTGACCACTTCAACGTTGGTCATTGATTGTATGTTGTCTGTACAAGGCTTTGACATATATGCAAAGTACAAATACGTTTATAATAAGAATAAAATATCATTAACAATAACAGTATGTAAGTGTAATAAAATAAATAATAGTTTTCGTCACATAAAATGAAATAATGATCATTTAAGTGTAATTGGTGTCTTGATATTTATTTATTGAACTATGAAGATAATGATAATTATTAACGCTCCTCTGCAAAACACAGCTCTGTTATGCAGTTTTACACAGTTTAATGTATAATGGAAGTGCTAGTGTACAATTAAACGCATTCACTATTTTAGAATGTCGATTCATTAAGGTATACTGCGCCGCCATGTTTTTTTCTTTTTTAGTATATGTTCATTAAATATCGCCATATTTGTTCAACAAGGATAATAATTAGGTCAGTACAAAGATTATATTCATAGCAGTTATCTAACGGAGAAGAGAACCAAATCAAGGCCAAATTTATAACAAAATCAGTTCTGTACACAGGAGGTTTCATGCTTGCAACGCGAATATAATAGCTCATGGATTTCTGAAGCACTTAACTTGGGAAACACTGGATCGAGTTTCTTGAAAACTAAAACTAAAATAAAGAAAATATTTTTGATCGCACGCTATGAAACCTATTTATAGACACTTCTCATGATTATCTTCAAAAAATTTAATTAATTTTACCCTCTTTTCAATGCACTGATCCCTAAATATATTTTCAATGAAAATTATGGTTGGTTGGTGTTTGGACTATCAATTTATATGTGTAAATTTCATAAGCACTTATAGTTTTGGAGGTAAAATGACAGAGATACAAATTTGCCGTACTAGTGATGAAGATAGGGTTTCACACTTTGGGTACGAAATCCTGGACTAGAAACACTATACACCAGGGTCGATAGTTTTGAAAATGGTAAAAAGTGAAAAAAAATTATAGTAAGATGAAACCCATTGGAAAAGGTAGAGAATATAAAAGAAATGAAAGAAAAAATAATTTACGGTCGATCTGAGGTCGGGAAGGGGAAGGGGGTGAGTTTTTAAGGATAAAAAACGGTTTATCTCGATTTCCGGCAAAACTACAAGTCCTATGAAAAAAAGTGAAATAGCAAAGTTGTAGGCAATAAAAATATCTACAACTTTTGTTTTTACACTTTTTTCACATAACCTCAAAATTTATGTGAAAAATTCAAATAACCAAGTTTTTGGTTTTTTATTTTTATCTTTTGCAAAAAAATTTATTTTTTCACGAAATTTGGTGAAAACTTACCTTTTTATGTCCCAAACACACAGTAATTTTTTTGATTTAAAATATTCATTTTTTCACCTTATTTTGATTTAATATCGAAAAAGCACCCTAATTTTCAATCGAAAATTCTCAAATCAAAATATCTGCTTTTTTAAAAAAGTCGGTGAGCTTTTTGTTCCTTGAAATCTCTACTTTCTGATGGTATGAAAAAAAAACCCGGGTCGCAGTGCCAAAACCCTGCCGACAATATAGTGTATTTGCTAATACAGGCAGTGTGGCTTTATTATGCGAACATAAGTTGGTTTTTGGGCAAACTAAAAAATTTGACCCCTTAATACACCCCTTAAAATAACATATTTTTTCTTAATTGCAATATTATTATTAATCGAACCTCAATACTAAATTATATACACACTTCAGTAAAAAATATCACTGTCTGCAAACTAGTGTTTTCATAAAATTTGTAAATCCGGTCCTGTCGGGCCGATTTTATTAAAATTTTTGGGACACTTTTTAATTACTACCAGAGGGTTAAATTTCATTTTTGAAATGATTCGGGGAATTTTTTCGGTATTTTGGGGCCCAAAAACATTTTTCAACCCCTAAAAACTACCCTTAAAATGGCCCGATTAGGCCCATTTTAAATAGGCTTTTTGCGGTGACGGATTTCAACACGTGGGCCAAATTTAGTTGAAATCAATTAACTCTTTCGAAAGTTATTGCCCGCACACATATATATATATATATACGCATATATATATATATATATATATATATAAATATATATATACATATATATATAAACATTTTTAAAAATGGTGCCAAAGTGTTTAGGAGGTTATGAAACGTCGAGAAATTTTGGTCCGACCCCTAGGTCCCGCCATCCGACCAACGCCAATAGTGTATGTTGCCTTATGGCAAATACACTAAAAATATACATTACTACGGTAAATGTTCTCAGAAAATGCAAATAAGTTATCTTAAAATAGCAATAAATAGGCATCTACGCATATAATTTATAAGATTATATGCGTAGATGCCTATTTATTGCTATTTTAAGATAACTTATTTGCATTTTCTGAAATTCGTCGGTACCATTTTTAAACACTTTGTTGTTACTATCCTGGAAAGGCAGATTTTGTATTGTTTAGTATGAGAACTGTGTTTTCACGAAAACAGTTCTGTCATTAAAAGTCAACGAGTACACTCTAGAAGACGAATAAATCGAAATCAACTTTCTTTAGCATGAAGTACACTCATTTGTATGTATAATCATATTTTATTTTCATTTCACATTTTTCTTTCACAAACGACGTGTTCTGTGACAAGCAAATCAATGAATGTAAACTGCGAAGTAAAGAACATATTTGGACACTACTATGCATTTTTTTACTGTTGTTGATACAATTTCACTTCAGTTTCTTATGTTTTACACTCCTACAAGAGTACTCGATACGTGACCACCATACGTCCTATTATTATGCCAATAAACTTCAACAATTTCCCAGTACCTTGGTAAAAAGGCCGAAAATCGAAATCAATAAATTTTTAAAGCTATACTTCTTTTGGCGTATTGGGAGTAAAAAAGTTACGGAAGCTGCGACGCAGCATGATCTGTTACACCAGCGAACATGAGACACCATTTACTACGTATATCGGCAATGTTGAAATCGTCGGTAAAGCTGACTCTTCGATGTAGTATAGTTGTACTTTGTATTCATATATGATACGTCTCATTTTCTGTTACAATGTGCTGAAGAAGTTGTCCACCGATTATCCAAAGTAAATAAGTACCACTCGAAGTTAACTTTTAACTAAATTTATCATCTCCCTAGACATCCTATTTTATTTTATTAATGTAAATCTTTAACAAAAATGTGAATATCAATTATCGCCATCACGGAAAATAAAAATAACTTCTGCCGCGCCATTTTTTTTAGTGACACTTTAGTGCGGCCTTTAAAAATCACTTCAAAATTTCTAAATGTGAAAACATGGAAGGTCTAGTAACATGTATTGTTCACAGAAATATATATTCCCCGTGTAAAAAAACTATTGATATATATAATTTGTGATGGAATTACAATGTCGCATAACAATAATGCATAATGTTTATTTTTATATTTTTATTTATTTATCCAATTAATCAAGTTCAGTTTTCACTTTCGCTATGTACGTAAATCGTGAAAAACAACTTTACACTTCAGACATAATAATATAAGAATAAAATTTATTTAAGTATAAAAATACACTTTACCTCGCTTTACGACTGGGATATATTCCAAAAAAACTGTCCGTAAAACGAAATACCGTACATGTCCACAAAAATTTCATCGAATTTATTCTTTTCTAATAGAACATTTTTAAATATCAACAGTTCGTGTTTGAAAATAGTAATTTAAGTATTTTATTTATTATGAAAGGTATTAGGAGTAACGTAATGTTATCACGAGCGAGTATTAACAGTCACTTGAGTTATAACATCACCACAAATAAGATACATACTATATTTTTTGCACGTACCTGATTTTAACTTCATAATAAGTATAATATATATTTGTTTATTTATTTAGCCTACTTTGTTCATATGTAATTAAATGGCAACTGGCAGAGATATAACTATAGTACTGGTAAAATTGCTTTACTTTTGTGTCACTTGATGCACTAGTGTGAAAAAAGATTATATTAATACCGCTATACATGCATAAAAAGCAGTTTATTTTATAGGGAATCGTGCAAAACATATTTTGTCGTGCGTTGCTCGTAACAACTAAAAATAGTCCGCAAAAATAGTTATTTCCTGTGAATCAAAAAGTTCAAATAATGCCCTGATAGACCGCACAATGAAGTAGATAATATTTTGGTTTCCACAAAAAGAGCAAAATTCATTATATATAGCCATTATATTTTTACGTAATTATATTTCAAAGATACCGAAAGGACAAATTCTTGAACCACAATGTTTATTAAAAATTTAATATCGGAGAAGATATTTAAAAAAATATATTCACAATTTTGCTTTATAAAAACTACATTTTTTCTTACATCGTAAATATTTTTGATGCTTAACATACTTGTATTTAAATGCGTAAATTGAAATCATGATCAATCGATGATAAAGAAACCAATCTAGATTTTCAACAAGAAATCTTGTTAAATCAGTATATAAAAATAAAAATGTGCATTTATCCACAATTCTTGTAAGTTCATGTTTTACAAAACGTCGTTTTATTTTTCCATTTATTATTATAAATAAATATGTCTTATTCTACGATTAACTTTCCAAAACAGCAATTTTATCGTTTTTTTTTAAACTCATTAAGATGTAAAATCTTGCATTTATCTAAGCTTTATTACATTAATTATAGTTTTTATGCTTTTTAGTCGTGTTCTAATTAAAACTTAAACTATAATATATTTGTATTAATTAAGTGATAATAGAATGTGAAACTGGTACTGATATATAAATTATTATAGGTGCTTAAATAATATTATAAATTTAAGAAATAGAAGGATTATACAAATACATCCAACGTATATTTTACATTACCAATCTTTACTAATGTTTATCTAAATTTAAAAAAAATATATACTCAAATGTTTCGACATTATCTGATCTAATCACCTTTTAATCTAGCAGTATGTCTTATCGTATGTTTTTGGTCAATTTTGTGTTGTAATAATGCCGGTCCTGTGCAATTTCATAACATCATTTTTGTTAGTTATAAAACTTATAAAACTGATTGTGCAAGACCGTCGTCGTTACTTACAATTGCTATATCAAATTATTATTCTTAAAACAGTTCTAATAAAATATTCTTACTATCAAGACTTAATATTATAATTTCGGCGACAGTCGTTGAAATTAATAAACGATCTTGTAGTAAAGTTATCTATTATTAGCTACGTTAATATTTGTATAATAAAAATAAAATACATTTATTATTTTAAATTCTATTCATCATTTTTTAAAAACCAGCAACAAAAAATTCCACTGCGCTACAGTGTAATACCGGATGATATAAAAAGTTGGAATTTTGGGATGCTATAAAGCAAAGATTTCCAACCAGAAAGTGTCTTGAAAAAGTAATCACTGGATAGAGAACTTATTTTCCTCTATTTCTACAGTATGTCCCTAGACTAAGTAGACCCAGTTAGCGTACATGGTTTTGTTTTTGTATAGCTTCACAAAAATTAGTCGATTATGATCAGTGAACTCATAAATTGAATTGTGACTCTTGGGTACTTTTAAGTTGGAAACCAAAGTTATTGAGAAACCTCTAAACTGTTTCGCAAAAATCAAAGACACAGAACCACCTCCAAGGGGTAAAAAAGAGGGAAATTAAAATAAAAACCATATGGTGTATGTTTACCTCGATGGTCTGGAAATTGAAAATTTAAGTATGTTATAGAGAAAATCCAAAATTGGGCCGTAATAAATGTTTACAATAAAAAAAAACTAAATATCTAGTGTTCAGATTGTAAGTTGGCTTCTCCATTGTTGGCACAACGCAGTTCAGTCCAAAGGCCAGCACATTTTACGCAGTTTCAAATAAAAATATTAAACTAAAAATTTAACTAATTATATTTTTGTGTTTTAAAGGAACTGAAGACATCTTGAATTAAATTTTACATAAATAAATTTGACTTAAACACTAAATTGTGATTAAAATGGCGATATGCCAGCAGCTATTAATTAACCAATATGTGTTCTGTGGCTTGGTGCCATATTACAAAAAAGTAAAAAGGATACTACTGGAGCATAGAGCAGTTTGTAATTGTTGCATTTTGTAACGGTACATCACTGTTAGCACTATTACATTTACCATGATGCAAGCAAAGTAAACGTTTTATAGTTGATAACTTAATAAAAATTTAGAGGATGTTCACAACTCAAGTAGATCCTTGTAATTCAGTGTTTGTAAACGTAGAGTATTATCGTTTGCTTATACGTTAGCTATCTTAACTTGTCACGATGCCTATTTAATAAATTGCTAAATGAAATGAGAGGCTAAGAAAACTGTGAATTCTGATAGAAAAATGTTACACTACTGTTGAAGAGTTTTTTGAGTTTTTTTATACGAAAAGGACAATAAACTTACTATTATTATTATTTCCGCAATACGGTGATAATGTGTGGACCCGACTTAAACGCAGCATCATGGTTGTTGCACTCTAGTGTAATATAGAGCGATCGACCGCACGCTAATATCAGTGCCATTGCCGCGACCGTCTCTCTGCTGGTTCACCGCAGCCAGCCGCCACAATCAAAACGTATGTGGCTACAGTTACTTGATAAAGGAAAAGATGACCAAAAACTAGTTCAATGCAACTAACAGCACCATTATTGTGCGCACCAGGAATATCAAAAACTTCCAGAAAATAGAATTATAGCTGTAGCAGAGATTCCCAAATTTATTTGTTTTTTTTTTATATAAGCGATAGGGCTTCGGCAGCAAGGCTATTAGCTCCAAATCTATAAATAATCACTGTATATTATATATCACTGGTTAAATTTTGTTAAGAAGTTCAGTTTTTTCAAGGAAACGAAATAGTTTGTAAATATTTTTACTGTTGTCGCCGAGGATGTCTTGAAGTTGAGTGGGGAGTTCAAGTCTATGGTTGGTGTATGCTTAACATTCCCGTCATACCTCATTGACATTTCCGTCCATTCCAATTGCCAACTTTCGCGGACTTTGGTCTTAATGTAATTCTTGACGTCTGGGTATGGAATGAGGATGTTGGTTATAGGAAGATCTATAGAGTTTTTGGCAACGGAGTCGGCTTTTTCATTTCCGTCAATACCTACGTGGGATGGGGTCCAGATAAAAATGACTTCCTTCTTTTGTACAGACTGGATTTCGAAGAGAACATTTAATATTTCGGTCTTTATTGAATTTGTTGACGAGGGAGACAAAATATATTTTATTGAAAATAAAAAGTCAGAATAGATAATAAAAAAATTTGAATTTTGTGAAGTTACAAACTTAAAGACTTCTAGGATGGCATAAAGTTCCCCAGTGAATAGGCTGGATATATTTGGGATGCGGAAAATCCGTATGAAGTCGTCGCAAATAAGGGTAGTTTGTTGAGGGAGAATAAAAAACTGGTCAAGAGTTTGTGATGGAACAATTTTGTGAAATAAGTATTCTTCCTTATAAAGAAATAATTTTTGCAAAATGTTGACGAATAAGTCTACAAACCGCTATCAGCCGAAGCTCTATTTTTGGCTTAAATTCAGAGCATTCCGACAGCTTTAAGGGTGTCTGGCAAGGTGTTTCCACCATAGGAAGTGTCTGGCAATAGACGACGTAATTTCTAATATTATTCCGAACAAAAATATAATAAATTTGAGCTTTATAAAATGACGAAAGTAAGTCAGTATTTTATACAACTTTACTATCTGCTATCTCCCAAAGCCACCATGACCCAAAGTTCATAGTAGGCGATCGGTTCCTACCGGTGTTGGAAGCATGCGCTGACAAATTTTCAGCTTTTATAAAATAATGAAGGTCTGGCAGTCACGGGCTCTTGATCTATGAAGGCTCTCTCTTCATTTTTTACTTGAATTTTTAATAAATGGTACTTTAACATCGCTACTAAGGATGTTGCAGACGTCTGAATTCACAACTGCAGATTATTCGCATTATTTTTGACATCTGCATCAGCATCCGCAACACTATGCAGATGTGATTCAAGTTATTGAAATATTATCGGGGGCGAAACCGGCACTTGACGCATTTTCGTGTTCTTAAACTACTTTGCCAATAGAGATTAAAATATAATCCAGTTTTGCAAAATCGCTATAGACCTGAAAAGGCTTTAAAGTTATTATTCTTCAAATATACTTGACCACTTCTGAAATTTGATTATTAAGACGTAATGAAAATAATAGCTTTCTTAATAAAAATAATAAATTACAATCTGTTTTACTTAGTTTCACCAAAATTTAATTTTTACCAATCAGAAGTCACGTTTATCAGAAGCTCACATTTGCATCCACATCTGTAAATGTGGAAGTCAAAAAAATCGATGCTAGTAAAACCCGTACCTATTTATTTATTTATTGCAGATTATAGACGCTCGACAACTTAGGTCATTAGCGTCTGAATTACATCAAATAACATAATCACTTAAAACTAAAAGACATCACATAACATCCATGAACAGACGTAGAATTCGAAACCACGACAGTCCAGTTAAGAAGTCAGTACGCTGACCATTGGATCACACTGTCCTCTTTCCGCATCTATAGCGTCCACGTTCGTTACATCGAATTTCCCAATCTTGATTTGTTTTTTCTACCACTTTGAAAACATTACTGCTTTGTAATTTATTGATTAATTTCTCTATTTTCTATAATTTCAGTAATTTTCTAAAATTTAGTTCTAATAATATAATTAGTGTATTTGCCATATGGCAACATACACTATTGGCGTTGGTCGGATGGCGGGACCTGGGGGTCATAACCTTCTAAACACTTTGGCACCATTTTTAAAAATGTTTATATATATATGTATATATATATATATATTTATATATATATATATATATCAATATATATATATATATATATATATATATATATATAATATATGTGTGCGCTATAACTTTCGAAAGAGTTAATTGATTTTTACGAAATTTTGCCCACATGTTGGAATCCGCCACCGCAAGAACCCTATTTAAAATGGGCCCACTCGGACCATTTTAAGGGTAGTTTTTAGGGGTTGAAAAAAGTTTTTGGGCCCAAAAATACCTAAAAAATTCTCAGAATCGTTTCAAAATTGAAATTTAACCCTTTAATAGCAATTAAAAAAAGCTCCTAAACTTTTAATAAAATCGGCCCGACAGGACCGGACTTACAAATTTTATTAAAACACTGGTTTGCAGATAGTGAATTATTTACTGAATATAATTTGGTATAGAGGTTCGATTGATAATAATATTGCAATTAAGAAAAAAAATGTTATTTTAAGAGGTGTATTAAGGAGTGAAATTTTTTATTTTGCCCAAAAACCAACTTAAGTTCGCGAAATAAAGCCACACTGCCTGTATAAGCAAATACACTATATTGTCGGCAGGGTTTTGGCACTGCGACCCGGGTTTTTTATTAATTATAATGGACGTGAACAGTATTGAGAAATATAATTAAACAGAATAAAGACGTTACAGCTGATATAATAATAATAAATGTCTTGAAGCAATATTTCGTCTGTTTATGTATTAATATTTTGTATCATTTACTTGACTTCTCGTAAACGAGCCTGATTTATTGTTTGTACGCGTAATGTTTGTTATTAATCACCGGAAATGATATTGGGAAACGCTATCCAATTAGCCCACAGGCCGCAAGTGTAACAACTAACAAGTTCAATAATTAATACAAAACCAAGCATAACAACAACATACACGGTAACCGGTCAAAAACTAATACTGTGCACATTCTGAAAATCTAGACGCACGGCAGTGTGTCGGCCAAGCTCAGAAACACACTGAGTAAAAAACGGACGAAACATTTTATGACACTTCTCACAGCAAGCTAATTTAATACGCCCTTTTGTCTATTGGGAAATCGATAGCGGAATACAATCTGACAAAGGTATTGAATCGGTAAGTCGTCCTGAACCGACCCCGGTGCTTTCAACTCTGTTATTTCAAGTGATGTCCTATATTTTTTTCGAATAATTCTGACAAAGAATTCAACAGAATTTGAGTTTAATATCATTCTCATGTCACTCAGATGTATAATAATTTTTGTGCAATCAATCAAATGTAGAAAGGCGAACATGTTCTGTATTCCAACTATGTTGACACATTGAGTCTTATTAAAATGCAGTCACAAATGGATCTGTAATTCGTTAACCGGGTGTTTTATGCATAAAAGTCACAATATATAAAATAGAAAAACAATTAGATAACATTTTCTACAAATCTTTTGCCGCATTTTCGTGACAATTTAGTTTGAAAAGAAATGCATTATAAAAGTTTGTTTTCTGCTTATATGGGACACAATCTCCAACGAAGAATTGTGGGAAAGAACACAATAAAGGAGAAACGGCGTGGAAATGAAAACGGATGGGAGAAACTAGAATGGCCAGTGGTTAAAATGGTAAGACGCAACAGGGGAAGGACTTAATTACAGCCAATGTACTTTTTATATAACTTTGAACGTACATTTTATAAAATTGTATGATTAAATTAGTTTGTTTATTTTATTAATTTTTTTATTTGATATTATTTACAAAATTTTAGCTTCAGATTAATACTAATATTGACATTATTATAAAAATATACTTACTATCTACACCTATTTAAAAAAAAATATTATAATATATACACAAAAATCACAAAATTGTTTTTTGTAATTTTTTTCATGTTTTTTATATTTGATTTTTGATATAGATCTGCGTTGTTTTAATAAAATAAATTTCGAATTTTATTAAGCATTTTGTACAAAATATATGTATTAAACGGTGGTAAAGTAGAACAAAATATCTTAACTAAAAAAAATTTACATTTAGAAAATTGAAATATTAAATTACACAGAACTCTATCAGATATACGTATTAATATTACTGTCAGAGTGAACATTGTTGATACTACATTATTATTATTATTGCATGTTATTGTTAAACAAATTTATATTCTCGTATTTTTTAAATAAGTTCGGTGCGATTAATTTATTGCTGGTTACCATTTCATTAGAATGATCTGCTCGATTACCGACAAAAAATAAAGAAGAAAAAAAATCATAACAAAAATCACTCATAATAGTATTATAAATATACTGTTATGTTGATAAAACAATTGCATTGCGATAGCAAAAATATTTCATTGGCACAAAATTTTAATACAAATATAACATAATAAAAAACAAAAGAGACTTTAACGCTGAATAGATTTTTCCCGTCAATAAAAAAGCATTATTGTTAACATAATTAAGATTCGTTCATTTTTTTCGTTACGAAAATTTCACAGATTGGGATTTGAAATTATTCTAGCTGCTCTTTAAAAAAGTGTTTTAAATAAATAAGAAATACGAAATTTGGACAACTTTATTTTATAATTGACTTTTTTTCTTTTTTGTCCTTGGTAATTAATATAATATACCTAATATTACTAAAAAAGTCCTTTTTCCCGACAAATCATTTTTATATTTTTTTATTTTATAATTTTCGTTAGTTTCAAATGACAATATTTTTTGGCAGTTAAGCAGATCACTCTAAATACAAAATATTATTTTTGAAAATATTTTAAAATTACGGTTAGAAAGGGCTAATAAAAATATTATAATAGCAGTGTAACTATAAAAAAATAAGTGTAAAAATTAAGTGTCATACTTATTGTTCATACATAATAAATAGCTGGAAAACTTAGTTTTATGTTTAATAAAAATGAAAATGCAATAATAAAATAAATATGAAATAGTTAAAAAAAAAATAAATTTATAGCGACGTCTGTAGAGAAAGAAGAAATTAAAATTCAGAAACGATATGTTGAAAAATAAATGAAATAAAGATGAAAAGTGCTCTCAGAATATTATAAATTTTGTGTACAAAAAGTGTTACAACAGAAAAAAACGAAAATAATATCTATTTACTAAAAAAAAACTAAACGATCTTTTTTTTTAAATAAAATTCATGAAAAATATATATAACAGTGAATTAGAAAAATAATGAAAAGTTGAGACAAACAATCAATTGGTTTAAAGCTAGAGACAAATCTTGATTAAACAACCTATTTTATGAATTTTCTCCATAATTTTGTGTAAACTTTAAACATAACGAAGATATTTTTTTAGTCTTGTGTAAAAAGAAAATGGTTTTACAGAACTAACCCAGAAACTAATAAAATGAGATATTTTGTGAACAGGAAATAATATAGCAATAGGAATTTGGTTTTAGGATAATGAGATGAAAGTTACATATAATATTAATTTAGATATTTACTATTAAAATATACATAAATGTATTTTGGGCAAACAGAAACGTGAATAAAGAAAAGAAGCTGAATCATTCATAGAAATTTAAGTCGAATTGTAATTCTGAAAAAAAAAACTATACTTCTGAAATGTTAAGTGTTTTTTTTTTCATGTTGACAAATCCGTTATTAAATGCAGTAGAAATATTTTAAAGGGTGCATTAGATTTCGAAAATTATGGAAATGAAGGAAGTTATTACAAGTAAAGAAAAACAGAATGTTGATTAATGTTCAAGATCAGGGGCGTAGCTACCGCCGTATATGCCGTATCAATTATACGGGGCCCCCAACGTGCGTAAGCAAAAATTAATAAAAACTTCCCAATTTTTTTTTTATTTCAGAAATGACAAAAGTCAAAAAAAGCAATTTCTTTTTTTTTTCGCGTAAAGCGTGCGTTCAAAAGTTGGCAACACCCTACATCGGTTATCGCGGGCTGCAGGATTTCCCCGTTTAAGTCATTTACTTCAACGGGGGAACGGCCCCTAAAGTAATTTTTATACGGGGCCCCGCCAAGGCACGCTACGCTTCTGTTCAAGATGTAGAATAATTAAACAATAATAGGAATTTGGACCAAAATGTTGCATTTTATTTCATTTAATAAAATGCCATTGTTAGGTTCAAATTACGATTATTGCTTAATTATTGTAAAGAAAAACCATAGTAAACCAAAGAAATAGATTGTGTACATTCGATTACATTGATATTAATAAATTAAGTGTTTTTTTCTTTTCTGTTTTAAATTAAAGAAAATATTTCTTTTATTATTTTACTGTACAAACACAACGGTTTGTCTCAGCCTAATATCTAATTAAGCCAACATACAAATCAAATCATAATATAACAATCATACACGCTGTACAGTATATTATATTCTGAAAAAAGAAAAACGTAATAACCAACAAATAAAAAGTTTATACTATTGTATATAATAGTAAAAACTTGCACCACGCTTGATCAAAATATGTTGATTATTATTTTTTTCTAGGACTGTATTTCGTTACCTATTTTGCCTGGCAAAAAAGACGCAAAAGTTAAAAAACCATTACTCAATTAACTGCTTCTAATTATGCTTTTTATTCCCAAGCAATACTTAAACAATCTACTCTGACAAAAAAAAATATAATTGAGTAGGAAAATAATGTAGGCATAAATATCTTAAAAAAAACTGAATTGGAAATCGAGCTAAAACAATATTTTTTTACAAATTGTCCGATTTTTTTGAATATGTACCCCCTACACTAAATATTAGCACATATCTGAAAATGGCTTTGTATTAATTTTCAAACTTTTGCACATAAAATTAATTTAAAAATATACGGCCGCTGAATAATAAATAGTGCACAAAAAATAAAGTTTATTTTGAATATTTGCATAATAAATGGTCTAAAATATTAATTCTGGATAAAAAGTTATTAATAAAAGATGTTTCTTGCGTGCCCTGCGACTGATTTCAATTATTACAAAAAACACTTTTTTCGCTGATTTATTTGTTATCTATATGGTAATTTTTTCCTTGTGATTGGACTTGATAATGACTGTCAATAGAACTAATACATTGCAGAATATTTATTTTATTATTTTTGAAATATGAATGTAGAATTTAAATTATTATTATCTAAAAGAAGAATTTATAGAAATTTTGCAAAGCAAACAATTGATCGAGTTCTATAAAATTTTTAACCTTTACGTTTTTTCTACGACAATTTCGACTTATGATGGCAACAGTCGAAACCACACATTCCGACATTAATAATTAATAATATATAACCTTTAAAAAGCCAATCACGCAGTTGGCGGAGCCTGTGTGTGGTGCATGCATCCCTCTACGTTTTCGGGCCAGTCGCAGACATTTTCGTTCACGTTGAACACAAGATTGCTGGGACATGGCATGTGGTGTTTTCTTTCGCCTTCGCACATATAGTACATTGTACAATCCGCCTTGTCCTTATGGTAGCTGATGTGTCCGTCTTCTTCTTCACACGTCACTTCGTTTGCTTTAATTTTAAACGAACAATAAACGATTATGATTTTTATTTGAGTCTGCATCTATGCAATCGGTAAGCTGTGGCGGATTTAACCGTAATAACTCACTAGGGAACAGGAAATATGCTACCGCAGCAGGAGTAATTTTCACTACGCCCCACAGGTAGTTATAGAAATGGTCATTTTTTAATATTTAAAAGACTAATGTAATGCATGCAATAAATATTTTTTTTGTAGGTGACATTTGCCTTTGCAACTTAATTATGCCATCGTAGACTCAAGCCTAAACTATATGGCTTATATAAGATATAAGTTTTAATTTCTACAAGCTGCAGAACGGCTATTTAATTGTTAAACATTCATTGTTACAATGCTAAATCAGAAAAAAATATTTTTATCCACTAACACCGTCGGGGTTCAAACCCGAATCTTTCCACTTTCATGTCTAGCGGTACCTAGTTAAAATAATCAGCTCTCGTATGTAGTGAATTTAATGTTACAATTTGCTTTATTATGAAGAATTGATTGTTTAGATATCGCATCGTAGAGTAACTGATAACTCATTCCGCCGCGAAAGTGGAAAGATTCGGGTTTGAATCCCGACGGTGTTGGTGGATAAAAATAAATTTTTCTGATTTAGCATTGTAACAATGAATGTTTAACAATTATATGGCTTATGTCTGTAAGTTTTTCTCAGAAAGAAAACTGCACCGGTATTATGGCTCCGCTATGTGCAATTTTTCAACTAATAAGTTTTGATACATATTAAGTAAGTTTAGCATTCAGGAATACAATCAAATATATTCAGAGTTTTTTTTTCGAAATTTTCTGTACAAATAAATTTCATTACACAAACCGCTCTAACACGGGTGCTTTTGTTCAAAAGCAAGCCCAGCGACTTTTATCTATTTATGTCTCATTATAAAATTTTAAAACAAGAAAAGTTGTTTTTTTTTTCATTCTTTATATTTACGTTTGCTCAATGATAGAATCAGCAGCTAAACGAAATGAAAATAGCGACAAAATTGAAAAAATCGAAGACATTGATTCATTTTTTGTACGGTATGCGTGGTTGAATCTTACAGAAGATTTTTTAAATATACCAAATATTGAATAATTTGCCTTTATTAAGAAATTTTATATTTCCTCTGCCTACAGTTTACAGGGAGTTAAGTACCTATCGTCCTTAGAAAATCATTCGAATCGAAAAGTTACCGTCGAACAAACATAAAAAAAATTGAGAACGTCTTCCTCTTTCGAACTTTGTCAAAAATCTACACGTTCGGATGCCGACGATCCTAGGAGATCTTGGAGATTATGGTCATATTATATAAGAATTATGATTGAATCACTTTGAACGGCAACCATGTCTTAATACAAACAATTATAGTTAAATAAATCTGTACTACTTACGATTTTTAGTGGTATATTGTCCACTGGGACTGAAACTTTCGAAAGGTCCGTCGTATTCTAGTTTGACTTTGTAGCTGTCGAGTTCCTGTTTCATGGCACGGATTAAGGGGAATTTTCCAGAGCCGCACTGTCCTCTAAAGTCATCCATATCGATTGACCAGATCATGATACCGCCAAAACCTTCTTCTTTCAGCCACGCCATCTGAAAATACATAAAGATAGTTTTATTACTTAAAAATTGTTTATCACACGTTACTAACAGGTAAAAGGTGATTTCCAAAATATTTCAGCTTACAAATTTTGAAAAAGTATAGGTATTGTAAATTACAGATGCTTGACAAAAAACGTAGGTAACTTATAATTGCATTATTAGTGTTCCGTGCCCCATTTGTGGATTTTATAGCCAAATTTGGACTATGCAGTTATAAAGAAATTTATTTATTGGACCTGAACCAGTCTATGGCATTTCTTATAGAAATGTCCAGCAAACTGTTAGGAGATGGACCTGTGAGCAGCATCTCTCAGATTGGGACCTGGCTTTAGGTAACAAACATGGGAAGAAAATGATTGCAGGTCCTTCCTCAAAGTTAACTGAGGACTTAATTAGACTTAGTAGACCGATACTCAGAAAGGTGATTGGGCTTTTAACCGGTCATGCTTTCTTGAGAAAATACCTACATGTGATGGGGATACATCAAGAATCAACACTATGTAGATTTTGCGAAATGGAGGATGAAACAGCCACCCATATCGTGTTCGAATGTGAGGCTTTAACTTACAGGAGAACAACCATCTTTGGTTACATCGATGAGGATGGAATAGTTCCACAGGATAATCTAGTGGCAAATCTTCTGGAGTTCATAAGAAGATCCAGATTATTTGATGACTAGATCCAGTAAAAGGGGAAACACAAAAATCCTTTCAGGATGTGGTGCATTTGGGCCAAGAGACCACCCCACTCTATTTTAATCTTTAATCTTATAAAGAAATAAACAATTAAATTGTTTATAACAATCGCACTGGAATTATTCAATCTCGACATAATCTTCAACATAAATCTTCAATAATAATGTTTGATAAATCACGTTAATACTCACCTTAGTTCTTAAACTTCTTTCATCGTCGAATCCAACCCACTGATCGCCTTTATATGCGAACGGCACTTGTTGTTCATTATCCCAGACGAGCGTTGTGTTGTCACCATGTAAGAAGTCGCACACCTCATAATAACTCATAAATCCAGCCTCATCAGTGTATTTACCTGGCGTTCCACCACCAGACGCCGCAGCACCGATATCAAACTGCGTCGTGTTGACCAATGTGAACGATCTACCATACGTCGGCATACCGATCATCAACTTCTCTTTTGGTGCACCCTGTTTCACCCATTCGCGAGCCGAATAATCCTATTGCAATTGTAAGCAGAATTTTAATAGTTATTAATGTAATCAGTAAATTATTACTGACTATGAATTAGTGTTAGACCAAATTATTGGATTAGGTAAGCGGTCTAATGATGGATTGGTTGAAATTAAAATCAAAACTACATACGGACGAAAAGTTTCACGCCAATTAGACATTGGAAGATGGTTAAATCGAGTTGCAAGTTTTTTAGCGACGTATTTGTTTGAAAAATATAAGAAATCGAGAGGAAGTAGAATAAACAAATAAAGGGGAGTTAGTTAATCCCCTAAGTTACATGAAACTAACAAGGACATAAGTTTATAGCGTGTTGCATTTTGATTCGCAAAATAGTAAGACAAGGATGAACGGCTTGAATCTGACCTTTAAAATTACGTACAACTGAAGTACAAAATAATTTTTGTAATTTGACGTACAAATGGTAGGAACTCATAATATATATTGCATGTAAATTCAGAAAGGAAAATATTAAATATGATATTCTCCTTTTTCAGATATCAGAACAATTTTCGGATTAAACATTTTTAAATGCTGTAGATTATAGTATGTAAATAAAACTATGGTATGAATGTGACGATCTGCCCATGTGAGAATTTTCCTTTGATATAAACATCAAAGTGCCCTCTTAAAATGTATAATAATTTTACCGTAATTATAATATTAAAAACTAAAGAAGTTAAGCTTCTTATGTGAGCTTATGAGGCTCATTATAATTTCTTTTTACATACAACATACATGTCAAGTAAATACTATAAGAATGTTAGTAAACTTACGACTGTCAGTTTCTTTTGATAGCTTGTTGCACTTTCTAGTGGGAACAAAGGACTATTATGACCAACTTGTCTTTCCCATTGGCCATGGAAATCGTATGTCATAACATTGATCAAGTCGAGATATTTAGATATTTCAGGTACATCGTATCCTGCGGCAATAGCTTCAAACGAAGCAGGTACTGCAGCTGTAAGGAGCAGTCTTGGTTGACCTGAGCTTTTAGCTTCGCCTTCAAAAGCGAGTCGCAATTCTTTTAACAAGTTAACATAAGCTGCACGATCGTCAGCACCTCGTGGGTATTCCCAGTCGACGTCAAGGCCGTTAAATTTATAGTCACGCAGGAACTCTATCGCTTCATACACGAACTGGTTCATTCTGAATACGTTGTTTGTCAGCTCTTTGAAAGGTGTTGAACCGAATGCCCATCCGCCAATTGCGAGTAAAATCTAGAATTTTAACAGTTTAATGTTGAATATGTTGTAACTTTGTCATTGTAACTAATCAGTCATTAAGTCGAGATGCTATAAAAGTTCTCAAAACAATTTTTTAGCTGGTTGAAAGTTTAGTAGATCACTTTAAAATTACCCTAATGACAAAAGTCATGCAATTATAGCCTCCATATAAAAAAATCAGTAATTTTCACTTAATTGGCACACATCGGAACAAGTGCGTGCTAGTAAACAACTGTCCCTACTTTGAAAACTTTCACGCAAAAGTGTAAAAAATGTATGAGAATAACTAATAATTTGTAGAAGAACCAACTTGCACTGTCACAAAAGTGGCTGCCTAGAATAACTGAAGTATTAGTTAAGGTAGTTGTCGTGGTACAATATTGTCAAAAAGTTATAGATTATATGCGCCATAAGAGTATACTAGCTTGTAGCTACGTGATCCATAATTTGTACGCAAGACTGTACCCGTGGAAACGGAACCCACACAGTATTCATATGCATGTATACTTTTCTATAAATTATTGAACTTTAAACCGTTATTTATAAATAATTAGACGATCAAAAAAAATTTCTTATTTTTTTTAAACTCATAACAAATGCATTGAAAGACTGTCAATTTTCGGAAAGTTTCTGATAGTTAGTTCTTTTTTTATAAATAAGAAACTGGTTCAGAACTACAGAGATCGTATACAATCAATGTTAATTATCCAATTTTTAATTGAATTTATCTCGGATTGTATACGGTCGATCGACTTCAAATTTTAAGGGTAATTGTATTATCATGTCCTTAATAAGTACACAAAAATTAAGAATTTTCTGACGGTGTACCTTAACCATGACATCTACCTTAAACGGGTAACATAATCTAAACTTTGTAGAGCAGATTTATTCCTGCATACCAAATTACAAATTATTAAAAATTTTTTTTTTTAAATTTTTAATACACACCTTGAGGTCAGGATTTTTTTCACGAAGTGCAACGACTCTTTCGTACATTTCTTCATCTTTGTCGGTAGCTTCGGATAGCTTGTTATCTTTCAGTGTTGCGAAAGCATAAATAAGATGGGTACAGAGTGACGTGTCAACATCTTCTGGTGTGAATTTTCCTGCACCGGGACGTTTCTGAGACCAGCTGGTTACGTAGCATAATACTTGCGGTTGGCGTTCTGCAAAAAAATCATACTCAAGATTGCATTCGGTAACTTCTATAAAATCAATAGATATAAAATTGATTAAATAAATAAATATTTATAGTTTATTATGAATACTATACATATATGACATAAAACAAAATTAAATTCAACCTTCTTCAAAAAAAGCCACCAAAAAGTGCGAAATAATAAAGAATTTAGGTCGGCACCAATTAACTTACTATAACTTTTTATATAATTACAACCCCTTTTTAGAGAAATTTGCAAAATGGTCTCGGATTTTTTAAATTTTTTGTGCCTAATCCCGATTCATAATTTAATAATTCATTTGTTATTATTTCTAAATTAAATTCAATACGCATTTTCATCTCATCTCAAATTGGAGGTTTGTAATATACGAGTCATGGACGACGTTCCCATGATCTCAAGTATTCCTAAGAATTCAAGTCAAGAATTTTGTACACTATTTTGATTTTTTTGTTCTCTTCAGATGATTAACTTTTAAAAAAAATGATGTGACATGAAAAATTTGCAAACTAGTTTATCGCTTGAGTGGTTAAAGAGAAAAGTGTAATGGCCCTTGTATTAATTAAGTACTATTCTAATAAAACTAATAAAAAAAAACCTATAAACAAATATCCATTATTCTCGACACACGAGTGCAAAGTATACATATTTATAGCCAGCAGATTGCAAGCGAAAACAATTGATCACTACCACTGTACGGAACGATTATATTAAGGGCGAATTACAGATGGGAAAAACGGGTCTTTTTAGTGATCTGCATCTTTGCATCTGGATCCCGTATGTGAGCCGGCTCACTGAACCGGTTCAAAAAGAGTCGAGTTCTGAATATGTTACTGCAGTCTGCCACTGAGTTACCTTGTTCAGTCAAGCATATTACGACCTGTATAGAATCAATAATGCATAGCCAAACATGTGATGCATGAGTCATTTGAGCTGATAGATGCATTAAAGCAAGAACTGATACGTAAATGTAAAATGTGCTTCTGTGTGTTAAGTGTTTCACTGAGTTATGCGAATCTGTTGATCCGTCGGCTCAAAAAAAAGTGAGTCGGCTCTCACGGATCTTCTGTCGGAGTCGGCTCTTTGAACCGGAAAATTTCAAATGAAAGTAAAGTAAAAAGGCGCAAACATTTTCATGTAAAATTCTCGGAACCATTGTTTTTGGTTTTCGTTAAATTTGTTAAAAATTACGAAAAATAGAATCTGATACGCTAATAGTTACAATTAGGGTAGCGGTTTCCACATTAGAACCTATAATGAGACGTTGGCGGCGAATAACTTTTAGAGGGGGGAGGGGTCTATAGATCAATGATTACAAAAGCTTACAAAAACCAGTACTACTACGTTTTTCTCTAATTATTTTATTAATTTCGTAAATCAATCGGTGAGTTAAAATCTTTTATATAGATACACAATAATGACGTTTATACAATTATGTAGTTGGGTATACCTATACCATAAACAAATGTAAGCATTGTATTCTACTTTCTAATATAATTAACAGTCTCTCTGCATTTGTGGTGTTTTATTAAGTTATTTACGTTCCAACTCGCTTCATTTGTCGCACATGACAAACATTATACAGAATGGTACATAAATTCGTGTTTTATTATTTGAACTAACTCATTACTTAAAGGACAATACGTACTAAAAGGCCCAAATGCCTGAAATTTTTGTTTTAATTTACAGCACTTATTTATACAGCAATTATTTTACTCTATAAAATAGTTGGTTTTTTGCGCATCCCTTTTGGTACGCAAAAAATAATTTCAAAACAAAGCTGTGATGAAGAATAAACTAGAGATGGGAAAAACGGGTCTTTCCGTATGTGAGCCGGCTCACTGAACCGGTTAAAAAAGAGCCGAGTTCTGAATATGTTACTGCAGTCTGCCACTGAGTTACCTAGTTCAGTCAATCATATCACGACCAGTATAGAATCAAGAATGCATAGCCAAACATGTGATGCATGAGTCACTTGAGCTGACAGATGCATCAAAGCAAGAACTGATACGTAAGTGTAAAATGTGCTTCTGTATATTAAGTGCTTCACTGAGTTATGCGGATCCGTTGATCCGTCGGCTCAAAAAAAAGTGAGTCGGCTCTCACGGATCTTCTGTCGGAGTCGGCTCTTTGAACCGGTTCAGATCTGAGTTACCCAACTCTAGATAAACTGAAAAATTTATTAAAAATAACTAAACCCAGATCGATTTTTTGACAGCACTCTATGAATGACCATGGTTCTTGATTGCGCATATGAAAATTGTTAATCGATTACTGAATTTCCAATCCCAAATGTTGTCGTTTATGATTGGTTGTGTGTAGTCCGCTTTAGAGGGGTTATGCAAGCTTAAAAATTTCAATCTCAGTTTAGATGAGAAATCTTAAGAAATAAAATGTTTGTATTATGATTACTTTTCTTTATGAGTGTATATAAAATACGATTTTACAGTCTGGAAAAATTACCCTACGCAAAAAGTTAAGCTAGCTCTATCAAACTTTACGTTTTTTCGCTTCGTCAGTTTTAGAAATGTACCTAAAGTTACAGTAAATAATACACAGTAAACTAACTGTCGTACCCGGATTCACAGTTTAAAAAACAGCATTTCGCTCTTTCTTTAAATTGGGACAGAAAATCAAAATCCTTCCCATTCGTTCGGGTAATTTTTTTTTATAAACTGTCTATTATTGCACATCCGCTACTAACAAATGTGTTATATTATCATTTTGCGCGCCAAAGCTGAGTTATATCTAGGTTAATTTCGTACGAAATCGTTCAAACTATAGATTTTTGAAAAGGGGAGATTCTGTTCTATAGAAAGGAATAATTTCTAAATTGGTTAGAGTTCGAAAATTGTAACTAAAAATTGCGAACAGCAGTTTTCTGTCAGAGCTCTACAGATCTCAATTTATTTCGGATTACCTTGAAATATATTTTAATCACTTTGTTTACTATTAGAGCAGAGCCTTATTTAAATTCACTGAAATGCATTCATTGGTTTAGTTTTTATAAACAATTTTCTTTTAATTTTGACAGCTAAGTTAAAAAAATTTTAAGCTATAAATCGCTCGTTTGTTTCATGTCGCTTTCCCTAAATAAGGGACTATATGCACATTCTTTTGGTAGACTTTCTTTCGCTGGTCAGATATACTTTGTCCATATATTAGAGGTATTACATAAATCACGCTGACTGTAATTAATATAATTTGAGTAATATTAGTTCAGACAGTAAATAAATCTTGTGCTATGAAGTAATATTGTTATAATACGTAATTAATAACAATGCAAACGACTATTTCGCGAACGTTTTGAAATCGTTGCAATTAGGTAGGCTATTATTATCATATCTTCAAGCCATATTCAAAAGTAAACACGATTATTATATTACCTAAACGTAATAGCTGTGTATATAATGATGATTTGAAACTGTCAGATATTTAATAAAACATTTGAATCAGTTAAGCATCAATTACTGTGTTTAATGAACAAAATCATAGCTTGAGAAATCAGATTAACAAATCAAATTGTTTTGAATATAAATCTTAATTATTTGAGTTTCTTTAAAGTATTTCCCTGAAACGATCAATATTAAATTATTATTGACTCTGCATAAAAAAGATTTTTCTGTAATGCATTCACAAATTCAATTTTGAGTTTCTTCCGAATAGGATTGCAAAAGTCTTGTAATTGCAGAAAAAAAAAATAGTATTATATATTTTACATGTTTCGATTTTTTGTTGTCAAATGGTGTGTTAAATTATCGAAATAAAATAAAATACAACTGGCACAGTGACTTATAAAGTACGTAACTGAATTTTTGTGGTTGCAACGATGAGTAATGATAGTAGAAAAAGAAACATGAGCATTTTTCCGCTGAAAATTCGCGTCAGATTACGTACATGCTCGAATGTAACCGGGATACTATGTTCAGGAATTTAAATTGGCAGAATCGTCTATCTCTGTCGACAAGCAGCTTCATTATTTGAGTGTCGTGGTTTATAGAAATACCGAAGTCTTTGTCAATATCATAATTTATAAAGGCATGTACCTAAGTAGGTATGAGATACTTGCAACTTTGGAACTTACGGCTATGAATTATAATACAGTAGAATCTCGATAATGCAAACTTCGGTAACGTAAAAGACCCTAAATTAATAAAGTTGTCCCATTGGGCCCTGAGACCTCCTTTTCTTAAAATACGAAAAACCTACAAATTAAACGAATAATAATTTGAACATTTGGTCCTCAAAAATAAGGTATACCTATATATATGTATAGTGTATATTATTGTATGACGTATTCCATATTTTTTTGGTACGAACGTTCTATTACCATTGTGTAATATTTGCATTTAGCGTAGCCTCTCTAACTCAAATCAGCAAAACACATAGATGAAATGTCACTAAGTAAAAATATGAGCCTTTCTTAACTTAACGTTTCTCTTATTGCGGTTCTACTGTAGTATTTCTATTCTTACTGGGTACTTACACCCAATGCAGATATCTGTCTAGCTAATTAAGGTGTAGAACAGACGGATATGCCATTAGATTTAATTGTCTTCATAATGATGTTAATTTAAAGAAATAGTTGTAAGAGAAATCCTGTAGTTAAAATGCTTCAAAAAGTGCATGTAATTAAATGATTTGATTCGGTAGAGAATAATCATAGAATAATTTAGTTGAAAAAATAACAATTTCGTTACTTCTTAACGACAATTTCATTATTGAACGTACTGATACATTTCAATTATTAAACTTATTCATGAAACGTCTAGATATTTTTAAAAATGTCCAAATGCGATTCTTCACGAAATTTCTAAACACTTTATATACATTTATTGAAAAGTTGAGTTAAAAGAGGTTATATAAAAGATTATATAAAAGAGATTATAGCATTGTTTTTGGTTTTCAAGAATTAAAGAAAAACAACTTTCCTAAATCTTACACTTTGCAAAAAAATTAACCAGATGAATTAGCATTTAAGTTATAGTAAATATTCAGATCCAATAATATATCAAAAGACAAACATTTTAGCATAGTATCTAATTTTCTCTATTTCAATTTGTACATAAAAGCTCCTACGACTTTTTTATAGTTCAACTAATCAAAAATTTATTTTCATAACAAAAAAAAAAAAAAAGGAATAAATATAAAAATAACGGACAAGTGTCAGTATAGAAGCAATTTAATACAAATTAGGTTTGTCACGTAGACCTAATTAATTAGAATTAATGATTCCATAAGGATTCCCAAAAATACAACTTCACTTACCATGTTTATTTGCAGCAGCGTTGTTTCTAAGCACGAGATGTTTCGATGGCTTAACACGTGCTTTGGCCAAAACTTCGCTGACACTAATTTTAATTGGAGCAGGCTTTTCGGTGACTTCTATTTCCACTGCGCCAGCTACCTCAGACCAGTCGATGTCTTTGGCATTTTTACCCCGAGAAACGCCACGCAATTCTTCTCTGAAATAATTAAAATAATTTAAATTAGTAAAATTATCTATATATATATAAAAGAAAGTCGTGTTAGTTACACTATTTATAACTCAAGAACGGCTGAGCCGATTTGGTTGAAAATTGGTGGGGAGGTAGCTTAGAACCAGGAGACGGACATAGGATATTATAAGTTCGAGCGAACGAACGAAGTGAGTAAGTGAGTAATGAAACAAATCATTATAAATTCGAGCGAACGAACGAAGTGAGTGGGTAAGTAATGAAACAAATAATTATAAATTCGAGCGAACGAACGGAGTGAGTGAGTAATGAAACAAATAATTATAAATTCGAGCGAACGAACGACGTGAGTAAGTTAGTAATGAAACAAATAATTATAAATTCGAGCAAACGAACGGAGTGAGTGAGTAATGAAACAAATAATTATAAATTTGAGCGAACGAACGGAGTGAGTGAGTAAGTCATGAAACAAATAATTATAAATTTGAGCGAACGAACGTAGTGAGTGAGTAAGTCATGAAACAAATAATTATAAATTCGAGCGAACGAACAGAGTGACTGAGCGAGTATTGAAACAAATAATTATAAACTCGGGCGAACGAACGGAGTGAGTGAGTAATGAAAGAATCCTAACTATTAAAATCGCGAGCGGAGCCGCGGGGAGCGGCTAGTAAATTAATAAATTGACGATTGGGTTTTAACATACAATAGTGTACTTTAACGGATTTTTTTTACATACGATGAAAATTGAAATAGGTTGTATATATATGAGTAGTCTTGCGATAACAATAAAAAAATTATTTTGACTTTTATGTGAACTGAGCCAAAACAATGTTTTTAATAAAATGTCTGTCTAGATACCAAGCTACTGTATTCGATTTGAATCAAATTTTGCATGAGTGTCTTCACACCTCGCGGAACAACAGCAAAATAAACCTTAAGACAGAGGCGCCTATTCAGGTGAAGCTCTTTTAAAATTCACAAGCAATTAAACAGACAAAAATTGTAAAAGAGTGTCGACTAATTTTTGATTGCAATTTTTTTATCTGCTTAATTGGTACTGAATTAAAAAAACTGTAATTATAATTAATTATTGGACGAAGAATCCTTCCCTCATTAAAGCACATTTCACGTCAGCTTAAAAAGCACAACTATGCATTTCAACTCGTTCATGCTTTTCAGATTGCAGAGTTTGTGTTAAAACTGAAGTATATTTTCGTTTTGTATAATACGAGATTCCATGCAAATACCGTTCTCTCATATAAAAGAGTTTTATTATCATCAAATAAAAATAGTTCCAGTTCGCTAACTTTAACCCACATAATGAACCATAACAAAGTATTTTTTTAATTAGGAAAAAGATACATTTAATTTTGGCTTATACAATTATAATAATCAGTAGGATATAAACGAAATCACGGTTCGGTTGTTAGTTCTTCAATTATAGGTATACAGAGCATTCAGCGAAACCGTAGTTGCAATACAAAACAGGGATATATTAGAGTTGCGATCATAATAATTGAAGCAGGCAAAGGATGAAAGGGATATTCAAAGTTTATATTCAATATACTACACATTTGGTTACATTTACGCAATGCAAATTAAATGTAACTGGCTTATAACTACCTACTCAAATTTTAGTGTGTTTGCACTATAATTTAAGCACAAAGGCTTCGATTTATATTACGAAGGTTTCCACTACTGCTCGGAACATATTTAAAATGGACACAGTTGAATCATCGAAGGGTTGTATAATGTATACGTTAGGGATTGATATATTTGGGGCATAAAAATATCTGCGAAATTGTTTCAAATTTAAAATTTAACCCTTCAGTTTTTTCTTCTTCTTATGATCTCCGCAGCGGTCAGTAAGCCTCTGATGATGAGGAATTATGTCACGGTTAAAGCTAGTGCAGTGATAAGATCTCTATTATTATTCATGAATTCGAGGAGTTCGAGGATTTATTTAATTATTGTCTTTTCAACTAACCTCATAGCTCCAATAAGTGGATATTTGACGTTTCCACCGCAGACAGAGCCAGTGAAATCATCCATATCCACGGTCCATACCATGGCTCCGGCAAATCCAGATTCCTTGATCCATTTCATCTTATGACGGATGGAACGTTCGTCATCAAATCCGACCCATTGATCGCCTTGAATGGCGTATGGAACCTTCATTTCATCATCCCAAACGTAGCCAGCACCATTACGAAGCATCTCACAAATCTTAAAGGATGTAAAAATAAACAATATATTGTAGACTCAGGTATTTAGTTTTCAAAAGACAGGTTTTATTCTTGTAGTAAGTAATTATGAAAATGTTTGTTAAATTAATTTTCCTATTAAAAATTCCATATTAAAATGATAAGTTTGAGCAGTTATTAAATAATGTTGATATTTTAAGATTAATAAAAGAGTTTTATTGCTGACGATGTCAACCTATTTTCGAACTATAAACAACAGATATCTAAAGATGAAGTGAATGGATGATGTTTTGGTTGTTTGAGGCTACACGTCCGAACAATAAAATTAATACGCTTAAATAAACGTTTGTGAAATTAATATTCTTGTTAGTTATATCGTGTGTTTTTTTTGGCACAATTAATTTTCTAGTAAATCGTACATAAATTACAAAAATAGTCCATTAGAGACCTAGATTTGTCTTTTATCTTCCTTATACAGAAAGAATTTTTGCAGGATGTTGACGAATAAGTCTACAATCAGTTGACAGCCGAATCTCTATTTTTGGCTTAAATCCAGAGCGTTCCGACAGCCTTAAGAAAGTATAATTAATTATTATTTTAAAACTCACTTCGTAATATGCCAAAAATCCAGCTTCCTTTGTGTATTCCCCAGCTTTTCCTCCACCACTAGCCGGTGAGTTGACCTTGTACCTGTCAGTGTTGGACAATGTAAATGTTCTTCCGTAGGTAGGCATGCCGATGATCAATTTATCTTTAGGCGCGCCGAGCTTAACCCACATATTTGCAGCATGATCTACCGACAGCTGTTTGCGCCACTCACTGTCACTAGACGGTGCATAGAGAGGTGCATTGTGACCTGTTTCCCGTTCCCATTTTCCGTGGAAATCGTAAGCCATCAAATTGATGAAGTCGAGATACGACGCTACGGCCGGGACATCGTAACCGCTCTTTACGTTGTCGGGACCTACTGGCACGGCAGCTGTCAATAGCAGACGCGGTTTTTTTACTTCTTGTGATTCAGCTTCAAAAGCTTCGCGCAATTCTGTAATCAATTATAAAATATGTTGATCAGTAAGTAAGCTCAACAAAACTGTAAATTAAGTGGGAGGGTTAAAGTTACGGTTTAAATCTTCACGACATGTAAAAAAACCCGGGTCGCAGTGCCAAAACCCTGTCAACAATATAGTGTATTTGCTTGTATAGGGCCGTGTGGTTTTCTACTTTTATTATGTGAAATTAAGTTTGTTTTTGGGCAAAATAAAAAATTTAACCCCTTAATACACCCCTTAAAATAACATTTTTTTTTCTTAAATGTAATATTATCAATCTACCGTCTACACCGAATTAAATACACCCTTCAATAAATAAATCACTATCTGCAAATTAGTGTTTTCAAAAAATGTGTAAGTCCGGTCCTGTTGAGCCGATTTTATGAAAATTTTAGGGACACTTTTTAATTGCTAGTAACGGGTTAAATATCAATTTTGAAACGTTTCTGAGAATTTTTTCGGTATTTTGGGACCCAAAAACATTTTTCAACCCCTAAAAACTACCCTTAAAATGGTCCGATTACGCCCGTTTTAAATAAGCTTCTTGCTGTGATGGATTTCAATACGTGGCCCAAATTTCGTTAAAATCAATTAACTCTTTCGAAAGTTATTACCTGTACAAATTTTATGTTACCAGGTTAAATGGTTTTTGCACTGAAAAATCGATCAAACACAATTAACTTAATAATTAATATACAAATTAAGGTTCACACACACTGGATCAGATCGGCTCGATCCAGTGGGTGTGGATTTTATTTTATATATTAAATGAGTTCCCTGCATCGACGGCAACAACCAGTGTTCGTATGCCATGCCAAGCCGATCCGAGTCAGTGGGTGTGGACTTTTATTATTATTATGTTTATAGTAAATTTTATATTTTGCATAGTTTTAGGATAAAAAGAGTCGCTCAAATGTATTTAATTAATCAATGCAGTATTAATGCAATCCCGCTCATTGCCATTATGAAACTAAAAATGTCTAATCTATTTTATGATTATTTGTGTAAAAACATTGACGGTGTTTGTATGTTTTTTAAACGAGTTCTCTTAAATGTAAATTTGTTGCGGTTTAAATTAAACGGAAATACCTACTTTTATAGTTTTGTTAGTTGTTTATGCAAAAATAATCCAAAGTCTTGTGCAAGTTTCCTATTATCAAAGCTTAGTAAATAGTTCGTAAATTGCTAAAATACTTCTCAAGTGTTGGGGGCAAATATTATTCGAAGCAAGTAAAATTTACGTTACCTACTTATAAACTTTAGAAGTGCATTCTTCATAATACATACAGCATGCATTATTTACTTAGTTTCTTACATTTGTGTTCTGGTTATAAAATCTTTGAGCGCATTGCGGTACAATTTCATTACGGTCAAATAAATACACAAATTTTATTAGGTGAAGTTTCTTTTTAAAACAACCAATTATAACAATTTTTAAACCTTATAGAAGCACCATGACTGATTATTGCCAATTTTTTACCATTTTTTATTGAAACTACAACAGCGTTTTGTCTCTTTCGAATACGTAGATAAACGAAACAAGATTTTTTTTGCTAAGCAATTGCGAACATTTTTCAATGTCGCTTATTTTTCGAAAATTGAAAACGTATTTCGAGCTTTTTTAAGAAGTGAAAAAACCACAGTAGGTAAGAGAATTATATTTTATTTCAGTTCTAAAGCTTTCAACAATGTTTCTGCAAAGTTTTAATATCTTATGTATTTTTGAGCTAAATGGCCATTTAGTGTCTAATTTTCCTAGGCTAATAAAACAAGTATGTAGCGTAATAGCAACTTATAAACCGCTTAAAACTATCATAAAATACTGTAAATTTGATCAGCTAATTCTATCACAATGACCACGGAGGTTTTTTTAAAGAGAACGATTACAAACTCTAAAGGAAATAAAACATCAATCTGGACACACAACCCTTGAAACTTTAGTACGCGAAAGTTGTAGTGATAAAAAGTGTAGAGTTGAACAAACTGTGAATGCAAGGTTTACTAAAACATGCCTATTATGGTAGGTTATGGCAATATGGTATGTATGCGAATGGCTGGTTGAGTAAGAGCTTGTCTCTTAAATCCCCGAACTCTGCAAACGCCGGCAATATAAATGTAAATTCCATTTTGTCCCGCTCTCTTCACGTCATGTACCTATGTGCTATTTGTTGTGTAACGGTGCCTGCCGTAATACTTTGGTATTGTGGATTGCATTTAGGTAAAAATCATAAAACATCAACACATTATTATAGTATAATAATATCTGATATGCAATTTTGCTATTGATGGGTGCACGACTCAGAAATGAATAGAAAGCGTTCATAGTGACACTGGTTCATTCTCGTCTTACATAGCTCTGACATTCGTTACCAATTCCAGACCTACACAATAATTACGGATAAAGGCTACGTGTACATTGGATCCGTATTTCTCCCGATCCCATGTCGGTCGACATCGGAAAAAAGCAAACACAAGCATCATCATGTAAGCGCCTATTACTGGAAAGGGAAGCCCGACACGACAATACACGATGGGTTGGTTGATAAAACGTGTTTGTTTCCAGTTCGATATCTTATTCCGATAGCTCATAATGACAGAGTTGTTGATTGATCTTGTGAGGAATAGTCATACGATGGTAGTCCTTGAACTTATTTGGATAATTTCGTATAGATTGTCATTAAAAAAAAAACTAAAGATCTAATGAACCCACGACTTTTTTACGTCTCTTATTAAAGAGAACGTTCTTTTCTAACAGAAGTCAATTCAAAAAATCGTCGTTAGAGTCACTCCCACAACACAACTGCAATTGCCTTCTGATGGAGACGAATATAGGCTTTCACGATGGATTGGGTCGGGAGAAATATGAATCCAAAATAGATGTAAGCTTTTGATGGATGATGAAGTGAAATCCGACTTTAGAGACGTTCCATGGTATGACATTTTAAGAAAAGAATAATTCATTTAGCTGTTAAAATTAGCTTTTGTTGAGTTTTCGGCAATGTGTAAGCCTATTTTGGAAATCTTGATGGATGTATTGAAGCGTGAGTGATTGAATGATTCTAATTTCGACACGAAGTCAATTTGAGTACCTCATTTGATTGTTTTCCCCAAAATGCTATGTTCTTTAATAAAATTGATCTGTGGTCAAAATACAAAAGCCGACCCGATTTGTTTCAAATATTCCAACATATCTCTTTTCCGACATGGAGATTGTCAGATGTATCTACCAATAGGGTGTCGCACAACGGATGTATCACGACCGCGCGATTATCGAATATACTTCGAATGGGAACCAAATGCATCAAACGTGAAATTTCGAGTAGTTGAGTAATCATCAAACCGCGATGCAGTATCAGTGCAATTGAAATCGTGCATTTTCGATAAAAAAGTGCGTTGGCACAATATATTTGTTAACTTTCCCTTCAAGAAATTCTATTGACTTTAGTAATTTTTTATTGTAATACGACCGTCACCAAAAACATGAGCGTTATTCGACTGTTTGGATCATATTATTCCATGATTCGAATCGGTGAACAATAGAACATCGCTGAACGACGAATGTTTTCGGCAGCTTGCATTTGTTTTAGTTTTCGCTCCGCCCTGTGAGTATACGATGGAAAGAAAGACAAGCAACTAGGGAAATAAGATGTACCTTCATACATTATCAACATTTTTATATATGTAGATATTTGTCTCTGCCTCGCGAACAAAGCATAATAAACGAATATATTATTCTTTTTTTTTTTCATAAAAGCCAGCTTTTCGCTTGAATTCTTACTCTCAAATGTAATTTTAAATTCGTTTTCTCTTTATTACACATTGTTTAAATTTTCAAGTTAATTTTGATTCTAAAAATATACTAACAGTTCTCTTCCTAAATAAAAAAAAATGCTAAAATAAGTTTTTGAAGTTTAACTTCTTTAACGACGTATCTGTTTGAAAAAAGTAGGAAATCGAGGGGAAGTAGAACTGGCTAATAAAGGGGGAGTTAGTTTGTCTCCTAAATTACATGAAACTGACTGAAATTTATAGTGTGTTACTAAGTATATAAATAAATATTATTAATTAGTTTCACATAAAAAAATTAAAGAAGTTAAACTTCTTATGTGAGCTTATGAGGCTGAGGCTCATTATAATTTTTCTCTAGTTTCATGGGTGTAGTTAATTGCAATCAATTTTTTTTTCACTCGTTCAGACCGGTCTATGTTACCTGTGAAGGGGTGGGATGTCTGACTGTCAAAATTGGAACTGCATTTTGCATAACTGTATTAAGGTCATCAACCAAAGACAATCGCTAGCTGCGGTCATTACGGCGTATCGTCCGTGTCTAAATTATTAGATACTAGCGGCCCAGTCCGGCTTCACCCGGGTGTAAATGTAATATATAGGATATAAAAGATGATAACCATTATCATTAAATTCTCAGCGTGTATTGAATTTGCGCCAATTCAATCGCTTTTATTTGTGAATGTTCAAAAATCGAAAAAAAATCTTATTTCCCAAAAAGAAAATTAAAAAATTCTGTTGATCCGATCGCTACCAAACTTCAAAAGATCACCCGCTGGGCTAATCTAAAGATTGTCTGAAAATTTCATCAAAAATGGTCTACCCGTTTGGAGTCCATAGATTACATATACATCGTCTTTTATCTAAATAGATTATTAAAATGTAAAAAGTGGTTATTGTGACATAACGATAATAGTTAGACATATAGTATCGCGAATTTTTTTGTAGTTATTGATATGTTCTTTAATATTGTAGAACATACTTTTGTTCTATCATCAATAGTTTGCGCAGCGCATGCGACGAAATATGTTTTATGGCATTTTTCTTACACCTTGGGTTACGTTACTAAAGTTTTAGTAAGGATCCCTAATATTTTCTAGCAATAAATACAACCTATGTTACTCAGGGTGAATGTAGCTTTCTAATGGTGAAAGAATTTTTTAAATCGGCACAGTAGTTTTTGAGTTTATTCATTACAAACATACACACAAAAATACAAATCTTTCCTCTTTATAATATTAGTGTAGATTTCAAACCTCCCAGGGTCAAGTCCCGGATTTGCATATACGTAAATATATATTTTTTACTAATATCAGTTTTTTTATAAAATGTTCCAATTTAATAATTTTGTTGTTATTTTGTGTAGGTCTTCTATACGTACATTTTAAACATGAATATAAAATTCGAAGAAGCGTAACTTCTGTCATGTGTCCACTAGCCAATGTAGATACCTCTTTTTTTGTCGAATTTGATACTGTACGATATTATTCTATTGTTAGAGTAGAGTATTGTTGTTTACTACTTTCTTCGTCTAGCGTTTTGGTAACGACCTTATGACAAGGATGCAGCACGTAATGTTTGCCTCGCAGCGTGCATATCGATAACACAAAAACCGATATATTAAGTTGGCAAACGTGGTTAGTACGTGCTTAGTTTACTGCTTAGAGAAAATAATAATAACGGAGCAATCGTCGTTTTAATCAGGTCAGGTCACTGGATGACACTAGTGATGATATTCTATCTAGTCAAAGTAAGAGTTTACAGTGCTGTGAATTTTTTGACATTTTTTAACAAGTTTAACATTACATAAGTTAAAGTACCGAAACTTAACTGGGCTGTTAATTCTAACATTGACTATACAGAACAGCGCCACATATTCCTTGTCTGTAGGAGTGTATTTCCGGTAATAATATGCGATCTTTCGAGCTTTAAATCGTGTTTCAAACATTTTTTCACCAGATCAAACCGAGATATTAAAGTAAGAGTCATCCTATTGCTGATTAGTTGTTTTCGTTAGGTTTTATCATTGCGCTGGCGTCAAAGCTACCCCAAAGACGTTTTTTATTTTCAAAGTATTTTCTTTTAATGGGCGATTGCTATCATGATAGTGTGAATTGTAGTTTTTCACGCAGACAATTTTCTGACTGTGCGTGATATGAAAGGACAAAAAGCTATTACTCTAATACTGGGATACCGAAAACATTGGCAAACATTTTAATTGACAAAGACCTGAGATAGTAATCATATATTATTGATATAAAAAGCATTGTAGAATTTTAAATTAAGCCTGAATAATTGACTGATTGAAACGATGTTTTTTAAACTGTGTATCCATCGTTTTTGCACGTATTTTGACAAAAATAACAAATAACAGCCAGCTGACGACTTTACAGAGGTTGCCTTATTTTATCTGACCAAGCACGGCAACCTCTGTAATCTACTAGCCTTGTATCATATACATGAATTAAATAATTTCTATTGTCATGAAAACAGAATGTTTCCCCTTAATTTTTTTTCTCGAAGATATTAACTTTGTTCTGATTCTATGCGTCGCCTTGCACTGCCTCTGTCTACTAACTATAGTTATTGAAGTTTTCTTTTAACATGTGCCAAACGTAGCTTCGGGTACACTTTCACATTTATCAATTGTATAACTTATTGACTTATTGTTATTCTGACAAAACTATAAGATATACGGCCGCTATGCTCCAAGGTTTACACGCTATTTCGTACAGAAGTTGTCAAAAGCTTATTGATTAAATTTTAGTCAAACGTGGAAAAAGTGTACATAATAAAAATAACAAAACATAACGCATCTATAATATGATTCTCTAACACGAGCAAATAAAATGTTATATTTTTTTATAAAATTTATTTCTTGGGAAAAAGGACTTCTTTAAGTGAACACTTATTTGTTATTTATAGCGACGTTTCGTCCCTTGCTTGAGACTTTTTCAAGCTTTATAACTATTAAATGTTTTGATCAAGTAGATATAAAAGTTAAAATACTCATGTAAATATAAATTTGAGTTAAACAATTGTTCATTAAAAAGTTTGTAATAATTCCGTTTTTAAAAATATATTTTTATGGTTGATGTTCAAACTATTTTATTTTATTTTATCTTTTTTTGTTATTATGAAAAACTTAAGATACGATGTATTGATTTTCTTACATATATATTCTTTAAAAAATGACATATAGTTGGTATCATTAAATTTAAGAGCAAAACGTACTTTGTTAAGCTTAAAAACTTCCAGAACTTAATACCAATTTATATTTCCAATTTATTATTTTTAATAAATTGAAAACCCAATTCGCATTTTCACAAGTTCTTGAATCGGTACTTGGGAATATCATGCCATAGGAAAACTGTAATATAAACAACGACATCCTTGAAATTCATTTTTTAATTTATGAATATGAGAATACTGTTCTACTTATCTTTTTTAAAACAATAACTATGTATACCATACAGTGACTTACTTAAAAAAAGCAAAGAATTTTTGTGATGATTACATTACAGAGTATATTCAATTGTTTGAGAATTGCAATGCAAAAATAAGCAGTTAGTTTTTACATAAACGATTTTTTTGTAAACTCTTGTAACTGCGATTTTTGCAACATAAAATTTTAGAAACAGATTTTCAAAGGAGACACAGAACACTAAATGTGAATTTTAAGATTCCTTATCACATTTTGTCGCACATGAAATCGGAAACATCATTTAGAAAACAAATGATATAAAATGCAGGAAATGCCCTACTCTTGCTGAACATATGGTACATAGCAAATTGCTGTGCAAGTATTATTTTTGTATGTCAAACATGTACTGCAACGAATGATACCCATTTTTGAGGACAGCGTCTTTTACAAATGACTAAAATAACAAAAACAAATACGTTGTAAACACATAAGCTTACATCCGCAATCAGTTTGTCTTACCCTGTAATTGCTGTATTTTAAAATAACAGCAGAGATCATTTATAAAAGACCGGAATTTATTGCTCGAAATACTCCGTCTGAATTTACAATCTAGATATCTACTCCAGACGTCGTGTTGTCTCGTTTTTACATTGTTATTACTTTCAAGCGACTATGGAAGTGAAGAAGATATAATAGAAAAACAAACATAATTCAAGATTTTGATATTTCATGATTCCTACATAGCGAGTTTTATACGTCCGTGCGAGTTTCAAAGGAATTCCTCAGGGACTGTTTGAATTTTCATCCAAATAATGATAATAATATAATACTGAACAATATATTAACACGACTCTTGCGTTTTTATTCATCTACACTAATATTATAAAGAGAAAAGATTTGTATTTTTGTGTGTATGTTTGTAATGAATAAACTCAAAAACTACTGTGACGATTTAAAAAATTCTTTCACCATTAGAAAGCTACATTCACCCTGAGTAACATAGGCTATATTTATTGCTAGAAAATATTAGGGATCCTAATAGAACAAAAGTATGTTCTACAATATTAAAGAACCTATCAACAACTACAAAAAACTTTGCGATACTATATGTCCAACTATTATCGTTATGTCACAATAATCACTTTTTACATTTTAATAATCTATATAGATAAAAGACGATGTATATGTAATCTATGGACTCCAAACGGGTAGACCATTTTTGATGAAATTTTCAGACAATCTTTAGATTAGCCCAGCGGGTGATCTTCTGAAGTTTGGTAGCGATCGGATCAACAGAATTTGTTAAATTTCTTTTTGGGAAATAAGATTTTTCTTCGATTTTTGAACATTCACAAATAAAAGCGATTGAATTCGCGCAAATTCAATACACGTTGAGAATTTAATGATAATGATTCTCATCTTTTATATCCTATATATTACATTTACACTCGGGCGAAGCCGGACTGGGCCGCTAGTATCCTATAAATCGTTACAACATTAATGATCCTACAATATGCCGTCAATCATTTGTCTCTAAAAAAATGTATTTGATAACCAAAATCCGTAGTTGATATATCTATATCAATAGCGAGAACGTCACTGCGGTGAAACTGTATCATTTATTAAAACTCTTGTAAATTAACTGATATTGAAGAGGGTTTCTGCGTCAGTACAGCGCGCAGCGGCTGATTTATTTAGATAATTTATTGTGTTTAAAAAAATTTTTATTTCCAGTAGTATCTTAT
Organism: Venustoraphidia nigricollis; assembly: GCA_034508555.1. Classification (NCBI taxonomy): domain Eukaryota; kingdom Metazoa; phylum Arthropoda; class Insecta; order Raphidioptera; family Raphidiidae; genus Venustoraphidia; species Venustoraphidia nigricollis. The sequence continues at coordinate 1,823,722 of JAVRKA010000058.1, read as the reverse complement.
ATATGATTATTTCAAAACATCACTTCCATTATAGAAACAGGTAAGCCGAAAACAATTTTGTATTTTTGTGTAAAAATAAAAATATTTTTTCGTTTTGACAATGATCTACATCAAACCATGATCAAACTAGACATCTTGTATGAACTTTTTAAAACGTTTACGCTTTTTTAAAACAAGTCTAAAGAAAAGACATTCAATTTTACTTCCGAGGTTGTTCAGAACCCGTTCTGTTTGACAAAAAACACGGCTAGTAATAAACTCATTGAATGCACGTGCTGGATGCTAATAAATTTACATTTTCTCTCATCCTTTTAAAGATTTGGGCATCATTATTTATTCCGCCATCCCGTTTGATCCCTTGAGAATTAACGATGCCACAGCAGCTGACTGTGGGATTTTCGTTTTGAACATTATGAATACAATAACTCTTACCTTTAAGTAGCAGGACGTAATTCTTCTTGTCGTCAGACCCTTTGGGATATTCCCAATCAATATCCAAGCCATCGAATCCGCGGTCTCGGAGGAATGGAATGGCGCTGTAGATAAACGTTTGGCGAGCATAACGTGTAGCGGACATTTCCTTGAACTTCTGGGTACCGAAAGACCATCCACCTTTTTAAAAAAAAATATGGTAATTAGTCTTTTTTGACAACAAATCTGTTATAAAATTATTAATTAATAGTGTACCTGTGCTAAAAATTTGGATATTCAATTACTAATTAAAATTAAACTGATTTGTTATGGTTTTTCGGGTTTCGTACCTCAGATTGAAAAAAAAAAAACAGAACTCTTATGGGATCACTTTGATTCTTTCTTCTTAACCTCTTATTTTTTTTAATCAAAATGTAAACAATTTAATAAGAATTTTTTTATTTTATACCTAAAATTAAGTTATTTAGAACAGCATAATTATCGTTTAGAATTCATATCAAATATTTTTTAAAAATCAGTAATTAATGATTCATAGTAAATGAAACTAATTTTCTGAATTTACTGTAAATATTTTTGCCTGTGTTTACTTTTGATGAAAAAAATATATTTTCTTATTAACGAATATTTTGCAAAGTAGTAAAGAATCATTACAAAACACTTACCAATTGCTAAAAGAACCTGCAGTTTTGGATTAGCTTTTTTCAAATTTCCCATCCGTTCATACAGACCAACTTTTCCATCTTTGGTTTCATCGTTGCTTTCAAAAGAACTAAGTTTTCCTTTCTTTAGCCAGCCGAAAGCGAATATGATGTGGGTACAAAGATCTGGTAGAATATCTTCTGGCATGAATTTACCAAGTTTTGTTCTATATTGTGACCAGTTTGTATAATAACACACAATCTTGTATCCATCCTTCTTCTTCCCTGGAGATGATGAAGCAGATACGCTGTTATCTGTTTGTTGCTGTGTTTTCTTTAAACCGGGTCTAGTACGCACCCGAAATCTGTTAACACTTGCTGAAACTTCTTGGTCTGCATTGCCAATTCTCTTAATACTGCTGCTAGAACTAGATGATACTGATACGGAACTTACTGGTCTCCTTATTCTTCTTCTGGTTACTGAAAAAAAAAATAACAAAATTTATTAACATAAATAGATCCTGGATCATAGTTCTTCAGAGCAAAATTAGTTCTTTGACCTTCAGAAAACCATGCGTCCAAACATATTTTAAGCATCAAATAAAGCGTTTTATCTTGCATACAACTATTTTATCAAAGATGTCCTAATTTTGACAATCGTAAGTTCTTTCATTTTTTTTTAAATTACAATATAATAATAATAACAATAATGCGTTTAACGTCCGTTTCTCGACTTTATGCCATAACAGACGCCATTCGCACCATTACTATTTTTTCATCTACCACTTCCCGTTATTTTCTACATTTTTTACAACTTCAACTTATGTAATAGCAATGGGCGAATGAAGGAATTATAGGAAATTAGGATAAGGTAGGTAATTTTTGAACTAGGAATTTGATAGGTAATCGGCCATGGCCTCACATAAGGAACCATCTCGATATTTATCTGGAATTAATTGAGGGAAACCATGGAAAACCTCAATCAAGGTGGCCGGTACAGGAATTACCGTTTCTCGGCGAGAGGCAGTAGGAAAAAGTCCAAGCCACATCTACCCCTGTCGGGAATCGAACCCGTACCTCCCGAATGCGAGTCTAGTGCTGTACCACTACTCTACCCAGCTCGGTTTTAAATTACAATATAGTATGATAGTGACACTTTACCAAAGATACTGTCATACAACTAAACCTCTATTTGCAGAAAGAATAAACAGGGCCGTGGCAATAACCTAGAACTTCAGAATTGTAGGGAGAGGCAGAATTGAAGAACTTTCATAACTTTAATTGTATTGGATAAATATTATTTCTATTGATACAAAACAATGATAATATCACAACATTTTTTTCGAATGATTCATGATTCCTGCAAGGATATTTATTTTATTGGAAACCACCATCTTTTGTCACAATCAGTTGATAATTACTTCGGGAAAAATCTGAGCTTATGAATGGGGGGCATGGCAAATTTCAAGTAGCCTGGGGCGACGTTGAATTAACTTAAATATGCATCTGCGTACGACTTAAACTCAGATACTTTTTATTTTTGGCTACTAAGTATTTTCCGTTACGAAGTTAGTTTTATTTTGGTTTTGTTTTTTTTTTAAGTATAGTAGATAGATCATCATCGTAACATTTGAAAATATTCCAATAATGTAACCATGACCTGATCATCAAACTACTACCTTTAATAATTCATAAATCAATCATTAGAGTCCACGCACCTGCCTAAAGCTAATAAATATTTCATGATTGCTTTACAAACTCGTATGTTTGTCAAAAAAGTAATTTCATAACACATTTTGGTTAAATAATATCTCAAAAACGTTTACAAAAAATATTTCGAAAGCGTATATTATTTATAAATAATGCATTCAACGTGAGTAGGCAAACATTGCAAAATGTGTCTCTGGATGTGAGGTCGCACGTGTGTACACTACCGTCCAAAAGTGTCAACGTAAGATTTGACGAAAACGTTATCAAGGCCTCGATTAAAATAATGGATAAAATATTCAAACTAGCTAAAATTAAATAAGTTTAGGTAAAAATAAATGACAGTTTTCAAGCAAATACATTAAGGCTGTCGGAACGCTCTGAGTTTTGTTTGTGCTGAGACCCAGCGGTAAGAGGCGAGGTAGGCAAAACATATATTGTGGGTGTGACTTTCTTTAGCTCTGTCTCGCTCAAATCATTCGCACGTTTCAATTTTTGGCTGGTGCCAACTACGAGGCTAAAAAATTTTATTGCAAGGATGCCGCTGTCAATTGATTACTCTAATTTTTGGAAATATTTTGAAAATTTAAAAAACTTTTTCGAAAAAGGAAGAGTCACTTTAGGTTTGTGATGGAACAGTTTTGTGAAATAAGTACGAATAAGGTCACAGTGTGACATTGAAAACGCGCGTGTTCTTTTTAGCACAATTAATGCCAAATTTTTTTCTAGTAAATCGTACATAAATTACAAAAGTAGTCCATTAGAGACCTAGATTTGTCCTTTATCTCCCTTACAGAGAAAAAATGTTTGCAGAATGTTGAAGGATAAATCTACAATCAGTTCTATTTTTGGCTTAAATTCAGAGCGTTCCGACAGCCTTAACACCCAATCGTACGAAGTTTAAATGCGTGATTTTTTTAACGATTCTTAGCCTTTACAAACTGCATACGTAATTAAAGATATATTTGATTCGTAGCAAGTTGTATGAAAAATTGGCAAACAAAATTGCCATTTGAAAAAATATTTGAAATATTGGGCGATACTGTACGGTGGCACCATTAAAATAATTAATTTAACTTGTATTACCAATAATTCAAATAATATCAGTCGTTAATTAAATTCCAAGACGTGCCGCATAAATTACAAATCATTTTAGTCTTTTTTAATACATTTGTATAAACTTTAAAATATCGATTTTTTTCAGTATTAACAAATATTTAGCTAGAATTCAATGAATATAAATTTTCCTCCTAAATCAGTTTAACTGAAAATTGAGACGTAATTAGAATTAAAAGTTTCTTGTTTATTGTAGGTTTTAATCAATCTATTAGTTTAGCGCAGAACAGAATTAAATTCAAGTTCTGTAGTCTTTCCAAGTTAGAATTGAATCATTTTCTTATTAAATTTTAGCAATTTCACATTAAAGTTTTTCAAAGATTATAATAATGTGAATGCAATAATTTGAATCTGTGATTGACTTCTTATTTAAACAATACTAAAAAATACTAGAATTTTTACTTTTTAATAACATAAAATTCCTATACGTAGAATTCAATAACGCATTTCGTATGTTATGCAAAAGTGTAAGACATACTCACTTGTTTGATATTTCGTCTTCACAAATAAACGTAAATGTAGTGAAAACATTTATGTTATCGGAACTGAAATAACCTGTACTATTTTTACATATTATTTCAGGTTTTGTTAGTAGATACTATATACGTCCCTTATTCTTAAACAGTTTTAAACACCCTGTATATCTAGAACGTTCTATTACAATCTATATTTCCACTTTAGAATGTCCCATATTCTCTACAACTGCTCTAAGCGTAATGATGTGACTGACGTCTCTAAATTGGTTTTCTTTAAATCTATTTAAACGTGAACAGTTTGATTGATTCGATTTTAAAATCGCAAATTATTTCAGCATTTTTCAGTTCTTTTCTTGTAATTTGTAATAAGTGATAAGAAAAAAAAATAGCATTTATTATTATAGTGAAATTCATCTTTGGTCATTTCCGAAAAAATCGTTCACTATGTTAAGACTTATACCCTTATAACCAAAATGTAGGTAGGTACTTCTCATTTCTCTTGTGAATGAATTGGATAGTTTTATTACTTGAGTATATTTCAAAATTTATTAATAATGTTCCATTGGTTTTTCGACTATAGTTTCAAGATTATAGACAGCGATATCAAAATATCTATTAAAATATCTAGTAGATACATATGTGAATTAATGAAAGATCAGTTTTCATTAAAACTTATCTCAAAACATTGTTTTTGTTATATTATTTTCTTATAAACTCATACATATTTAAGTTTTGGTTTATTTTGTTACTTGCATATGAACATATATTATGGACACATTTCTAGGTATGCATATTAGAAAAGTTTGGCTATATTATAATAACAATAATCCGGACAAACTTTTATAATTTTATTTAAAAATAACCCTTAGTCTTTGGACGAATCCCTTAATCTGTCGTCACCCTTCAAGCCGATTAGATTACACTCATTAATACATACGAAAAACGTAGCTCTTTTTGCTTTCGCGCAGTCGACTAACAATGTATTATAAAACTATTTTAATTACGCAATTTTAGTTACATAAAGTTGAGACAAAGCTGCTGTTCAAATGAAACATAAGTTCACAACAAAATTAGTCTGTTGTACTTTTGCAAAGCCAAAGGCAATTTCTCTGATTTTAATTTCAAAACTTTACACAGAGTAATGAATTGTATTTTCAGTTAATAAAATTTCGTGTTGATAGAGACGAATACGAAAAACATAATTTGGGTGGAATTTCATTTAATGATTTATAAGCTAACATACGGTTTAGGTTTAGTACAGGGTGTATCATTTTATTTACTCTTGTTAGATAGATATTGTAAATTGTAGACGCTCGAAAACAAAGCTGATAATCATCTGATTATTATTCAAACGCGAGCACATTTATTTGTGCTTGTCAGCTTGTCTGGCATTTCAGAAGGGGAGATGGATGCGATTCTTCTAGAATCGGAGGATTTAACAATGTTCTCCCATTTTGTTCCCAATTTTTAATTTATACACAATTTACAATCTATTATATTTTTTCCTAATAAAACCGCCGATATCCTTGATAGTATAGTCTTACGGTTTTTCGTGACATTTTTTGTCTTACGGTTTTTCGTGACATGTTACATTTTTTCTCGGCTAGATCCCCTCGCGATAAGGAACTTCGTTCCAAAAATATTTTTTACTTTTTAGGTCGGTTAGCTATTAAAGCGTGTTTTTTTTAGTTTTTTAAACTATTATTAAATTTGATATTTACTTACTTTTTTCTGAAGCTGATGTTAATTGAATAAGTAAAAGAATAGCCAAACATAAAACAGCTATATGTCTTGTTCTGCACCATTTTGGAGGCACCTGAAACAAAAATAAAAATACATAAATAAAATGTAAAGTTCCCAGTTTTTTTTTTATCCAACATTCATTACATATTTCATTTTGTAATTACACAATAAGAAATTCTAAAATAATAATTGTAATATTTAGAGAAAATTTCTCGGTTTGATTATAGTAGGTACCTATATATTTGTTTCAATAGAAAAATAATAGCCTAAGTCGCTGCGCACTACCATAAAAAAAAAAAAAAAAAAAATAGCAGTTATTTGTGACAATTATAACAGAATTTTGTATTTCTTTGTCATTTTCTAACAAAAACATAAGTTAAAATGTGACAGAAATTTAACAGAACTGTAAATTTTAACATTTGACCATGAATGGGTCGCCCCAGTCCACGGACTGTGCAAACTAGTACAAGGAACGAGGATACTGGGTCGGGTGATATAGGGGATTGAGAGATAATATAATAAATCCTAGTGACAGGACCGTCACACTTAGAAAAAAAAAGGAAAAACATTGACCACCACTATTTATTCGTGAAAAAGCGAAATTCAACATTTATTTAAAAAACAGTTTATCGGATTGAATAATATTTTCCTTTAACATGCCTATCTGTTTATACAATATATAGTATATTATTTCAATGTGTTTTATAAAAGCGAGTTTTCGATTTAAATAGAATTTATATACATATTTTAGCGAAAGTTGTAAATCTGTCAAAAACATTTGCGCGTTCGTATCGAAGCAAAAGATAGAACCTTTTAAACGTTTTAATATTGACAACTGACTACCTAATTGATATAAAGTATATGCAAGATATGGTTAATGCATTTTTTGCTCTTAAAAGCTTGCTTGTTTTCAGCAAACTTTAAGAAGAATAATGTTTCTTGACGTTTATTCTAAATAGCTTCGCAAGAGCGCCATTAATTCAATTATCGAAGTAAACATTTTCAAAGGCGAAATTTGAGAAAAAGTTATTCTTTTTGTTAGAGCTTTGTTTTGATATTTGGAAGAACAGTCATATATATCATAAATAGTTTGGATTTAGTCGTTTAACAAATTCGGTGCTGCTATCGTAATTACAATTAGCGGACAGGAAATTTTAATGATTTGAATAGTTTACCCTCTAAACTCTAGTAACAAGTAAAATGCATATACATAGTTTATTGAAGTGTTACATTTTGCATAGGACAAAGTTTTTTTTCATCTGGGGGCTGTTGTTAGTTTAAAATTGAGTTTTCGGAGTTGGTGGCTACCCCAGTTGATCGACACCTTGACGATTTTTTCCCGATATATCCGTAACGATACATCTTAAAAATAAATTGTTAAAAGATTTCTCATTGAGAATCGAATTCTCTACAACTTTACTAGATAAACTTTTTGTCGTCAGTTGAATAATTACATGTTATATAACAGAGAAGATAAAACATGTGACGTATTTTTTATTTCTACTTTCTTCATTACGTTTTAATTATTCAATTTAAGACAAAAAGTTGTAGAAAATTCGATTCTAAATAAAAATCTTTCGACAATTTATTTTTAAGTTGTACCATTACGGAAATATCAGGTAAAAACTGTTATCATTCCTTTTTTCAATATGGTGGTCACATAGAGTAACCGCTGATCCTAAAATTCAATTTCAAACTTACACCGAGCTTCCCCATATACGATGAATTAAAAATATTATCCCACCCAAAATGCAAGGTTAGCCTAAAAAAAGTTAATATTTCAATGGACAAAATATGTAGTCAGAAACAGAAATAAAAATGAAATTTTTGAAAATTTTTGTTATTTTGGTTTTATTTGATACAAACAAGAAATCAGATGATAGTTAAAAGAGTATGATGCCAAACAAATAATAAATTCTCATATCAGGATTATAGACTGATTGTCTAACAGCATCAAACAAAAATAAGAAATAATAAGAATGAATTGCTCTCTTTTTTGGAACTTTCAAAAGTGTCTACCATGACCTTGAAACCCCCATAGTTGTCTGTCATTGTTGTTTTTTTTTCAATAACAATAATTAAGATTTTCAAAATATCCCAGTGGCAGCCTTGTCACTATGACGTTGAGGTCGGTATTTTATACCTTTCATATCTTAGGGACTCTATAGGAACCGCCGCTTGAAGTCACCAAGGTCCCATTTCATGTACGGCAGGTATAAGAGCGTAAATAAAAAAAATGTAGGGTTTTACAAAATACCGTAAGTCTGTAGGCCAACTACGTCCAGTTTTAGAAAGTACGATCGAGTAGCTTTGTTGAAAACAAAAATTATTTTAAAGTTTTGACAGAAATAAAATTTGAAAAATATGAAATATATAATATTAATTTGGCGTATTTAATTGGACCTGAAAATTTTCAAATTAAATTTTATAAACGTTTGTCATGTTTAATTCTTTTTACCTGCAAAAATGGTATGTTCATGTACAGAATTTTTAATTATAACGGGAGTTTCAAGCGCCGTTGTTGCATTCTTCGGTCTTTGCGCATTCCTAGATTGGAAGCGTCATCAAGACCCTGAATTTAAGCGAAAACTGCATCAAATGCGACAGAAGATGAGGAAACAGTGTGATACAATGAAAGAAGAAAGAGAAGCAATATTGCGAGGCGAAATCGATGGACAAAAATTCTTTCTCGATCAAATACAACTAGGAGAGCAGTGCATTAGTTCTGGAAGAAATGAGGAGGGTGTGGAACATCTGGCTAATGCTGTTTTAGTTTGTTCGAAAGGTGGTCAATTACTTAGTGTACTCCAACAAACATTACCATCTGACGTCCATGCTATGCTTCTCCAAAGACTTCAAGAACTTCAATAATTCATTTCTAGCCTCGCTTCCTCTCCAGGTTGACTTTATTAAATACCTTTAAATTTTTTCCGTAATTTTGTAACGTTAAATTTCTATTCATTATTTGAAATTACTAAAATGAACAATACCTGGTGGTGTTTTGCAGAATTCACCATAGAAATTTTGAAAGTAAATTCTTAATATATATTAAGCTCCCCTAAATTAGGAATTATCTCAGAGATGTAAGGTTTCTTTTTGTAAAGAAAAAAAATACTGCATGTTTTAAAAAATTCTAAATTGCTGAAACGTAAAATTCGACAAAATTAAAAAAAAAAACATTTTTTTGGAAATTCAAGACTGTTTTTTTCATTTCTTCGATTTTTACAAATCAAAAATGTGAAAAATTATAAAACTGTACAAAAAAAAACGTAATTCATTTTTGTTCTAACAATTAGGGAAGCAAATAATTACATATTAAGAATTTACCAATAAAATCCCCATTCTGCGTCGAACAAGTCATCACCCAGCATAGCCGTCTACATAAAATATTCTTTCATTTTGGAATTTGAATTACTTTCAAGACAATAACGAAGTTGCAAGAAGACGTAAAACAATTATTTTGTAGCAAATGAGCCTAGCTTCCCGAAAGTTTAAAACTTTTTGAACGTTACTAAATGTAACACACGAATTCAATCAAGAAATAATCTGAAATAGGTGCATGTAATTCTATTGTTTATGAAATGGTACATCTATGTAATTATTTTATGGCAACGAATTGTTAGCTATAAAGTTTATAGGGGATTTGTCATTATTCAAGTTCATTGCATTGTTAGAAGCTTCTATACAACAATTAATGTACGAAATGCTTTATGGCATTTTTGTTTCTGCGAGCGGTGTAGGATTTTTAAACATAACCCTTAAATTTTGTCAAGTGAAGTTCATTTTATGTTTTTGTTATACCTCTTGTTATCCTATCTTGAAAGTAATTTAACGGAATTCAAGTTTTCCGGTAACAAAACGCGCTTATTTTTGAATTCGGCCACAAAATCGTAATTATTAGATTTAATTTTTGTAATTTTATTGAATATGAAAAAATGCCAAACGTATATGTTTTGTCACGGGTTCAAATTTTTAAATTGTTTGTACATATTATTTTAAATATATAATATTTTATTTAAGACTAAATTTATTATTCATATTTCATTATAAACAACCACAGGTGTTTAAACTCAGCAAAAAAATCCAGCCAATTGAGCGACTTCAAAAACGTTGTAGGAAATCGCTATTTGATAAAAAAGGTGGAAGAAGACATTTCAGAAACTAAAAAACCCGTCAGCGCTTTAAATAATCTAAAAATAAGTACAGACGTTGATGTATAAAATAAGTCTATCGCGCTATTATCGACGCTGATAACCGAGCTGGGTAGAGTAGTGGTGACAGTACTAGACTCGCATTCGGGAGGTCCGGGTTCGAATCCCGGCGGGGGCAGATGTGGCTGGGACTTTTTCCTACTGCCTATCGCCGAGAAACAGTAATTCCTGTACCGGCCATCTTGATTGAGGTTTTGCATGGTTTCCCTCAATTAATTCCAGATAAATATCGAGATGGTTCCTTATTTGAAGCCATGGCTGATTACCTATCAAACTCCTAGTTCAAAAAATTACCTATCTTATCCTAATTTTCAATAATTCCTTCATTCGCCTATTGCTATTACATAAGTTGAAGTTTTAAAAATGTAGAAAAATAACGGGAAGTGTGGTAGATGGAAAATAGTAATGGTGCGAATGGCGTCTGCCATTATTATATTATTATTATTATAGACGCTGATGACCTCAATGTTGAGCGTCTATAATCTATAATCTCTATTCTCTTTTTATCGCGCTATTTTCGATTAGTTTGTTTATTCGTTTTTTCCATCTTTTATTTTGTATTATTTTCTATCCCTACGGTCTTGATAGGAAACAAGAAATCTCTGTATTTTATACTTCCTAATTTTAATATTCATAAATTCAGTTCTTTTATATACTTCAATTCTAATAGTTTTAACAGTCACACGAGTCATAAAAGCGATACAATCAAGATACATACTACATTTTTTTTCACGTATCTGCTATACAATAACTGATTTTCACATCATATTAAATATACAAGTATTTGATACTAAACTCGCCGAGAAACGATAATTCCTGTACCGGCCATCTTAAATGAGGTTTTCCATGGTTTCCCTCAATTAATTCCAGATAAATACCGAGATGGTTCCTTATTTGAGGCCATGGCCACCTATCAAACTCCTAGTTCAAAAATTACCTACCTTATCCTAATTTCCTATAATTCCTTCATTCGCCCATTGCTATTACATAAGTTGAAGTTTTAAAAATGTAGAAATATAACGGGAAGTGTGGTAGATGAAAAATAGTAATGGTGCGAATGGCGTCTGTTATGACATAAAGTCGAGAAACGGACGTTAAACGCATTATTATTATTATTACTGAACGGGCATATTGGATTTAAATGGCAACTGAGATATTACTATTGAATTGGTAAACTGGAATTACTTATGTTTTACTTCATGCACTAGTGCGAAAAAGAGCCATTTTACAACCGCTATACAGGCATGAAAAGCAGCTATTTTATAGGGGGTCGGGCAAACAAATATTTTTAGAACAATAATCACATAACTGCGACTGTACGTTATCATAAAAGACTAAAGTAAATAAACATTTGCAAAAAAAAGTACACATATTATTTTTTAAAAGTGCAAAGAAAGGCAGTGAAAAATACAAGCAAGTCAAGCTTTCGTGGGCACAATACAGCTCTTAATGTCTCCTTGCAATGTGACATGGGTGTACGAACCTTCTAAGTGTTTACATTCAAAACATCATCATGGATGCGTTGTTTAAACTACACCAGAGATTGGAAAAACGGGTCTTTTTAGTGATCTGCATCTTTGCATCTGGATACCGTATGTGAGCCGGCTCACTGAACCGGTTCAAAAAGAGCCGAGTTCTGACTATGTTACTGCAGTCTGCCACTGAGTTACCTAGTTCAGTCAATCATATCACGACCTGTATAGAATCAAGAATGCATAGCCAAACATGTGATGCATGAGTCATTTGAGCTGACAGATGCATCAAAGCAAGAACTGATACGTAAGTGTAAAATGTGCTTCTGTGTGTTAAGTGTTTCACTGAGTTATGCGGATCCGTTGATCCGTCGTCTCAAAAAAAGTGAGTCGGCTCTCACGGATCTTCTGTCGGAGTCGGCTCTTTGAACCGGTTCAGATCTGAGTTACCCAACTCTAGTTTGATGATGGTCAGGAGAGAGGGTACTTCTTGAGAAGTGAATTTCGACCAAAATTAGTACCATTCGTCCTAATGAAGTTGAAATGGTAAAAAATATTTATCGGGAAATTTATACACCGCTGTAAATGGTTTTTGAAAGACTTGTTACTTCAGAGTTCACCCAGCCCAGAAGGAGCAATTCTTTGAATCGCCAGTAGATGGATCACAGGTGAATACACCTGTTCACATATTGACGTATGTAGAGGAGCAAAGTAGGGCCGTGTCTCATACAGAGAGACTGTCGCGCGTCTGTTTGTAAATATTACATAACCTTCACGGTCTCTGTGTACATAATATTACAGTCGCGCTCCTAGGAAAAGCACGCATTACATTGCCAAAGGCCATATTACATCACCAAATATTTGTACAATAACATTCATGCATTATGCGTATCTATTCTTAAGGAAGTAAAACTGATATTGACTTTTATTACCATTCATTTTGTAACGATTTTGTTTACTAACAGTCAATAAATACATTAATTTGAACATCAACCGTAAAAAATTTTTAAAAAACGGTTTTATTATAAAAGTTTTTATGAACAATTGTTTAACGAAAATTTATATCTACATGTTAACTTTTATATCTGCTTAAACAGAACATTTAATGTTATATGCTTGAAAAAGTTCCAATAAAGGGACGAAACGTCGCAAATTAACAAATAAGTGTTTACTTAAAGTGTCCTTTTTTCCCAACAAATAAATTTTATATTAATTACCAAAAAAGCAAAAAGTCAGTATTTTAGTAATGTTAAAGCCTTTGCATCATATACACAAATATTTCTAAGTTATCGGATTATCTTTTTTTCAAAATCATTCAAAGAAGAGCGAAAATTTCTTTGGATGATTTTGTCAAGATATTGGGTGCCAATTTAAAGCCTTAAAGACATCCTTTCGTTGGAGTTAATGATTTGCAACGAATAGATGTAACCTTTTTCATTTCAATTCCACCACTAAAGCGGCGCGGCGCCTAGAGAATGTTTTTTTTTCTGTTAACAGCGCAGTTAGACGTTGTGGCGACTATGTTATGTATTATTATATAACATAGGTAGAGGTAGTGTGTCACGTATATTGTATAACAAGTACAGGTGGCTACTTTGTTATTCATAGTCATATTCTGTTGTAAAATTGTAGCCGGAGAGATTATTTATGACTCCATTCAACATGAATGTACCTTATTCACAAGAATATACGACTGAAAGATTGATGACATCTCATAGAGTATACAGGCTGTCCTCCAATAATCTGCATAGCGACATTTATCAGGCACAGCTCTTCGTTAACTGAGCGCTTCTGACACTTTCCCTAGTGCCCTTTACTGTTACCAAATTCTGTGTAGTTTTCAAGACATGCAACAATGGTCTAAAATTGGCTACAATCAAAACTAGGGCGGCATGCTGTCTGGATTGCTAAAAAAGTTTTGACACATAATATTTGGTATAGTCTTTAATATTTTTTGTTCCAATATATATTTTTAACGTGGAGGGAAAGTTTGGTTGAGGAACAGTTGAAAAAAAGAAGCTTTACCGATGTTTCGCTTGTGGCCTACGTTTCGGAAAATATAGCCCTGAAGATGGAAATATATTTTCCGAAGCGTAGGCCACAAGCGAAACATCGGTAAAGCTTCTTTTTTTCAACTGTTCCTCAACCAAACTTTCCCTCCACGTTAATAATATTTGGTGCCTTCCAACGCTTGCGTTCAGGAAGGCACCTCATGCCTTTCGACTAGGTTACTAATATTGCAGACGGCAATTGTCACGTTAAAAAACAGAATATCCTGCGGCAAAGTAAGGTTATGTTATGTTATGATAGGTATAGGTTTCGCAACCTCCATAAATATATTGAACTGAAACGAATTCAATATATTAATTCAATTCAATATTGCAAATTGTAACAGTGTCATCTCTGTTATCTCTGTGATATTAAAATGCACGAGAAAACAGTCATCTACCGCGCCGACGCCGACCCACAGACAAACGTGAGTTTCGTGAACTCGATGTGCATACCTCCGTGACGTCATGTATGACGTTTTTTGTCGCGACCAAAGCAACCGCGGTCGTTATGTGGAATGACACAGCGCCAGCGGTCGTTGTGAGCGTTTCGGGCACCAAGTGAAAACCACCATTAAAACGTATTCAACATATTGATTTTTTTAAAATCTAATTAGTAGTTCCTGAGATTATTCGCAGCAACCAAACATACAAACGTTTCGCCTGTATAATATTGGTGCAGATAATTAAAAAAATAGCCTGTCTTTAATTTTGTTCTCAGGAAATCCTATACGTATTTTGTGAAATTAATTGCAAAAACTTATTGTCTTCTGAAATGTTCTCACTTGAATGATAATAATTTTAGCGACGACTTGATACGCCACTGGTCGTTTGTTCTCAGTGAATAAAATGCGGCATTTTCATTGCCTGTTACATAACCGAACGCGACATTTACTGCAAAGTGATAAATTTTCCTGCTAAATCTATAATTCAATTTTAATCCTGCAAATGTTGCAGGAAAGATGCGTCTGCACAATTGGATGCTGACGTTTTTTATACACCTTTTTACACCTTCTTTGTTTGGACAAGTTGACAGTTGCAAATCTACGAAGAACAGAAATACATCTTTTAATTACTTTATTATTTTTTGGACAAGACAATTCATTTTCTTTACATTAAACATACCGTTATATATGTCGTAGGATAATTAAAAAAATCGGATTTTCGCGAAAATTCTTGGATGTTTGCAAAAAACCGGATTCCAATTACCCGGTTTTTTGCAATCTTCCTAGTATTTTCGCAAAGATACGTTTTTTTCAATTATACTACGACATATATAAATTCTAATAAAAATTATAATATACCCGCAACGTTAGCAAATTTTATATCAGTAATTGTGTTTCTTTTTGGATCTTCCGCCACCACTGAAGCATTATCTTCAAAACAATTTTAACAACCAATTTTTGGATCGCTTATTTTATTATTACATAATATGGTTTTACATGTAAAAATTAACCAAAAAACAGACGCACAAACTTTTTCCAAAAAATGTTTTTTTTTTTACTCACGGAACTTGAAAACGAAAAAAAGATAATATAACATTTTGAAAAGTGAATTTTGACCTAAATTAGTAACATTCCTCACTTGCGGAGTGGTAAAAAATAATTTATTTTTGCAGTGAATTGTTAGTAATTAATTAAACTCTAGTGATATTCGAAAAGATAAGTGAATGGTCAAAATTAGTAAGGAAAAATTGTTTTCTCTTACTAAAAAGTCGACAATATCGTCTAAAAACAAGAATTTAATTTCTTTAAAACGTCTGTATATGACAGCGTTGCCAGATTTTTTTTTGCCAAGTCGGGATTTTGGAACTTTTTGAGTGAAAAAAGCGAAATTCTTTCGTCGAAAGCGGGACATAGTAAAAAAACGTATATAATCAGAAGTTTTTAAATATTTATCTTTTTATTTGAGTTCAAATTACGTTTACGTGACAATAGATAGCAAAAATAGCCATAGAAAATGTATTTTAATAAAAATACGATATTTTAAATCAGATTTACCCTATCGTTAAATAGTTGAGTCTTATTCGTCTTCTGAATAAAAAAAATAAAAAAAAAAACAGAAATCAAAATCAAAAAAGTTTTATTCATTAGAAAAATACGGCGTTTCAAACAATAGTCTGAGGAGTGAGTGTTACAAATTGCAACGTACAATAAGAGAATAATTATTTACGCGCGGTCGAGTTATCCCCGAAAAGCGGGACTGAGCCTGTCTCGCGCGGGACATTTAATTTTGATTTAAAAATCGGGACGTCCAGCCAAAATCGGGACGTCTGGCAACGCTGGTATATGAAAACAGGAAGCTCTATAATAAACAAAATATTATTTGACAATCACATTATGACTCATGAATCATTGTCATGACTAAGTACAACAAAGAAAAATATATTAGAAACTATTCTTATACATATGCAACGTCATTTCGCTAAAAATGCAGAGATTAAAACTAATTAACTCTGCACAAGAAATTGACATTATCATTAAAATTGGATCGAAAAAATATAAGTGGTACCAGTTACAAAAAATAAATGAAATATATTACATAATGAATGATAAAGGTGAGTACAGACTAGAAATGCGAACATTCTACTTAGAGATGGGAAAAACGGGTCTTTTTAGTGATCTGCATCTTTGCATCTGGATCCCGTATGTGAGCCGGTTCCCTGAACCGGTTCAAAGAGAGCCGAATACTGAATATGTTACTGCAGTCTGTCACTGAGTTACCTAGTTCAGTCAATCATATCACGACCTGTATAGAATCAAGAATGCATAGCCAAACATATGCATGAGTCATTTGAGCTGACAGATGCATCAAAGCAAGAACTGATACGTAAGTGTAAAGTGTGCTTCTGTGTGTTAAGTGTTTCACTGAGTTATGCGGATCCGTTGATCCGTCGGCTCAAAAAAAAGTTAGTCGGCTCTCACGGATCTTCTGTCGAAGTCGGCTCTTTGAACCGGTTCAGATCTGAGTTACCCAACTCGAGTTACCCAAATCGATAAGTGGATGTCCTGCAAACCATCCGTGAGCTAAGTCAAAATTCGAACACACGACAGCCAGATCTCAAGGTCAGCACGTTACACCAAGCTGTCTCCTCCGGCATTGATTTGATTTGTTTAGGTACTATACTCATAGAAAAGTTATCAGTGGTAATTATTGTGCTTATAATTAATTTCTAAACCTAACAGAATGGTCGAATGAGCAGAGTACAGTAAACCCTCGTTTACTGTGAGGATTATGTTCCGTAGATAGACCGCGATTGACGAGGAACCCACATTTATGCGCTTATAGAAATAAAATACACCAAGATATTTTTTTTTTTAAATAAACTTAAGTAGCTACGCCAAGTAAACTTTTGAACAGTATATAGGTTACGCCTGCTCGAGTGCGCGTGCTGTATAAAAATTAAAGTTTTCAACTAGCCTATAAATAATTTTTTTCTCTGCCAACTAAAACTACGAATAAGTGAACCCATGGTGGGCGATACCATCGTAGGCGAGGAATTATTGTATATTCATCTGTGTCAAATTTCAAATAAAGGGGCTCTAAATTTTTGTGAAAAGAACAATATTCGCTATTGTTCTTTTCACAAAAATTTAGAGCCCCTTTATTTGAAATCACCTGTAAATATAAAAATTCTACGCGTAGAAAAAAATCGAAATATGTTTATACATTAATATAAAAAACTTTGAATGAATCTTCGAGTAAGAAATTTGCAAACAAGCAAAAAAAGTGAGTGTTGTACTTATGTACCTATGCACGTTGGAAGTTATATTTCTTTAGCGTGATTAAAAACTAATTTTTAGTATGCATGCAAATAATTGATTAAAATTTTTAGTTTGTTTCTTGCTTTCATATTCAATTCATTGTGTAATCAAAAATACGATATTATAAAACTCACTGAATGACACTTAAAACGACTATTAGTTGTAATCAAAGGTTATAGTCATTTAGTATATTATACAGTTTCTAGACCGAAAGTATATTGATTTCGTCCATCTGTCATTTCAGTCTGAGCATTTATGGCCAACTTCTTAGTGTCGAATTTTTGTTAGATGTGCTTCAGTTGCCTGCTAAAATATTACTCTCAACGCGTCAAAAGTATAAATTCAAAAATTAATATTATCGAGTAGGAATTATTAAGAACACTTCGCATATTAAAGATATTCTGTGAAGAACAAAGATTGTGAACAATAGTGAACACTTAAAAGCACATGTAAGTAAATGTTTACTTGTATATTATTTTCTCTTTGGTGTAACTGCGCCTTTATATGTTTTATAAATATTTAGAGCGGTATAAGTGTAAAATATATACTTAGGCTTTTAAAAAGTTTAAACTGAATACTATATTTATAAACATAATAGTACAAAAGGTATTGCATTCACGTCTTCTTATGTACATATTGTATTTCTGAGTGACCACTTTCGCTTTTCATACAAAACTTATACTTACAATCTGCAAGCAGGTTTCTGATATTGAAAGGCTAAACAAAGTTTATATAAACAAAAAACCCACTTCCCCTAACACAAAAGTACAACATAAGCTTCCAATATATAGAAAAAATTACTAGTACACTTTTTTACTCGACTGCTTTGCACTTTGGTGAAAGCAGTAGCTGAATTTTTAATTTAGTTAATATTTTATTAACTGTTATTTCAGTTTTTTTAATGAAGGTATTTTTATCCGTTTAAAAGTTTCAAATATCTCGAAAATTAAAAAAGATATACGTCCAACATCCGCTATTTTCAAAACTTTCAAACACTCATGTTGGGTTGCAGAAAGCATTGTTAAAAATATGATTTGGCAATAACTTTAGATTGTGATCATATTTTTATATGTAATACAGGACAGCCTAATGTCGTTGTCAAACTCCTTGTCATGGAGAACATTAGATTCTACTCACACAAAAACAAATGATTGATCTAAATAGAAAAATATCCCTTTTCAAGCTAAATTTTGATCAATATGCATAGAAAAATCTTATTTCAAAGTGGAAAAAAACTCATATATGACAGTTTAAAAAAAATGTTCCTTCAATCAGACAATAATTTTTGTAGGAAAGTTGATTTGAAATTCTACATGAAATGGTTGTAGTCGCAATCTAAGGTCATTGTCAAATCAGATTTTTTGACAATGCTTTCTGCTCCCCCATAACAGTAAGACGATTGTTAACTTTCCATATATTATATTATTCCGTCGTCGAGTAGAAACTAAGAAGTGTGGAAACCACTAAACGGCAAAATTTTATCAGATCTTGCTGTATCAACCAGTGTACGCAATAACATTTGAATCCAGTGCTAGGGCCCTGATTCCTACTGATTTTGATGTATAATAATTAGTGAGTCATTTATTCAGGTTTTATAAGTAGAGATATTAATCAAGTAGTGAATAATGATATAATATTTATTATTAGTTACACATTTACACATATTATTTTACTGAAAAATAATATTGTACAATGCACATACAATGTTATTGAAAAGAATAAAAAAAATTTAAACATTTAATTAAATTGCTATAAGAAGTGGTTGGAAAGTGGTACAGATACGCAATAATTATACATATTAAATTATTCCTAAATATATATCATATATCAAATTATATCCGCATTTACGAAATGCTGGTGTTAAACTACACTCTAACTTTCTGCCCAGCACAGTAAATCACATCGTGTATAGACGCTAAATTAAACTAATAATAACCATTTCTGCTAATATTAAAAAATTCATAAATTTTACGCTCAATATTTAAATAATAATAATAATAATAATAATGATAATGCGTTTAACGTCCGTTTGTTGACTTTAATGTCATAACAGACGCCATTCGCACCATTACTATTTTCCATTTTACCACTTCCCGTTATTTTCTACATTTCTAAAACTTCAACTTAACTAATAGCAATGGGCGAATGAAGGAAATATAGGAAATTAGGATAGAATAGGTAATTTTTGAACTGGGAGTTTGATAGGAAATCGGCCATGGCCTTGAATAAGGAAGGATCTCGATATTTATCTGGAATTAATTGAGGGAAACCATGGAAAACCTCAATCAAGATGGCCGGTACAGGAATTACCGTTTCTCGGCGAGAGGTAGTAGGAAAAAGTCGCAGCCACATCTGCCCCCGCCGGGATTCGAACCCGGTACCACCCGAATGCGAGTCTAGTGCTGTCACCACTACTCTACCCAGCTCGGTCAATATTTAAAAAAAGACTGCGTATTTTACACTACACACTACAGAGCTAGAACGTATAAATGAAAAAAAAATAATGGCACTGACCATCGGAATCGAACCTACGACCTTTGGGTTACGAGGTAAGTATTCTACCTCGCGGTTACCTTGACTTGATGTTCTATTTCCGGTTTTCCTATGTTATACGTACATTGGAACCACTTCTCAATGTAATTTATTTTTCTTAAATAAAGCCTCGAAAATATATTCTATGTCTGATGCATTAATATAAAATTATATCGTGAGTTGTCTTTATTAAATTTAAACCAAATCTCTGCACCTAAAAAACGATAGTTCTACGAAAATAAAAAGGATTTTTTATCATTTCCATATTATGCTTACGCAGTTATTATTACATTTCACGAATTGTACAAAGCTTTGTTTCATAAAGCTCGTTCATAATTAGTATAAAGCTACAAGTACATTGACAATCGGAAGATTAGTATTTTTGTGTGTGTGTATGTTTGTAATGAATAAACTCAAAAACTACTGTGCCGATTTAAAAAATTCTTTCACCACTAGAAAGCTACATTCACCCTGAGTAACATAGGCTATATTTATTACTAGAAAATATTAGGGCTCCTTACTAAAACTTTAGTAACGTAACCCAAGGTGTAAAAAAAGCCATAAAGCATCTTTCGTCGCATGCGCTGCGGAAACTATTGATGATAGAATAAAAGTATGTTCTACAATATTAAAGAACATATCAATAACTATAAAAAACTTCGCGATACCATATGTCCAACTATTATCGTTATGTCACAATAACCACTTTTTACATTTTAATAATCTATATAGATAAAAGACGATGTATATGTAATCTATGGACTCCAAACGGGTAGACCATTTTTCATGAAATTTTCAGACAATCTTTAGATTAGCCCAGCGGGTGATCTTCTGAAGTTTGGTAGCGATCGGATTAACATAATTTTTTTAATTTCTTTTTGGGAAATAAGATTTTTCTTCGATGTTTGAACATTCACAAATAAAAGCGATTAAATTCGCGCAAATTCAATACACGTTGAGAATTTAATGATAATAATTCTCATCTTTTATATCCTATATATTTATACATTTACACTCGGGCGAAGCCGGACTGGGCCGCTAGTGAGATATAAAATAGATTATTAATTTTCATTACTTGATGTGAATGCAGTGTAGACAACAACTGGATGTAAACACAGTTTTCCTTTTCCACTTTCACAGATTTATTTCAGCTCTTCATGTGTACGTCTTTTTCGCAAACGGCTCTAGGAAATGATACATTTGTATGTATGTACATGGAAACTTGTATATAAAAATACTACATAATATACATTATATAATATTTTGTATTATGTTGGAACACTATAAAAGGTCCCATACGTTTTAACTTAACTTTGGTACACTGATATTGTTATGTAACTGAAGTACTAGTAGAAAGATTTTCAGTGGTCTGAATCCTTATTTGTAAATTGAAGCGTACCTTAAATTGACTCGCATAAAAAACCTTTACGCGAGGTTGCGGTGGAACTCGACAATCATGACTGTGGTTCGTAATGGTCTGTCTTAGGCCCGTTTTTATCGTTACATCATAAGTTGTGATTAATATTATCTAAAAGATGTCTCTAAAATAAGCATAATCAAATCTTATTTATTACGTACAATCCAAAAAAAATAAGACAAAATATAAAAATGCTGTTAAAATGTTAAAAATCACGCGAACTATGAACCCGGGTAAAACATGCCCAAGTGCACTTTGAACTCTCCTATTACTAGCGACGCCACGCGCAACACTGATTCGCATTCAACAATCGATGCATTATTTCCAAGATGGCAAGATGGAACTGAAATTGCTTCTCGCCCTGCAAACACGGTTTGAAACTCAAATTTCAAACAATCAACCCGTGTGTGAAGGGTTGTAATGTTACTTGAACTGTTTCTAAGAAGTCAATACGAATTGGGACAGTAGTTTTTACGTGATTCGTGAACAAACGGCATTTTATTGTACTTATAGATAAATTAAAGTTATCGTGCAAAACGAAACTACACTCACATTTTATCAATAAACAGTAAATGCTGTGTCGACATCTGTAAAATCTTCGTTACTGCTTATCGATAAAACAGCCTTTAAGAAAATAAAAAAGAAAATGTATTATAAATAGAAGATTTGGGGGATATTCGAAGACCAAATAGATAACAAAGAGCTAGTAAATATAGAGGCAATCAAATTTATATCGTAAATAATTCAACAATACTTTTATGTCAGTTATAAGAAAAATGAACGCGTTTCGTCAGAAATAAAACGGCCTATAAATTCGCGTTGGACTCATCCATACAAAACATACATATAGAGCTTATTTTCAGGCCGTTGCTTCGAATCATAAAGTCATATTTCAGGTGAAGCCGAAAATCCGCTCAATTTATGAGTCTTGATAATACCGTATTTCCTGTTTACAATATCAAACAAAACTACACGTTGAGCGCCCGTTAACTCATTTCTATTAAGTATAGGTATTACTTTTTTTTCACTGTAAAAAAGTGGTAACAAAGTTAATCTTAATAGCTTTAGAATCCTATCTGGACTATTTTGCGTGTACTTTATTTCGTCATCAATTCTCGTGAGGGTAACTAATTATTAATAATAATAACAAATGTATTAATACAGAGGAAAAATACATGTACATTGATATATAAACTGAAATTCAAAATTTTGAATTTTTACATTTTAATAATCTATATAGATAAAAGACGATGTATATATGTAATCTATGGACTCCAAACGGGTAGATCATTTTTGATGAAATTTTCAGACAATCTTTAGATTAGCCCAGCGGGTGATCTTCTGAAGTTTGGTAGCGATCGGACGAACAGAATTTTTTAAATTTCTTTTTGGGAAATAAGATTTTTCTTCGATTTTTGAACATTCACAAATAAAAGCGATTGAATTCGCGCAAATTCAATACACGTTAAGAATTTAATGATAATGATTCTCATCTTTTATATCCTATATATTACATTTACGCCCGGGCGAAGCCGGACTGGTCTTAAATAAAGTATATGTTTTGTTTATCAATGAATATTATTTAAATATATGTATATATATTTTGTTTTTAAATATATAATCATCAGTTTAATAACTTACTATTCCCGACGCATCAATTTTTGATTCATTAAATGAGTCAAGAGGAAGCCGCCTTCCCTCTTCCTCACCATAGCTACGACACTGTTGACAATGTTTCTTTCTGTGGTATTCTACTTTCAAATTATATTTTCTGCGGCTTTTCGCATTGAGCAGGCCACGAACCATCAAGTGATAATGATTATGTTAGCCGTTACCTACAATGGCTTCCAGTTGTGGAAATACACCAGTCGTGGGAAAAATTAGTATTTGTGCATTAATCAAATACACTTGTCGTGGGATTTCGGCTTTAGATGTAACAAAATCAATAAAAATCTTTTGACATATTCGCGAGAAAATAAGTACGAATTAACAAGTTAAATTGCATGCATGTATCTCATTACAGAACAGCCTTTGAACTACTGAAACTTTATTTCTAATTATCCGGTTGAGTTTTCGTATAACTTTCACAGTTTAAAGTGAATGTAATTAACAATGCTGTCTTTTAATATAAATGTTAATTTATAACGTTAATGTTACAAAATAAAATAAATGAAGCCGAGTCGAGTTGATAAGATCGCGATCTTTAAAACGAATATCAATCACTTTCATGAAGAGCGGCGTTGTGTGACGTAACGAGATGCTGTTAAAGCAAAAGACGTCTTTCGAATACAGACTGTAACAAGGCAGTATTTTCTGAATGAAATGTTCAGTGAATGAACATTTGAAAGAAATAACGTTTTATGAAAGGTTCTTTAAGAGAATGAAAAATTAATTTGTCATAAAAAACAAGCCATTGTATGAAAAAAGCTACAGCTAAAAATGTGAACAGGTTTCGTGTGCGGCAGACATTTTGCATTTTTCAAGTATTAAGTGTGCAACATGGACGTGCGTAGTTCGGTAGAAGAAGATTTTATATTGATTATGTTGTGTGAAGAGGAGAAATGGAAAAAAGTCAGGAAAAAGAAAGATTTAGGTTCACCCTATCAATAAAAAAACCCGGGTCGCAGTGCCAAAACCCTGCCGACAATATAGTGTATTTGCTTGTATAGGGCCGTGTGGTTTTAGACTTTTATTATGTGAAATTAAGTTTGTTTTTGGGCAAAATAAAAAATTTAACCCCTTAATACACCCCTTAAGATAACATTTTTTTTCTTAATTGTAATATTATTATCAATCTAACGTCTACACCGAATTAAAGACACCCTTCAATAAATATAAGTCACTATCTGCAAATTAGTGTTTTCAAAAAATGTGTAAGTCCGGTCCTGTTGGGCCGATTTTACTAAAATTTTAGAGGCACTTTTTAATTGCTATTAAAGGGTTAAATTTCAATTTTAAAACGATTCTGAGATTTTTTTCGGTATTTTGGGGCCCAAAAACTTTTTTCAACCCCTAAAATTCACCCTTAAAATGATCCGATTGGGTCCATTTTAAATAGGCTTCGTGCGGTAATGGATTCCAACATGTGTGCCAAATTTCGTCAAAATTAATTAACTTCTTCGAAAGTTATAGCCCGCACACATATATATATACCTATATATATATATAAATATATATATATATATATATATACATATATATATAAACATTTTTAAAAATGGTGCCAAAGTGTTTAGGAGGTTATGAAACGTCGAGAAATTTTGGTCCGACCCCTAGGTCCCGCCATCCGACCAACGCCAATAGTGTATGTTGCCATATGGCAAATACACTAAAAAGGAACGAATATGGTGAATATCATCATTTATTTCTTGAATTATGGAAAGATCAACAAAAATTCTTTTGATATTTTCGAATGTTACAACATAAATTCTATGATATCACTAAAACATAACATTAAGTCGATTTAGACATGGAAATTGCAGGTCAGAATTGTACCCCGATAGACACGATTTGCTTTAATGCTTTTCTGGTTCATGCTCTGCACGGTCAAAACTTTCAATGGTTTTATATTTTCTGGAACATTCGTTAAAATTTCCACATGAATGATGAAAACTTTTCAATCAATTTTTGACACATCCACAGAGCAATCTTTGAAAACGACTACTTTAAAGTCTAGAACACAAATATTTCTTTCATATCAGGTCACTCTAGCGCTAGAGTGACCTGATATGAAAGAAATATTCCTAAAACCGTAGTTTATTCAGGTAGGCTCTAGCTAAATAAGGTCAATCTAGTCGCTAGAGTCTAGCGACTAGAGTGACCTTATTTAGCTAGAGCCTACCTGAATAAACTACAGTTTTAGGAACTTTCTCATCACAACATTTTCTCGCATATTCGGTAAACTAAATCTATAGCCATCCAGAAAGAATATTTATCTTCCATTTAAGTTTATTTTCGAATTCCTACGACCAGGATATCAGAATCCTTCAAACGGTCAGGCGATTAATTATTTCTATCCCGCTCGATACAGTCATAACAGCTGTTTTTCGTCCAGTTCGATTCTCAGAACTGGTTTAACACGTTCGTTTCAACGACACGTACAGCCGCCCTCGCTGTATGCTCCATAATGTGCCCCAATATTACAGTCATCGATCTTCCTAACTCAGACGTCTCTTTACGTCTTTTACACCTTGCACTCAACACAACAACTATAATCGTGTCTTTTTGACAAAGTACGTGAATAATATGTATAGCAGATATTGTCAGATGTTTCTACCCTAGTTTTCTACAAGCAAATTATGTGGTAAACTGACAGTTTTCAATAAAAGGAAAGAAAGAAGAAATTAATCAAAAACCAGCTCGGTACTTGCCAAGTTTCTGGGGCACTTATTCTAGGAACTATTTATTGTTAACACTCCAATTATGGCAGTGGGTCTGAGAGACCCATGTGATAGTAACAGTGAAAGAGCTCAAGTACCAAAAAGTCATATTATAAACAATAATTGGTGTAAATGTTTTTAGTACAAATTTTAATATAAAGAGTTTCTGAAAAATAAGGCTTATTTATCATACCATCTCCCCAGACAAGAAAATTTCTCAATTATCATTGGTTGTCATTTACGGATCTCAGAGATAGAGATGGGAAAAATGGGTCTTTTTAGTGATCTGCATCTTTGCATCTGGATCCCGTATGTGAGCCGGCTCACTGAACCGGTTAAAAAAAACCGAGTTCTGAATATGTTACTGCAGGCTGCCACTGAGTTACCTAGTTCAGTCAATCATATCACGACCTGTATAGAATCAAGAATGCATAGCCAAACATGTGATGCATGAGTCATTTGAGCTGAGAGATGCATCAAAGCAAGAACTGATACGTAAGTGTAAAATGTGCTTCAGTGTGTTAAGTGTTTCACTGAGTTATGCGGATCCGTTGATCCGTCGGCTCAAAAAAAAGTAAGTCGGCTCTCATGGATCTTCTGTCGGAGTCGGCTCTTTGAACCGGTTCAGATCTGAGTTACCCAACTCTACTCAGAGATCCAACGCCATCAAGAATGTCCCTACAAAGGGCGCTATCATTAAGGAGTTTTAATTGCAATCGAAACGATTGCATATAGTAAACCAAGCGTTATGCTTTAAGATCACATTGTTCTTAAATGCGAGCGGGGCACCAAAAACGGCCAGTTTGAGGCGAACGTCCTAGGGCTGTATTAGGTACCTACCTTGTACCAAAAAGCGAGCCATAAAAAACTTGTACGTTCTAAAAAACTACTTAGGTACACTATACAAAACATTTTTGCGGACTGTATTTTACGTGATTTACGTGAGTCATACGACTTAAAGTATAATTGGACAATAAACATAATATAGAAAATTCTAAAGTTGAGATCCAGCACTTCTGATTTCCAAAAACAAAATTCATCTCTATTTTCAACTAATTTAAAATAATATGTAACAATTTTAAAGCCTGATTATGAAACAATCGATGAGTGGATCTAAATGACTTTATATTTACAGTGGTTGTACAGCGTAGGTGCGTGAGGGTATAATATTTTTTTCCAAGCTGTCCAAAAGTTATTCCTGTAATAAACAGAAAATATATAAACCCATATAAGACGCAATTTTATACGCGATAAAGTCATAAGTGGCGAGAAGATTCCGAGAAGAATATTATTTTTGTTTTTGATGTTTAACTTCTTTAGCGACGTAACTCAGATCTGAACCCGTTCAAAGTGCTGACTCCGACAGATGATCCGTGAGAGCCGACTCACTTTTTTTTGAGCCGACGAATCAACTGATCCGTATAGCTCAGTAAAACACTTAACATACAGAAGCACATTTTACACTTACGTATCAGTTCTTGCTTTGATGCATCTGTCAACTCAAATGGCTCATGCATCACATGTTTGGCTATGCATTCTTGATTATATACAGGTCGTGATATGATTGACTGAACTAGGTAACTCAGTGGCAGACTGCAGTAACATATTCAGAGGTCGGCTCTTTTTGAACCGGTTCAGTGAGCCGGCTCACATACGGGATCCAGATCCAAAGATGCAGATCACTAAAAAGACCCGTTTTTTCCATCTCTGTTTGGAACTGTTTTGCGCATAGACTGCAGGTTTTCTTTAAGTCAGCGCTAACAGGGTTGACTCTTTAATTTGTTTTTGTTTTAAATAAAACTTACTGTAAGATAGAATTTATCGATGTGTAACCACGACGTGCAGGAGCGCGGTTGAAAAAATAAGGTGCAGAAGAGAACGGACTAGAAACGCTGGTTTAAAGAACAACAATTAAAGACAGGCTACTACAATATTTTGCTGTATAGTACTGTCGCTACAAAGTAGCCCAATTTTATCTTTTTCAATACAGTTGAAAGACAAAACAACACGCGTGTTTTGGAAATGATTAATAGTATTTCATTTTACGCTTACTTTTAACAATGCATTTACCTATATAAAAAGACGTTATCGTCTGATAAAATAGCGATCGGTATAAATTCGACGATTAAACTTTTACGGGTTATAAAATGTTACATTTAAATTTGCAGTCGCAGAGAGCGTTAAAGAGAAATTTTGTGTACAAATTCACTATTCAGTTTTTATATGTTTAAATGGATTTCGGAGAACTAATTTAATTATAAAAAGCATTCGTGTTTTTCGTATAAGCAAAAAATCTTAAATGGTAAAATATACGGAAATGCAACCTGTTTAATTATAATTACTTTTTTAATTAAAATACGGCTGTCACAGATTAAAAAAATAGTAATTAATTGTATCAATGACATTTTTAGAGTCAACGTTACTTTAAATTTGCGTCATGAGAGAACTTTTTTAAACTTCTAATTCGCTACAAAGTACTATACTACCACTTAAGGTAGTTGTCGTGGTTAAGGCGCACCGTCAGAGAATTCTTAATTTTTGTATACTTATTAAGGACATGATAATACAATTACCCTGAAAATTTGAAGTCGATCGACCGTATATAATCCGAGATAAATTCAATTAAAAATTGGATAATTAACATTGATTGTATACGATCTCTGTAGTTCTGAACCAGTTTCTTAGTTATAAAAAAAGAACTAACTGTCTGAAACTTTCCAAAAACTGACAGTCTTTCAATGCATTTATTATGAGTTTAAAAAAAAAATAAGAGAAATTTTTTGACCGTCTAATTATTTATAAATAACGGTTTAAAGTTCAACAATTTATAGAAAAGTATACATGCATATGAATACTGTATGGGTTACGTTTCCACGGGTACAGTCTTGCGTACAAATTATGGATCACTTAGCTACAAGCTAGTATACTTTTGTGGCGCGTATAATCTATAACTTTTTGACGATGATTGTATGATTGTAGATATAGAATATTATGAATAGAGCCAATGACACCTCAGTATGTGTATATATCGACGCTGTGTTACGTTCTGCATATTAACCTAGTTTCGTCGGTTATTCTGCTGATACTATGCAGCTCATTCCTTGAATGCTTAAACCTAAATTGGCAATTAAATTGTCAGACAACGGACATAGTATCTATTTTGTATAATATATCGCATACATATTTTCGAATGCATGATATCTAAAACGAATGCTGGGTTGCAGAAATCGTTGTCAATAAAAATTATTTAACCGTGACGTTTAACTATAATCAGATAATTACAGCATTACAGCAGTCTCATGTCGTTGTGAAACTTCCTATCATGAAGAATTGTAGACTGTATACACTCAAAAACAAATGATTAATCTTCACAGAAAATAATCGCTTTTCCAGCTAAATTTTGATGAAAATAGTTGTGATTTGAAAATTGCACAAAAAAAACGATGTTAAATACATGTTGATACACAGATTTATCGATCAATAGTTTTTCGAGCAAGATCGATTTAAAATTGTACAATGCTTTTCTTATGGAAAATGCTCACCATCTAAGGTCATTGTCAAATCAGATTTTCTAATAATGGGTTCTGCAACCGAGCATAAATGTTCTATCTAAATATTTAGCAAGCGATCTTTTTTATGTTGATCAGTCATTTGTTTATGTGTGAGTACAATCTAAAATTACTGTCCAATCATTTTTTTTTTGACAACGCTTTCTGCAACTCAGTGTTACTGATTGATTCATCCATCAAAAACATGACTTTGACACATTAAATGAATATTTAAAAGTCAGTCAAAGAATTAATTAATAAATTCATAGACATGTTTTAATTACAGATGCGCTTCAACTTGATTATATACATTGATAGACTTTTAGGCAAGTTTTTCACGTAAGATTTTGTTCATTAATAACTGCGTTAAGTTTACAAGGAAACTCTTTTACGCAATTTTTATTACAGTAGTTTTTAATACAGTTACTATAGCCGGTATCCAAAGTAAATTTTTTAATTACTGAATATGAGAAAAGTTATACCAAAACAAGAGCGCTTTTTTCTCGACACATTTCGCTAAACTCAGGATATGATAAACGCTTATCAAAAATAAAAGCTTTTAGAAAACAGAAATTAGCGCCCTTTTGGTATTTCAACAAACTTAAACCATAAAAATTTTCTATTGGCAGAATGCTTACTACTAACTTTTATTAAAGATAGGGATATACGAAGCGTGGAAATTGGAATGCGAGTAATGAGATGGTTTCGTTTTTTTTTTTTTTTTTTTTTTCAAGTCCCCCAGCTGAAAACAAACATCTCTATCAGTTGATAGAATCACCCCTTCCGTTACACATAGTATGAATTTCAAGTTGAACTTGATACTTGAACACGCGTTATTTTATTGTTTCTATAAAGTGTTATGCATACTATCTTTGTTTGGGAAAATCGAAGAAGGAATGCAAAAGCTACTCGATAAAATTTCACGAATATAGTGATTGAAGAAACTGGATATTCTTTGTATCGAAAACTGTCATTAAAAATCATGATTTTTTTAAATTTATATTGTAGATAAGTAAATAATTTTATTTCTGTATTTTGACGTGTCAAATGGATGTGCATATGTCCCGATTGACTTAAGGCTGTCGGAACGCTCTGAATTTTGTTTGTGCTGAAACCCAGCGGTAAGGGGCGAGGTAGGCAAAAGACATATTGTGGATGTGACTTTCTTTAGCTCTGTCTCGCTCAAATCATCCGCACGTTTCAATTTTTGGCTGGTGCCAACTACAAGGCTAAAAAATGTTATTGCAAGGGTGCCACTGTCAACTGATTACTCTAATTTTTGGAAATATTTTGAAGATTTAAAAAACTTTTCCGAAAAAGGAAGAGTCACTTTAGGTTTGTGATGGAACAGTTTTGTGAAATAAGTACGAATAAGGTCGTAGTGTGACATTGAAAACGTGTGTTTTTTTAGCACAATTAATGCTAACTTTTTTCTAGTAAATCGTACATAAATTACAAAAGTAGCCCATTAGAGACCTAGATTTGTCCTTTATCTTCCTTATAGAGAAAGAATTTTTGCAGAATGTTGACGAATAAGTCTACAATCAGTTGACAGCCGAAGCTCTATTTTTGACTTAAATTCAGAGCGTTCCGACAGCCTTAATAAATATCTTATCATCATCATATCATTATCTATCGATTTTCAATATTAATCTTTTTCGTTTTTTGAGAAATTTCATTACACATACCAATTACTACAGTAACATTAAAGCAGGCGTGTTCAAAATATTAAGTAAAGAAATGAATATTTCTGTGTTGGAGGAAGTTTCTAGGATGACCACTGATAAATTGGGAAATTTATCATTAATTATAGTTTAAAAGTCTGCAGCGCAACACTTTCAAAATTTATTATTGAATTTAATCGGAAATGTGACGAAATACTTCAAATAAGTGGCAGACTAATTAAATATTTTATTATATCATTTTGTGTTGTTAGTATCTTGAATATGGCTCAATGCAATTTATACAGATAACAGAAAAGCGGTGGTGGATTTATCTATTTATTAGAAGTAGGCCATTAAATTTCAGCTGCCTCTGAAGAAACAAAATAAAGTGATATAAAATAAATAATGACATTACCAAAGTAATGTACATTTTATAGTCTACGCTTTCTATACTAACAAAATCAACTTAAAGGCAGCAAATGTTCTGATCCTTAGAGATTGTCAAAATTCGGAAAAATCAGTCATTAAAAATCAAAGTTGACCCCTAAGATTGGTCGTCCTAGGTCTGTTGATAAATTCGTCACTGTAAAGAAATATCAAAAACCCGGGTCGCAGTGCCAAACCCTGCCGACAATATAGTGTATTTGCTTGTATAGGGCCGTGTGGTTTTATACTTTTATTATGTGAAATTAAGTTTGTTTTTGGGCAAAATAAAAAATTTAACCCCTTAATACACCTCTTAAAATAATATTTTTTTTCTTAATTGTAATATTATTATCAATCTAACGTCTACACCGAATTAAATACACCCTTCAATAAATAAGTCACTATCTGCAAACTAGTGTTTTCATAAAATTTGTAAATCCGGTCCTGTCGGGCCGATTTTATTAAAATTTTTGGGACACTTTTTAATTACTACCAGAGGGTTAAATTTCAATTTTGAAACGATTCGGAGAATTTTTTCGGTATTTTGGGGCTCAAAAACATTTTTCAACCCCTAAAAACTACCCTTAAAATAGCCCGATTAGGCCCATTTTAAATAGGCTTCTTGCGGTGATGGATTTCAACACGTGGGCCAAATTTCGTTGAAATCAAATAACTCTTTCGAAAGTTATTGCGCCTACACATATATATATATATATATAATCATTTTTAAAAATGATGCCAAAGTGTTTAGGAGGCTATGAAACGTCGAGAAATTTTGGTCCGACCCCTAGGTCCCGCCATCCGACCGACACCAATACTGTATGTTGCCATATGGCAAATACACTAATTAATTAAAATTATCATAGTATGTCTTGAAATTTTTGTTTGTATTCCCGGAAGACCTCATTTTGAATATTTATCCATTTGGGGAGAGATATTCTAAGTATGCGAAAAAATTATCAGGCAGATGATGATGATTGTACATAATTTATACTTTTTTATAATTTCTTCATCAAGTATCATAAAGCCGTATTCAAAATACTGACAACAAAAAATGATAAAAATTAGATTCAATTAGTCGGCCACAGATTTGGTGTTTTCATCATACATATATTATCTGTTAAACTCAATTATAAAATCTGAATAATGTAATGTTACCCAGTAGATTTTTGTATAGTCAAAGTTCTATTACACTTATATCAAACTTTGTATTTTATTTTTTGTACCACAATTGTTATTAATGATAATATAGCTTATTTTTTGTTAATAATTTAAACTGTGTCAATTTAATTATTATTGCTGCTAGCTTAAGCTTAATGGGAATCATTTAGGTTCAACCAGACCGCAATCCGCAGGGGTTTAATTCTTGCTAATGCAGTCACATGGAGCAACGACCATATTATTAATGCGTATTAAGAGTCTGGATGCGG
The DNA here is from genome assembly GCA_034508555.1 of Venustoraphidia nigricollis. NCBI lineage: Eukaryota > Metazoa > Arthropoda > Insecta > Raphidioptera > Raphidiidae > Venustoraphidia > Venustoraphidia nigricollis. Next base: position 1,790,719 of record JAVRKA010000058.1, on the reverse strand, counting down.
CGGAATGTTGGTGAATATGGCGCAGTGGAAACACATCCTATATAATGCGTTTCAGCTATTATTATAATAAGTAAATGTGAAGGCCTTTGTTGCGGCGTCTATAGGAACCCACCTATCTCTATAAAGTGTCAGTACACAAGACGGCAGTCAAGCAGACCACACCTTGCCTTCGGGGAAGGTTTTGTTAGTGACGGAGGAATTATATCTTTACCGACTATGCGAAGTGACTTATGTCTAATTTTTATTTATTAGAGCTGTACTTCTTAAGGAAGTTGTTGTGATACAATATTGTCAAAAAGTTATAGATTATACGCGCCACAAAATTCTACTAGCTTGTAGCTAAGTGATCCATAATTTGTACGCAAGACTGTACCCGTGGAAACGTAACCCATACAGTATTCATATGCATGTATACTTTTCTATAAATTGATGAACTTTAAACCGTTATTTATAAGTAATTAAACGGTCAAAAAAAAAAATTCTTATTTTTTTTAAACTCATAACAAATGCATTGAAAGACTGTCAGTTTTTGGAGAGTTTCTGACAGTTAGTTCTTTTTTTATAAATAAGAAACTGGTTCAGAACTACAGAGATCGTATACAATCAATGTTAATTATCCAATTTTTAATTGAATTTATCTCGGATTATATACGGTCGATCGACCTCAAATTTTCAGGGTAATTGTATTATCATGTCCTTAATAAGTATACAAAAATTAAGAATTTTCTGACGGTGTGCCTACGACAACTGCCTTAATAGATAATTTATAAATCCAGTCCGCTTTTAAACTATACAATAGTCCTATTTAAATTTTGTTTTATGTACTGGAATCATGTTTATATAAACTTCGCAACCGCCGGTGATCTGTAAAGTATTTTTCAGTAATTTGAAATAAACTAGTTTGTCTTGTGACCGCAGATATATAATGTATAGTAATACAATAGTATATAGTCAAACACGTGTAACATTCGCGATAATTCAATTTAGGGGTAGGTCAACATTTTTTCTTTGAACTAATAAATTAATTAACATACATAGGATCCAAAAAAAGAATTGAACAATTTTCAACGCACGTTTACTACAGAAGAAAAAATAATAAAAACAGAAAAAATGTGCGGCATGATTTATAACGACTAAAATATAATATAGTACACCATCCGAAATAACTCACAGTTTTAAGTCATGACTACGTAATGCGGAGCGCGAAAGAAAAGGATGTTTTCATATGTTTGGAAATTATCGCAATACGCACGTGAAAAAACAGAATTAAAATTATTTACCTTAAAAAATTGTTATTATTACAATCTAAATAAATTAAGGCTTAATACTAGTTAATATTATAATTTATTCATAATAATGTACCTAACGATAAAATATATTGTGATATATATTTTGTAATAATACTAATAATATAATTGAATTTTTACGATTTCAGGGTGTTTATTTGAAATTCGTACTTTTGCTACCTTTTTTTCTGACTACGATATAATACGTATTTGTTGGTCTATGCGTATTTATGTATGATTTTACTGTCTTGAAATGTGGAGAATTCTAATATATACAGTGCAGCAGTGGGGATGGTTAATACAGTAAAAGCCAATTCAGACTAGCCGTTCTCGGTTATGATTCACCGGTCCGGTGGGAGCTCGACCAATCAGGGCGTAGTCGTTCCCGATTGCGGTTCGGTTCGAGCGTTTAGGTTCAGCTCTAATTTCAACCGGACCGTTCGCAACCGTAGCCAATGAGAACGCTTGCTGGAGTCACGTGACTAGCCAGCTGTTTTTGTTGGCGTTTAACTACACATCAAACGTCAAATCATATTTCGAAATTGCGCATGCGCACCGAGAATAATCGTAGAATCGAATCGGGATAGTGTGAGCAGCCTAGATTAATCGAAAACCGAACCGGACCGGTGAATCGTAACCGAGAACGGCTAGTCTGAATTGGCTTTAAGGCGCGCCAGGGGAAGAAATGACTTAACGAACGATGACAAGAGAGGCTACAGTGGCAATATCATTAATTCGCTTATTTAACTATAATTGTGTTGTTAGCTTGCAGAAAGCATTGACTTTTAAGTGTTTGATAATAATTATATTTATTCATCTTTAAAGTTCAATTCCAGATATATGTTATAATAGAAAACAGTATCACGGGTAATTGGAATAATGAAAATAAATCAATTTAAACACTCATTGATTGCAACAAAAAAAAGTCTTAAGTAAAGAAAAGACGAAACGTTGCAATCAATGAGTGTTTAAATTGATTTATTTTCATTATTCCAATTACCCGTGATACTATTTTCTATTATATTTATGGTTTGAAAGTATTTATAAGTTATTATTACAATATTAAAAGGGTGTTAATTAGATGATTTGTGTAGTTGCCTGGCTCATGACTGATTGTAGAGAATAGAAACTATTGATTGAAAGACGTATTACGATTCTTACATAAGAGGTACATTAAATACATAACAGTCGTTATAAAACTTCCAGTCAGAGAGAATATTAGACTGTACTCTCAGAAAAGCAAATTATTGAATATTGCTTATCAAGCTAAATTTTGATGAAAATGCGCAAAAAAATATTTCTTCGAAGTGAAAATTGTACAAAAAACTATATTAAATATACGTGTACACTAAGATATCTTTTAAATCGATCAATTATTTTTTTGTGTAGGGTCGATTTGGAATTCAGTAATGTCTTTCTCATGAAGAAATATGTGTGGTCATATTGCCAAATCAAATTTTCTGATAACGCTTTCTGCAATCCAGCATTAAACTTGGAAGAATACGCGATCCTTCGCTTACATTAAACAGTGAACGTTTTGTGATAATAAGGATACATATTGTTTGAAATTTATCAATGTCGGATTCACAGTTCCTCGTCTTCTATTCTAGTGTCTGATATTAATGTTCTACGTGTTTGAACAGTCAACTGCTACTTTTTTATGCAAACAAAGCCACCTCTGACTTATTTCAATTGTTATATTACTCCACCGATCTTTCTTTTCACAATTTTTCTTCAAACTAAGTTGACACAAATCCTTTGATGTGTTTACTCAATTTTACGAAAAGAAACAACGATACAACTCCTCTTTCAAATTCAATAAGAGTACTACAAAGCAATTTTCAAGCATTTAAGCACACCGCTTCCGAAGCGCAGCGCTATGCCATCGTAAATTTCGAGTAAATTTATAACTAACTAGTGGCCCAGTCCGGCTTCGCCCGGGTGTAAATGTAATATATAGGATATAAAAGATGAGAATCATTATCATTAAATTCTCAACGTGTATTGAATTGGCGCGAATTCAATCGCTTTTATTTGTAAATGTTCAAAAATCGAAGAAAAATCTTATTTCCCAACAAGAAATTTAAAAAATTCTGTTGTTCCGATGGCTACCAAACTTCAGAAGATCAGCCGCTGGGCTAATCTAAAGATTGTCTGAAAATTTCATCAAAAATGGTCTACCCGTTTGGAGTCCATAGATTACATATACATCATCTTTTATCTATATAGGTTATTAAAATGTAAAAAGTGGTTATTGTGACATAACGATAATAGTTGGACATATAGTATCGCGAAGTTTTTTGTAGTTATTGATATGTTCTTTAATATTGTAGAACATACTTTAGTTCTATCATCAATAGTTTCCGCAGCGCATGCGACGAAAGATGTTTTATGGCATTTTTTTTTACACCTTGGGTTACGTTACTAAAGTTTTAGTAAGGATCCCTAATATTTTCTAGCAATAAATATAGCCTATGCTACTCAGGGTGAATGTAGCTTTCTAATGGTGAAAGAATTTTTTAAATCGGCACAGGCGTTTTTGAGTTTATTCATTACAAACACACAAAAATACAAATCTTTTCTCTTTAAAATAGTATGATATAATGTTTGTTAAGCCTTAAAAGGATATTGAATGCATATTTTAATTGTTAGGTTTTTCTTGGTCAGTATACTTTTTTGGACGTAAATATGTTTAACTAGCCCTGACTTATTATATTTAAGTACCTACTAACTAGAGCATGCATGTGTGTGTCTGTGGTGTATAATATTACAGCTTTTACTTAGGTATAAAATAAGCATAAAACTCTGGGCCATAATTTCCTACTATTTGTGCTGTCGTTACTCATAACTCCGACTGTGTTTTGCACACATATTATTTTGTTATATCCATACTTTCAATATTCTAAGAATGTCTGTGAGATATAGAATAATCTGAGTAAAATTTATTACATTGTAAAGTTTTGAATTAAATATCTACCTGCTACCATCAGTATTTTTATTTTATACGAAGCTAGAATATTTATATAAAATAATATCTACTAAGTAGATTGTATTTTATATCGTTTACATTTTTATTTTCAAAAAGTCAGTTTTGCTTTTCCCATCAATTTAATCGATTGTTTACAAGGTGCGTACTGAAAATACTTTAAAATATTTAAAGGTTAACCATGATAGGTCTGGCAAGCCCTGCATAATGTATATGTAAAGCAGCGTTGCCAGATTTTTTTTTGCCAAGTCGGGATTTTGGAACTTTTTGAGTGAAAAAAGCGGGATTCTTTCGTCGAAAGCGGAACATAGTAAAAAAACGTATATAATCAGAAGTTTTTAAATATTTACGTGACAATAGATAGCAAAAATAGCCATAGAAAATGTATTTTAATAAAAATATGATATTTTAAATCAGATTTACCCTATCGTTAACTAGTTGAGTCTTATTCGTCTTCTGAATAAAAAAAACAGATATCAAAATGAAAAAAGTTTTATTCGTTAGAAAAATATGGCGTTTCAAACAATAGTCTGAGGAGTGAGTGTTACAAATTGCAACTTACAATAAGAGAATAATTATTTACGCACGGTCGATTTATCCCCGAAAAGCGGGACTGAGCCTGTCCCGCGCGGGACATTTCATTTTGATTTAAAAATCGGGACGTCTGGCAACGCTGATGTAAAGCAACTGAAAACTATATAAGTAATTTATACAGTCAAATATTTATTAATCTGTAACAAGTTTGGTTAAAAAAATGTTTCCGTCTCAGTAGGCAGTTATACCAAGAATCTATAAAGGATTTATATAATTATAATAAACTACATTATTATAACAATACTAGTAATAACAATTAATATTGACTCAAGGTCAATTCAAAATTGAGTTCGTAAATGCTAGTTATCTAGATCTAATCCACTAAATTACAACATTTGTGACATTAGATATACTTAATCATTGTCAGAGTATCTATTGTGTGCGTATTTTTTAGTGTTTATATTTAGTCTAAATGGCATTGACTTCTCAGGCCATTGTTATTAACATGAATTATATGGTAATTTTTAAACGAAGTATGTTTATAAATCTTTTACAAATACTTTTATTCATCAACAAAATAATAGTTGTATTCGGTAATCCGAAATAACAAACGTATACTTCTGATGTCCTCAACTATTGAGCGTCTATAATCTGCAAGCTATTTTCTTTAGATGAGATAAAAAATTTATTGATTTAACAGGCATTACATAGTTTGCATAACTGTTGGTATCATTTATCACCCAGAAATTTTATGTAAGGCTGCAGAAGCGTGGTCAGAAAATTTGTTTTGACGACCTTAGATTGTGATCAGAGATATTTCTCCATAAGAAAAGTATTACAGAATTTGAAATCGATTCCGTTAAATGAATCACTAATCGATTGATTTGAAACTTTTTTAAACTATGTATACATGTATTTAACATAACGTTATATACAATTTCGACTTTGAAATAACACTTTTCTACGCATTTTGATCAAAATTAGATTAGATTCATCATTTGTTTTTGTGTGATTACAATCTAATATTCGGCATGAAGTTTCACAACGACACTAGAATTAGAGTTGGGTAACTCAGATCTGAACCGGTTCAAAGAGCCGACTCCGATAGAAGATCCGTGAGAGCCGACTCACTTTTTTTTGAGCCGACGGATCAACGGATCCGCATGACTCAGTGAAACACTTAACACACATAAGCACATTTTACATTTACGTATCAGTTCTTGTTTTGATGCACCTGTCAGCTCAAATGACTCATGCATCACATGTTTGGCTATGCATTCTTGATTCTATACAGGTCGTGATATGATTGGCTGAACTAACTAACTAACTGCAGTAACATATTCAGAACTCGGCTCTTTTTAAACCGGTTCAGTGAGCCGGCTCACATACGGGATACAGATGCAAAGACGCAGATCACTAAAAAGACCCGTTTTTTCCATCTCTAATTAGAATGCCCTGAATATATAAAAACTGTGAATATAATATCACAATCTAAGTCAAATCAAAATATGTTTTTCTGCAGTCTAGCATGTCTTTTCTTCGCCAGGAGCATCAGAATTCCTAGATACAACACTGCTACCTAATAGGTGTCAGTAAAAAGCAAATTCTATACGAGTTTAATATATTTCTTACTTTAAATGAAAATGGCATAAACATTCAACACTTCTTAAACGAAAAAAAACCCGGGTCGCAGTGCCAAAACCCTGCCGACAATATAGTGTATTTGCTAATACAGGCAGTGTGGCTTGATTATGCGAACTTAACTTGGTTTTTGGGCAAAATAAAAAATTTGACTCCTTAATACACCCCTTAAAATAACATTTTTTTTCTTAATTGCAATATTATTATCAATCTAACGTCTACACCGAATTAAATACACCCTTCAATAAATAAGTCACTATCTACAAATTAGTGTTTTCAAAAAATGTGCAAGTCCGGTCCTGTTAGGCCAATTTTATTAAAATTTTAGAGACACTTTTTAATTGCTACTAACGGATTAAATGTCAATTTTGAAACGATTCTGAGAATTTTTTCGGTATTTTGTGGCCCAAAAACATTTTTCAACCCCTAAAATCTACCCTTAAAATGGCCCGATTACGCCCATTTTCAATAGGCTTCTGGGAGGGATGGATTTCAATACGTGGGCCAAATTTCGTTAAAATCAATTAACTCTTTCGAAAGTTATTGCCCGTACACACATACACATATATATATATATATATATATATATATATATATATATATATATATATATATATATATATATATATATATATATATATATATATATATATATATATATATATATATATATATATACATATATATACATAAACATTTTTAAAAATGGTGCCAAAGTGTTTAGGAGGTTATGAAACGTCGAGAAATTTTGGTCCGACCCCTAGGTCCCGCCATCCGACCAGCGCCAATAGTGTATGTTGCCATATGGCAAATACACTAATTATGATAAAGTTTGGAGTTTCATCAATGTTAATGTAAATGAACGCAAAAAGTAAAAAAAAAATTAAATTAAAAGTAAACATACGAGTACGTTGTAACTATACAAAGATAAACAGATTCTTGAAATATTCTTTACACTGGAACTGAATAAATAAACCATCAAAACGAAGAACGTATCTGTAGCAATGTAACATCCGTTGATGCGAATAATCTAGAAATCAAGTCATGCATTTAAATTCCTTGCTACGATTTTACAGATACATATTAGTTTTTACAAATAAAATAGCTGCATAAGTTTTTCGTTGAAGAAATAAAAAATCGAATTTTCATTACCTATATAATACACTAGAGATGGGAAAAACGGGTCTTTTTAGTGATCTGCATCTTTGCATCTGGATCCCGTATGTGAGCCGGCTCACTGAACCGGTTCAAAAAGAGCCGAGTTCTGAATATGTTACTGCAGTCTGCCACTGAGTTACCTAGTTCAGTCAATCATATCACGACCTGTATAGAATCAAGAATGCATAGCCAAACGTGTGAAGCATGAGTCATTTGAGCTGACAGATGCACCAAAGCAAGAACTGATACGTAAGTGTAAAATGTGCTTCTGTGTGTTAAGTGTTTCACTGAGTTATGCGGATCCGTTGATGTCTAAAAGTTAATTTTTCCTAAATAGCTATGTAACTTGTCGACATGAATGTGCTTATAATAATTCACTAATTTAAGTGAATTTGTATTTTGTACTCAAGGAAACTTTCTAATAAAAATAAATGTTTCCTTTTTATTTTACACTATTGTTTTACATCACTAAACTAAAAAGATAGTTTTTAGTGTATTTGCCATATGGCAACATACACTATTGGCATCGATCGGATGGTGGGACCTAGGGGTCGGACCAAAATTTCTCGACGTTTCATAACCTCCTAAACACTTTGGCACCATTTTTGAAAATGTTTATATATATATGTATATATATATATATATTTTTATATATATATATATTTTTATATATATATATATATATATATATAGGTATATATGTGTACGGGCAATAACTTTCGAAGGAGTTAATTTATTTTAACGAAATTTGGCACACATGTTGGAATCCATCACCGCACGAAGCCTATTTAAAATAGGCCCAATCGGGTCATTTTAAGGGTGGTTTTTAGGGGTTGAAAAAAGTTTTTGGGCCCAAAAATACCTAAAAAATTCTCAGAATCGTTTCAAAATTGAAATTTAACCCTTTAATAGCAATTAAAAAGTGCTCCTAAAATTTTAATAAAATCGGCCCGACAGGACCGGATTTTCAAATTTTCTGAAAACACTAGTTTGCAGATAGTGAGTTATTTACTGAAAGGTGTTTTTAATTTTGCTGTAGACGTTCGATCGACAAAAATAATGTAGTTAAGAAAAAAATGTAATTTTAAGGGGTGTATTAAGGAGTTATTTTTTTTATTTTGTTCACATAATAAAGCCAAAAGGCCTGTATCAGCAAATACACTATATTGTCGGCAGGGTTTTGGCACTGCGACCCGGGTTTTTTTTATTGTAGATTATTTATTTTAATACTTTTTAATATAATGACTAAGTGTCACGTTTTATGCGGTTGTTTTTATTTTTGCGGTTTATTGACTAATAAATTATATTATTTGAAAAAAAGAAACGGAACTGAAAAAGTCAAAATTATTATCATCACTCGTGTTACTGTCAAGACTTCAACAGAATGTGATAAATTATTTAAATTGCAAAAAAAGTGCGTACGCGTAATGCTCAATTTAAGTTACCGAACACCATGTAGACCATACTTCAGGGACCTAAAACTATCAACTATATATGGAATTTATGTACTTGAAGCAGCAGTATTTGTTCGAAACAATCTACAATTCTTCGATAGTAACAACGTTATCCACGATTACAACACTCGACACTCCAAGGATCTTCACCAGCTTAAGCCAAAAAGTGCTATGTTTAAAAAAATATTAATTATAGAAATTAGTTTCATGGGTAATTGGAATAAAAAATCAATTTAAACACTTATTGATTGCAACGTTTCGTCTTTATTAAATTAAGACTTTTTCAAGCTCTGGAAAAAAATTTTTTTTTTTTACAAAAATTAACAATCATAATATAATTTTTTCCAGAGCTTGAAAAAGTCTTAATTTAATAAAGACGAAACGTTGCAATCAATAAGTGTTTAAATTGATTTTTTATTCCAATTACCCATGAAACTAATTTCTATTATTACATATTTTGGAATTGAACTTTAAAGATGAATTAATTATAGACTTATTCAAATTTATAATTATGTCCCACCTTACATAAGAAATATGCCACCTCACAAATTTAAAATACAGCTCAAAGACTATTTAATTTTAAAATGTTTGTACCCACTTAATGAATTTTTTATGTAGAATTTTATGTGACATATTTCATAGCTGATGGCTATTTTTGAAATAAATATATTATTATTATAAAACACGCTCAGACAAACCAGGTTCAACTGTTAAGCTAAGTTAAGTCGAGAGGGCCTGCAAAGATAGGAATCAAAAAAAAAACCCGGGTCGCAGTGCCAAAACCCTGCCGACAATATAGTGTATTTGCTAATACAGGTATTGTGGCTTTATTATGCGAACTTAAGTTGTTTTTTTGGGCAAAATAAAAAATTTGACTCCTTAATACACCTCTTAAAAGAACATTTTTTTCTCAGTTGCAATATTATTATCAATCGAACCTCTATACTACATTATATACACCTTTCAGTAAATAATTCACTATCTGCAAACTAGTGTTTTCATAAAATTTGTAAATCCGGTCCTGTCGGGCCGATTTTATTAAAATTTTAGGAGCACTTTTTAATTGCTATTAAAGGGTTAAATTTCAATTTTGAAACGTTTCTGAGAATTTTTTAGGTATTTTTTTGCCCAAAAACTTTTTTCAACCCCTAAAAACTACCCTTAAAATGGTCCGATTGGGCCCATTTTAAATAGGCTTCTTGCGGTGATGGATTTCAACACGTGGGCCAAATTTCGTTAAAATCAATTAGCTCTTTCGAAAGTTATAGCCCGCACGTATATATATATATATATATATATATATATATATATATACATATATATATATATACATATATATATAATTTTTCCAAAAATGGTGCCAAAGTGTTTAGGAGGCTATGAAACGTCGAGAAATTTTGGTCCGACCTCTAGGTCCCGCCATCCGACCGACGCCAATAGTGTATGTTGCCATATGGCAAATACACTAATAATGCATAATGCATAATGAATAATTTAAATTTTCAGATAGTAATGCACTATCAAAAATACGGAATTATTAGTAAAAGAATAATTCGCTGTTAAATATATAATACATGGGATTAAACATTAAAAAAATGTTCCGAAAAGCAGCTTTCGTGATTATTATTTTTACAGATTGTAGTGCAGATTTTAGGATTATCAAGTTGAAAAAAAAATAAAATCTCGAATTAATGCATTATTAAAATTAATGCATATTTGCAACTCTGAAACCTGGTAGAATTACGTAACATAGTGTGTTTAGTAAAACCGGCCTCTCTTAGCACAGTTATCTACTGTTGTGGAACGCAAACTCGTATAGCTACAGACTTGGTGACGAGTGACGACGGTTGAGTGTCTAGAGGAGAGAGTTTTCACATCAAAAACTAATAATGAACGTGAGTTGCCTTCTTACCTCACCTACTAATAAAACTAACACATTTATAACACTTGCACACTTCGTATAAATGGAATCTATAAAGTTATACGATTTGTAAGTCACTTTAAGTAACGACTGACGCTGTTAGACTATCGTAAAATAACAGTGTTGATTCAAATACTTTTCAATTATTTTCTACCATCTGTGCAATGTTGTCATATATTACAAAAACGTATTTTTAGTATCTACAAATCTATTTGCTAGTAATAATATCCTTAATGTTACGGGTATATACATTATACATATATAAATTACTAGCGGTACCTGTGCGAATAATTCGCACTAAAATTCGTTTCTAATTTCTCACACTCTTTATAATTTTCTTCTTTTTGTTGTATTACATTACGAAGCTCAGTGACGGTTCAAGAAAATATTTTTCTAAAACTGTCATATAGAGGCGCAAGTATCGAAAACGTTGAGCTGAAGCGCCGCCATACGAAAAGTATTTATACGTAAATTTTGATTAAAAATTAAACAAAAAAAATTTACCGACAGTCAATCATGTAGACGTTGTTTCAAAGTTAGAACCGTCAGATGGCAGCATTGAATAAATGTATAATTGTTATAATTAATAATTTCGCAAAAACAAAAGCAAAAATAGATTTTTTTAGTTGATGTCGGTAGAGCAAGCAATTATCTATAAAATGATATAAAATTTATGTGGAGCAATTGGGCGGTTTTTTCGAAAAAGGGAGGCAAACATCTTAACCTTAGCGTATTAATATATATGATACCTATATTCGTATTTTATTATTTTATATTATTATTTTGAGATCCTGCCCTAACACTGGTTAACCAAGTTGAGCAGGAAATCCTTTGGTTATAAAACAGGCATTTATTTTTTTTATTAATATTATCATGTATAATTTATTGTAAAAACTTATTAGTATTTTTTTAGAAAGAAGTAAATTTTTGGATTTTGAATTTATTTACTTATATTAGATTTTGGTAAATGCTAAAAAGAATAGAGAGGGGTATATATCAAAATACGAGACAATTATTTAAATTCATATTTATATCTATAAATCATATTTTTATTCTGTATCCCAAATGTGCCGGAATTATTGTTTATACAATTTACCTATATAACTACGAGAAATTGTCGACTTAGAATTATTTGGTAAAAATTTAAAAGCATGAGATATTAGAGCGCTGCAAGAATCTAAAATGCGGAATCAGAGAAAGTAGGACGAGAAAAATTTTATTAGTAAAGAAGATAAAAATATATAAAAAACAGAACACATTGTAATGCGTATAAAATTGAATATCTACATGAAAAATGTTTGTATAGCATTTCTGAATTTTTTAATAAATAATATTGATCAACGTTATTATTATGCACATTTTTGACTGTTCTTGTAGTCGCGTAACTAATTAAAAATGGTCCATGTTCATAAGGGCGTTCTTTCAAACCTTCTAAACGACCTATTTCCTTTTTTCATTTGCGGATATTCATAGAATTCATAGAATAAGGAATTACCTCCAGTTTATTGGTAAAATTTTTGAGCACTTTGTAGTTTAGTTAAAAATATGCAGTTCTTTTTATTTACATTTTGCAACTGAAACTATGTAAGTAGAACATAGAAAACATACCAAAAATAAAATATTCTTCTGGAAAATGTTCTATTTAAACGAATGCATGCATTTTTGCTTTCACCAGCGTTTTACGGCAAATGCAGAAAAATTGCAAATGTATTATTTAGATCACTCTTTTAAGTAATATTAACTACTACATGCAAGTTTGAAATTATTTGTTTCTACAACATTTTAAAAAAGACAAATATGAATTTCGTGGTAGCTGAAACTTGAAATAGGAGAAATATTGCTGCGCAATATTATCTTAGTACCGTGCAATTTTATTCGAACGTTGTTTTTAGTCGCTTTGTAGTTGTTTTGACTGCAGTATAGTTCTACATTTTTGAATTAGAATTGAAATTGAAAGTAACCAGATAATATGTTTAATTTTTTTAATTTTCATGAATTTTATATTTTTCGTAACACTAATAATATGTTGACTTAGTTATTTATATAAATGGTAGATATAGAAATATTTGTCCAAAGCGTATATAGACACCTTGGAGAGTGCGATAATAGTCATAATAGATCTTAAGGAACATTATAAAATATGGTGGAAATTCATATTAGCCGTTTAGACAAATATTTTTATATATTATATTGGTATAACTTGAGAACTATGTATGAAGCCAATTTTAATCAAACCAGATAATGTAACTACTTAGGAAAATAACTCGCATGAAAAACAGTTTCAACGGTTCTTGAGTTATAGCCAGACAACAGAGAGAGACGTTGCATTTTTAACTCCGGTTCAAAAAGTGTTATGTATGTAAGATATTATTATTAAGTTATATCGGGAACATATTATAAATGGTAGAAATCAACATTCTAAACATTTTTAAAACATAAACCTTTTCTCTAAAATCGATACAAACATGCTTTCCCAACAAGTTTAACACGCGGTAAGAACATATTTTTCATGATACCGCTCCTAATTTTTAACCCCCGATGCAAAAAGAGCCTTTTTCTGTCTGGCTGTGACATTGTAGCTCCCAAATTGGATAAACTGATTTCAATATGGTTTCGTGTTTGTTTGAAAGTTGGTATTTGTGATGGTTATTAGCCATGTTTGATGGAATTTGTTGTTAGCAGTATCTTCAGTTTTCATCACAATTTGTACAGAAATTTCAGCTACTATTACAGCTAGAGATTTCGAGTTTTAGCTCAAATATTCAGTCTTTGATTAGTTATTTAAAAAGTGTTAAATGAAAATTACATTGAAATTTAAAAAAAATCGATGCAAAAAACAAACCATTAAAAATTAAAAAATAATTACTTTTCTGGTCCGAAATATGAAAGAAAATTGAAATATCTAATTCATAAATATGTTGATGATTAGTGTAAAATGTTACAAATAGTATTAATTCAGCGGTTCTAGATGCATTTATGAATTAAATGTCTCATCCAAAGTCAATGTGTCGAACGGATATAGTAGAAATTATTTATTTCTTATTTTGAAGATTGAATTATTTGCGTCGGGCATTTTTATAAGGGTTTACAAACGTGTTCGACAACACATGAGAGCTTTTCCCTATACAAATCTGTTTCAATTACAAATCAGTTTCTCGAAATTTTAATAACCAAAAATTTATTGTATTAGTCACATATATTATATGATATTATTGAGAATTGCAACGATTACGTACAATTGGAATTGAATTGCGTCAGAAAAGGAAATTTAAAATCGAAATAAAACAATAGACTTAAATTGAAAGCTTCACATAACTCGAGTCATGACTATTGGCACAAGAATTGTAGAATATAAAATAGTTTTGCAACAGACTGCAGCGAGCTTATAAAAACAGGAAACAAAATTAAAATGAACACAAAAAATAACGAAACTGAATAGTTGTAGATAAACTAACGTTTCTTTTTAAAAAATTATTTTATTTAAAAATACATATTCAAAGTAAATAGATGTTTAAACAAAAAAATATTCCCATTGAATGCACATTTTATGTGTTTTACTAGTTGTGGACATAATAAACTTAGATTTGAAATTTCAACTGATATTAAATCATAGATTCTTAAGAATAAATCATTATTTGTGAAGTGAAGAACTATGTTGAATAAAAGATGTCCATATTCAACTAAATAAATCAATCAAACGATTGATATAGATTTGTTTGTTTTGTTTTATTTATTTATTTTAGAATCATCTATAATATGTCAACAGATGACAATAATTGAATTACGTTTTCTAAAGAAAAAACTCCAACTCGCCTGCAGTGATTTTATTCTGCATGTTTGAAAAACAGTATTCTAACAGTTTTTTTAAAATCTGTTTCTAATAGGGCAACTGCTGTTTAAAATGTTTTGAATTTTTATAAAATGTATAGACCTTGTTTGTTGAGCGTCTATAATCTACAATTCTTTATTAAAATTAGTTATTGAAATTATAACAACGGATGTTTTTGATCAAGCAATTTTAATATGGATTTTTTTAAACATAAGCTGAGAAAATAAGGAAAACAGAACGAAATTTGAGAATCAGTGACTGCTTTTCCTTCTTTTCATGCTTAAAACATGATAATTAATTTAATCTAGATGCACTATTCAGTTTCTTGATATCTTCCTTGTGGCATCAATCAAAGAGTTTCATTTAAATTTTATAAACAATAATTTTCAAACATTTGATTTATTCATAAAAACAAGACGATGTTCGCAATAAACAAAAATACCTTTGATTTGCTGAATCGAGTTGTGTTTTTGTTCGTCACTTACCTAAAAAAGAAGAAACAAAACATTAGTACACGAAGTTTAGTCTAAAAAATTGCAAACTAATTAAACAAGATAAAATAGACGAAGTATAATTAACAATTAGTTTTTTATAGGTCCCGGTATTCGGAGATACTAGTGTTATTGACTGTATTACACAACTTGATATTAAATTAGTTTACGATTAAGCCCTTAGTTAGACCAATGCAGCCCTTAACCTCGATTTAAAGTTGTTTTACTGAAGAGGGTCGTTAAAACTTTTACGATGTTAGTTAATTGGATGAGACACATCCGTAACGGTATTTGGGTTATACCTATACACCGTGTCTCAACTAACACCACACTGTATGAGAAAGACACCTGTAGGCTCTTTAAGTTAAATTCAAATTCGGATTATCACGCACGATTATGCCTCAGCCACACACTCGACGAGTGGCATGGGAAGTAGCGAGGAAAGGAGGCAGAGACATTGTGTGGCCGCGTTACTCGTCATGCCGCACGTCATGCTTCTCGTCATGCCCAGTGCTCCCTCGATTGTCGGTTTTTTGTGCGCGAGTCAAAGGACCGGCAATAAGAGCACGAGTAAGCCGGCCACATACTCCTGCGCCACTCAGTACGCATCAAGCGGTCGAAGTGTAAAGGCATAGTGCGCACGCTGCCACAGTATCGACCTCCATTGCCGAAAGGCGAAAGCCGAGTGCGGAGCGTCGCGAGTACAGCAGTGTCTGGCCGCTTAGGGCAACATCGCGACAGCGCGATGAGCAGAGCGAGGAGCAGTGCGAGGAGCAGTGCGAGGAGCAGTGCGAGGAGCATAGTCTGGCAGTAGGGTTACGAAAACTTTCGTGACAAACAGCTTCGTAAAAATAATTAACAGCATTCGAACTCTGAAGACGGTGTAAAGCACACCGAAACGTTAGTGAAAATGCAATTTTAACTTCAGTATTGTGTTTTATTGATCCTGTACAACGGATTTTATCCAAACTTATCCAACAATCATCAAGGATCACAACCACTCTAATTAACTTCTTTTAATTAGAGTCAACCTCATAACCGACATAGTTTTATAGGTACGTCTTTACATCGTTGCATTGCTTTTAGGCTCCGTTAAGCAAGCCGTACTATAATGATGACTCACACCTACTATTTTGGTACCTTAGTGTGTAGGGTCTATTTTTTGTGCTGTTTTTCGTCGAGAAATAGTTAATTATGCACCGGTCAGCTTCGAAAAGAAATATCGAAACGATGGTGGAGTAGTTGGGTTTAAGTGGTGGGAGAGCGGGTCATTTAAAATAAACAGCACAATTTGATGTTCTTTTTACCCGACTGTCCCAGAAGGAGGATAATGCTTTTTAAGTGTATGTATGTCCATTTGGCATGCTCTGTAGCCTAAACAGCTTGATGGATTTTAACATATTATGAGATGTAATTAGATTCGCCTTAATTGTGAGAATAACATATATATTATATTTATGTATGGTGTCTTCGAATCTAAAAATATTTTATTTTTATAACAATATAAGTACCAAATAAAAGTTAATAAATAGCCCAACTTTGCCCCTTTAGTAGTATAGAATATTTGTGAGAAAACCGAAATAAATTTTTTTCTTTAACAAACATTTTTTCTCGATTTTTGATATGAGATTAAAACTCCCCTGCACCAAAATAATATATTAAAAAAAAATATCCTCGTATGACATAGACTAAGTGATTTTACTGTCAACTATTAAATTGTTTTCGTGAGCGGTCATTTAAAAGACAGCAAAAAAATTACCTTCGCTTAATATTTCGACAGACACATTTATCTGGCTCTGTAGTTTGTATGCCGGGAAACAAACGGGATAATATACTTTATAGGTTATATGCGTCAACCAAGTTAATAGCATTAAATTAAGATTCCTATTTACACGAAATTACGTGAATAAACTTTAATTAACATACAATATAGAGAATACTAATCTTCATCGCTTTATCATCTTTTGTGGTTGATAATTTTTAAATAAGTTATACCTATTTCTATTCCACTTATTGATTCATAAATGTTTGAATTATGTCGTGCAACTTTTTTTAACCGACGCCTCATTTTGACGTTCATTTATTCGTCAACTAAAATTTCTCGACGTTTCAGATCATTCTATCAATCTATCACCGCACGAAACGTATTTAAAATGGGCCCAATCGGATCGTGTTTTCAGACCCAAAAATATCGAAAAATTTCTTAGAATCGTTTCAAAATTGAAATTTACCCTTTAGTAGCAATTGAAAAGTGGCCATAAAATGTAAAAAGTTCGACCTAACAGAACCGGATTTACAAATTTTACTGAATGGTGTATTTAATTTTGTTTAGATATTCGATTAATAATGATTTTCCAATTAAGAAAAAATAAAATATTTTAAGGGGTGTATTAAGGAGTTAAACAAACTTATGTTCACATAATAAAGTCACAATCCTGTATTAGCAAATACACGATATTGTCGTTTTGGCACTGCTACTCGAGATTTTAAAACTACTTTTACCTACTATAAGTATATTTTTCTTTACGAAATTTATTTTCCATAGTTGGACAGTGAACTTCATTATAATATTTTTTAACGAGAATAATGTTAATATAAAAGTAAAAATTGAGTTTATATTATATTACTTACATCAAGCTCACACGGGGACAATATTCAGGACATTAGGTTCAATCGGACAAGATAATACTGTTCATGTGTTCATGTGTGGATCCAAGGACGAGGCTATTGTCTACTGAGGTAGCCTGGTTTTTTATCTCGCAAGACACTATCTACCACCATTACTGTCTCGTCCTAGTATCAAGACTATTCACGAAATATGGGACAATACATCTAATGTTCTTGTGTCAACTGCGCTTGAGACATAAAATATGCTCATCATAAATTGTTGTCAATTTATTGACAATGTGTCTTCTAAAACACAATGACAAGTAAAATAATATTATGCATGAGTCTTTAATATTCAAGGATAAATGCAATTATGTAATGGTTTTTGATCTATGAAGTTTTCAGCAAAAAAAAAAAAAACAAGTTTCCTTTTTAGATTTGCTTACTGGTAACGTCTCAGCATTTTTTTTTTATTCATTATTTTATTATTATTACGTAATTTGACTATTTACGTATAACCATGAACTACTAATAAAAATATCTTCTGTACATTTTAACGGGAAAATCTAGAAAAAGGAAATAATTCATTAGATAGCTTTATTGCAACATTTAGATAAGTTTTTAAAAAAGTTTGTCAAGAAAATGTTCAGTTCTACTAATAAAATAATCTGCATACAAAACTTACCAATTACTATTTTTAAAAAATTCTTGATCTTTTTAACTGTTCAAAAAATAGATATTTAAAAATATGTGTATGCAAAATAAGCTATTAATCATATGTTGCCACATACATAATAGGTACCTACTTTACCACCAATTTATCTTGGGTTATGTAGAATTTTCTTATTATATTTGTTAGTTACACATATATATATTATGTTAATTGTATATTTAAGGATGCTGGCATGAAACATTACAATACTCTAATTAACAGCTTAAGATATATTTTATATCAATTTTTAAGTGATCCACTACGTAAAAAAGTTTCTGCATGTCATTCTATATAAGTAACACAGACCCAGTTCTAACTTCCTTCATTATTTTTACAGTTGGTATTATGTACTGCAAATACCGGTATAAAATGTTATAAAAGCAACTATATAAATAGTTATGCATATATCAGGTAAATAATAACGGTTCGCTACAAAGCTGATCAAGTTTTAAACGCTTACATAGTTAACATATGTATATGTATGTCATTTAAAAAACATATGTATGGAAAACTACTGCATTAATGCATATTTTATTTTTAGTGTATTTGCCATATGGCAACATACACTATTGGCGTTGGTCGGATGGCGGGACCTAGGGGTCGGACCAAAATTTCTCGCCGTTTCATAACCTCCTAAACACTTTGGCACCATTTTTAAAAATGTTTATATATATATGTATATATATATATATATATATATATGTTTACGGGCAATAACTTTCGAAAGAGTTAATTGATTTTAACGAAATTTGGTACACATGTTGGAATTCATCACCGCACGAAGCCTATTTAAAATGGGCCCAATCGGGTCAATTTAAGGGTAGTTTTTAGGGATTGAAAAATTTTTTTGGGCCCCAAAATACCGAAAAAATTCTCAGAATCGTTTCAAAATTGACATTTAACCCGTTAGTAGCTATTAAAAAGTGTCCCTAAAATTTTAATAAAATCGGGCCGACAGGACCGGACTTACAAATTTTATGAAAATACTAGTTTACAGATAGTGAATTATTTTCTGAAAGTTGTATATAATTTGGTATAGAGGTTCGATTGATAATAATATTGCAACTGAGAAAAAAATGTTCTTTTAAGGGGTGTATTAAGTTTTGCCCAAAAAACCAACTTAAGTTCGCATAACAAAGCCACACTGCCTGCATTAGCAAATACACTATATTGTCGGCAGGGTTTTGGCACTGCGACCCGGGTTTTTTTAATTTTTACATGACTTTGTTCAAACTATAATGCAAAACGCGAAATTACCAAAAAGTTATTTTCTATCTAAACTCTAAAATAATTTCGAAATTTTGTATTACTGCTGGTGGAATATATGGCCTTTGTATATCAATTTTCTTTTTTGATAGAAATATATACATGTTTATGTAGTCATCACAACAAAATTTGCACAACAAATATGCGATTATAATGATACATGCATATACAACTCGCATAGATTTCGCGGACAGTATTACAAATTAAGAAATTATTTTTTTAGAGAAAATAGATACAAAATAACTTTTTGCTAGCTTCTAAAGTACTGAAAGGGTATAATTTACGTCAAAATGTTGTTTAAAAATTGCTATTTAACGAATTGAGGACCGACTTAAATAGTTTTATTGGTACCTAATCGATTTTTGAAATATAAATATTATTATCCCAAGACAATTTAAGCAAGGTATATGCTATATTAACAGTTTTTTTTGTATCCCTGTTATATTTTCTCATACATATATCGGTCTATTATCTCGTTTACTATGCAACATGGAAATTCAATATCTAATAAATATTATTTCTGTTACAACAATGAACTTTTCATAAAATATTTCAAAACGAAATGAATTTCATTTTTTAACTAAAAATTGGCAGACAACCTGTATATAACAGGTGTCGGTACAAATCTATGCATTTTATTCATATCCATAAACATGTTTTGTATGTATCAGACTCACTTTTTTACCGTTCGATTCCAGAAGACCAGCTGATTACTCTTTATAGAAAGTAGCATATAGTAAAGTGAAGGTCATTTGTATTATTAACATCAAGGTATTTAAATTAATTCAAACACAAATAGAAGCAGACTTATTGTTTATTATAATAAATAACATCTAAAAAATTCATCTCTAACCAATATTTACTAGTACTATTTTACAGTGTAATGGGTCCCCTGTCTATAATTTCATCCACATTTTTCGGGGTGTTCGGGGATTTTGTATAGAAAGAAAAAAATTAGACTTTTTCGTGGTCGGTTTATATCGACGTCACGGTTGTACCGATTTTAACGAAACTTGGTATACCTACTAGAGTTGGGTAACTCAGATCTGAACCGGTTCAAAGAGCCGACTCCGACAGAAGATCCGTGAGAGCCGACTCACTTTTTTTTGAGCACATTTTACACTTACGTATCAGGTCTTGCTTTGATGCATCTGTCAGCTCAAATGACTCATGCATCGCATCTTTGGCTATGCATTCTTGATTCTATACAGGTCGTGATATGATTGACTGAACTAGGTAACTCAGTGGCAGACTGCAGTAACATATTCAGAACTCGGCTCTTTTTGAACCGGTTCAGTGAGCCGACTCACATACGGAATCCAGATGCAAAGATGCAGATCACTAAAAAGACCCGTTTTTCTCATCTCTAATACCTACTATTTGTAAGTATCCAAACTTTTTAGATTATTTTTTACCAGGTTACGCTTGAGTCTTGTAAACAATACACAATGCAGATCGCAGACACTACTGTCCACGTGGCCAAGGACGCCGTATGCACATAACGGCTACTAATACCTAATGTGAGAGAAGTTGTAGATTATAGACGCTCAATATTCGAGATTTTCAGCGTCTGAATAATAAAGCTAATGTGTAGATTGTAAAGTATCTATATTATTCAAAATTGAAATAAAGTTTTCAGCGCAATTGAAATGCCAAAAATGTTGAAATTACTGGAAATGACGACAAAAGTAAAACAAAAAATACAGTGTGCAACAGGATTCATTGTGTTTTGACTCGAGTGACTCGGTGACTCATGGTCAACATAATCTCACGCCTCGCCGAAAATATATGCTATTATGTTTCAGATACACAATCTACTATTTTTCGTTTATTTCAACTTTTATGTAATGGCACGTTATCTATTTAATATTCGTAATTTTTCACGCAAGATTTAACAAATATAGCTGCACTACATTATTATCTTATCGAGTAATACAAATATTGCCGAAACTATGTTTCAATCGAGATGTAATTAAAGTAGTTTATCGACACATACTTAAAATTACGTTATTCTTTTCACTCTCCATTTTGCGTTTCCAAATAGTAAATACCAAACTGTTATTTAAAATTGCAAAATTTCAATATTGAGGTGTTACAATAAAATTTAACTCCAATTAGTATAGTTTGTTATAAAGTAATTATAAGCGTTTAATAAATATACACATTGCAATAATAACTGTTTTTAAATAATTTGTATTAAGTACAAGTGTTTCAATTTAATATTATGTATATTTTCTGTACTAGCCAATATTCACTTATTAGTAAACAATTATTTTTGTTTTGTAATTGTCCATTTCGATAAATGCATTATTTTTTATTGAAATAATTGTCCGACAATTAAGTATATTTCTCAATATTGTTAACGGGAAATTGGACAATTCAAATATAGTTAAACTAAATAAAAAAATTGCGACGTTTCGTTAAATCTTTTTAACTTCTATTTAAAAAAAAATTTTATTTATTTCATTAACTAATTTGTATTTTTAATCATTTCAGTTGTGCCTTAAGAAGTTAAAAAGATTTAACGAAACGTTGCAATTTTTTTATTTAGTTTAACTATATTTGAATTGTCCAATCTCCCGTTAAAAAATAGAAAAAAAAAGTTATTAAGTATATTGTTGTAATTCAAAGCAAAAATTGCAATCCGCGTTTAATTTGGATTCGCTTCGAAATAATTACGAACATAACATATCTCAAATCACATAACTGTGACTTAATTTTAGGTCTAGTCTTTTTTGACGAGCATTTGTTGACCTGTATTTTTTTTAATATTCTCTGATTGGTGTCATGCTTGTAAATTTGAATATTGTAATTTGTGGTAATCTTTTCGCTTAAATACCAGATCAAAAGTTTAATGAGTTTGATGGCACATAAAAACAGATCAACTTTTTCATTACAAAAATTATACAAAAAACATTAAGTTAGATATTTGGCGTACCAAACACACTGATTACTGGTTACCGTTGCCGTTATTGAATATGTGATATTTTTTTTTCGAATATTTAAAATTCCCATTTTAGAGGGTTATCATAATATATAGACACAAATTATTATGAACACATTAACATAACACATGTACTGAAAAAATATAATTATTCTACCGACGCATTTTAAAAATAATATGTAAGTAGGTTACCCAAATGCAAAGGTTATTTCACTGTTTTGGCAATATATATATATATAATTTGGGAGAGTATAAATTTTATTCAGACAAAACATTTCATTTATTCTACTGCAGAAGGCACAACTTTCACACATTTGAACTAATTTTACTTTTGTAGATTATGATAATATGCTCACAAAAACAATTAAAATAAAACTGAATTAACATCGAGGAAGAAATCCAAAAAGGATACAATTCCACCATTTAGTGATATTTACTAATCGCTGTGATTACTGCCTTTTACGTAACTTGATTTAGTTACACCGCTCGTGTAGACTAAATTCTTTTGTTCAGTGATTTGACAGATGTTTGCATGCAATGTCTTGCGGCCACAAATTTCATGTTTTAAAGATAAAATTTTAAAAATCAAGAAACAGCAATATTCCTTCCCGTACGTTCTTCCTGCATCCAACTTTTCACTCTGCAGAAAAAGCCATCGCACCAACGCCGTTCATCGAGAAACTCTCCCGTGCGAAAAAGTCTGCTTCTTCGAGAAAAATAATGAATTAAATTCATATAAGTAGAATAAGGAAAAAAATAGTAGCGTCAACCGGAATCAAACCAGCGGTCTTCCGTACGAAGCAGACGCTAAAGTAATTCAGTTATCGTTGCCGTTTGGAGTTACCAAGATCAAAATAAAAACCCGGGTCGCAGTGCCAAAACCCTGCCGACAATATAGTGTATTTGCTAATATAGGCAGTGTGGCTTTGTTATGCGAACTTAAGTTGGTTTTTTGGGCAAAATAAAAATTTGGCTCCTTAATACACCCCTTAAAAGAACATTTTTTTCTCAGTTGCAATATAATTATCAATCGAACCTCTATACCAAATTATATACAACTTTCAGAAAATAATTCACTATCTGTAAACTAGTATTTTCATAAAATTTGTAAGTCCGGTCCTGTCGGCCCGATTTTATTAAAATTTTAGGAACACTTTTTAATTACTACTAAAGGGTTAAATATCAATTTTGAAACGATTCTGAGAATTTTTTCGGTATTTTGGGGCCCAAAAACATTTTTCAACCCCTAAAAACTACCCTTAAAATGGCCCGATTACGCCCATTTTAAATAGGCTTCTTGCGGTGATGAATTTCAACACGTGGGCTAAATTTCGTTAAAATCAATTAACTCTTTCGAAAGTTATTGCCCGCACACATATATATATATACGTATATATATATATATATACGTATATATATACGTATATATATATATATATATATATATATATATATATATATATATATAAATATATATATACATATATATATAAACATTTTTAAAAATGGTGCCAAAGTGTTTAGGAGCTTATGAAACGTCGAGAAAATTTGGTCCGACCACTAGGTCCCGCCATCCGATCGACGCCAATAGTGTATGTTGCCATATGGCAAATACACTAACAAGGTCATTGCGTAAGGGCCGTGAGTCGTGTGGTTAAAATCCCTTTCATAAAGGATGGCAGCCATTGAATTTATTAATATGTTATTGCTCTGTCAGGAAGGATAATCTAATTATTATCCCTACGCAAGGCATGCACTTAACTTTTATTGCGGTAGGTACTAATTCTTTGAAACACTTCTGATCTTGAAACAGAACATTTTCTTCCCCTCTGTTTTAATTGATAATGTATATTATAATAATGTTTAGTAGAGCAATCGCTACATAGTTTACCTTGACAGTACAGTTTGCCAATATAAATACTGCGATTGAGTGCTGTGAGTTTCTACTCCTGATCTAATTTAGATGGATGGGGAAGTTTCAACAATATAACAGTTTCTGAAACTTCTTATAGACTAAAGCAACTACACTTTAATTATTTTCAGATTACGTGAAAGGATTTAAATCTAATTACGTTACATATAACTAATTTAAAACATAAGCATTACATTTTAGATGCATAAGAATATTTCATATTGTAATTGAACCAGCTGTGTCTGAATTCGAAATAACTGTTCAATAAGTTCCCTGCTTAAGGCTGTCGGAACGCTCTGAATTTTATTTGTGCTGAGACCCAGCGGCAAGGGGCGAGGTAGGCAAAAGACATATTGTGGGTGTGACCTTCTTTAGCTCTGTCTCGCTCAAATCATCCGCACGTTTCAATTTTTGGTTGGTGCCAACTGCGAGTCTAAAAAAAATTTTTGCAAGGGTGCCGCTGTCAATTGATTTCTCTAATTTTTGGAAATATTTTGAAGATTTAAAAAACTTTTCCGAAAAAGGAAGAGTCACTTTAGGTTTGTGATGGAACAGTTTTGTGAAATAAGTACGAATAAGGTCATAGTGTGACATTGAAAACGTGTGTTTTTTTAGCACAATTAATGCCAAATTTTTTCTAGTAAATCGTACATAAATTACAAAAGTAGTCCATTAGAGACCTAGATTTGTCCTTTATTTTCCTTATAGAGAAAGAATTTTTGCAGAATGTTGACGAATAAGTCTACAACCAGTTGACAGCCGAAGCTCTATTTTTGGCTTAAATTCAGAGCGTTCCGACAGCCTTAAGAATGACATCCTATTAATCAAAAACATACGTATTGTCATTCTTTGGAATCAAGGAATCTCTTTATGAAGGAATCTTTGGTGTAAAGACATTGAATACCACAACATAAACACTTAATTTTTGTAGTTTTAATCGTCTCTGCATAATGTAACATAGCGAAAGGTTCGCTGACAAAAAAACTGTGTAGATGTTTTGTGGTTCCTTTTTTTATTTTACAGAAAAAAATTACAAACACAACGCAAATAGTTGTTATATTAAGTGTGCATCGACATTTTTTCGGCACCTAAAGAGTTTTTCTTAAGCTTGTTTTTCCCAAAAAAGTCCAAATGAAAATCAATTTGAATCGGTATTATTGTGTCGCATGTTTATTAAATTATAATATTAAACCCAATGACTTATTTTCATGATAGGCAAAATAAAAACGAAACAGAAACACATATTCATAGTAGATTATAAAAAAATTCTCTTGGTGTTTTAACGCATTAGAACGTTTCAGCATTTCTGTAAACATAGGAAATTGGGCGCTTTTTTGGATTATTAACAGAAATATCCAAGATTCTAGTTATAATTGTTATTTTGACACAGGGGGTAGAGGGCTCCAGAGCCTTCAGGTCCCCAGGCTCAAGCCCAACAAGCCCATACCTGGTAGTTACAACATTATTATTGCGATATACATATATGGATTAGTAATAATAAATTATTTTGGTATCATACAAACTAATGAGTTGTCAACAGACCACTACATTATCATACGAGTATCATATAATATATTAAATAAGCCACCCTCTACTAAAACTTTTGAAATGTACACTTACGTAAATATTTCAATTTTAGTGAGTTAATTTCACAACAATTTTAATGTGATGAGTATGTAATGGCAAAGTTTAGAAAGTTAACCATAATTCTGATTGATGTTATTTTCAACAGAAATACAGGTGTCTTAAATTGCTTTCAATTTCGTATTGATTTTGGTACAAGACATTGATACTGTTCCCTTCTAAAGCTTAATTAAATCGTTACTAAGGATTATCTCTAATGGATACATATTATTGTAACGTAATTAAGTTAAATTGACAATTACGATTTTAATGTTAGTAATGTTGTAATTTAATTAAATTAAACAAATATATAGGTAATAATTGCGAATTTAATATAATAATAACTTGTATTTCTAGAACAAAGACTACTAATTGTACATTGTTAATATAAAGTGTGATAATGAAAGTTGATATTTTTCTAATTTAACATGCATATCTGCTATTTAAAAAAATTAAGTAGTTCATTATGTATATAATGCAAGAAGATTTCTTTTGAAGTGCAGTCATTTTCCAGAGTGTAGAGTGGGATACTCTAAGAAAAAAGTTCCATAGAACAAATGCTTTTACCTCATTCGTTTCTGAGATACCCTGTATCTCAGAAACGAATGAGGTAAAAGCATTTGTTCTATGGAACTTTTTTCTAATCGATACAAGAAAAGTGCTAATTGAAAGAATTTAAACTAGGTACATGTAATGAAATCCAGCAGTCAGTCAACGAGAGGTTGGAATTTGATCACAAAATGACGCCAAAAATTCATCCAAGAAAATGGATACGACATTAAATATTTATTTCAGTTCAATAATGATAAAAGAAACGACTACAGTATAATCTTAAATTCTATAAAATAGACCAACAATATCTCAAAAGCTGTATTGTATACAGTGTTACCTGACATATGCAGAAAAGTGTTCTTTAATATTGTAGAACATACTTTTGTTCTATCATCAATAGTTTCCGCAGCGCATGCGACGAAAGAAGTTTTCTGGCATTTTTTTTACACCTTGGGTTACGTTACTTAAGTTTTAGTAACGATCCCTAATATTTTCTAGCAATAAATATAGCCTATGTTACTCAGGGTGAATGTAGCTTTCTAATGGTGAAAGAATTTTTTAAATCGGCACAGTAGTTTTTGAGTTTATTCATTACAAACATACACACACACAAAAATACAAACCTTTCCTCTTTATAATATTAGTGTAGATAAAAAAGTAGTAACTTTAAGCGCGTAAGGGGTACGTTTCATGTTGCAGTTCGTGGATGCAGCCAATTTTGCGATAAATTTAGTTTTAAAGGCATGCGTATGTTCGTTAGAAATTCTAGAAGTTTTATGGTAAATGATATTCATAATCTACACATCATTTCTGTCCATAAACAACATAATAATATTTTAAAAACACAGGACAACTGACACACTGATAATTGATAATATTTTTAACATAAACATGTGGATAAAAGCAGTTGTAAATCTGTCAAAATTCAGTAACTAAATGTGAAAATAATCAGTAGAAACTTTTTTATTACGAACTTTTCAAAACTAAATCTCTAAAATTATATTATTGAAAGGAGGCGATAGTTTTAAAGAGTTCCAAATTGCATTTTAATATAAAAATTTGCATATAAATATAATTTGGCTTTCTCTGTGTTGTTTATCGTGGGCAGTAAGACATTGTTGCTTTTGGCGGTTTAAAATAAAGTGAAACTAATAAGAAATTTGAATTATTGTCTTAATTTTTAGCCAAGAAGCAACAGAGATGGTTAAGGTAGTTGTCGTGATACAATATTGTCAAAAAGTTTTAGATTATACGCGCCACAAAAGTATACTAGCTTGTAGTTAAGTGATCCATAATTTGTACGCAAGACTGTACCCGTGGAAACATAACCCATACAGTATTCATATGCTTGTATACTATTTCTATAAATTGTCGAACTTTAAACCGTTATTTATAAGTAATTAGACGGTCAAAAATGTTTTCTTATTTTTTTTAAGCTCATAACAAATGCATTGAAAGACTGTCAGTTTTTGGAAAGTTTCTGACAGTTAGTTCTTTTTTTATAAATAAGAAACTGGTTCAGAACTACAGAGATCGTATACAATCAATGTTAATTATCCAATTTTTAATTGAATTTATCTCGGATTATATACGGTCGATCGACTTCAAATTTTCAGGGTAATTGTACTATCATGTCCTTAATAAGTATACAAAAATTAAGAATTTTCTGACGGTGTGCCTTAACTACTTTAAGCTTTCCACGTTATTAAAAAATTCTTATAAATATCAACAAAGAGAGGTCGCTTATGTATCTAGGTTGTGATGAAAGCTATTTTAAGTGAATAAGTGATATGTTAAAATGGACGTCAGAATTTTAACTGTCACACGAACAAAAATATCATCACATTTGAGATACATACTACATTCTTGCACGCATCTCTTGTAGCGAATTATATGTTGACCATTTGCAATCTATTTGGGTTGTTTACGAAAACTAGGCTTACTTTGTTGCCTCTGTTCCTCATATACAGTTAAATGGTAGCTGACCGGTGGATTTTGGATATTACTGTCAGTTGGTTAGAAGGCATTTATTAGTTTTACTTTACAGCACTAGCGTTAAATGGATCATTTTACTACCGCTGCACAAGCATGAAAGGCAGATATTTTATAAAGGGGTGTACGAAAAATGTTTTTAAGTAGCTTAGTCGCCATGCGTATTGTACATAGAATATTTATTTTATATGGTCGACTGTATATAATATTATTACACTTATGTAGATTATAATACTGTTCTTTGGTCTATCAAGGTCGACAACGTAATATGAATAGCGTGTATAAAAATGACCCGAGAGATATATGAAAGTATTTGTTATAAGTGTCGTATTTACCATAAGCGCCACTAAAATCGTGCTAACATGTACAGTTTTATAGTTCATAATATACTGATTAAATTAACAGATGCTGCAAGTTGCAGCTTGATATGTGCATTTTCACAAACGACCACGAATCTGTTCCCGACAAGTTATAAACCCGCATACTTATAAATTAATAGCACAGCCGATACGAGCGAAAATCGTGGTAGGACGATTTGGGTGCAAACATATTATGCCTCTGTTTTCTCTTACATGGTAAGAGCTTAATAGGCGACATAATCATTTTGAGGGATTTTGTTGGTTTTTATTGACACCTGTCATAAATTAAGATCCAATCAACTGACCAGGTCTATTTGATCAAAATGAGATCTGACAGTTTTTGAAGTTATCAATCAACTTCATATAATAAATTCACGCAGCCTGTATTAACAAATACTCTATATTGTCGGCACTATATTTTGGCACTGTGACGTAGGGATGTCGAAAAAATATCGATATATTTTTTATTTGATATATCGATATTTTTGGGCGATATTTAATATTTTGATATATCGATATAAAATCCCGAGTATCGAAAACCGACATTTTTTTCAGTAACAACACTTGTATGTACTACCGCGACTGACTATGGCCGTTTGATGTTAATTATTCCGAAAATATCGAAAACTCCACTGAAAAAGAAACATGTGTTTTATTACATATGTTTTTGGAACATACTTTTAAGTGCGTTCCAAAAACAACAACAGTGAATAAAGCACATGTAAAATACGTTTCTTTTCACCGGATTTTTCGATATTTTCGGAATAATAAACAGTCAAAATAGTTATTCATGCAATTATTCATTTCATTTCTACAACATCTAGAATATTTTTAATTAGTCCGATTTACACCTCAATTCATGCTGTACCAACAATTTTGTGTCGAATGTCACCCCTGGCACGCATGCCATAGGCTCGCCATCCCTGGCTTTATTAATTGTTCGATTAATCTCTTAAATTATCTGCTCCTAAATGTATTAAACGTTTGATTAATAAACAAGAAAAATCTTATCGTTGTTTTTGATTTCAGATAATTATTTATTACTTGATTTATTAGAAATAATGTCCATTAATTGCTATTTGATATTACATTAATTACATCAATATGTATACTAAATTTCTTCGAGAGCCAATGTTCTCTTTAAAATTGCACCGATATATCGATATTTTTTTAAAAATATATCGGTACCGATATCGATACTTAAAAAAAATGGCGATACTTTTTGGCACTTCTGACCCGAGTTTTTATTAATTTGTATCTGAATAATTGTATTATTCTACACCACTGTATATGAGCCGGTTCAAATATTACAAGAACGCAACACATAGTAACTATTTCGCAAGACTGCTCGACTCAAGCTTTACTGTTGCCCGAGGATATCAATAACTACTTTACCTTTGTGTCGGAAGTCTAGTGGATATGTCGACAGTCGATAACCTATTCATTCCCATGTTTTTACTGGCGTGTTTATTTTTTGAGGCCAACATTAATATTATCGGCAAATTTATAAGTACGCACGAAAATCTGAGAGCACGTAGAGCAGTAGTAATTAGAGAAGGGAAAAACGGGTTTATTTAGTGATTTGTATCTTTGCATCTGGATCTCGTATGTGAGCCGGCTCACTGAACCGGTTCAAAAAGAGCCGAGTTCTGAATATGTTACTGCAGTCTGCCACTGAGTTACCTAGTTCAGACCTGTATAGAATCAAGACTGCATAACCAAACATATGATGCATGAGTCATTTGAGCTGACAGATGCAGCAAAGCGAGAACTGATACGTAAGTGTAAAATGTGCTTCTGTGTGTTAAGTGTTTCACTGAGTTATGCGGATCCGCTGATCTGTCGGAGTCGGCTCTTTGAACCGGTTCAGATCTGAGTTACCCAACACTAGTAGTAATGTTTTCTGTATTTTTTTAAAAACAAACATTCGAGTTTTTTAATTGGCTTTAGGGCAACGGCGCCACTTGATTTAAAATAGCAGTAAGGTCGCTTCTGTAACTCAAACATAAAACTAGTCAACATGTGATAATAAATTAAGAAAATCAAAAGCCCGACTGCTTTAAAAGCGAATTAAAAATATGGAAACAAAATTAAATTAAAACATGCAGTCGGAGGCATACATGTAGGAACTGCAATAGGTTGAACAGAATTACCGGACGCATCCGACTGCATATATTATGTTATCATTTAATTTTATTTCCATCTTTTTAATTTGCTTTTAACGCAGTCCGGCTTTTGTGATTTTTTTAAGATATTTTTTTATTTTTTTTCTAGGACATATTTTTGCAGTCGGGTTTTTTGTTTTTAAAGTAATTTGGTTTATTTGAAGTTTTATAAGATTTTTTTTTGCATATGCCTCGATACTTTCGAAGTAAAATCAATTAATAGTTTCATTTTGTAATTTGCCTTCCCAAATTACATTTAAATACACATATGTTGTATATATTTTTGTAATCACCTTTTCTTCATTTTGATACCCTATTGGATTCATTTGAAGAAAAAATATTTTTTCGAGTCACACATTATGGTACCTAAAATCCACCATTTTTTTTTTTTTTTTTGGCGTCACCTATCCTAGGACAAATCCAACGATACCTTAATTTTAGAAACCCGTCTAACCGGTTGGATGATACAAGGTAATAAAGAATATTACATAGATACGCGCAAAGAACATAACCCTTCTTGGCAGTCGAGTAAAAGCACAAGCTTAAACATGTTTTGTTAAAGCTTTTATATATTCATTTTAGAGCAGTAATCTCATACAAACGTTATTTTAAATTGCACCAAAGTTTCCACAATATTATGCAAACATTGTGTAACAAAATCTAGCACCTACAAAAAATCGTGTAAAAATAAAGCTGCAGCACGAAAATTATACATCAGTTATATGTATATGCAACAAGGGAGTTCTAATAATTATGCCAGCACTTGGTGAAGTATACACGTCCAATGTTCAGAAGCTTTTGGCGTATGCAAATGATTGTCATTGTCCACATAACGTGTAATACGGATGTGTCATCTACAGAGTGTGACACGGAACTTCCTTTTAAAAACTACAACTTCTTTCTGAACTTCAAAACATTGCACTAAAGATGCTATAATTACTGTATAAATATTTCAACAACGCGAACACGACCAGCACAGCGTGGAGCAGGAAAGCTTATTCGTGAAAGTAACCATATTATTTAACGGAAACAGCACTTGCAAGCAGTAACCAGCAGCTAGCAACGACCGGTAGTCGATCGCCTGTAAATACTGTCTAGCCGTGCTGGACCGATCTAGTATGCCAATGATATGTCGTTCGTGAACTTGTACTAAAAGTTGATGGTTTTTACCGGTTTATGTTAGTCTAGTATTCGTCATCGTGCAGGTTGCAGCTTTGTGCTGTGCTAGTCATGCTGCAATAGTTAACATGTGTGCGCGACCTTTCATTATCAAACACCAGCGGCCCAGTCCGGCTTCGCCCGGGTGTAAATGTAATTAATAGGATATAAAAGATGAGAATCATTATCATTAAATTCTCAACGTGTATTGAATTTGCGCGGATTCAATTGCTTTTATTTGTGAATGTTCAAAAATCGAAGAAAAATCTTATTTCCCAAGAAGAAATTTAAAAAATTCTGTTGATCCGATCGCTACCAAACTTCAGAAGATCACCCGCTGGGCTAATCTAAAGATTGTCTGAAAATTTCATCAAAAATGGTCTACCCGTTTGGAGTCCATAGATTACATATACATCGTCTTTTATCTATATAGATTATTAAAACGTAAAAAGTGGTTATTGTGACATAACGATAATAGTTGGACATATAGTATCGCGAAGTTTTTTGTAGTAATTGATATGTTCTTTAATATTGTAGAACATACTTTTGTTCTATCATCAATAGTTTCCGCAGCGCATGCAACGAAAGATGTTTTATGGCATTTTTTTACACCTTGGGTTACGTTACTAAAGTTTTAGTAAGGATCCCTAATATTTTCTACCAATAAATATAGCCTTTGTTACTCAGGGTGAATGTAACTTTCTAATGGTGAAAGAATTTTTTAAATCGGCGCAGTAGTTTTTGAGTTTATTCATTACAAACATACACACACACACACACAAAAATACAAATCTTTCCTCTTTATAATATTAGTGTAGATTAAATTTTTTTGCCCGTTTTAATGAGAATTCTACCTTAGATCTATTTTACACCTACCCGACTGCTATGTGTTACAATGCAGTATACACGAGTGTCTGGAAGAAAAGTGTGCGAGAAATTTCATACTTGCCCGGGTAAATGATACCCGGCTAGAGTACTATTAGTTTGGGAAGCCGAGAGCTCCCACTGCGAGGACCGTCTGTCGACTTCGCCAAAACAAATCGACGAAGGTAATGGGATCTGCCACTCATTGGAGGAGGACGCATCTAGACGGGATTGTATCGTCAAAAGTTTGCATAATTATCCTAAAATAGTTATGTGCGCTAAAGTTAAAGGTCTGACGTGCTGCTGTCAGATGCGTGTTGAGTACTCTCGTGTCAGCGCTGGCTAAATATCGGTTATCCGACAGTCGAGTAAATAAAAAAATGGTTGTAAGTTGATCTGATAAGAGTCGACAAAAGTCGCCTATACTAAGTTTCATCAAAATGGATTTTCAAGTGATACCGGCTGTCAAACAAAAAATGGCCGCTATAACAACAAATAATCAAAATAAAACAAAGTTAATAAATACATATTGTATTTTTTTATAAAGGTCAAAATAGTGCATACTAGCGACATCAGACGGAATCTCTTAAAAGCTATTAATTCAGACATTCCTCCGCTTTAGTCTTGGATGAAATAAGCTGAACAATATTCCTAAGAGCAATTATTACAATAGTTTTATGTGATACGGAACCCTTTGTGCGCGAGTCCGACTCGCACGTGACCAATTTTTTGGAAAATTCTATATAGGTTAAAAAACGGAATATCATTTTTTGAACCGACTGTTGGGAAAGTAAAATCTAAAATATGCCTACCTATAAGATTTATTTTAGCTTGAAAACTCCATCCTTTAAAGAAAACTTAAAACATTCCTGTTTAGATGTGAATCTGTGTTAATGCAACGTGTAACAGTTTTTTAAATGTTTTGTAAAAATAAGGTTACATTGTTTTGCATTTTTGTTCTAGTATTAGTGTCAGCTTAATTATTTGCTTGACTCTTTTAGTGAATTTAACAATGCAAAATGTTTGGCAACTGTGTTTTTTATATTTAAACAAAGATTGAAATTTGTTTTAAATATGTTGTGCAAGAAATAAAAGTACAATAAACAGTACACTAATTTGTATATATTTTCTATTCTGTGTTTTTCAATTAAATATTCCTCAGCATAATAATTCAAACTACGTATTGTTCCATGCACTAGTCACTAGAGCAGTGTTTTGATCATTGTTGTAATTATTTATTTACACAATTTATAATTAACGTGGCATTGCCCTCTACTTTTAAAGATTGTTAAACAATTAAGAGAACAATTGGCATTTTCTATGTGCCATTGTAAAATAAATGGGTTTGGCTAAGAGGGACTTTCAAAATTCCAATTTATTATGTTATTTACGCTGAAATATGTTAAAGCACGTTTAAAAATGCATTCAACTTAAAAAAAATATCCGAGGCGTGTGGTTTAGCGACTAGCTTCATGCTGTTAACTTTGATGTTACAATGGGCAACTTCATCTTTTAGAACGTGCCAAAAGAAGTAAAATCTTCATCGTTATCAGTCCAGTAATTCTTGAGATAATTGCATCTATATACAAATATTGATAACATCTTTTTTAAGGCGGTTAAAATAGTTTTTTTTATTTTCATTAAACACGTCGTATTGACATTTTTAACGAGCAGTTTATTTACACATGTCATAAATATTTTTTAAAAGAATTTTATAAGAAGTTTTAAATGTTAGTTTTAGTGTCAAATAAATAGATTTACATTAAATTGCTTAAGAAATATGTTCTCCTTGCACAAATCATCGCCTCCTCAAAGATGAAGTACTTAAATATATATTATTTGAATTTACCAACGAATTATTAAACTTTGAAAAAAAAACAAGATTTCGTGAAAAACATTTCGTCATGACTATTGCTTTCAAATAAGGACATGTCTATACTATGTTTCTTCTGAGCTGATAATAATTAGATATAAAAAACAATAAAATACCAGTATAGGTACAGTTTTTTATAACACAGTGTTTGTAATTGGATATTGTCCCATTTTTCACTGATTATAGAAATAGATTAACAAGGAAAAATAATTTCTTCGTATTTTTTAGATTTTAAAAATATCAATAAATACGAAAGTTAAGTATGGTTGATTTAAAATTGACCGCCTATCAAATAAATCATGACGTCAAATGTCTGCAGTAACAAAAGAAGGCTAAGCTACTAAATTTTGATAAACTTAATAATAATGACAGTGATACAGATTTGCGTAGGTAAAGAGAGACATTATCTCCTATGCAGTTATGGAATCACAGCCTTTTGACATAATTTACAAAATTGACGGGTTCTGAATCATCCAAATATCAGCACAGTTTTAATATGCTTTTCCTAAGTTAAATTATATATATTTCAGTATGTATTAATTGGATTTTGTAATTAGAATTTCCATTTATTAAACCATTTAAAGAAAAAATAATCCACATTCTCAGTTACTGACAAAATGTATCAATACAATAGTTGTAGTAAAAGGATTCGTATTTTTTTACCCAAGGGCAGTGTTGCCAGATTTTTTTTTGCCAAGTCGGGAAATTTGAAATTTTTTGAGTGAAAAAAGCGGGATTCTTTCGTCGAAAGCGGGACATAGTAAAAAAAACGTATATAATCAGAAGTTTTTAAATATTTATCTTTTTATTTGAGTTCAAATTACGTTTACGTGACAATAGATAGCAAAAATAGCCATAGCAAATGTATTTTAATAAAAATATGATATTTTAAATCAGATTTACCCTACCGTTAAATAGTTGAGTCTTATTCGTCTTCTGAATAAAAAAAATAAAAAAAAACAGAAATCAAAATCAAAAAAGTTTTATTCATTAAAAAAATATGGCGTTTCAAACAATAGTCTGAGGAATGAGTGTTACAAATTGCAACTTACAATAAGAGAATAATTATTTACGCACGGTTGAGTTATCCCCGAAAAGCGGGACTGAGCCTGTTCCGCGCGGGACATATTTGGATATAAAAATCGGGACGTCTGGCAACGCTGCCCAAGGGCTACATATGAATTCTTGATACGTTATTGGAAAGGCCCTCGTACGGTATTGTAAACTACAGATAAGTATAGGTACTGCGATCATGTTGCAATTTGCGCTTAGAACAAACTGAGTAGAATATATTGTAGGTACACGGTGACATTGTTTTCTCCACAACGATTTCATTTAAATATCCGTTATTATAATTTATATATAGGTAGGAATATTGTATGTGCGAATGCAAAATATATACATTCAGCATAGGTATTTACAAATGAAATTATGCAAAAGTGAAAATTCCTAGACAAGTGAAATTGTTTTATGTATCGGTTACAAAAAAATATATACTTTGTATTTTACACTACAGACGACAGAAATAAAACTAGTATAATGGTTAAAACAAAAAATGTAATATGGACACCGACCGCAGGGATTGAACCTACGACTTTTAGGTTAGGAAAGTGAAAATACCTAGACAAGTGAAATTGCTTTTTATATCAGTCACAAAAAATAGATTTTGTATTTTACACTACAGACGACAGAAATAAAAGTGATATAATTGTAAAAACAAAAAAAATAATAATGGCACCGACCGCCGGGATCGAACCTACGACCTTTAGGTTAGAAGACGAGTGTTCTATCTGTTATACAACCCGTTCTTATAGTATCCAGTATACGTACATTGCGACACGTTCGTTACATTTTCAATCTCAAGAATGAATTTTACCCTACCCTGCCAAAAGTACTTTTACCTTAAAAATGTTTTATACAAAAATTGTCAAGTGTGAATGTGGAAAGAAGACGGTGATATCAGTGGTAACAAAAGGGGTGTTGTCAAGGTCAGGCGAAGGTCAGTTTTGGTTTTTTAATTATAACAGTGCATTTTTATTTCGGAATACGATACAAGTATTTAATAGCGAACAAAAAAGTATTGAGGTACCTGTGAGCTCAAGTAGATAAATAGTAAGATATTTGGAAATTAAATGATAAACTGAAATTTTCAATTGTTTCTTTTATGAATTGAATTCAAGAAGGCTGGCACGTAATATCTTCTGACTTCTGTTGTCTGTTAAAATTATATTGTCAACTCGTCAAAAGAAGTTTAACTTCAATAACCGCAAAATGTTCTACATATAAACATCAGATAGACAAATTAGGCCTTCTTGATTTCAGTTCAATTCATAAAAGGACCAAATTGAGCATTGTAATAATATTGGTAATATAATTTCCAAATATTTCAATATCTGTCCACTTGCACTTTTTTGTTTTTTATAGTGTATCTTAATCTGGAACAAAGGTGTACTGTTGCAATTAAAAAATCGGCATTGACCTTTGCCTGACCTTGTTAAATTTAATGTCGTTGTCTTCTTTCTCACTTCACAGTCGCCAGCTTCAGCAAAAAACTTTTTTTAATTAGGTCTACCCTTTACAAGATTGTGTTGTTTAAAATGGGCCACCCGTATATACACTGGTATATATGTTCCCGGTAACTTTCTAAAAGCACTTGGATATTCTAAATTCGAGAATGATCATTACGTCTAATATGTAGGTACTGTTCTAGTATTCACAAGTTAAAATTCAATTAGCGCTCTATTTTTTACATATAATTGTGCTAATGATCTTATATTTCCTTGGACAATGTCAAGCGTGTGTTGTAAATGGCATGTACACTTTTTTCACATCCTATTAGAGTATTATACAAAGACAATGGTTATAATGAATACAAAAAAACATAAATTCTGACCCAGATTACCTTGGTCGACGAATCAAAATATAAACAGTGATTTTGGATATCTACTTAACATTCTATTGAGCCAAAATCATAATTGAAAAAGTTGCCAAGGTAAATACCGAGGTTAAATTGATATTAATAACTCCTGTGACCGTTAAAATCAATGAGATCATTGTGCATTGATTCTTTAATCAAATAATTGCATTCGCAATCCAGTCATTTATTGAATGTGTTATAAATGTATGATTTAATAGATAACGTCACTGAAGACAAACGAGGAAATGAGCATCTTATTATTATCAGCGATAACTGATAGTTTAATGGATTATTAAAGCTGAATCGGCTGATTCAGCCTTGGTTGTTGCCTCGACAGATGTTTGTGATTGTACAATATAAATTACTTTGATGTGTAATTGCGATAAGAAAAAATAATGGGTGTGCTTAAGATCGCAGGACTAAACTGAAAATCTTCAATGGCGATAGTAATGGAGATGGGCACCGAGCTGGGTAGAGTAGTGGTGACAGCACTGGACTCGCATTCGGGAGGTCCGGGTTCGAATCCCGGCGGGGACAAATGTAGCTGAGACTTTTTCCTACTGCCTCTCACCGAGAAACGATAATTCCTGTACCGGCCATCTTGATTGAGGTTTTACATGGTTTCCTTCAATTAATTCCAGATAATTATCGAGATGGTTTCTTATTTGAGGCCATGGCTGATTACCTATCAAACTCCTAGTTCAAAAATTACCTACCTTATCCTAAAATCCTATAATTCCTTCATTCGCCCATTGCTATTACATAAGTTGAAGTTTTAAAACTAGAAAAATAACGGGAAGTGTGGTAGATGGAAAATAGTAATGGTGCGAATGGCGTCTGTTATGACATAAAGTCGAGAAACGAACGTTAAACGCATTATTATTATTATTAGTAATGGAGATGGGCACTGCCAAAGTTTGCCGCTAGGGGCGCCAACTATACAATGACTTATATTAAGAGTTCATAGCAGTGTGTACGGAAATAGCAAATAGCCGCGGTTATTTAACCGGATATTCAACCGGTTAATTAACCAGTAATTTATTTTTTTATATCACTAACTCATACAAATGGAATGTTGATGGAAACTTGGCTTAAGCAAGCGCATATAGTGTTATAGACTTAAGATTATAATAGAGCACAGAATAAACATTAGTAGCGCGTGGTTTATGTATCAACTTTTTGTGTTCTTTGAACATACTAAACGGAACAATTACAATAATTCACGTTTCACATTTGATATCTATACAAGTTGAAAACAAACATCACAACAATATATTAAATCGTACGATAAAAGGATTATAAATTGTAGCAAAAGGAGTTATGTTTGACTGTATCCATTATCCATAGTTCACTAACGTAACTGGTAGATAGTCCCAATGGGAATAATATATGAGTGCATTCTATGATTATATAACAAATGGAATACTTAAATTATGCAAGATTCTACATGCGGTTAAAGAATAAAGTAATCCCACAGGAATTGTATTGTTTGAGTTTCATTACGAACAAAAATTGTATGTCCATTGTTAACATTTTTTATTATAAATTTTACTTATATCATACAGGACAGAAATCACTTCGGATTTTATTTAAATTAGTATTCAAATAATTAGTATAAATCTATATAAAATGATTTGTAAAATCTATCGATTTAACTGATATCTGTCACGAATCCTACGGATAATCGAGAATCTACTGTACACGAAAAAGTTTTTTTTTGTAGTATAGCTTACACAATTTTACCTAGTACTTTTTTATGAGTTCGACGACATTCTTCTGAATGGCACTGTCGATTGGTAAAATACAAATAGTAAAGCATGAATCAGTAGTCTGTTCATACTTGACAGTACTCACTATACTTGACCGATTTAATAGGAGCTCTACCCCTGTTAATGTTTCCCCTTTTATGAATGGCATTGTCAGGAAAGATAGGTGACCTTGTAGGTGACGTATTATTAAAAAAATAATAATAATAAATATCAATCTTATCAGTAATTTGCACATTATTCTTTGATTTTAAACAAATTTTCGTCTCAAATTTGAGATACCGCAACTAAATGCAATTTTTAAATGAGAAATGGTTTTTAGACTGAAGTCTTGTCTAAGACATTTTTCCGGCTCCGAGTTCTCTATTAAAAAATAAAAAATTGCACATTATGTTGATTTTTGGCAAAAACGAAAAATTTAAACCTTCCGAGCACTAAGAAAAAAAAAATCGCAGCGCTTTGAAATTTTCAGGGCACCTTTGGGATACTTTGAGGTTGAAAACGTATAGATGATATCCTTAGTTTATTCATTATATGCAAAGTTATACCAAGTTATCCAAATATCCTTAAAGATGCAATTTTTTACCTTTTTTTAATTCAACAATTTCACTTCAAAATAATTTTTTTCTTGGAAAGCCACTAATCACTTCTTGTAGGGAATATTTTGCAGTTTACAAAACCCTACTTTAGTTTTCTGTAGAATCATTATGTCCTGAGTAAATTTACTATCAAAGTCAAAAAAGACTTTTTTGCTTTGATCGACGATAACTCAGCGCCAAATCATTGTGCAGAGTTTTTAAGAAGGTCAAATTAAAGCTAATTAAATTTTCTAAAAGAGCTTTATAGTGCCATGACCAGTAAAAATTTTCCAAAGTCCATAGACAGTGTAAAACACGATAAAAAATTTGGAAAATTTTTTCTTCATTTGTTTTTGTACGATAACTAAAAAATTGCTTACGCTAAAAAAGGAAAAGAAAAGAAAAGAAGACACCTTAGGCTACAATTTCCTTTTTTTAAATTTCCTGTACGATTATTTTCCTCCAAGTTACAGCCTGTTAAAAATCACCGAAAAATTTGGCTTTTTTTTAATATCCTTTAATTTCTGCTAGTAGTGTATGAACCTTACCGACTAAAACAGTTCTTAGTTCTGCATCGTAGGAAAAAGTGTCTCAAAACCCGCATCTATAACCCGAAAACCGTTTTCAAACTGTTTTCATCTGATTTGTTGAGAACTAGTTATGTGCAGATGTAGGTTTGTTATTTGTATTTTATCATATTTTGAAAAGAAACATTGAACAAATATACATCTGGAATTTATTGTTTCAAAATATCGAATTTGTAAGACATAAAATTTCAAACTGCACGCTGATCTGCAAATTTTACGATGTGTTTAGAGAACCAGATAAAATGAAAGCTCGTCGGATACCATAGTTCAACAGAATCAAGCATTATGTACAGTGAATGCAGCTACACGAATAACGGTTGGCTGCACTGTAAATGCTTACACATTGCTGACTTCACACGCAATGTCTCTTGCACTCATACATTATAATAATGTTAGATTTTATCCCGAACCCATTTTCTGTTGGCGTTGTACAACAACGGTCAAGTTTGCATCTTTTATCTTATGGAGGAAAAATGATATATGTTTTATTTCAGAAATTGTTCTTAGATAACGTATATAAAGAACGTTATAAAATTGCTGATGTTTTCAAGCATTTTCTCAAGAGTGAACAACGAATTGTTTCAGTTTTATCATTTCTTGCAACATTAATAGTTTTGATCAAAATATTAAATAACTAAAAAGTAGAAAATCAATTTCTTTCCCTTCTGTATCCCTAAGTATCAAAGTTTAAATGTTACAGTAGTGAAAGAAATGCGTTTTCTACTTTTTAGTACGTTGGTATATGAATTTGTTTTTTAGTGTATTTGCCATATGGCAACATACACTATTGGCGTCGGTCGGATGGCGGGACCTAGGGGTCGGACCAAAATTTCTCGACGTTTCATAACCTCCTA
Organism: Venustoraphidia nigricollis; assembly: GCA_034508555.1. Classification (NCBI taxonomy): domain Eukaryota; kingdom Metazoa; phylum Arthropoda; class Insecta; order Raphidioptera; family Raphidiidae; genus Venustoraphidia; species Venustoraphidia nigricollis. The sequence continues at coordinate 1,748,690 of JAVRKA010000058.1, read as the reverse complement.
AACACTTTGGCACCATTTTTGAAAATGTTTATATATATATGTATATATATATATATATATATATTTATATATATATATATATATATATATATATATATATATATATATATATATATATATATATATATATATATATATGTGTGTACGGGCAATAACTTTCGAAAGAGTTAATTGATTTTAACTAAATTTGGACCACGTGTTGAAATCCATCACCGCAAGAAGCCTATTTAAAATGGGCGTAATCGGGCCATTTTAAGGGTAGTTTTTAGGGGTTTTTGGGCCCCAAAATTCCGAAAAAATTCTCAGAATCGTTTCAAAATTGATATTTAACCTGTCAGTAGCAATTAAAAAGTGCCCCTAAAATTTTAATAAAATCGGCTCAACAGGACCGGACTTACAAATTTTTTGAAAACACTAATTTGCAGATAGTGACTTATTTATTGAAGGGTGTATTTAATTCGGTGTAGACGTTAGATTGATAATAATATTACAATTAAGAAAAAAAAATGTTGTTTTAAGGGGTGTATTAAGGGGTTAAATTTTTTATTTTGCCCAAAAACAAACTTAATTTCACATAATAAAAGTATAAAACCACACGGCCCTATACAAGCAAATACACTATATTGTCGGCAGGGTTTTGGCACTGCGACCCGGGTTTTTGAATTTTTGTGAAGCTATGTATTTTATTTTCAAATTTTATATATTAAATGGCTGAAGACACATTTTCTTATGTCTATGTTTAACTGACTATAGAAATATTATTACAGCCAAAATATTACGAGTGTATTGTTTTCAAAACTACATACGACTGTGAAGTCAATTTGGACATTGAGTTGCAATTTTTTTTACAATAAACATACTGGTCAAGTTAAATGAACGTGTTAACCTAGTAGTGTCGTAATAGGTTATATTAAGACAAATTGCGACATTGTGTTTTAAACGAGATCAGCGAATTTTAATAGTCACACGAGTCGTAAAACATCTACGCACGAGATATATATGGTCTATATTGTGTATACCTTCTATATAAAATAGTTGATTTTCAAAAACTTTGACGGTTCACTTTTGGACAAAACGTCACTTCTAATACTAAAATAATAATAATAATAATAAACTACTAACAAATAACGATTTACTATGGAATTGATTTAAAGCAGTTATTTTATAGGGGACAATCTAAAGCCATAGGAAAGATTATGTAAAAGTCGACATAAAAGATTTTGCATTTTCTCCACCGATATAGTGTTTATGAAAGATTCTCACGCGTAAGCAGTTTAAGATTCACTGTTTATATGGTTCTCTTAATTAAAATCTAAAAAAAACACCCTGCTAGTTTAGTTCTGTAAGTATATAGTATTATAGAGAACGGCATTATAATCAGTTTAATTGAACATTATTAATTGTTAGATAATGTTCGTTAATGAACATAGTGAAATGTATAAAATCTTTTTTACAGACGCTATAACTGATAATTTACACGCTCAGTTAGCAACGCGTTATTCCGGACGGAAAGCGTTAAAATCAGTGTTACGTAAATGTCGCTATGACTGTGATCGTTCTTTCATAACTAATAATAAAGTGTGTGTTTTCAGCGGAAATATTAAATTATAATATGAGGAATACCTCGCTTAAATTACTTAAACGTTATATTTTTTAAATACGTGCATGGTACAAGTACTTATCGGAAGTAATACTTTTTTTTACTTATATAAAAATATTCGATCTCAAGAACACGATATCAAATTGTAGTTTTTGAATTAAGTCTAAGCCAGTGGTTCTCAAGCTTTTTCAGCTGGCGACCCACCTTTCCTTATCGGAATACCTCCGCGGTCGATCAGTGCATGGCGGAGAAGAAAAATTGGGAGGGATGTAGTGGTTCTGTTGTCTGTACCCGATACCAAAAATCAAGAATCAAGAAAACTATCAAAACACAATTCGATTTGTTTCTTATCTTTTCTGACGACTTATTCGATGGTATCTGTCGGAACGCTTTGAATTTAAGCCAAAAACAGGGCTTCGGCTGATAGCTGATTGTAGACTTATTCGTCAACATTTTGCAAAAATTCTTTCTCTATAAGGAAGATCTAGGTCTCTAATGGACTACTTTTGTAATTTATGTACGATTTACTAGAAAAAAGTTGACATTAATTGTGCCAAAAAACACACGTTGTCAATGTCACCCTACCACTTTATTCGTACTTATTTCACAAAACTGTTCCATCACAAACCTAAAGCGACTCTTCGTTTTTCGGAAAAGTTTTTTAAATCTTCAAAATATTTCGAAATTTTAGAGTATTCAATTGACAGCGGCACCCTTGCAACAGCATTTTAGCCTCGTAGTGTGACTTACATTCAGGGCGTTCCGACAGCCTTAAGTTTTAAACTTTTTATGCTCGGTTGCAGAAAGCATTGTCAGAAAATCTGATTTGACAATGACGACTGTAACGTTTCACCTCAATTGGATATTTGAAAGAAAATCCAGTTGCAAGTTTTTTTACAAACATTCATAATATACCATATAAGCGTATTGCTGCTAGTTCAGCATTCATTTCATGACAAAAAAAAACGTCAAAACTGTTGAATATTTTAAAGTAATCGACTTTGCGAACAAATTTTAATATAAAAAGACGGAAGTATATGTAAATGATGTGAATAAGAAAGACAGTGTACTTAAGAGGGGAAAAAATGAGACGATGTTGATGTAGTATGAGGGAGGTCAACGTGATCTTAAAACTAATGTCATCCAAATGGCAGCAACAAGAGACAGCTGCTGTCGATATAATATCGACGGAATTGGTGATTCAGAAATACAGACAAACATGCAAGGAATATGAAATGAGGTCTATATATCAACCTCCTAGTCTCTTTTATATGTATATAAAGTTCACGTCAGTTGCCTTCAAATGCATGCACGAGCTGCGTATTTATCTATCTTTGAGAGTTTTGAAACGTAAAAAGAAGACAATATGTTACGAATTCTTCTGGCATTCGCTAAACACTAGAGCAGTGGCCTAGCTGACGGTCAGAGCGCCCGAGCTTTAAGGGGCCTATAAAACCTAAAAAAACCTTTAAAATTCAATTAATCAATCCCCAATAACCTCGCTTTTAACGCAGACAATAGGGATGTTGATTGTATTCAAATAAAAACCCAATTTTAACGAAAAGTAGTAGTTTCTATGATAGAAATATTTTTCCTTATTTTTAAGGAATTTAATTAATATTTAATAAATAAAACCTAATAAAATCACTCTCAAGTCACGTGACAACAGACACCAATCAGAGCGCATGACGTCATATGTTCAGCCGCTGTCAAAAAACTTCATTGTTTGGTTAATATTTAGTGTGTAATTTATTATTATTTGTTTATAGGAAACGTCAAATTACATGTAACTATAGCAACGACTACGAAACAACTTTTCATCACCTCAGTTTACGAACGTTTATGAGCACAGAATACGCATCTATAGGATGGTAGCTCCCGTGTAAACTTTTGAGCCTCCTTTGGTATGAACAGGTGACGTCACGCGACTAGTATTGGCGTTTTGGACCGAAATTTGAAACGGGAAATACTTGATTTTTATGGCTTGAGTTGTATTTAAATAAAAATAATAAATATTTGTGGAAATATTATTTTTCTATGAATTTCCAAACTGCATAACTCCATGCTGGGTATAGCCATTTCTCAAAAGTTTCTTTAAAAATGTTCTCTATATTTTTAAATTCATATCTGATTTCTTGAAAGTTTTAGAATTGGGTTGTCTTCTCTCTGGATAAATTCACAAAAAAATGAATACGTGAGGATTACGGAATATCTGTTGACTAATTCTGGTCATAAGTGTAATAAATACGGCAAACTGAACGTCGAATTTGAGATTATCCGTCGGTGTGGTAGTACTTTCTCGGAGGTACGGCGATTAATATAAAACAAGGGTAAAAATGATCAATTGTAGGTAATTTCGTCCATAGAAAATATTAATATGGTAGCATTATGCGGTGTCTGTTTCACATAGAGGTAATATTTTTACAGAAACTGGTCATTAGATAGAGTTAAAGGCAATAACTTTTTGTCAACTAGCATCTATATGAAACAATGCATACTTTCATTTGAATAAGGCAGCGTGTGGCATTTGACTTTTTTACTGAAAAAGAAGTAGGCGGTGATTTAAAGTCGAACATAAAACACTTTTAGTTATTCGAAAGATAAATATCTATTTAATAGCATTATTACCGGTGCTCTTATCGATAATATTCGCTTTTATAATGTCAAAACAGAATCGGACTTAATATTTTCACAATATAAAACAATTTCTCTTTAACGAGATAAATTATTAATTAAAATATTATAAACTTTTAACAGTCAAATGAAATATGAGAGTTTTTTAACTGTATAATAATTCATCACCATTAAATGCAAAATTTTAGTTGAAAAACAAATTTCGATATAGTTTTCCGAAACAATAAAATATGTTTCAATAAATTGAATTATAATTTTTACTGCACAGATGTTAAACTGTTGATATACGTTGTTTTTTTTTTTTTTGTTTTTTTTAAACGGTAGGGCTTCGGCAGCAAGGCCATTATCTCCAAATCTATAACGGATCGATGTATATTATATATATATATATATATATATATATATATATATATATATATATATATATATATATATATATATATATATATATATATATAACTGTTTATCACTGGTTAGTTCAGTTTTTTTAAGGAAACGAAATAGTTTGTAAATATTTTCACTGTTGTCGCCGAGGATGTCTTGAAGTTGTAATATTAGGTGCTGACGAAATCAGCTATTTAGCATCTTTAATCTCCAAGCTTTTTGATCATCACTGTATTTGTTGACCTTTAATAATGTTGAGAGTTGTCGAAATAGGTGATAAAAAATAATACATTTAATTTATTGTAAAAGTCAGATGAATCATCTTTTTGTTTATTTTCTCGATATTCATTTCAATCTTAGCTTGAACTACCGAGTTTGGACAGTGCTAATTAATTAGATGAAAAATGGTAAATTAATAACAAGAAGTAATAGTGTTAGTGCTGTCTGCAAACGCATATTGATTATTTTTATATTTTTTATTTTAATATTGTATTTCAACTGCTTACATGATAATTAGCTTCACTGATCACATCATGTTAACTGATCATATCATGATTATATTTGGGGCAGGGTATATTTTCTTTCGTTTATCAGCCATGGCGCCTGTCTTTGAAGTTGAAGATGCGCATTTCACACAGAGGCAACGCACTACCAGCTGACCCACTGTCAGCGCATTACTGACGCCCTACTGACCTTCTTAACAGTCTTCTATAATGATCGTTCTGCCGCCGACTGACTACTGCATAGAGATGTACACACAAGAACGAATTTACAACCAAGGATTGGAAAACTAGTATGATAGGAAAGTACAATGAAATTGAAAAAATAAGAGGTATGTCAGTTAAGGCTGTCGGAACGCTCTGAATTTTGTTTGTGCTGAAACCCAGCGGTAAGGGGCGAGGTAGGCAAAAGACATATTGTGGGTGTGACCTTGTTTAGCTCTGTCTCGCTCAAATCATCCGCACGTTTCAATTTTTGGCTGGTGTCAACTACGAGGCTAAAAAATGTTGTTGCAAGGGTAGCGCTGTCAATTGTTACTGTTTGGAAAATATTTTGAAGATTTAAAAAACTTTTCCGAAAAAGGAAGAGTCACTTTAGGTTTGTGATGGACCAGTTTTGTGAAATAAGTACGAATAAGGTCGTAGTATGACATTGAAAACGTGTGTTTTTTTGGAACAATTAATGCCAACTTTTTTCTAGTAAATCGTACATAAATAACAAAAGTAGTTCATTAGAGACCTAGATTTGTCCTTTATAGAGAAAGAATTTTTGCAGAATGTTGACGAATAAGTCTACAATCAGTTGACAGCCGAAGCTCTATTTTTGGCTTAAATTCAGAGCGTTCCGACAGCCTTAAGATCAACTTAAACTGGAACACAATTTAAATCATTGTACCGACCATTGTTTTAAAAAAATCGAGTACTTGGAACTGAATAACTTTCAAGAAATGAAGCTAAATCAGAGCACTGAGTATTTTTCTACTAACTTTCCCAATACATCAAGCTGGTTACACATTATTAAACGACAAATACACCAACGACACTGTTATTGCTTTCGTCATCATTACTCCCCTTGCTCGTTCACATTAGTTAGCAACAAGAAGACTACAAAGAATAAGGAAGTTTCCATTTGACGAAAATATTAATAAAGATAGTGTCACGTCATGACAATAACGATGTCTTTAAAAATTCTGAAAGATTTTTTTCGGTATCTTTAAATTCAAAGGAGATATTCTATGTTTTATACGTGCAGTCGTAATCGAGACTGATCGACGTCTGGTTGGTCGTTATGACGCAACACAGCACAAATTTTTTTTTTATTTTTTTATTTTTTTTACTTGTAAAGGTATCAATCGGATTTACAATAACAGCAAATTGACAATATGTATTGGGAAAAAATCCAGATAATCCTGACTGCTGGTGGCCAAAAATAAATAAATAATATACATAATAAATAATATACATAAGTTGCTATATAATTTCCAATATCGATCAATTTTTATGTGTACTATCAAGACATTACATAGTTAAAACTATGCAGCTATCCTACTGTAGTAAAATTAGTCTTACGAACTATACCGTAAATAGTAAATTTATTAATTACATAATTAAATATTATACGTTCTTGAATAAGGTTAAATTTTGAGCAGGAACGAACAGTGATGTTAAATGTCGCAGAGTGTGCAGTTGTACGATTTAATTTTTATTTTTTTATATCTTGTGCTCTCAAATTTGAGATAATATATTGTATAGTTATAATACGGTTATTGTAAAATAAATATGTGATGTTCCTGGAAAACTATTTTTTGGTGTAGTGTTTTGTTTCCTTTCAGTGAAAGTTATTCATTTACTGTTTGAAACGTTTTCATATAATATCTAACTTGGGATCAATTAGCCCGACGAGGCGGCCATCACTTGTGTCCCTGAATTTCGAATCAGCTGACAAATTTCATTGTTAGTAGATACAGTAAGTAAAATATATAGTAAATTATAAATTTAAGATATATTCAGATATGTCAAACTCTAAAATTGACATTGTTTACATTCATTTTTTACATCTATTCAAATGTTAATTGCCTGCTGCCTTCATGAGTTGCTATATTCTTAGTTACTACAAATATGACAGTTGTACTGCGTGACGTCATCCATATTAAAAACGGCATAGTACGGAGAATTGTCAAACGGGAAATTTGAAGTAGTATAACATTGTTATTTTTAAAGATATTACAAAAATTCTTTCGCCATTAATTTTTAATATTATGATTGAGACCAAAAAAATATGGGAAACTTCCTAAATGGCAATGTTTATTTATCGTTACTACGGAAACATTTGAACTTAATTCATCTCATCTGAACCACTTCTTCTCTAATGTTCTTGTTTGTATCGTTGGACACGAAGACGCGTATTAGTTATTTTGTAATTATTGCTTTAGTCTTAAATGCTCATAAAATCTTTTGGCATTTGCTTGCCTTCTAACGTTGTCAATAAACGAATTCTCAAATATTTCTCGATTAAATATCGGGTACACTGCTTAAGTTTCGTGTACATTTCGATGTTTTCACTGGAGTAAACTTGTCGATATACGAGTACTGAAATACTTTCCAGTATGCTTGTTACTTTAAACGGATACATTACGACTATAATACTCGCCACGGTTTTAAAATGTTCTGCAGCTAGTCACAAACAGCGTCGCAAATGCATATTTTAGAGCCATCCTGGTTGTTTTGTGGGAAAGGAAGACTCCCACCACCTCCCAATTACCGGCACAGAACATGCACTCGTCGGTGATTGGTTATCGCTGGTTGTCAGTTGTCGCTTTTCTGCTATAAGGTACAGTCCAGTACACTATTGTTAAATTGTTTCTTTGGTTGTTAATTATTGATCAAGATGCCTAATACAGTTTTGCATAGACAAGCACGAAAAATATTTTTTTGGATGACTTTATGCAAGGAATTAGACCTTTAGATTAAAGAAAAACTAAAAATAGTAATATAGCGCGAGTTTGTACTTTTTCAACCGACTGTACATGCGCAAGCCTCCATTTGCATCTAACTTCAGAACCGTTTAGAACCGTGGCGCGTATTATACTCCCATCACTAGTAAGCAATCTGGCTGTGCAACTTAGATCTGACTGTTGATGATGAAACTGATATCGACATTAATCTTCGTCTGATGTCGATTAGTTTTACTATTAGGTCATCTCATCCTTGATGTAATGAAAATGTGTGAACGCACATCACATGATTACATCTCATTCAACTGTCAATATAACCAGTCCAACTGTACTTTATTGTTATTACCGTTGTCTGTTAAGCTTACTTGAGGATGCTTTAGCAGCAGAGCTGATATTACATACCTACTAGTTTTTTGTTATTATTTTGTAGGCGTTCCACTTTTCTTTGTTTATTACGGTGCTCTTTTTTCTTTCACTTTCCACCTAATGCATTTTCTTCTTTTCTATTATGTGTTTACTACTTGTTGGGTATTTCATATACATTGTTAATTAAACATGAAGTATTATGTTACAATGTATCAGTTCATATTTTGACTAGCTCAAATTAGAGTTGGGTAACTCAGATCTGAACCGGTTCAAAGAGCCGACTCCGACAGAAGGTCCGTGAGAGCCGACTCACTTTTTTTTTGAGCCGATGGATCAACTGATCCGCATAACTCAGTGAAACACTTAACACACAGAAGCACATTTTACACTTACTTATCAGTTCTTGCTTTGATGCAACTGTCAGCTCAAATGACTCGTGCATCACATGTTTGGCTATGCATTCTTGATTCTGTACAGGTCGTGATATGATTGACTGAACTAGGTAACTCAGTGGCAGACTGCAGTAACATATTCAGAACTCGTCTCTTTTTGAACCAGTTCAGTGAGCCGGCTCACAAACGGGATCCAAATGCAAAGATGCAGATAACTAAAAAGACTCGTTTTTCCCATCTTTAGCTCAAATATTTCAATCGTTTCGTTTCAGTTGGTTATATAAAAATCTAAAGCTAAAACACGTTCTTCTTTTTAGTCCCTATTTTACGGCCTTTGGTTTACGTATCTGCTGATTTTCCAGTTAATTTAAACTTTAGACAATATGGCTCATATGCTTTTCAACTCTCCAGTTGTTACGGAATTAGGCTAGAATTCCGAAAATAATAAAAGCCCTTATCAATTCGGGAATATATTATTGTAGATTATAGATGTTTAGCTTTAAAATAATTCATTCCAGTATCTTTTATGTAGCTATACGAAAAGTAATATTATTTTCCACGTAGGTCAAAACATATGACAATAGTTTTTAAGTGTAAATTAATGAAGCGTTATATTTTATTAAATAAATATATACTCCAAATCTTCTTGGTTTCCTGACTTGCAGGTCATGATCCATTGGTATTTCTACCTGACGTTTCGTCTGCAACTGCGGTAGACATTATCAAAGGTGCCAGCTGTGAAAGCCTGCACTGTCGGATAAAAGAGGATAAACTATATATTGTTTCAAACTTATCTATCAGAATTAGGTTTTTGAATTATTTTTTTTTACATAAATGGAAAGATCACATACAAGTTTTATAGCGAAACTACTTTTATTATTTTGTTTAATTTCATAATGAAAGAGTTATATTTGTTTTAAAAATAATGTTTAAGCTAAGATCCGATAACGCGCCAAAAACCTCTGTGACGTCAAAATGTTTTTATGGCCTGGTTGCCATGGGTACTTTGATAGTATGTATTATAAAGCCATACACAAATACACAACTTTTATCATTTTGACGTCATAAACATTCCTGGTACGTTTTGTAATCACGTTATATCTTATGAAGTTTTATACATTTTAATTAATTTGTTATTAATTACCTATGGCTTAAATTTTTTTTCTTTTCGTTCTTCAATATTATTTACGATATATTATTTAAAAAATAAAAAAAAATTAGTTTTTTTTAAATTCCAATACTCAATTGTAGGTCATTATAGAACAACTAAGGTCATCGGTGTGTATAATAATATCAAGTTTAAAATAATATCAGATTCTAATGTGTAACAGACCATAGGAACTACCAATAGAATATTTCCGTGGAATGACCAATACGCTAAATGAAAAGGCAACGTTATTTTCTCTTAAAAAAAAACTCGTTTTTTAACAATAAAATAACTGTACGTTCAAAGAAATCATTATTTTTCTATGTAAAATAAAATAATAAAAACGTAAAATGAACGGAGATTGCGACGACTTTATTAAAAACGCTGCTTTGAATTTTAATGATATACTCCAGCTAATTCTTTTATGGCAAAATAATATTGATTTTTATTCAGCATTAAGTTTCCATATTTTACTTATAAACATGCAGTTTAATGTGTATACAGGATGTTACATTTTTCGGGGGCTTTCTGGCCACTGATTATATCTTTGATTTTTTATTTTAAGCTGTACCTATATTTATAAGTTATGTCTACAAAGAAACACACTTTGAGTCACTATAATAATAATAATAATAATAATAATAATAATAATAATAATAATAATAATAATAATAATAATAATAATAATAATAATAATGCGTTTAACGTCCGTTTCTCGACTTTATGTCATAACAGACGCCATTCGCACCATTACTATTTTCCATCTACCACACTTCCCGTTATTTTTCTACATTTTTAAAACTTCAACTTATGTAATAGCAATGGTCGAATGAAGGAATTATAGGAAATTAGGATAAGGTAGCTAATTTTAAACTAGGAGTTTGATAGGTAGATAATTTTTGAACTAGGAATTTGATAGGTAATCGGCCATTGCCTCAAATAAGGAACTATCTCGATATTTATTTGGAATGAATTGAGGGAAACCATGGAAAACCTCAATCAAGATGGCCGGTACAGGAATTACCGTTTCTCGGCGAGAGGCAGTAGGAAAAAGTCCCAGCCACATCTGTCCCCGCCGGGATTCGAACCCGGACCTCCCGAATGCGGGTCTAGTGCTGTCACTACTACTCTACACAGCTCGGTACTATAATAAAATATGTATATATATTGGTTATTATGCATAATCATGCATCCGGTAGAAAAGTTTTCTCTTTTAAAATATAATACAATAAAATCTATTTTTAATAATATAAATGTCGTTATACTTCTATAATACACATACGTTCATTTGTTTCATTAGAGAAAAAAAAATAATACAGGGTAACGCGTTTAGCATTCTCTTGCATTTAGCTAGTACGCTGTATCTACACTTGCTTAGCTAGTGCGGTGTATGGCGCACGCACGAACGTTCTCTCCACGCTTGCTGAACTAGTGCGCTGATTTAAATCATTAAACGCAAAGACAGTTCGCTTCTGTTGGGTGTCCCCTGACGCCACTTTTATAATTAAAAGTTTATTGTACACTTCAATAGAACGCTCGGATGCAAAACTACTGCAGTGGAAAATAGGTCCCCGTTTTTAATTGAATTTTTTACAGAAATGAATTAATTATAGGTAGGTACCGGCCGCATAACAATGGAATGTATTCTTTTCATTAGTCTGAAACAGAAACTATAGACTTTCCTATATGCTATTATAATACAGAATGTTATAATTTCAAAGCTATAATACCTCTGTACATAGCGCTGGCGCAGAAGGGTGCGGTCTGAAAATAAGCCCCCTCACCACCAAAATTGAAAAACTAGTATGTGTAATATCTTTTCATGAAGGAACCCCCTTCTCCCCAACGAGCCGTGCCGCTGTTAGAGATACCTAGTGAATTTTCAGTAATAATAGGGATGTTGACTATTTTTGGGAAAGTGTTTTAAATCGTGCATAAGTACCTAATATTGCCACAAATATTTATTATTTTTATTTAAATACAACTCAAGCCTTAAAAATCATGTATTTTAAATCCCGTTTCAAATTTCGGTCCAAAACGCCAATACTAGTCGCGTGACGTCACCTGTTCATACCAAAGGAGGCTCAAAAGTTTACACGGGAGCTACCATCCTATAGATGCGAATTCTGTGCTCATAAACGTTAGTAAACTGAGGTGATGAAAAGTTGTTTCGTAGTCGTTGCTATAGTTACATGTAATTTGACGTTTCCTATAAACAAACAAATAATAAATTACACACTAAATATTAACCAAACAATGAAGTTTTTTGACAGCGGCTGAACATATGACGTCATGCGCTCTGATTGGTGTCTGTTGTCACGTGACTTGAGAGTGATTTTATTAAGTTTTATTTATTAAATATTAATTAAATTCCTTAAAAATAAGGAAAAATATAGTGTTTTTTAGTATTTCTATCATAGAAACTACTACTTTTCATTAAAATTATGTTTTTATTTGAATACAGTCAACATCCCTATTATTTAAAGTCTCCGGTAGTTTTGTTTGAATATTCAATTCTTTATTACTATAATATCATTTAAATTATCATCGGCCAATAATTAATTAATGTTTTTATTTTAAATTTCAGAAATCCTCATAGGTTTCGAATACTACATTTATAGAATTCATAAAATAATTTAAGCATTCAAGTAGAAAGAAGCTAATGGTTGGCCTCGTTAGTATAAAAAAGCTGCAACTGACATGCCAGCTTAAACATGTGAAAACACACAGAGAGTAAATGTTCGCTCATATTATTATCTCAGAATAATTTCTTTTTGCAGACAAAAAAAGGAATATGTATTTCATTGTTAAAACACAAAAAAGCAGAGAAATAGATATTAAACAATGACAAAATGAAAAGGTATAAAAAAGCATTTAGTTGCGGTAACATACTGTGTGAAATCTTAAAACTTTCGTGACCTTCTATAAGTTTTCAAGCAATCTTTGGAGCAAACAAGAATCTATTTAGAGGTTATGAAAACTTTCTTAACAGTCGTAAATTTTCATTCTATTATGCAAAAATGGGGTTGGGAAGGAACTATACAATCATGAGAACACAGAGTTTCTCAGTTTTCTGTGTCACTCTGTTAATATGATATGCTCTAGAAAATGCCACAAAATTAAATGTTCATATCTTTCACATCATTAACATTTAAATATCCGGGATGCTTGAATAGTTCTTTTGATACATTTATTATTATTGATTACTATTTTAATATTAATTAAAATTTTAGATTATACCTGCATTACGAACCTAGACCTGTGAAAACGATAATTAAAAAACGTAGCTAAAGCTGCGACCAGACATGCGGGATTCGCCAAGCGCTAATCGCCTAGTGCCGAGTGCTTGGCTTCGTATTCGGCAAGTAGTGAGCATGTTTATATAAAAGCGTCGTTTTCTTCGGGAACAGCGAATATAGCCGAGTGCAGTGCGAGCATCCGTTTGGTGCGAATCAATATTTTTAATCATGGACAACAATGATGAAATTTGCACAAGTATTCTCGTATTCGTGCACTTTGAAGTGGAGAGGCGAGCACTAATACTCGTCGCTCGGAGATGTACGAGCACCCGTCCCCACTACTCGCTATTTGGCGAATAATCGGCTCGGCATTCGGCGAATCCCGCATTCTTTTATATATATTTTGCGATCTCGGAAACGGCTCTAATGATTTAGATGAAATTTTGTATTTAGATAAGATTTTGCTTTTTAAGTTGAGCTATATAATTGTATTTTTTTTTGTTGTAAAAACGAAATCTTACACAAAAAAAAAACGTTTTTTACAACTATTTCATATAGCCCCATCTCGTAAATTTTTGTGGTACTTGTATTGTTGCCGATGATTTTTTTCTATAAATTTACATAAACTTTTTTTCTTACATGTCAAAAAATTTAAACTACTTAACATGAAGTGAAAATCAGCCATTGCAATGCAGTGCAAAAAAATTGGATACAAAAAGTCAGATTATAGATATGAAGTAATTTCTGACATTAAAATAAATCATTAAAACTATAAGGCACAGATTGTGTGAGATGTTTTTCAAGCATTTTTTAAAATTCTAAAATTTGCATGACAATGTCGTCTGGTAAATTTGAGAAAATCTTATAACCTACATGATTTCTGAAAATAACAGTGACGTATTAAAGCATTGTTTTTAAGATTGTACACAGCACAGTAGTAACAAGATTTTCTTCTAGATAGTTGACAAGCACTTGAACTGAACTGCACAAAATATCCAATTTTTTATACCTAATACAGAATATTAATTGACCACCAGTGTTCAATTTTAAAATACACAGTTAAGCTGTCAATGTTTGTAATAAATTTTTGATATCGCGTAAAACCGACAATATTTTTAAATACAAAAACTACTGATCATTTATTAATTATTTAAAAACTATCATATATTATTGTTTTCACTATGAATAGTGTGTTATGTATTAGGAAATTTATAACGTATATTTTCATAATCCATAATGAAATGCATTCTTTGAAATAAGTCTATGACATTTAAATATCTGCGTAATCAAAGACAAATTAGATGCATTGAAGCTGTAATATTACATATTTTGAATGGAGAAATATTTCAGTGATTATTAATCTAAAATAATTAGCATATCATTAATTAGACAAACCAAACTGATACAGTCAATGCATGTTTTGAAATTTGTTATTATTAACAAAGCGGATTTATTGGTGTATTATAATTCTGATAAGCAATTTCCTTATTGTAAGTTCTTCCCACGATTTTATTTCCACAATAAAAGTGTACTTAGTTGATGTAGGACAAATATTCAATGTTATTTTTTATAATGAAATATGTGTTCTTACTTGTTATATTGAAATAATGTTTTAAACCAATGTTTTACAAATCTATGTAATGATATTTGGCGAATAATATTCATCACTTATAAAAAACATATGCAGGACTAATTGTCAAAATAACCTTTAGCGGTGCTTAAAAATTAATTAATTAATTTTCAAACACGATGAAGTCAATCTCGATTAAGCGCAATAAACTTGCTTAATTTAGTTACAAAGTATTTATGTCAACAGCAGACTAGATGTTAAATTACGCAATTTTATTCTCTAATTACTTGCAAAAATGCTTGACGGTCATCCTGTCAATATTACAATGACGTAAGTTGTGTTAAAAAATCTGTCTCAATGCTAGTAACGGGTCAACACTCTCTCAATTTTCACCTGTATGCTTGTTTGTTAAGGAATCTTTGAACGTGAAATTCACCCACTTCAAAATTTCAGATGAAACTAAACCTTTGCATACTTATCAAGAACCGATGACGATCCAATAATTTAATAAGTTTGTTCCAACATTCTGACCAGGACATTCAAGATAAAGATGTAAAAAATGTACTATCTATCATGTACTCTTCGCACATATACTACATTATAAATTATAACCTACATATTCTACACTAAATATCCTAATCGAAAAAAGAATTTTTGATTAAACTTATAACCAATAGCGACCCAGTCCGGCTTCGCCCGGATGTAAATGTAATATATAGGATATAAAAGATGAGAATCATTATCATTAAATTCTCAACGTGTATTGAATTTGCGCGAATTCAATCGCTTTTATTTGTGAATGTTCAAAAATTGAAGAAAAATCTTATTTCCCAAAAAGAAAATTAAAAAATTCTGTTGATCCGATCGCTACCAAACTTCAGAAGATTACCCGCTGGGCTAATCTAAAGATTGTCTGAAAATTTCATCAAAAATGGTCTACCCGTTTGGAGTCCATAGATTACATATACATCGTCTTTTATCTATATAGATTATTAAAATGTAAAAAGTGGTTATTGTGACATAACGATAATAGTTGGACATACAGTATCGCGAAGTTTTTTTGTAGTTATTGATATGTTCTTTAATATTGTAAAACATACTTTTGTTCTATCATCAATAGTTTCCGTAGCGCATGCGACGAAAGATGTTTTAAGGTATTTTTTTTCACCTTGGGTTACATTACTAAAGTTTTAGTAAGGATCCCTAATATTTTCTAGCAATAAACATAGGCTACGTTACTCAGGGTGAATGTAACTTTCTAATGGTGAAAGAATTTTTTGAAATCAGCACAGTAATTTTTGAGTTTATTCATTACAAACATACAAAAATACAAATCTTTCCTCTTTATAATATTAGTGTAGATAAAATACCTTTTATATTTTTTCATTTTCAAAATTTTTGACAGTTTACTTTTGAACAAACGTCACTGCCATTAGTAGGTTAAAAAAAACAACATCAAACAAATAGTGATTTACTATGGAATGGTATAGTGAGTCGAGTTTCGTTTTGCTTTCCCACACTAGTGCACATAAATCAGTTTTTTTGTAGAAAATAATGCAAAACATATTTTCTTGTTAGAGAACATTTTGTTTGTGAGATAAAAGTGGTCATAAAAATTCCGTTTAATAAAACAAACTAAATTTTATTAAATCAAAAATATACTAAACTAGTTTGTTTGACTTTTAGCCTTTAGAAGTCGTACAGAAACATACAATTGA
Source organism: Venustoraphidia nigricollis (assembly GCA_034508555.1). Lineage (NCBI taxonomy): Eukaryota > Metazoa > Arthropoda > Insecta > Raphidioptera > Raphidiidae > Venustoraphidia > Venustoraphidia nigricollis. The sequence continues at coordinate 1,732,186 of JAVRKA010000058.1, read as the reverse complement.
ATTAGGAATTCAACTGAAAACTAGAAACGCTAAGATATTTACATAAATGCAAATTTTTAGCATACATATTTATCAGAATATCAGCTGCTGGGCTATAAAATATTAAAACACATGACACAAAATTTAACTTAACGTGTTTTAACACTTTCGTCTTCAAATTAATTATACATTTATGAAGTCAAGTTTGTTTTCAAAAGAAATTTCGCTTTAATAGCAAGTGAAAAATTTAGGATGGTTCATCTCAATATATTTTTTACTAATCGTTAACCGCGGTTTAGGCGTTCTTTGCTTTATGAACATGATAAATAAAACTGTTGAAAAGGACATCACATTTTAGCCATGGATTTCCAAAGCATTCGACTTTTTTAAAGATCTAGGTAGAAACAATTTTTGTGTGAAACTTTTTTTTTGTATACCTATTAAGGTGCCTTTACACGAGCAATTTTTTGAGCAATAATTAATTGCCCGGCAACAGAATGGAGCAATTAATGGATCAATCTGTAGCAATTTCAATAAAATGCGGCAATTGTTTCGGCAAAATTGGTTCTAATTGCTCCATATATTCCTTATTGCCCAAAGTGGCCGACATGAATTGCCGAATATCCACACGGTTTGGAAATTTTAGTCAATTTTCCTTCTATACGTATACGTATCCATGGTTTCACTTTCGTGTGGTGACAGGGATGAGATGCGCCGCTGTCATTTCATTTTCTTTGCTTCTATTGTACAGTGTCGCTGCCAGTAAAACCTCATCCATAGCCAGCGACAGTTCAACTGAATTGCTATAGAGTGTATGAATGATTGCCTTGTATTGCCTAGTTTTTCAAAGTTGCTCCATATCGCCTGATATGGTGTGGCGATATCTTTGGCAACAATTGCTCCATGTTGCCATCGTCGTGAATTGCTGATGTACATAGTTGACTACTATTGCCCGGAATTGAGCAATTTTAGTTGCTCGTGTAAGCGCACCTTTAGTTGTTGAGATTGTTACAGGAACACATCTCTGGAGATAGTTTTACCACCACCAGCCTTGAACGGCTAGATCTCATATATTTTTAACAGTGTAAAGATTTGCCAAACTTCATGCTTTTATCATAAAGAGCATCATTTTTTACCTTTATTTTTTATCTTATCTGCCCCACTTTTAAAACATTTACTGCGAATTGTAAAAGAAAATATGATCTCGGTAGTCATTTTTAAATAGATCGACGGACGAGGTGAATACAGTTTTTCGTATTCTTGTTGAATACTAATGCCCAAGTAACATTTCCGGTTCCATTATCTGAATATGTTTGCAAATCGACTATCGCCACGAACGCACCTAAATTCTTACTGAATACTGATGTCGAACCTGGCACTTTGAAATGCAGATCAAGTCTAGAACAAACACCATATGCCGGACTTATATTGAACCTTTATTTACTTAGAGGTTCAATTCTTTAAATATTGTCCATAAACGAATGAACCCCTAAACTTAATATTTTCAAGGACCGTTTCCTTTATATAAGTATATTATCTTTTTTTGGAGCCATAAACAGTCATACCAACATATTAAACAGTTATCAATAAATAGTTAACATAATTTAAAGGTTGATTTGCAACTAACTGGTTAATTTCAATGCTAGTTTGCTATTAGTAACTGTGGTAATCTATTTTGTGACAAATTTGCTACACAAATAAAATGCTAAAAATTTTGAAAATATAGAGGGTTGATCAATATGTATCCGTGTTTGAAATAATAACGCAATGTTTTTCAACACATCTTTTTTATTTCTCAACGTAGTCTTCTTTCAGGCCTACACACTTTCCCCAACGTTCATGCCATCTGTTTGACATGTTGAAAAAATACAATTCTTCAAACCCTGCAAAATAAGCTTCTGTTTTGAGTCGATTTTTTTTCCACCGAGCCGTCTTTAAGCTAAGGAACAGAAAAAAGTCGCTGAGAGCCAGGTCGGGCGAGTAAGGTGGGTATGGAAGCTCTTCTTAATGCAGTTCATGCAATTTGGCAATGACAATCAAAGACGCATGTGCTGGTGCGTTATCGTGATCAAAGAGCACTTTTTTTTTCGCCATATGGCTCTGTCTCTTTCAATTTCTCGTTGAATCTGTCCAACAACTCACTGTAGTACTGCCCGGTGATTGTTTTCCCTTTCTGCAGAAAGTCGATGAAGATGATTTCTTTGGAATCCCAAAAAATCGTGGCCATAACTTTTCTGGCTGATGGAATCTGTCGTCAAACACGGGTAATTATTGATCAACTCATGTACAAACGAATTGAAGACCAGTTATTTTGTAGAGACCAGGTGCAAAAAATGTAGTATATATCTCGGACGTAATAATATTCACCGAAAATAGACGTTAACTATGCTGTAAAATAAGGAAAGTAACTGAAAAACATTTTCTACATTTTTGTCAACCACCCAAGACTGCGAGCTCACCAATAAACTTTCTTTTATATAGGGATTATAAAACGGGTGACATAGATTTTCAGAATACCAAAACTTTAGTAAAAATAAAAAATTAAATTCATCCTTTAATACAAACGAAAAATAAACTTTGAAGGAAAATCTGTTTGATAAGAAGATTCTTTCAATTACGTGATTATGGAGAGTTGACCCCCCCGAGGTACGGAATGGTTGGTTGAAATAGCTGAGCGGAAAAGCATAGGAGAGTGAAAGGCAAGCAAACGACGTCCCGTTTATTCAGGGCGCGGATTTATGACTGCCGCGTGCAGTTTTCACAAATTGCTCACGGCTCTAATAATATAATGTAGAGTATGGACTTTGCATTGATAATATCGTCAACAGTGAGTAGTTATATAAAAGGGACGTCCAATGGATGTAATTCTTACAAATTTTTTAAAAAGTGCAGCCAGCGTATAGAAAACAAAAGAGTTTTTTATGTGCCACCAGCGCATTAACCGTAGCTTATAATGTACAGTATGGATCACAAGTGCGCTCATCTATATTTTTCAAACGTATAAAACATTCCAATTTGGGGTATTGTTGCGTGAAATAAAATATTTCTTTTTAAGAGAAAAATAGTTGCCTAATAATTCCCAGATTTTAAATACAAGCCCAAAATTTTTATTAAAATATTTTATCGGTGTAGCTTAAAATATCGGAGTTTTTGAGAACACGCATTCTCCGTTTTTACATAAAAGACGATGTATATGTAATCTATGGACTCCAAACTGGTAGACCATTTTTGATGAAATTTTCAGACAATCTTTAGATTAATCCAGCGGGTGATCTTCTGAAGTTTGGTAGCGATCGGATCAACAGAATTTTTTAATTTTCTTTTTAGGAAATAAGATTTTTCTTCGATTTTTGAACATTCACAAATAAAAGCGATTGAATTCGCGCAAATTCAATACACGTTGAGAATTTAATGATAATGATTCTCATCTTTTATGTCCTATATATTACATTTACATCCGGACGAAGAAAATTAAACTTAAATGATAGAAGTATCGTAGTATGTCATAATCTAATATATAAAAACTTGGTTGCGTTAAAATAAAGAAGGTTAGGTTACATTATTTGTAAACAGATTTATTTTTATACAACTCTCACATTAAATAATAATTGTCAATTACTGCTAACAGATAATATTCTTGTTAAAGAATCCGATTTTACTTAAACTCGTATCGAAATTTCAATAATATTTCTATAATCACATGCTTTAAAACTTGTTTAAATCAGCTGATTTTTATCTCACAAATGGTAATTTTGAATTGCATTGCCTTGAACATTTCGTATAATTCAATTCATTTCCATTTACACGAAGCAATATAAACGAACAGTTTACATAATCTCATAAATTTCTTAAAATTTTGTCATATTCGCATTATTTTCTAATTTTTTAATTGTTAAGTGAACAATTACAAACCATTTGCTGCCATTTAAATATAATAGTGGCACGTAAACAGGCCATAATAGGACAATTAAAAAAGGGAATATATTAATTATAAATGACACGAACCTCAATCAACAATTAAAATAAAGTGTTAGGTATACTTACAAACGAGAATTTATTTTATCATAATAATTTTAAATTATTGTTTTTTGTCTAGAAACAATGTATTGTTTTTGAACTTCGTGCATTATTAAATTATGTATTTTTTTGTATCTAAATTCTTATGGTTATTTGTGAAATATGTAAAGATCAAGATAAGTTTCTGAAACGACTGCGAATTTTGTTAAAAAGATAATGACATTATGACATCATTCAGGAACAAAATGAGCATGAATGAAATATTGCTTCCTTAAAAGAACGTTTACTTACAAAGACAATACATTTTTATAAATATATATTTACTCCCGGTTTTACAAATTAAATACACTAGTATATAAAAATAACGCACGATGTTTTTTGATAAATTTTATAACAACAAAATTTAAGTACAAAACCATTTAAAAACAAGTTTTTAAAAAATGTGTACTAAAACGAAGAAAACAACAAACCATCAAATAAATACAATTTATCATTGCCGGCTAGAGCTGAAAGCACTTCGTGAGAAGTTTGAATTATTATTTTTTTTATGAACAGGTCAACAATAGGGATGTTGACTGTATTCAAATAAAAACATAATTTTAACGAAAAGTAGTAGTTTCTATAATAGAAATACTAAAAAACACTATATTTTTCCTTATTTTTAAGGAATTTAATTAATATTTAATAAATAAAACCTAATAAAATCACACTCAAGTCACGTGACAACAGACACCAATCAGAGCGCATGACGTCATATGTTCAGCCGCTGTAAAAAAACTTCATTGTTTGGTTAATATTTAGTGTGTAATTTATTATTATTTGTTTATAGGAAACGTCAAATTACATGTAACTATATAGCAACGACTACGAAACAACTTTTCATCACCTCAGTTTACTAACGTTTATGAGCATAGAATACGCATCTATACGATGGTAGCTCCCGTGTAAACTTTTGAGGCTCCTTTGGTATGAACAGGTGACGTCACGCGACTAGTATTGGCATTTTGGACCGAAATTTGAAACAGGATTTAAAATACATGATTTTTAAGACTTGAGTTATATTTAAATAAAAATAATAAATATTTGTGGCAAATTTAGGTACTTATGCACGATTTAAAACACTTTCCCAAAAATAGTCAACATCCCTATTGGAACTGCGATGAGTTAAAAAATGGAGCAAAGTATAGAATCAATTCGGCTCGAGTTTGATTCTTAAATTTTAAAAAATGTTTAGGGATGTAGCCTAGAAGTACTACATAAAAAGAACTAAACTACGTGTGAAACAATGCTTTAATAAATTTTTACAGACGGTTATAGGCCTTTCTTTTTAATATAGAACCAGATCTTATACATTGCCTGCAACATTATTAAATCATGCATTTCAGCTTTGAAGAGCAATACAGTAAATTCTGTTTAACCCTGTATAGTCCGTATAATCTCTCTCTGAATGAAATACTCGTATTATTGAGGTTAATCTCTACTGTCTTTGTTTTATGACAGACGCTCAACTTGGATTGAGGAAGTGCATTGCATTCAAATGTGGAAAGATTATGTGCTTATTGGCGGAATATAATATTATGGATGCTAGATAGAACGTAACGTAAACCAAAAACCGCAATGTACTGTACAATAATATTGCAATAAAAATATTATTTGTGATATGATATTGTTTTGTGATTATTTTATCCATTTTTATTTTAATATCATAACGGAATACATTGTGACAATATAGCAGAAAATCAATGCATTACAATTTGTATTGCGGTAGTATATTACGCAACATTATAGGGAGAAGTTGGTTGCTCAGGTCAGTTACACTAGCGCGACTAAAATATTTGCTGGAAAGTAAACCCAGGTAAGTGAAAAAGTCCTTTTAAATTACTATATTACATTTAATCTTGTTTCAAAGTATTTATTACCCTATACTGAATTACTAATTAAACTGAAGTCTTTGAGAGTCGGGCAGTAGACTTGCCAACTACTAATTTATAGTTAAGTGTAATTAATTCGAAGAATTATTTAAATGAGTAATAAAATTATCACTCTAATTCCCAGAAGTATTCTTGACAAACAATCCACTTTATGATATGTGTTATGATTACGCATTAATTTAGAGAATTTGTTGTCTTTCATAGTTTCAAAAAAAATCCTAAAAGCTTCGAAAGATATCTTTCAATACAAAACATGAACTGGTATGCGGTCTAAATATTTATAATCAAGGATACTGCTGGTAGTCTTGACCTCAAGCGAAAGCTTAGGATTAACGTCTACAGTTCGTTGGTTCGATTTCCGCTTCATTTTCGGGTGTTCATACTTCATGCGGTTTCAGTTATATTTAATAAAACAAAGGGTTTATGCAATATGCTAAATAAGCGGAAGCATGCATAACCCTTCTCGTCCTTACAACAAATATTATTGTTTTCCTCGTTCGCTTCAAGGGTTCGTACCTAAAATAATTTTTAAACCAACAAAATTTTCATTGAATTTTAAGCGATTTCAAGGGCTGAGAATAAAATACAGACGTTAAAAAAATAAATAAGAGGAATTTTTAATATAGCAAAAAATCCGTCACAACATTATTTTAAGTGAAATATTTTGATAAAATGTTTTGTTTATTTTTAATTATTACCTAGTACTTACTACGCATTCGCTATTTTTAGCATTGAACCAGACAAAAAATAAAATAAAAATACGCGTCGATTTGTGTAATGTCTTTTTTTGATTTCGGTAAAAAAATAAGTACAATGAAAGTAACTTGATCCAATTTTTTTAAATCGAAGTTTTTAATCATTATAATCCTAATTTATATATTTTCTTACTTTTATTACATAAAAAAAATTGTCAAAAGCTTGATCATTTTGCTGTCATTTGGCTTTTTATGATTTTTTTAATCACATGAAACTTAAAGACCGCACACACTTGTCAAGCATGGACCAGCATGATCAGCACAGCACAAATCTGCAACTTGCACGATGTTACACACTAGACCAAACCAGCACAAATCACCAGATTTTAGTACAGGTTTCGTGATGTACGTTAGACATTTTGCAGTTTTGAAATAGATTTATCAGTGCAAATTAATTAATGAAAACAACACATCGTTAGCACGCTAGATCGGTCCAGCACGAGCTAGATCGACTAACCTTCGTTGCTGAGAGCTAGTTTCATGTGCGCTACTCCGTTAAATAACACAGGTGCCTTCACGAATAGGTTTTTCTGCTTCGTGCTGTGCTGGTCGTGCTTGATATATGTGCGCAAAATCCAGATACGTCCAACAAACAGTGATTCTAGCCAGAGATCTGTAACGCAATATTTGCGTGACAGCTGAACTGTAAGAACGCATTCCGACAAACATGGAATATGGATTGTTTTCTGTTAGTAATCAATATTTTTAAGGCAAACGTTAAAAGGCACGAAACGTCGTGAGTCATTAGTTAAAAAAAATCATCTAGATCATGCCGCCAGTTTGCGGCAATTCACAATCAGTTCGCAACATGATTTTATGTAATTAAAAAACAAATCGGTGTTATTGTATCACGCACTTTCAAAAGATTGTAGTACCTACGACATAACTTATTAATTAATATAATGAATTCGAGTAAGTAGTGCATAACGAGATTTATTATTTTCTTTGCGTATAGTTTTAAAATGTAATTGTAACAATTTAAAAACGTATTAACGATGCAGAATATTATTCATTCTTGTATTTCACACTTTAAATGACTAAATATAGATTTGTATTGTGTGTACAGACGCGGGTCGGCATTAGAGATGGGAAAAACGGGTCTTTTTAGTGATCTGCATCTTTGCATCTGGATCCCGTATGTGAGCCGGCTCACTGAACTAGTTCAAAAAGAGACGAGCTCTGAATATGTTACTGCAGTCTGCCACTGAGTTAGCTAATTCAGTCAATCATATCACGACCTGTGTAGAATCAAGAATGCATAGCCAAACATTTGATGCATGAGTCATTTGAGCTGACAGATGCATCAAAGCAAGAACTGATACGTAAGTGTAAAATGTGCTTCTTTGTGTTAAGTGTTTCACTGAGTTATGCGGTGATTCGTCGGCTCAAAAAAAAGTGAGTCGGCTCTCTTGGATCTTCTGTCGGAGTCGGCTCTTTGAACCGGTTCAGATTTGAGTTACCCAACTCTAATTTGTTCTACTTTACATCACTATGTTACATTGATGATTTTACGACCGCTATACAGGCATGAAAAGCAGCTATTTTATACGAACGGGTGAAAAAATATACTTTTAAGTATTTATAGTCGTATTTGCAAATATACTACATTATGATGAATTTTCTATTTGGAGGTTATAGGATCATTAAATAAAAACACCAGGAAATTTAATTATTTCTTGCGACGTTTCGTGCATTATATTTGCACTTCAAAAAAAAAAAAAATGCAAATATAATGCACGAAACGTCGCAAGAAATAATTAAATTTCCTGGTGTTTTTATTTAATGATCCTATAACCTCCAAATAGAAAATTCATCATTTATACATTCACAAGGATCCAAATAGATTAATACTACATTATTTTTCGATACAATACTTATTATTTCGTCTACCTTACACGAGTATTCAGGGTTATGCGAAGGAAAAATTGCGTCCGGGACGTAGCATTTATTTAACACTTATCAAATTCGAAATTCTAATTAGAGTAGCTTCTGCCAAACACTTCTTCACTTCCTCAAAATGACATAGAACTGCCATTAAAAGAATGAAAATGCTTCAAGGAACTAAATGAACATATATCCGTGTAACCACGCCGCGTTTATTATTATATAATACACCGTCTAAAAGCCAATTCAGACTAGCCGTTCTCGGTTACGTTTCACCGGTCCGGTTGGGAGCTCGACCAATCAGGGCGTAGTCGTTCCCGATTGCGGTTCGGTTCGAGCGTTTAGGTTCAGCTCTAATTTCAACCGGACCGTTCGCAACCTGCAGCGACTACATGTTTTTTTTTCACTTTTTTAAAATGTGTTACACATTTCAAAATTTATGTATATAAATTTTTTGATATTTTTTTTTCTCTTCTTTCAAATATCCTGTCAGACCGCAACCAGCATTACATCATTATTACTAACTGCGATCTGACAGAGATATCGTAATTATTATATAATTTTTCCATAACAGGACGATGCGAACCTCGTTTATAAATACAGGCCAAGTGCCGTTTCTCGGGGAGAAACTAGCCGTCCGCATTCCTGTCAATACATTTATTTTTTGTACTTGTTAATTTAATTTTAAATATAAATTGTTTGTTAAAACGTTTCATTTTTTTTTTTTTCATTATTATTAGAAATTATTAAAGTAAAATCTCCTAAATAAAGATCTAACCAGTTTCACTGGTATTGTTAACAGTACGTGTGTGTTTCTTTGCGACATTTAAACTCTGTTATACCACCTTTTTATTATCAGAAACCGCACTACGTTACAGTTTGGTAGCAGAGCGTAGTTGGAATTTTGCTTCCTTAATTTCCTTTTTTTCCCTTTTCAAATAATTAGTAAATGCAGTATATTTTTCTATTGAAATAATTTATTGCTTAAAAAAAATTTTTTTTTACAAATCGTAATCTTACAATTATTAATAAATTCTTATATTATGCAACCGGTTGTCTATATTGCAAAGTTGCGTAATCTTATAATTAAATTGAATTATTCCTACAATATTCTGTTTTATTAAACGGTATTTAAGATTTTTTTTTCCATATTTTATATTTCTCTTCCTCAAGTCGGCATTTTCTCGCAGTATAAATATAAGTGTTTAAAGTGAATAATAAGAAATAATTATAAATAAATAATCACATCATGCCAACGAATACAAGATCACAAGCCAACATCTCGGACAATGAAGAAGCATCGGTTCATTCAGCCCATCAACCACAACGACCTACAGCATCTGGATCTGGAAATCTGGATCAGCCGTCAGCTATCGCTCAAGCAACCGCCGTTCATATGCAGATGACTGCCGGAATCCACGATCAAATCGCTCAACTCGCACAGTGGTCCGAGAATCTATCTAAGCATCTAATTAAATCAGATACAGAATTTAAACATGATCTTACGAATTTCATTACGAAGATTTCTATATGTACCGGCAGTGATCCAGAAAAACTGGTGACGTTTATAGAAGATGTTCAAGACTTAATTGATATGAAAATTCGTCCGGAACCTGCTATTCTGTCTTCACTCTTAAGCCGCCTCCAAGGAGACCTGTTGACTTGGTGGCCTGAAGCTGTGGCTACATTTCCAGATTGGATTCAATTGAAATTTCAAATGCTAAATAAATTTCTTTCGCCAATGATCAAAATGCAACTAACCAACGCATTGGTGAGAAGATTTCATCACTCTGAAGAATCGTTTAGCGATTTTATCCGGGACATACTTCGCAAAGCAAAAGCACTGAATGCTGAAATATCAGAAGCTGAGCTTATATGTCAAATTTGGTCTCATGCTAACTCTGAAACACTGATTGCATTAAAGAATACTCCAATGCCAAGAAGCTTCACCGACTTGAAAGAATTATCTCACCGAATGAATCAGACAGATTTATTAATTCAATTGGCCAAACAGCGAGAGCAGGGTTCTTCATCAAGCACACTCACTACATTTAACGCTAATTGTGCCTACTGCAAGCTTCCAGGACATCATATTTCTGTCTGCCGACGTCGTCAGAAAGCTAATAGCCAACAGTCATCCAGTCAGTCGCCTTCAAAAAACTGTTAGCGATGCGATCCCGGGGTGGTCGCAATAATCTATATTCGTCAACGCAGCATGTCATTCTACCGATTATTGAAATAAAAATAAACTGCTTACCTTACAAAGCTCTCTTGGACTCTGGAGCAAGTTCTAACTTTTGTGATGAACAAGTATACAACAGTATTCTTCATTCCGGTCTGGGGCGCTCTACTTCGACCAGCTCCATGGTTCGCCTCCCGGATAATCGTTTCGTCTCCATTAGCCACGAACTCTCCGTCATCATTAAAATTTTCAAATATACCTGGAAATTAAAATTTTCTGTCGTTCCTAACCTGGTGTTTCCTTTTATCATTGGAGTTAAGTCCTTACAAGATATGAACGCTATATTAAACCTATCAGAATCTTATCTGTCCTTCAGATTTAGTCCTAACGTTCACGTTTCCTTTCTTCGTCAAACGGAAGATACGAAGATAACATTAAGTTCCATGGTTGAATGTCAATATCAATTAACAGAGAATCAAGAAGGCCGTCTTCAACAGCTCATACAAGAATATCAAGAGACTCTCACCTGTGAACTTGGTCGAGTAAAAAATTATACTTACCGCATTCGACTCCGAGATCCGACTCCGGTTCATCAGTCTCCGTACTCGCTAACTCCACCGAAGGCCGCTGCCATGAAAGCTCACATCGATAAACTTCTACAGCTTCAAGTCATAGAACCAAGCCATTCACCGTACTCAAGCCCATGCTTTTTAATTCCTAAAAAGGACGGAACTCAAAGGCTTGTAATAGACTATCGGCGAGTAAATCAACGAGTTCTTTATGACGCTTATCCGGTGCCGAAACCAGAGTCAATTTTCCAATGTCTTCATGGTTCCACAATATTTTCAAAATTAGATCTTAATATGGCTTTTCATCAACTTCCATTAACAGAAGATTCCAAGCAAGTCACTGCGTTTTCAACAACTTTCGGATCTTATCAATACAATTATCTTCCGTTTGGACTCTCGGTCTCACCTGCAGCTTTGAACCGAATTATGAATTTGATTTTTGGAGATCTCCACTACAGATTTGTCATAACTTATTTTGACGATCTCTTGATATATTCTAAAAGTGTCGACGATCACATGAATCATCTTCAAGAAGTCTTCTCCCGACTCCATCAAGCTGGATTCACCGTCAATCCTGAAAAGGCATACCTTTGTAGGTCCAGACTTAAATGTCTTGGATTTATGATTTCCGCTGAAGGATGCCAAGTCGATCCTGAAAAAATCAGAGCCATCCAGGATTTGCCAACGCCCACTAACCTGAAACAGGTCAAGACCTTCTTAGGCATGACTGCCTATTTTTCAAGATTTATTGAAAACTTCAGTGCACTAGCAGCTCCTCTAAATCACCTGAAGCGCAAAAAGGTCAAGTTTGAAATGGGCAAAGACCAGCTCGATGCTTTTCAAAAACTTAAAGAAGCTTTATCAACTACACCTGTGCTTAAGTATCCGGACTTCAAGCGACCATTCATCGTCCGTAGCGACTCTTCAGACTTAGCGCTGGGAGCTGTACTCTTACAAGAGTTCGAAGATGGTACCCACCCCGTTTCATATGCCTCCCGTAAACTCTCTAATACCGAGAAGCGGTATCCTATCATGGAGAGAGAGGCACTCGGAATTATCTTCGCGCTGGACAAGTTTGAAGACTACCTACAAGGCCAGGAATTCATCTTACAAGTTGATAACGAAGCGTTAACCTGGATGATTCGACATCCCAAACAACTAGGCAAGATTGGACGATGGGTCCTTAAACTATCCAAATTCAAGTTTCAAGTTCAACACATCCGAGGTCCCTTGAACTCTGTCGCCGACGCACTCAGTCGCCTATATGAATCGTCTCCAGATCCCGACTCGAAAGAAATAGAATCTGATCTGCACGCACTGCACGAAATTCCGCAAAGTTTTCTTACCTTAAAGAAACATCAGGAAACCGACGCCGATACACGCCTCATCTTGGAACGCCTCCAAAGTGGCCAAGATGTGACAGGGTATGTTCAACGTGATGGCCTCCTGTTGCGACTTGTGGGGAAGAATCGTTTGAGAAGAGTAGTTGTTCCATCTTCAGTTCGAAACATGATTCTATACTACTTCCACGATTTAGACGCATCACATCCTGGAATAACTAAAATCTATAGGTCTATAGCTCGTCGATTTTGGTGGTCAGAAATGTATAAGGACATCCGTCAGTACGTCAGATCCTGTGAAACGTGTCAGCGTATCAAACCAGCCAACACTCGTCTTGGAGCTCCAATGGTTTCAACACCTCCAACAGCCGTCTACTCGAGGGTGTACATCGATTTTTGCGGTCCGTTGATTCCATCGTCCACTGGAAATCGTTACGTGCTGGTTATTCTTGACGGTTTCTCTAAGTGGATAGAGGCTATCCCTTGCCGTCGAGCTACAGCCGCCGTTACCACCAAGAAGCTGATAGACTTATGGTGCACCTACGGACCTCCCAAGTCGCTTGTATCGGACAATGCCACCGTCTTCCGCAGCGATCTCTTCAAGCGAATGACATTGGCGTGGGGAATCAAACATATCTTCACCTCACCATACCAACCGTCTTCGAATGCTGTGGAGCGCTCTATGCGCGATTTAAAAAATTCGTTGTCAATAATGATACGCACTTGCGCGCAAAACAACCACAAAAATTGGGATAAATTTTTAAAACTTTTTACTTATTCTCACAACGGCAATGTATCCGAAGCGACCAATCAAACTCCGGCCAATGTTTTCCTGGGTCGTGAAATACCCCGCTCCTTGGACCATCAGTGGGAATTGGAGAAGTATATCGATCCGGCTGCTATTTCTACTCCAGCTGAAGTCGAACGAAAACTTCAACAGGCGAACCGAAAAGTTAAGATCTTGTACGACCTACGGCAACCTGCAGGTCATCAACTACATGTCGGCCAACTCGTAGTCCAACGTCTTCACCACATAGTTCGACCTGGCACTCCGGAAGCACAAAAATTCGTTCCTGCGTGGAGTGAGCCGAGACGGATCATTCGATTCACTACTCCAACCTCCTGCATTGTAGCCAATGATGAAGACCCCACTAGACAACACCGAGCACATGTCAGTCAACTGAAACCATTCGTTCAACGGGAAGAAGCCGCTAACGCGCTTCTTTTCACCGGGGGATAATGCAGCGACTACATGTTTTTTTTTCACTTTTTTCAAATATCCTGTCAGACCGCAACCAGCATTACATCATTATTACTAACTGCGATCTGACAGAGATATCGTAATTATTATATAATTTTTCCATAACAGGACGATGCGAACCTCGTTTATAAATGAATTGCTAATTGCAGAAAGGGGACATGTCCACTTTTTAAAAATGTTCAGGAAACGAAAAAAACTTCTTATTTTTTTAAAGAAAAGATATATCAACAAAATTTTTTTGCAGAGTGTTCTCTGCTATATGTTTGATAAATCAAGGATAAATATTTTTATTTTTGGTTTTTTTTTCTTTGAGCAACTGTCAAATTTGACAAATGGACATATCACCTTTCTGCAGTAAATGAAAACTAAAAGTAATGATATGAACTTTTTTTTATTTCAAATTGAAATTTTTGACAAAAATGAAAATACATAAACACAAAATAGCGTAATTGAACTCGCAATCCTTATCAGCAGTTGGCCATGTAATAATTTCCCTCCAAAATTCCAAATAATCCTCGGGAATAAATTTTAATGTGTTTGATATGTCGGTCATTTTTTTTTTGCTAATAGGAAGCTTTTCAGGGTAAGCTTTCTTTGTACAAGAAGTTATTTCCTTCTCAGTATTCCTCAGACGGTAAGTGTCAATTACAGGACAGTTTATAAATTGCCTACAAATTATTTCATTTGCGGAAGAAATTGTCATATGGTGGAAGAACGAAATTGAAAAAGATTTCTTCTGAGTGCGTGGCACATTTTTCCCGTAGGATTCATTGCTCAGACAGTTTTTTTTGTAAAAATCTGGCCACAAAGAAAATAATATAAAACAACAAATTATTATTCTGTTATTTTATAGTGCCTACGAACTGCTCGACTGGATCAAGGTTCTTTGTTGTTCAATCAGATGTCGGTACTGATTGTCGGTACTTTACCGCAGAAAAGTGACATCTCCCGGACATGTCTCCTTTCTGCAATAAACGAGAACTAAATCGCTCTACTGTATCTAAACTAACTATGCAAAATGTCCCGTTTGTGCAGTAAACGATGTGTTTAGCCTTCTAGAAGCGAAATATACAAAAATGTCAATTTGCCCAGAAAATGGAGATGTCCCCTTTCTGCAATTAGCAATTCAAATACAGGCCAAGTGCCGATTCTCGGGGAGAAACTAGCCGTCCGCATTCCTGTCAATACCTTTATTTTTTGTACTTGTTAATTTAATTTTAAATATAAATTGTTTGTTAAAACGTTTCATTTTTTTTTCTTTCATTATTATTAGAAATTATTAAAGTAAAATCTCCTAAATAAAGATCTAACCAGTTTCACTGGTATTGTTAACAGTACGTGTGTGTTTCTTTGCGACATTTAAACTCTGTTATACCACCTTTTTATTATCAGAAACCGCACTACGTTACAAACCGTAGCCAATGAGAACGCTTGCTGGAGTCACGTGACTAGCCAGCTGTTTTTCTACACATCAAACGTCAAATCATATTTCGAAATTGCGCATGCGCACCGAGAATAATCGTAGAACCGAATCGGGATAGTGTGAGCAGCCTAGATTTATCGAAAACCGAACCGGACCGGTGAATCCTAACCGAGAACGGCTAGTCTGAATTGGCTTTAAGTAAGAGTTTCGGTCTGGTTACTTCTCATTGTTTCAGAAAAGAACACCGAACCTCGGGGCTACAGGCACAGCATGATATAACACTGAATAAAATAGAATCTTAAAAGTAATCGTTTTTTTAGACTGAAATGTGTTTACAAAATATTTAATTAGATACCTACTTACTACATAAATATTTGTTTCCATTTCCAACTACAAGTAAATACATATATTCTAATCCATGACTGTAATCTAAATAAAAAACTTTTAAGGACAAACGTTTATTGAAATCTGCGAATAACTTTATTAGTGTATTTGCCATATGGCAACATACACTATTGGCATCGGTCGGATGGCGGGACCTAGGGGTTGGACCAAAATTTCTCGGCGTTTCATAACCTCCTAAACACTTTGGCACCATTTTTAAAAATGTTATATATATATATATATATATATATATATATATATATATATATATATATATATATAAGCGTATATATATATATATGTGTGTGCGGGCAATAACTTTCGAAAGAGTTAATTGATTTTAACGAAATTTGGCCCACATATTGAAATCCATCACCGCAAGAAGCCTATTTAAAATGGGCCTAATCGGGCCATTTTAAGGGTAGTTTTTAGGGGTTGAAAAATGTTTTTGGGCCCCAAAATACCGAAAAAATTCTCAGAATCGCTTCAAAATTGACATTTAACCCTTCAGTAGTAATTAAAAAGTGTCCCTAAAATTTTAATAAAATCGGCCCGACAGGACCGGACTTAAAAATTTTATGAAAACACTACTTTGCAGATAGTGTATTATTTACTGAAAGTTGTGTATAATTTGATATAGAAGTTCGATTGATAATAATATTGCAATTAAAAAAAAATTTTATTTTAAGGGGTGTATTAAGGAGTCAAACTTTTTATTTTGCCCAAAAACCAACTTAAGTTCGCATAATAAAGCCACACTGCCTATATAAGCAAATACACTATATTGTCGGCAGGGTTTTGGCACTGCGACCCGGGTTTTTTTATTTTTAAAGATATTACAAAATTTCTTTCGCCATTAATTTTATAATTTTTACAACTTAGAGTAACAGTAAAAAAATAGGAAACTGCCTAATTGAGACATTTTGCAACAGGCATAGAGGACGGCACAAAAATGTTGAGTGCGGAAAGGTAGGGAGCTAATCGAATAATATGTATAATGTATAAGTAAATGTTTGTTGATATAACTGAAAACCATTATTTCAAATTAAGTGGAAATTTTTGTTCACTGAACAGTTCTTCGTAAAATAAAAAAAATGTTTACTCAATTTTTAAATATTATAACCAGCTGACAGACTCCAATTCTGTGCATCGCCGATGTGATTTTTTTCACCTGTTCACTGGAGGGTTAAATTCGATATAGTGGATTGTTTTAATGTATTATGATTTATGCTGTTCATTTTTAATTACAAAAAGAAATGCAGTAAAACATAACATAACATATGTTTTACATTTCAATTGAATGAATATATACACTAATTACTGAAATAATAAGAAAGTGGGAAGTGAATTTTTGCGTTACTAAAACGTATATTCATCATAATATCGTAATTTGCTATACAATTCGGTTCGACTAATCAACTTTTTTTAAGCAATAATTCACATAAGAAACAGATCATCTGCTTTTTAACAATATTTGTTGGGCAATATTTCACTTTTATATGCGTGTGATTTGTATAATATAATTTTTATAACTTTTTATATAAATCATTGTTATTTGTGATACATTATGAAGTTATTAGGTAAATTTGATGCAAATATACTTTTATGATATTTTACTGCATTTGCGTATATATTATAAAAATTTGAATTATGACGTTAATAATTTACGTAAGTTTATTTACTAGACTAAGCAATGAGAAATCTGAAATATATATTGTTATAATTTAATACTGTTTCATACATCGACTAGCTTTTATGTTCGGGTAGAACTGCGTGCAGGATCTCTGACTCACTTTACATTTTCGCTTACTGCTCATCTTTCTTTGCCTACGCTACTTAGGAGAAATAGACATTTTTACAGTAAAAGGATTTTTCAAGTTGACTCACTAGTTTCTCAGATTACCCGGAGCAATTATAAACATACAAATATTGGTTCTTTATGAGTATATGACGCGTATATATTATATATGCAATAGTACATGTATAGGTACTATAGCACATATTATACAAATATTCTCTATTCCATAAGGCATAATTCCATCGCGTATAATATATTATTACAATAACTAATAACTTTCTTTTCCTGGGAATAAAAAACGTTATTTTGCGCATAATAGGAAACACCCTAGTTCTTTCAAAGCAGTAATTTATTATTCATCCGGAACTATTAAAAAAAAACTTTAAAAAAAAATATTAACCTTCTTCAAAAATATCACTAAAAAGATGAAAATAATGAAATTTTGAGGTCGGAGCTAATTTCCTTACAAAAACTTTTAATTACATATCTACTTTTAATAAATAGGCGCCGACCTCAAATTTTTTTGTAATGAAAAAATATCATTATTTTCATCTTTTTAGTGATTTTTTTGAAGGAGGTTAATATTTTTTTTTTAAGTATTTTTATTTTTTACTTTTTAATGGTGGATTTGATTTCGCACATTTTTGAAGATTTCCCTCGATTTCTCCACGGTTCCATCATCAGATCCTGACCTGATGACCATGGGAGCAACTGGGATGTATACCCTTTCAAACAAAAAAAGAATTTTCCAAATCGGTTCAGGCGTCTTCGAGTAATCGGGGAACATACATAAAAAATAAAATAAAAAAAAAAAAAAAAGATTCCGACGAGTTGAGAACCTCCTCCTTTTTTTGAAGTCGGTTGAAAACAAAAAAAGAAAATTAAAAACTTCTTATTTTAACCTTTTACTAGTTTGTAGTCGTTTATGTTTCTAGATCATAATGCAATATTTTACGTACGAGCTGTGATATTATGGAAAAACGAGAATAAGCGAATTTTAGAAGTTACACGAGCCGTAAAAGCACTACACTTTTTCACGTATCCCCTGTAAAATAGCCAATTTTCGGTTCATAATAATATTTGTGACAGTTTGGTTTTTTACGAAATATACACCTGCTTTATGTATACAGGCATGAAAAGCAACTATTTTATTTGAATACAAATACAAGATCACACTGATTTTTTTGAAAATAAAATGACTAACTGCAGGAAAAAAATATTTATTAAAAATTTGTTTAAAATCTAGTAAGTGATATGCCATGCATTTAGTGTTTTTACAATAAAAATTCGGTAGTTTACTCTTAACAATAATACAATTTTTTGCACTGCCCTGCATTCAGTGTGTCAAATGCAGAATAAAATAACTGAAACTTTGCCGTGCGTAACATATTAAATTACTAGAAGTAGAGTAGAACTCATTTGCGAAATATTAACAGCAATCGTGTGTTTATGTAGATAAAATACGTTATAAAAATAAAACGAAACTTTAGTAAATAGCTATGAGACATTTAACAGAGATTTATCAAAATAATTATATATAAGGCTCCGTCGGAATCTTTGAGACACTGCAGTCAGTATCGCGTTAGTAATCAGTCAGAGGTTACTAAACTGTCGAGTAGCTTAAGATTTGAGTCCACTTAGTTTCTCGTCTCGTTGGATATATTCTGCAGTAGTTTCGCGACACGACGCGAATGAATTTCTTTAAATTAATTAGTGACAGAGCTGGGCGATAATTAATTCCAAGTAATTAAATTATTATTTTAATTACTTTTATAGTAAAAGTAATTGCAATTGAATAACTTTTTTTCATAGCAGTAGTTGTATTATAAAATTATGAATTCTTCATATCATACTCAGAAATGCCATTTTGTTGTAATTAATTTCTGATATAAACCCACAATGATTGCGACGATGTGCAGCCTTCCTTGACAACACAGACGAAATTGCCGATTTAGATCACTTTTGAGTAGACCGCATGTGTGAAACTGCACCACTAATGAGTTTAGTAACTCATTACTAATACAACAGTTTCTTTTGAGTGACTCCGTGAGCACAGAGCTTAAATCGATAGTTTTAATGGTCATTTGTACATTTTTGTTCATTATTTCTGTAAAACGATTTGCAGAGAAAATGTTTATCATGCACTAAACTGAAAATGGCTCATTTTAGTTATTCATGCAGAGTATTTTTCATTAAGGATAACGAACATTGGTATTATGATCAATCAATTTGCAGTTTCCGTGATCATTATGTGTTTAGTAATGTTAAATACCTAACCTTAAAATGCAGATAAATTTTACAGCAATATGTACATTGAAGAGGTCATCTAGACCCAAAAATGTTCAGTCAATATTAACATGAAAGTTATATTGCAATCGTATACTAACTGGTAACCTTTAAATGACTGGAAATTTAATTAAGAACAGAGGATATTTAACAGTTTTACAAAACACATTTGAATGGAAAAATATTGATGCGTATCATACTATTATGATTTATGAATTTTCTGTCTTGCAACATAAAAAAACATCAAGAAAATTAATAAACGGAAAAAATATTACAAAGCACAGGAAAAGAGCAATTAAATTCTCTGAATACACTGTTTGCTTTTTTGTTGTCGAAATGAAATTGGTAAAGTAAATATATACACACAAAAATCTCTGTAACAATTTACGAGATATAATAATTTTCATTTTATAAAAGGAAAAAAGGCGTTTCATATATATATATTTTTTTTGCATCGTACAAACAAAAGACATGTGTTGCGGCACTCATGATCGAAGTGAATTTTATGTATGAATAATATAATAGACGTTAGCTAGTTATCGCAATCGGCTTACTCAAAATATAAGGGTGGCTATTGTAAAAAAATGTTTTTCGAACTATATGTTTGTTTAATTATTTTAATTGCTAAATTATTAAATTATTTATTGACTATTTTATAAACTACTATACGTTTTTTGTTATATAAAATAATTTCTTACTTTTGCGATTCATTTATGAAGACGTCAATTGTATTTTAAAATTAAAATGACCAACAAAACTTAGTACTCATCAAAAGTACTATTCAGTTTTTTTTTTTTTCATTGCAATCGGCGGCTCACTCAAAGCAGTTTTATTAAATACAAAGATAACAAAATGAAATTACTTGCTATGCTGTTGAATATATTTTGTTTATTTAAATTTACAACGAACGTTTCAATCAAACTTTGTGGTCCTTTTCAAGTATTCAAATTATTAAATACAAAGTTAATTTTGACAGTAGATAATTAAATATCGCTGTTTATATTGCATTTCCATGGCTTCGTCGTCACGAAATCGGTAAGACACCGCATAAGAAGTTTCACTTCAAGAAAACATACAACTTATAATGTCTGGTTCATTTAAAATTAGTGAACCATTTAGCCGACCGACTTTTTCTATATTATGTATCATTTTATCGGAAAGGTTTTAAGTTATATGTGGTCGAACTAATTGGGATTTTTGGAAAGAAGGGCTGTCCCTGGTAAAAACAGATATTTGAACTGATACACTATAGATATACAGAAAGAGACACTTTATTAATTTATTGGAAATTATTCGAATAATATTTATATTATGATTATACTAATTACGCGCTTTTGAATTTTAGTCGATTGGCAAGATAATAATTAGGTCAAAATAGATAAATTGCAATTTAATTAACGCAATGTATTGACTCTTTATTCTTGTTTTAGTGTGATATGCAAAATGTGCAGTGTATATAAAACGCCGAAGGGTTTATATGTTAATTATCAAATATGAAAACTGAGAGATAATTTCATACATATTAATAAGCTTACATCATTTGTGTACGAGTGCATTAACGGCTTAGTTTGCTCATTACATTTGTTAATTCAATCATACATAACACCTATTCTACTATTTCATCGCAATTACCGAGCTGGGTAGAGTAGTGGTACAGCACTAGACTCGCATTCGGGAGGTCCGGGTTCGATTCCCGGCAGGGGCAGATGTGGCTGGGACTTTTTCCTACTGCCTCTCGCCGAGAAACGGTAATACCTGTACCGGCCATCTTGATTGAGGTTTTCCATGGTTTCCCTCAATTAATTCCAGATAAATATCGAGATGGTTCCTTATTTGAGGCTATGGCCGATTACCTATCAAACTCCTAGTTCAAAAATTACCTACCTTGTCCTAATTTCCTATAATTCCTTCATTCGGCCATTGCTATTATATAAGTTGAAGTTTTAAAAAATGTAGAAAATAACGGGAGGTGGTAAATGGAAAATAGTAATGGTGCGAATGGCGTCTGTTATGACATAGTCGAGAAACGGACGTTAAACGCATTATTATTAATATTTCATCGCAATTGACGGATACCCAAACTCACAATCGAAGTGTGCCGATAAGACTTGTGCCGTGAACCGCTAGACGCTTGTCCCAAATTCGTTTGTCAATGGACAGGATTCATTGTAAGAAATGTGTTTATGAACAATTCACTGAGATAAAGAAAATACAAATATTTAATAAAATTCAATTTTCATTGCAAATATGGTTGAAAAATTTAAATTGGTTCAACGTTTTAAAACTACGAAATTGGCAGCAATTAATTTATTCTATAATTACTAGTTCATTTTTACAAAGAAGTGTAACAAACAAAAATTCGACCTGTGAGCAAAATATGGCAGCTTTCGTTAGTAACAATTTAAATGTTAAATTTGATGTACTGGCAACATCACAAACAAAAAAGTGGTATACTTATTTACGCGCGTTTAATTGATACTAGTTAAAATTTTTGTGTGATTGAAAACTTAGTGTATTTGCCGTATGGCAACATACACTATTGGCGTCGGTCGGATGGCGGGACCTAGGGGTCGGACCCTCTTACTAACTAGCAGTAGAGATGGGAAAAACGGGTCTTTTTAGTGATCTGCATCTTTGCATCTGGATCCCGTATTTGAGCCGGCTCACTGAACCGGTTCAAAAAGAGCCGAGTTCTGAATATGTAACTGCAGTCTGCCACTGAGTTACCTAGTTCAGCCAATCGACCTGTATAGAATCAAGAATGCATAGCCAAACATGTGATGCATGAGTCATTGGAGCTGACAGATGCATCAAAGCGAGAACTGATACGTAAGTGTAAAATGTTCTTCTGTGTGTTAAGTGTTTCACTGAGCTATGCGGATCCGTTGATCCGTCGGCTCAAAAAAAGTGAGTCGGCTCTCACGGATTTTCTGTCGGAGTTGGCACTTTGAACCGGTTCAGATCTGAGTTACCCAACTCTAACTAGCAGCACGCGATGGTTTATTTTACAGCGAACGAAGATTCCAAGAAAAGTAATCTACTATAGTAAAAGTGACGTATACGGAAATTTATTTCCTTACACCCTTCCGTTAGACTAATCAAACTCGCTATTTAATACCTGTTCTCGTTTTTATATGATTTTGTTGTGGTTCTTCTTTATGTATAAAAAAAATTTTAGGTTATTTATGTTAAAATTCATCTACATAATAAAATCTATGACATTTACTAATTGCTTATTGATTATTTAACTTAAATATAAGACATACACAACGAAATCAGTAGAATAGATACCTTTGTATAATGCATCAGTTAACTATCAGAAATGGTTATAAAATGAGTAATTAGAATTATGAACAAGCACATATGGACAAAATGACATGTCCGATGGCGATATAGCAAAACTTTTACACCATAAATAAATAATTCTCAGTAGTAATTGGTACTGTTTGTAGCATGACAAAAACTGTATTAAAAAACACGAAGTTCTAGTGTATAAAAAATGTATCGACTAGTAATCAGCAAATATAGTTCAAAGACCCGTTTTTTCCATCTCTAATTAAAATATTAAGTGTCCAAGTATTTGCTATAATGACAAAATTTAAACAGCTTAGTAAAATATAGTTATAATAATAGTTACAAATGCTCATATTCGTTTTGTGATAGCAGATTATTAATAGCTTTTAAAATTGTTCATAAAGTTAATTGATTAAAATTCAGACCAAATTACACTTTTAATTGAATATTGATGGGATATTGATTTGATTGAATTTTGATAGGATAATAGATTGGATTTACCATCAAACATTTTTGCAACGTAACATTTTTGTTTCAGAAAAATGATATGGAACTAGAACATACATTTTTCCTTGTAAACTAGAACGAGGAAACCTTTTTATTGGGCTTCATTTTAGCTTCACTTTTAGTTAGAATCAAATCTTATAATCTTATGTTGTCAGAATCTCTAGATGATGAATAGTGTCTTTGTACGCATTTTGATTAACTTGCTGAATATTTATCATTTTATTTTTTTCCTGTTTGCTTGCTTAAAACAATTATTCTATTCCTTATAAACTAACTTAAAGAAACCATTTTATTGCTTAAATCATGTATTCTGACATGGCAAAGCCACCTTAAGATATATTGTTAAATGCTGTTCTAAAATTAACCTTGGAATCTTGCACTGAAATGGATAAGATTAAATTGCACCGACATTAACGATTGTTTGCAATGTAAATTAAATTTAACCTTAGAATTTAGATCAACATCTCGTTTACTAACATAACAAACAGACGTTTGGTTTATGACCCAACCGACATTTTTTTTTCCAAAAATAACAACTGTACCTTAATGTCTTGATGTAAAAGCATCAGAGAACTAAATTGGAAAACTAAATTTTAAAGTTAAATCACTGAAAATAATTTAAATCTGCAATATCTCAAGATTATCGTTTGTGGATTAGTTCATTCTGTCCCTATGTAGCCCATTTTTTTCAACTATATTAATGCAAGAGAATTGAACATTTCGAAAAACATTACAAATCACTGATATTTAAAATGTTGTAATTTAAATTTATAATCAGACCATATTTGATTCTGTATTTACATATATTTCAATAATAAATATGTATTTTAATATTCATTAGTTAATTTTGGATTTCACGATGAAACGTCGAGATTTTATGTTCCGACCAACCCCAATAGTGAATTGTGCTAAGTATTGTATTAAACACGAAACTAACTTATTTGTATTCGTTGACCTGCCTGACGTCAGCGCGGTTAAAAAGCTTCGCACAATGTTCAGGAAAGAAGTTTTGTCAGCATTATAAAAAGGATTGAATGTTCCTTGATCTTTCTCAGCACAATCGACAGGGAAAGAGATGGCTTCTTCATTAAAATTGAATTGATTAGGTGTAATGTCCTTTATTGTCAAATTGTCACTTTATATTTAATTAATTCCACTGT
This sequence comes from Venustoraphidia nigricollis, assembly GCA_034508555.1. Taxonomy (NCBI): domain Eukaryota; kingdom Metazoa; phylum Arthropoda; class Insecta; order Raphidioptera; family Raphidiidae; genus Venustoraphidia; species Venustoraphidia nigricollis. The sequence goes on along the minus strand of JAVRKA010000058.1, from coordinate 1,707,416 downwards.
AATAAGTTTTAACACAAATTAAACTAGATTGAATACAGCTTCGAAAATGAAACAGTTTATCGATTTCAGTATATTGGAAACAGTAAAGTGTGTCATATATCACAGCTGACATTTTAATATCCTTATGCTGAATTGTAGAATGCGTTGTCAGAAAATCTGATTCTGACAAGGACCTTAGATTGTACTAGATACACACATTTCTTCATACGAATAGCATTGTAGAATTTTAAATCGACTCTGCTCGAAAAATAAGTCATCGATTGAATCGATATTTTTTTAACTGTGTGTACAATATATATGTACTTAGCATAGTTTTTAGTGTATTTGCCATATGGCAACATACACTATTGGCGTCGGTCGGATGGCGGGACCTAGGGGTCAGACCAAAATTTCTCGACGTTTCATAACCTCCTTAACACTTTGGCACCATTTTTGAAAATGTTTATATATATATGTATATATATATATATATATATTTATATACGTATATATATATATATATATGTGTGCGGGCAATAACTTTCGAAAGAGTTAATTGATTTTAACGAAATTTGGCCCACGTTTTGAAATCCATCACCGCAAGAAGCCTATTTAAAATGGGCGTAATCGGGGCATTTTAAGGGTAGTTTTTAGGGGTTGAAAAAAGTTTTTGGGTCCCAAAATACCGAAAAAATTCTCAGAATCGTTTCAAAATTGACATTTAACCCTTTAGTAGTAATTAAAAAGTGTCCCAAAAATTTTAATAAAATCGGCCCGACAGGACCGGACTTACAAATTTTTTGAAAACACTAATTTGCAGATAGTGAGTTATTTATTGAAGGGTGTCTTTAATTCGGTGTAGACGTTAGATTGATAATAATATTACAATTGAGAAAAAAAATGTTATTTTAAGGGGTGCATTAAGGGGTTAAATTTTTTATTTTGCCCAAAAACAAACTTAATTTCACATAATAAAAGTATAAAACCACACTGCCCTATACAAACAAATACACTATATTGTCGGCAGGGTTTTGGCACTGCGACCCGGGTTTTTTTTTTTTGTACAGATTTCACCTCAAAACAACTTTTTTCTACGCATTTGTATAAAAATGTAACTTGAAAAGTGTTTTTTTTTTGTATCTAGATCAATCAATGATTTGTTTTTGTGTAAGTACAATCTAATGTTTTATATGGCAGAGTTTCACAATGACATTAGACTGCTCTTCTATGTATATAAAATCTGTAATATGATCACAATCTAAGGTCATCGATAGTTTCTGCAACCCAATTAATGAATTTAAAAATCGTCTGTATCAAATTTCAGTTAAGTTCTACAATATCGCATTAATGAAATAATTATCTTCAACAAATATTGATAATTTGTTGATATTTAAAAAATTTCCGTTTTTTATTTTCTTCTTACGTTACCAAAACCAACCATATTCCAGTTCCAGAGCATTATCCTATTATTTTGATTCTTGTAATAAAATTGTATTTTATCAAACATATACAGTTAAGTTAGCAGGAAAGTGGACAAACTGATGTAGATCAATAAACCAATTATTAATGTAGAGACGTTTCGGTCATTTATTTGACCTTTATACAATTAAGTTAGCATGAAAATGACAAATTGATGTAAATCAATAAACCAATTATTAATTTAGCGACGTTTCGGTCATTTATTTGACCTTTATACAATTAAGTTAGCAGGAAAGTGGACAAATTGATGTAAATCAATAAACCAATTATTAATTTAGCGACGTTTTTGGTCATTTATTTGACCTTTATACAATTAAGTTAGCAGCAAAGTGAACAAATTGATGTACCTAAATCAATAAACCAATTATAAATTTAGCGACGTTTCGGTCATTTATTTGACCTTTATACAATTAAGTTAGCAGGAAAGTGGACAAATTGATGTAAATCAATAAACCAATTATTAATTTAGCGACGTTTCGGTCATTTATTTGACCTTTATACAATTAAGTTAGCAGGAAAGTGGACAAATTGATGTAAATCAATAAACCAATTATTAATTTAGCGACGTTTCAAATAAATGACCAAAACGTCGCTAAATTAATAATTAGTTTATTGATTTACATCAATTTGTCCACTTTCCTGCTAACTTAATTGTATATGTTTGAAAAAAAATATGGACGCAACAATTTCCAATGTAATTGTATTTTATTGTAATTGCCGTTCCAGACTTATCAATATTCGTTGTAAAACTTTATAAAACACAAAGTTTTGAGGTGTAAAGTTTATTTTTCTACAAACTAACCAAAATAAAATCAAACACTCACCATATTGAAATAAAAAGTAAAACTTAAAAAATCACAACAAAAAATATGTTCCGTTCAACAACAATATCCTTGAGCGCGAAAACACTTAAATTTAAAAAAATAACGAAAAACCGCACTGGTAAACTGCACAGTATAAAAAAATTCCACGAATAAACCAAACTCGTTGTGTCTATTTCGTTGCTTGTAAAAGTGTATGAAATTCGGAGCAACCGGTTGTTTCTTCGGCACTCTGTAATCCAACACTGCAACAAACGTTAAATTAAATTAAAATTTCTTGAAAACGTCAGCGTAAAGAAGAAACCGATTTCGCTCCATATGACTGGAAAACACCCCACCAATATTTAATTTCTTCAATTTATATTTATCTTTGTCAAACACATCAACAATTCAGTACAGCTTTCTCCGTTTTTTGATTTTAAAATAACACATAAAGCCACGATGTGTTGGCAGCAAACTGGCACGATTTCTCTTTCCAACACATTGTTGAATATCGACAACATACTTCTATCAAGTATGCGTACCTTTCTTTTCCTAGATTACTTGATGTAAGGTCTTTAGTAGCCAATGGCAACACATTGAATTGAGAACAAAAAAATTGAGACAGTGAATGGACCGTTGTTCAAGTGGAACAAAGACGTACTTATATTTCAAGTGACAATTTTAGATATCAGAGACAACATTATTAATAGTCCAAGAGCCCGTGAGTGCCAGACCTTCGTTATTTTATAAAAGCTGAAAGTGTTTGTCAGCGCATGTTTTCCAACACAGGTAGGAACGATGGGCTACTATTAGCGTTGCCAGACGTCCCGATTTTGGCGGAACGTCCTGATTTTTAAATCAAAATTAAATGTCCCGCGCGGGACAGGCTCAGTCCCGCTTTTCGGGGATAACTCGACCTTGCGTAAATAATTATTCTTTTATTGTAAGCTGCAATTTGTAATACTCACTCCTCAGACTATTGTTTGAAACGCCATATTTTTCTAATGAATAAAACTTTTCATTTTGATTTCTGTTTTTTCTCATTTTTTTTATTCAGAAGACGAATAAGACAACTATTTAACGATAAGGCAAATCTGATTTAAAATATCATATTTTTATTAAAATACATTTTCTATGGCTATTTTTGATATCTATTGTCACGTAAACGTAATTTGAACTCAAATAAAAAGATAAATATTTAAAAACTTCTGATTAAATACGTTTTTTTACTATGTCCCGCTTTCGACGAAAGAATCCCGCTTTTTTCACTCAAAAAGTTCCAAAATCCCGACATGGCAAAAAAAAATCTGGCAACGCTGGCTACAATGAACTTTGGGTCATCGTGGTTTTAGCAGGTAACTGGTAGCAAAGGTGTATAAAATATCGACTTAAATTCGGCAAATTTTAAGGCGTAATTTTTTTATATTTTTGTTCGGAATAATATTAGAAATCACGTCCTCCATTGCCAGACACTTAATATCGTAACGATGCCTTGCCAGGCACCCTTAAACTTCAATAAATTGTAACTGTACATACGTTATAGTACAAATGCTGATTTTTTTTACATGTTACTTGGGTAAATATTAGAAGATGTTTCCTTAGTAGCTAGACAGAGTCGACAGACAAACATATAGGGTAGCTTTAGATGCAAGCGCGAGGCAATATACATAATTGCCTCGTTTAAAGGATGTCTGACAAGGGGTTGCCACGATATTAAGTATATGGCAATGGAGGACTTCATTTCTAACATTATTCCGAACAAAAATATAAGAAAATTACGCCTTATAATTTGACGAATTTCAGTCGGTATTTTGTACACCTTTACTATCCGTTACCTGCCAAAAGTTACGATGACCCAAAGTTCATAGTAGCTCATCGTTCCTACCTGTGTTGGAAGTACGAGCTGACAAACTTTCAGTTTTTATAAAATAACGAAGGTCTGGCACTCACGGGCTTTTGTACTATAACACAATATAAACAATTATTACCTGCATCAACTGCTATATAGATCTGCTGTAAATAAATTAATTCTTTTTCTATCTAGCAAATACACGGTGAGTGACCAAATAAATTTCGCCAAATTCCTTATTATTCTATTATCCCAATTAAAGAATAAAAAATAGAAATTCATAGTAATTCATTATAATTTTAATGACGTATAAAAAATACCATACGTATGTTAATAAATAACCTATTACATGGACCTCATTGACAACTAATCAACCATGTACATTTTAGGTTTTATCATAACACCCTGTGTACAAGGCCAAGGAACCAAAGAGAAAACAATACAATATCTTGCAGATATTAAAATATACATATACGTAGTGTTCGAAGAATGTTTGACAACTACTGTTTTCGCAATTGAACATTTGCATGATTTTTAATTTAAACCATATCTACCACCAATTTTTGTTTTCATTTTTTAAAACTTTAATGCTGGGTTGTAAAACGCATTGTCAGAAAACCTGATTTGACAATGACCTTACACTGAATTTTTATAGACATAGGAACAATCCAATGTCATTGTTGAACTTTTTGTTATGTAGGACATACACTCACAGAAAAACAAAAGACTGATATAATATATAAAAAAAGATTGTTTTACAAGCTATATTTTGGTCAAAATGACAAGAAAAATGTTTTTACAAAACCTATCTGGAATTATTTTCATAAAGAAATATGTGAGGTCGCAATCTAAGGTCACTGTTAAACCAAACATAACAGATTCTGATTAAGTACCTACTTGCTCTTAAAACGCAAAAAATGAACATTTTAAGTGCCACTGTATATATAAAAGGAGGAATAAACTATAGTTTTGATTCACTTAAAAACATGTAATTCGTAAATTCAGTAGCTATATTCGGATCATTGAACTAACTGGTATAATTACATAGTTCAGTGAATATCCATGGTGGTATAAAATGTTTTTTTTTTCCGAAAATGTAAATTCAGGTAGTATAAAAGTATTTTGTCAGATGATGATTTTATAGGTAATGTTTTATGTCGACCACTGACTTCAAGGTCAAAGAAATTACCTAAAATTACACTACATTTTTATAACATATACCATTTTTTCATGAATTACGTTTATTAAGAATCTCGAGAGACATTAACTGAACAGTAAAAAATGCGTTAATATATATCGAATACAAAGGGCAAATACTCAGAAAAAGTAACCCCTATCCATTACAGGATGTGGGATCATGCCTGAAAGTATCAGTTAAGATTTTCATGTATTATCAAGAATAGTAACGTACCTACTGAAATAATTTGTGAACACCAATAATGCTTCTATAATTTCCCTGAGGAATGATTTGTCATTTTATATTAAAAATTCTAACAAGGCGACAGAACTATTCCAACTTCAAAAATATAGAAATTTGACATATTATAATAAATAAAATAAAAACGCGTGGGGTGACGCGGGTAACGCCTAGTAACTAATATGATATTTACTACTCGTTTGCACGGTTACGTAATAATTTACCAAAGCATGCGTCTTAGCTACCTAACTCATTTTTTTTCACAGATCTTCAGGACAAAAGACCAGGTGTTTTTTTTTCGTAATATTTCTGAAACTATTAATCTTTTTTAAAAAACTTACTTGTAAAAATAAATAGAATAATGAACCGTTATGAAAAGTACACCATTATAACAGAAAAAAAAAACCCGGGTCGCAGTGCCAAAACCCTGCCGACAATATAGTGTATTTGCTAATACAGGTATTGTGGCTTTATTAAATGAAATTAAGTTTGTTTTTGGACAAAATAAAAAAAAAATGAACCCCTTAATACACCCCTTACAATAATAATTTTATTAGTTGAAATATTGTTATCAATCCAACATCTGCACCAAATTAAATACGACCTTCAGTAAGTAAATTCGTATACGCAAACTAGTGTTTTCATAAAATTTGTAAGTCCGGTCCTGTCGAGCCGATTTGCTTATAATTTCAGGAGCACTTTATAATTGCTACTAAAGGGTTAAATTTCAATTTTGAAACGATTCTGAGAATTTTTTCGGTATTTTTGGGACCAAAAACTTTTTTCAACCCCTAAAAACTACCCTTAAAATGAATTAACTCCTTCGAAAGTTATTGCCCGCACATATAAATGTATATATATATATATATATATATATACATATATATATAAACATTTTTAAAAATGGTGCCAAAGTGTTTAGGAGGTTATGAAACGTCGAGAAATTTTGGTCCGACCCCTAGGTCCCGCCATCCGACCAACGCCAATAGTGTATGTTGCCATATGGCAAATACACTAAAAACGTTATAGCCCATATCTCTTCTGCGCATGCGGCGATTTGCCCCAATAACAAATATGACTCTTTATATTTATATGTCAAACATCTTACCAAAATTTAGTTTAGATCCGCTCAGACGTTTGACCTATATCGTGTTCACAGACTAAGAAACTGACAGATACCTAAACAGACTTTTTCCAAAATTAGGTTTTTGAGCAAAGGAGACCTTAACACGGAAAAATATTGTACAATTTTGAAATGTAAATTTTGACCTAAATTGGTACCATTCTCTTGTGGAGTTGGATTGGTAAAATTAATAATGATGTGTTGAAGCTACCATAATGCTTCTTTAATTTTCTTGAGGAATGATTTGTCATACTAAAAACTGTTTATTATTCATAACGTTTACTGACATATTTATGAATTATGATTTCCAGTCAATGTATAATATTATTATGCAGTTAGACTGTTGAAATCACTTTCCACTGGCCTGTAGCACCGCTAAAAGTTTGAATGACAAGAAAAGATAAATACACTTCCGGTACATACTATTTGTTAAACATTGCTATACCGAATTTTGCAATGTAACGATTAATTTTTTTCTTCAACAAGTAGTTAAAAACTATCTCATAAATTACTATTTCGCCAACCTATTGATACCACTTCCAATTTTTGTTTGTTAATTTCTAGTATTGCATTGTCAAGTCAAGTAGGAAATTTCTAATTTAAATATTGATCTGTATTTTTTGCATAAATTGTAAAGGAATATTTTGCATATAAAATGTGGCAAATGACATAAAATTTCACTAATTGCAGTAAGCGATAAGGAAAAAATAATTAAAATGCTGAAATTAGTCTGATATCTTTAGGAATGTACCAGTAACAATCATGGCTCCCTTCTTGATCTATCATTGAAGTCTCCACTCTCTACGATTTTATACAAATTCTCTGTTATTAGAAATACGAAATAAGAAAACGCAATAGCTGACATAAAAGATGTTTTCTAATGCAGATTTTCCATTATGTCACTAACGTCATCAATGTTCTACTGATTTTGCAATTTTGCATCTTAAATAAAATACAATAAAAAGATACTTATGCTGTATTTATTTTACTCATTGATTTTCTAGTTTCTTAAATTTGTCTTTGTCATTAGTACCTATATATTCTTATTAAGCTTTTAAGGAAGAAAACGCAGACCATACGGCATTCCTTTCTTTTTTTTATTCCTGTTAGGAAGAGTGGAGCCAGTCAAGAAGGACGGCCGTGCCGTATCTTTATTTGGAAATAAAAAAAACAACATTTTTCGCCAAATTTTTTGGGTACTCCCTACCCAAAAAATTTGGCGAAAAATGTTGTTTTTCCGAAAATGTTTCTAAACATCCAATACATCATTTTGTACCATTTAGAAACATTTTCGAAAAAAAAAATTTTTTCGCCAAATCTTATTTTCAAAGTTTTTTTTATTTCCAAAATAGATAGATACGGCAAGGCCGTCCTTCTTGACTGTTTAGAAAAAAAAACTGTTCTTTCTTAATTTTATTATTATTGGTGTATTTGCCATATGGCAACATACACTATTGGCGTCGGTCGGATGGCGGGACCTAGGGGTCGGACCAAAATTTCTCGATGTTACATAACCTCCTAAACACTTTGCCACCATTTTTAAAAATGTTTATATATATATGTATATATATATATATATATATATATATATATATATATTTATATATATATATATATAGGTATATATGTGTGCGGGCTATAACTTTCGACGAAGTTAATTTATTTTAACGAAATTTGGCACACATGTTGGAATCCATCACCGCACGAAGCCTATATAAAATGGGCTCAATCGGGCCATTTTAAGGGTAGTTTTTAGGGTTTGAAAAATGTTTTTGGGGCCCAAAATACCGAAAAAATTCTCCGAATCGTTTCAAAATTGAAATTTAACCCTCCGGTAGTAATTAAAAAGTGTCCTTAAAATTTTAATAAAATCGGCCTGACAGGACCGGACTTACAAATTTTATGAAAACACTAGTTTGCAGATAGTGAATTATTTACTGAAAGTTGCATATAATTTGGTATAGAGGTTCGATTGATAATAATATTGCAATTAAGAAAAAAAATGTTATTTTAAGGGGTGTATTAAGGAGTCAAATTTTTTATTTTGCCTAAAAAGCAACTGAAGTTCGCATAATAAAGCCACACTGCCTGTATAAGCAAATACACTATATTGTCGGCAGGGTTTTGGCACTGCGACCCGGGTTTTTTAATAATTTTAATGTTATTACTTATATGAAATTTGAAGTGCCGAAAAGTTTTGATGAAATACTTTTCTTCAGAAAAAATTTTTATGATCATTTTTTCAAATTATTTTTTTTTCAAATTGTTTTTATTTTTTTGAAAATATATTTCGTATAAAATTAATTATTATGGATTACGGGGAGTTCTTTTTTCTTCTAACAGAGGCCGTGATACAGAAAAGTTTGGCAGCCTCTGTCTTAAAGTATGAGAAACTAACGGGTTAACGTGGCAACGAATTATAATATTTGACCTTCTTGAAATAATGATACTAATCAAAACAGTAAACATAAGTGAGAAAGTGTTTTGACACAAAGAAAATAAAAGTTATCAAGTTGTAAATAATTGCCAACAAGATTCTTAATGGCAGAGCGCGAAAGAGATAATCTTAAAAGCATTAAGTGCTCTGCGATAATTGATGTTTAAATTGACAATTATTTTCACAGGAGCACAGAAGCACAAATGAATCAAGAGACATTTAATTCGAGTAATAACTAATAATATTGTTTTGATTACGTGTAAAACGCAAGTAGACAAGCAATGGCGGCTCATGAGCCCCAAGGTTGATGAAGTGCTAGGAAAAAATTTGTTCTTATTCACAGGGGCATAGGCAGACATTTTATTAAGGAAATACTGAAATATAAAACTTGCAAACGCGGAATGTGATTTTATGACGTTGTGTTTTCATCTCAAAAGTCTCTCCCTGGTTACATCCTTGGTTATAATTCATACCTTGCAATAATCGTTTTTTAATCCAAATATTGTTTTTGTAAATCTGGACTACTGTACAGTTACATGTATTCAGAAAACCAACAATGTTTCAAATTTATATTATATGACCTCCAGTCTTTTTTAACTTACTTTTTTGCTTAATTTATAACTATATTATTCACGTAATATTAATAATATAATAAAATCACATACTGTAAAAATTAGATTTTTGGATCTAACTGAATTTGAAATTTGACGCATATGTCGGAATATATGGAATTATTAAAATGCGCTCTAAGGAAAGATTGCGAATTATTTCCGATTGAAGATTTGGTTTCTGGAGCTATACACTGAATTACAATTGCATTTGATTTCCGGAAATAAGAACAGAAAAACAAAATGTTTTTAACAATTATTTACGGTAACACGGTTGTTTGAAACAATTGTGAAAAAGTAATTTAACTAATATTAACCCATTTCAATTTAACAATAGCCACGACCTGTAGCATTCATTCATACAATATATGATATATTGTAGTATAGTAGAACCTCGATAAGTTAAAATCCAAGGGAAAGGTTATCGAGTTTTTTACTTCTCGAGAGTTGAAGTTAGAGAGGTTGTCAGAGTAAAAATTTTTAACTTACCGAGGTTTGTGGATTTTATAGAGGATGTATTTAGTTCAATAGAGGTTACATAAATTTTTTATCTATTCAATTAGAATCAATTATTTATTTATTTAAACAATCAATTATTTAAACAAAGAAATCAGTAAAGCGATTTAGTGGAAGATTAAAGTGAATATCAATCAAGTTCTTGGCAAAACCTTTTGTTTGGATACTTACTCATGATGACTCACTGATAATACTTTAACTTATGGAGGTCACCAAAATATTATTTTAAGTTATTGAGGGCGATATTCAGAATATTTGTTTAAGTTACCGAGGTTTTGTGATTTAAGTAATGGAGGTTTTATGCTTTCAGGGGAAGGGAATTCAAAAAATGTTTAACTGACAGAGATTTTTAACTTATCGAGGTTTAACTTATCGATGTTCTACTGTACTTCGTCTGTGTAGTACCGCACGCATGTAGCAGGTACTACGTGAACCTAAATACTGCATGAATACATAATCATCGTAACCGGTAAGTAAGCACTTCCGCAACTCTTACAAACATACATTATGATATTGTTACTAATGAATATAAGTTCCAAATCAATAGTAATAATAATGCCAAAAAAATATATAAAAAAGGATGTTGATAGGAAAGAAATGTCATCGATATAAATCTAATCAAAAAACTTCAAATTTGGCAACTAGAAGAACTGGTATAATACTCGCCACGGTTCTAAAAGGTTCTGAAGTTAGTCACAAATGCATATTTTAGAACCGTCCTGGTTGTTTTGTGCGAAAGGAAGACTTCCACCAGCTCCCAGTTACCGGCACAGAACGTGCGCTCGTTGGTGATTGGTTATCGCTGGTTGTCGTGTCACTTGTCGCTTTTCTGCTATAAAGTACAGTCCAGTACGCTATTGTTAAGTTGTTTCTTTGATTGTTAATTGATCAAGATGCCTAATACAGTTTTGCATAGACAAGCACGAACAAATAACTTTTTGGATGACTTTATGCAAGGAATTAGACCTTTAGATTTAAGAAACATTAAAAATAATAATATAGCGCGAGTTTATAGTTTTTCAACCGACTGTACCTGCGCAAGCCTCCATTTGCATCTAGCTTCAGAACCTTTTAGAGCCATGGCGCGTATTATTCACTGCTGAAATACCAATTTCAAATAAAAGTATTGAAATTTAGGCTGCGTTTCCAAGTTAATTTTTTCATAAAGAGCGTTTATCATGTAACTTTTGCAGAAAAATTGCTCTAGCATCGCCAAATACATTATACAGTGTTAAAATTTTATATTAATACTCTTTTTTTTTTTCTTCGTTGTTTATACGGCCATTTAAATTATATGTATTTGTTATCGATTCTATTGTGCAATTGAGAGTATAATGCTTCAAATAATACAATTTGGCCAATGGATTCCACAATTTACTACGTTAAAATTTTATTACGAAAATATCATTTGAAACGTTATGAAGGATTTTTATAAAATACAATCTATCATGGCTAAAAATATTCTACTAAAGTTTTATTTGTTTAATAACAGTAAGAAACATGTTTACAATAAGTTTATAATAAGTAATATTTTCCTGTAATGAGTCAATTAAAATGCAACATTCATTTCACTGCATAAAGTGCATTTCATTTTATTGTTAAAGAAATAATTTTATAAACACATAATTAGTACATAATATAACGCAACGCAACCTATGGTTCCAAAACAATTGACAGTGACGTCACAATATCTTATAAACAGCGCAGTTTTTATACATGGAACAGGTATATAAAGCATACCCACCCCATGCATAAAAACGGCCTCTTCTATTTCATATATGATTTATGTACGTTCTTTATTATGAAAATAAAAATATTAAATTCAATGTCTCTGCCAATTATTTTCAAAGCGTAGGTAAATAATTAAAAACTCTATGCTGGTTGGTCTATTTATTAGCATCACGGTGTATATCATTTTATAAAAAAGAATATTTTATATTAATAACTATTTTTGTTAAAGTGGAATGTTAAAAAAAAATTCTAGCATAATTGTAAAACATTCTGTCTTGACCTTGCGTTGAAGTCACCAGTTTATAGAGACTCTTTTTACACGAGCGTTTTTGTCAGTCTGTAATCGATGGATAGGCCCTGCGACAACACGCAAGAATGGTTTGGCATAATAAGGTCGACTAAGCGTTCATCTGAAAAGGAAGTAAATTTCATTTTAAAAAACCATTTTTTGTCTTTAAACTCGTCGACAGAAAAATATTTTTTGACAATATTGTACCATGACAACTACCTTAACACTCATTTGTTATTTGAAATGGTTTAGTCCTATCTTTAGTGTAAAAATGGAACAGTGATTTGGAAACCTAATTATATATTGTGCTAAATATTTCATTATACCAAAGCTATTTGTTCTTGAAACTTAATAGTCAGATGTGTTGGACGATAAATTGATTAATGACGTTTTGAAGTCCATTGAATTCGTGAACGCAGGTAACTTGCGCAGTGGGTGGAACAGAATTTCCCCATATCTGCGGACTGCAGGTAAAGACAGATAGGTGGTAGATTGCAATATTATGTACAGTTAAGTATGCAGTCATCGTAGACTACTTACGTAGTTACTACAACAAGTAATACCGGTATTACATAACGCAAACTGCTTGTGGCAGTTGTCTGGTCATACTTATTCACTGGACACACCAATACACACAGTAATAATATTACAGAATTCATCAACAGCACTGGACAGCATTACTAGATGCTGTAACCGAAGCTGTTAGATTACACAAAGATGGGACCATGACCATCCCAAAAATAGGAAGACACAGGTAGGGCATTTTATTGTCACTCTGAAACAATAGGGATGTTGACTATTTTTGAGAAAGTGTTTTAAATCGTGCATAAGTCCCTAATATTGCCACAAATATTTATTATTTTTATTTAAATACAACTCAAGCCATAAAAATCAAGTATTTCCCGTTTCAAATTTCGGTCCAAAACGCCAATACTAGTCGCGTGACGTCACCTGTTCATACCAAAGGAGGCTCAAAAGTTTACACGGGAGCTACCATCCTATAGATGCGTATTCTGTGCTCATAAACGTTAGTATACTGAGGTGATGAAAAGTTGTTTCGTAGTCGTTATAGTTACATGTAATTTGATGTTTCCTATAAACAAACAAATCATAAATTACACACTAAATATTAACCAAACAATGCAGTTTTTTGACATCGGCTGAACATATGACGTCATGCGCTCTGATTGGTGTTTGTTGTCACGTGACTTGAGAGTGATTTTCTTAGGTTTTATTTATTAAATATTAATTAAATTCCTTAAAAATAAGGAAAAATATAGTGTTTTTTAGTATTTCTATCATAGAACTACTACTTTTCGTTAAAATTATGTTTTTATTTGAACACAGTCAACATCCCTATTGCCTAATAATTTAATAGATTCAATGTTTTTTTCTATTTTTCTATGAAAATATCTAAAAACTTTTTTTAAATCAGGCTTGTAGTATGAAACAGCAGTTTTATACATAAAAGAAAAAATGGAAACTAAAACTAGAGCTATCACTACAAACTCACTACAAACAGCTGGACAGTATTTTAAGTTATACCAATAACACGATATTTGTGAAATTTTTGTGTCTGGTTGTAAATAGCAAGATAAAAATGTTATTCGCATGCAAAAAAATATGTGAATAGTAAATTATTTTGTATTTTGTAATATCATAGATGAAGACAATGACAATTCTTGTCTACAGAGATAATCTTTTTGTCGGTTATGTAAAAATAATATATATTTTATCTGTAAGCAAAGCTTACGGTTCTTCGAACAAGGAAGCTGATCTCTTATATAGAGACAGACCATCATAATTAGTTGTAGATTTTTGGTCACATTCAATCAAATTTAAGTAAAATTTATTTGATATTTGAATAGAATAAGAATCGTTATAAAATCGGTTAACAATAAAATGCGAAACATACATAAAAGGAAATAAAAATACATTTAAAAAAACTACTGAACCGAATTTAATAAAAATTATGTGGGACCACCTTGAAGGTATGCTTACAACAAGAATCATTAAAATCGGTCCACAAATGGCGAAGATTAGGTGGCACATACAAAAAAAACGTGTCGTTTTTTTTTGCAGTCGGTTAAAAAAGAAATCGTTGTTTTCATGATCAAGCAGGCCATAGAGCTCCTAAAATATCTAAATTATACATTTTATTCCAAAAAATCTCTGTGTAATCACTGGCATAGCCACGTACCCAAACACCCTGGTGCAAAAATTAAATTGGAGCTCTATCTATATTGGTTATAAGTTTAATCAAAAATTCTTTATTCGATTAGGATATTTAAGTAGCGTTTCCGAACGTAGCTCAGGAGACCGAGGGGCCTCCTGAGCTTGGGAGCCCTGGTGGACTGCACCACCTAACTCTCCGATAGCTACCGCCACTGTATCTTATTTTGTCACGATTCATGAGGTTAACATAACCTCATAGTAAACCATTTTAAAACGGCTGAAGCCTTTAAGGTCGTTGAAACTTTATTCAATTTTTGATAAGGCTAAATTTATATTTCCTTTTGTTAACGTTTTTACTTTGGTTGACATAATATTAAGTCAATTAGACATTATATCGCATCCAAAATTATTACTATAATTCAATAATAATTCACAGGTATTTGGATTAATAATACAAAACAATTTTTATTATTCATGTAAAAATAACTAAATTTGAAACTTCACCAAACTTTTTGAACATTATTTAATTAATTTTAAATACAATGTGTGTTCAATATTATAAATTTTAAACATAAATCATTTGATTGATTATTTCATTTATTGGTTATGAGCCTGACGAAGACTAATAAAGTAGTCGTAACGTAGCAAGATTAACAATAACACGATTGTTTTGTATTATTAATCCAAATACCTGTGATTTATTATTGAATTATTATAGTCAATACTGTACATATTTATAGTATAGTCATTATTATATATATTTAATATATAAGAAGAGGTGTGGCAGATTCTGTATATTTACTTAACGTAAAAACGAGTCTGGCGGTGCCTTTTTAGTAAATAAAAGCTTGCCCTGAGACAAAACTGTTAGAAATTAATCCTGATGACAGCAATTTCTCATTCTCTAGACACCTGCCACTGTGACGAACTATGAATTTCTAGTGTGAAGTGAAAACTTCTTTATTTGTAGGCTAGAAAATAAATGCCTCCATATTGTAGAATGTTTTCAGGCATAAGGAAATCACAAGCAGAGGGCGATTATTAATGATTTACATAATCGTATAATTTACTAAAGATCGTTTAGACAATAAACTTGGCTGTCAACTAAGTTGTCAACTTGCCATGTTGGTATCAATACTGCTCGTCTGTAGATAGGCTTAAAGATTCATTAAGACAAGTAGTGTGACACTTTTCAAATTATTTGACTTGATTTGAAAATCCAGTTTTTAAAAAATTCAATAGTTGACTTGACTTGATTTTCTATTGTTAATGCTTGACTTAATTTGCAGGCTACCTGATATTACCAGATAACGAACCGATTATATACGAAGGCACACGAATCATTTCGTAAGTGAAGAGACCACGTGACCCTAAATAAAACTGGCTTTCCGATAGGAGCGCTCGAAACTTGACAGTATATAGCGGCCATGTTGGTAAAGCGACAGCTGTCAAATTTGGAGGTTATAGTAATTAATGTTGGCAAACCATCTGGAGAATTACAGTGTTGAACAACGCATGCAAATCGTAAACTTTATGATCAAAATGAGTATTCAGACCAAGTTACGTTCAGTGCGTGTGATTTTTACAGTGTACTGTTGAGTCGACTATTCATCATTTGATGGACAAGTTCGAATCAATCGATTCAGTAAACATTCAAACAACACCCATACGTCGTCATAACGTGACGTTTACAGAAAACATTGCTGCAAGGAACAAGAGTGAGCAGGATAACCCAAGGTAAGCAATTTCTCGTCAGGCCCAAGAACTTGGCCTTTCGCAGACCTCAATTTGGCGTATTTTTCGTCGCGACTTGGAAGGTATGGTCTCAACGACATCTACATCTTTCTGTTAAAATGTCATTTCTGTAAAATATTTTTTTTTAACTACATCATTAAAACATGCAAATGTCTATGAATGTCTTGTTGGAACAAGACATTCTTAGACATTTATCATGTTTTAATGATTTAGTTTAAAAAAATATTTTACTGAAATGACATCTCAATAGAGTGATGAAGATATTGGTAGTGATTCTGAATCCGGACATGTCAAAACTGACTATAAGATATGGATTTGTGCACAAGCGCTAAATGTAATTTATATGCTTTTTGTAAACTTTTTAAATCTACCAGACCGAATCTGGCAACATTTCATGAGCGTATGTATATTGATGTTATTTTACAGACAGTTATATTTGTTATTACATTTTTTGCATACCTTCCTGGATTTGTACTGTCCGTTATCAAACTTTAAAAACCGTTAAATACAAGCAATTTTGAAAATTTATTCGAACAATGAAAAGAATTCAAATGACATTCCACAAAAAAGTAATAAAACGTACAATGCACTTTATAGAACAGTAAAATGAGTAATTTTTCACGTATTCTTTCATAATAATGTGCAAAAAGTCAACATAATAGATCATTAATCATATGTTTTCTCATAAACATGAGGTAAAATGAACCTGAAACGTATAGGAAACGTCAAAAAGAATTTATCTTCAAGTTACCGTTAAAAGTGACTGTAGTAATGTCCCATTAAGAATAAATTGTCAATACCCATGAAAATGCACGTGCTAATGTAATTATTATTATATTATTATTATTATTGTGAAGGAAATATTCCTTAAAAAATTTTGCATCCACAAGCACCCAAACTTCGGGTTCGTCACCGTCATACTAGGGATACTTGTGGAGCAAGTTGTAACTATAATCGCGTCTCAAACCATGAAATGGGCGATTACGGTGAGTTTGGGTCGTGCGCACGGAGTACACGGAGCGACCCAATAAGCACGGCCTTTTGCATACGGCAAATTAGTGACTCAGCAATACGCTGACATGCCGGAATAGTTTTCATATTTGCTAACAGTAACGGTTTTGCCCCTCCAAGAACACCAATTATAAGGACAATTAATTTAACAGTATAGTCTGGGTACTGCTTTCTGAGCTCAAAAAGAAGATCTTGATATTTTGTCCACTTCTCAGTCTCCTTTGCGGCTATGTTCGTTTCAGCAGGGGCTGAAAACTCGATAACATACATAATTCGCGCAGATTTACCATGAAGAACTATGTCAGGCTTTGTGGCTGAAAGTTGCCTGGTAGTACTAAATGAGTAGTTCCAGAAAATCTTGCATGACTCATTTTCGACAACGGACTCAATATCATTTGGAACATAAGGTAGAACAGGAGTTTTATCAACACCATAATGATGTCTTAGGTGGTAGTATAAAATTCTTAGAGCAGCGTTGTGGCGGTGAATGTAAGCGCAACTTGCATAGTGACTACATGCCGATAAGAGATGCATGAGCGTCTCTGGATGCGATCGACATGCTCTGCAAGAAGTATCTGTTACTTCTGCACCTATAACTATGCGACGGTATTTTATTTTTATAATAATTTTTGAGTGAAAAAAGCGGGATTCTTTCATTGAAAGCGGGACATAGTAAAAAAACGTATATAATCAGAAGTTTTTAAATATTTATCTTTTTATTTGAGTTCAAATAACGTTTACGTGACAATAGATAGCAAAAATAGCCATAGAAAATGTATTTTAATAAATATATGATATTTTAAATCAGATTTACCCTATCGTTAAATGGTTGTCTTATTCGTCTTCTGAATAAAAAAAAATAAAAAAAACAGAAATCAAAATCAAAAGGGTTTTATTCATTAGAAAAATATGGCGTTTCAAACAATAGTCTGTGGAGTGAGTGTTACAAATTGCAACTTACAATAAGAGAATAATTATTCACGCACGGTCGAGTTATCCCCGAAAAGCGGGACTGAGCCTGTCCCGCGCGGGACATTTAATTTTGATTTAAAAATCGGGACGTCTGGCAGCGCTGCCAAGTAGTTCGTACTGCTCGTACGAACAGTTATAAAATAACTGATAACAGCATGATTTCGCTGTTATTTCATAAAAGAGTTACTATTATATCATCCCAACACTGCACGATTTCATACTATCACGCTTCACATAACAGTGTTCCGACTCGAGAGGTCGGTGGTCGGTACAGTCAACACAAAAAGTAAGTGAATATATGACGTGAGCATATACTATGGTGTACTGTTAACGGAGTGCGTCACACGAACGTATTACTCCCGTCCGCGCTCTGCAGTCCGCGCGCCGACCGCTTCTGGCACAAAATCGATGACTGTGTAGCCACACGCGCGGGAAGTTCTCGTCCGAGGGGTGTGCGGTGCAACTGCGTTCCAAGGTTAAACGCAATAGAAGCGTACCTATAGCATTACTGACACGACAGTACGCTCTTAGCAGCCGCGTGAGGTGGTTTTTTTTTTGCGTTCGTTTATTTTTCATTAACTGTTTTGTTATTTACAAATATGGATAATATTTATATAGATAGTGAACTATTAATAGCCGAAATAGAAAAACGACCAATTCTCTACGATTCAAACTGTTCGGAATATAAGAATAGATCAAAAAAAGCACAAGCATGGACAGACATTTATCGAGCAGTAATTCCAGATTGGGATAAATTTTCGTCAAGTGAACAAAACAATAAAGGTAGGTATTCAGTTTTAATCATATACGACATCAAATCAGAAAAGTCTATGAAAATTGTAAAATTGATTTGAGCATTCGCTATTTAGCTATTTGGTTTTTAAATGCGCATTTTAAAAGCTATATAGATAGCTTGTATAGCTATAAAAGTAAAGTCCTGTTTTAAAATTTAATAAATACGACTAAAACCTAGTATCACTTTTTTCTTAAGGCTGTCGGAACGCTCTGAATTTTGTTTGTGCTAAGACCCAGCGGTAAGGGGCGAGGTAGGCAAAAGACATATTGTGAGTGTGACCTTCTTTAGCTCTGTCTCGCTCAAATCATCCGCACGTTTCAATTTTTGGCTGATGCCAACTACAAGGATAAAAGATGCTAGTGCAAGGGTGCCGCTGTCAATTGATTACTCTAATTTTTGGAAATATTTTGAAGATTTAAGAAACTTTTCACTTTAGGTTTGTGATGGAACAGTTTTGTGAAATAAGTACGAATAAGGTCGTAGTGTGACATTGAAAACGTGTGTTTTTTTAGCACAATTAATGCCAACTTTTTTCTAGTAAATCGTACATAAATTACGAAAGTAGTCCATTAGAGACCTAGATTTGTCCTTTATCTTCCTTATAGAGAAAGAATTTTTGCAGAATGTTGACGAGTAAGTCTACAATCAGTTGACAGCCGAAGCTCTATTTGTAGCTTAAATTCAGAGCATTCCAACAGCCTTAATAACATTATCAAGAAAGGAAAAAACATATGTTTTTATGAAGATTTTTTATATTTGCATTTAACTACAATATACATTTTTTAGGACGCGATATTCAGCAAAGATGGCGATCCATAAGGGATTCATTTGTAAAAGCATATAAACAGAATAATACTGAAAAGGGCGCAAAACATAGAAAAAAATATGTTTATTTTGATCAAATGAAGTTTATTATTCCTACACTAAAAATATATTGGTAAGATTTTTTCCACTCGTAAACTTACACATATTTACTTTCCCATATACAGTGTAAACTCTTTATAACATTATTCTTTATAACGATAAACTCTCTGTAACATAGAAAAGATCACAATTTGGTTGGTTTACCTTAAAACCCATACATTGATACACTCTTTATAGCGCAGCAGCCATTCTCTATTACGAAGAAATGTGTTCATATTTGGACAGAAAATCGTCATTGTCGGTATTATTGTTTATGTTATCTTATCAGGATACAAAAGACGCCGACTAAACCTTTGAGGCCCCGAAACGTCAGGCAAAGTTAACTGACTATAAAAACATTAAAAATTAGAAAATATTTGTTGATCGGAAACAGTTCTGTCGATTTTGATTAAATTTTACTCCTTTAATAATACCATAGCATGACTAGTTTCTCCTAGATGTAAGCTGCGAAACTTGATTGTATTCTATAATATGGGAAAGTCAGTTTCCGTTGCGTGGAAGTATTTATTGTATTAGTATACTGTCACTACTTGAAATATGTATTTTAGGAATTTTGAAAACATGCCGTCGTATGATGAAGAAAATACCCATGAATCTATAGACGGGAGCTTTTCACCAAAACGAGAAGATGAAGGAAAAGCTTCTACTTCGCATAATTTAATTGAATACGATCCATTAACTCATCAATCAAGTTTTCTAAGTCAGTCATCTAAACGCCCACAAGAAAATTTCGAAAGCAACCTTCTGGAGATTCTCTCACGCCAGCAATTTCAAAGGCAAGAAGAAGATCCAGACAGAATGTTTCTTCTGTCGTTATTACCTTCTTTCAAAAAGATCCATCCAGACGAAAAGCCAGCAGCACAAATTGAAATTATTCAAACCATTCGTCAATACGCGCAACCTTCTCTTTATCTACCAGCTCAGTCAACGTCCGACAGCAAATAACAGAAGACCAATTTAAAAAATAGATAAATAACAATATACAATTGTGTAGGCTGGCGTTGTTGCAAATCTTCTTGGTTTCCGGGCTTGCTTTGAGCAGCCGAGATGGACACTTCGCCTGCTACCACATCGCCTTTGATAATGTCTACCGCAGTTGTAGACGAAACGTCAGGTAGAAATACCAATGGACCACGGCATACAAGCCCGGAAACCAAGAAGATTTGCAATACCAATATCGTTTTTTTAAAAGTCAACACAGTAAAGTATACTTTTTAAAAGTAAGAAATAATGAATTTCTACTATTGTTAGCTCGATTGTTTGGATGAAAATATATTTAATTTATCGACATTAGTAATGTTATCTTAATTATAAGTTGGACTAAATAGTAAACTTATGAGTACTTAGAAATATTATATATTTTGTGTTATAGAAAAATTACTAAAAAGAAATAAACATTTGATTATACATTAAAATACTACGTTATTCACTTACCATATCGTGATAATCCAGTTTTCGCGAACCCCTAACTATATTAGCTCATAGCTCTAGAAATTAGTGTAGGTAATTTTCAACGGGCAAGTGATATAATGTTGAAACGAGTTTGTTAGATATAGATAGATTGTAGATTATAGACGCTGAACATCTGAGGTCATCAGCGTCTATTCCATATTAGTATCTAACCAAGATTATAGGGTACATAAGCGGATGAATGGTATCGAATACGACTGAATCGCAAATTTTAAGTCTTCCTTAGAGAACATGAGACCGGTCCTGCATTTTTAAAATAACAGAAACTTTTACCTAACAAAACTGTACAATGCTTTTCATTATTTTATTTTAATTCATTATAATATCAACTGGGAGATATTATGTAAATGCAACAAAGGAGTTGGCCATTGTTTAATATTGTGTTGTATTATTAGTGTATTTGCCATATGGCAACATACACTATTGGCGTCGGTCGGATGGCGGGACCTAGGGGTCGGACCAAAATTTCTCGACGTTTCATAACCTCCTAAACACTTTGGCACCATTTTTAAAAATGTTTATATATATATGTATATATATATATATATATATATATATATATTTATATACGTATATATATATATATATATATATATATGTGTACGCGCCATAACTTTCGAAAGAGTTAATTGATTTCAACGAAATTTGGGCCACATGTTGAAATCCATCACCGCAAGAAGCCTATTTAAAATGGGCCTAATCGGGCTATTTTAAGGGTAGTTTTTAGGGGTTGAAAACTGTTTTTGGGCCCCAAAATACCGAAAAAATTCTCCGAATCGTTTCAAAATTGAAATTTAACCCTTTGGTAGTGATTAAAAAGTTTCCCCACAATTTTAATAAAATCGGCCCGACAGGACCGGATTTACAAATTTTATGAAAACACTAGTTTGCAGATAGTGACTTATTTATTGAAGGGTGTATTTAATTTGGTGTAGACGTTAGATTGATAATAATATTACAATTAAGAAAAAAATGTTATTTTAAGGGGTGTATTAAGGGGTTAAATTTTTTATTTTGCCCAAAAACAAACTTAATTTCACATATAAAACCACACGGCCCTATACAAGCAAATACACTATATTGTCGGCAGGGTTTTGGCACTGCGACCCGGGTTTTTTTGTTTTCTAAATGGATTTGTTATACAAGTTAATAATGTCATATCTGAGTACCGTACACCTGCAAACATAAACTATAATACCTTTCCGGTCGCGTCGCAGATAAATAAAACGAGAAAATATACTATCCGTAATCACAATATTATTTCCCATTGAGTGACGGGCATACAGTTATTTTCCAATAACACGCGTTACTGTGCTCCTGTTCCCTGTAAAGAAGTAAGGAACAGGGACACAGTAACACGAGTTGTTGGAAAATAACTGTTTTGCTCAACAGTTTTAAATATTACTAGCCGCTCCCCGCGGCTCCACCCGCGATTGTAATAATACACGGCAAGAACAACTGCAGTAGTGAAATTAGAGATGGGAAAAACGGGTCTTTTTAGTGACCTGCATCTTTGCATCTGGATCCCATATGTGAGCCGGCTCACTGAACCGGTTCAAAAAGAGCCGAGTTCTGAATATGTTACTGCAGTCTGCCACTGAGTTACCTAGTTCAGTCAATCATATCACGATCTGTATAAAATCAAGAATGCATAGCCAAACATGTGATGCATGAGTCATTTGAGCTGACAGATGCATCAAAGCAAGAACTGATACGTAAGTGTAAAATGTGCTTCTGTGCGTTAAGTGTCCGTCGGCTCAAAAAAAAGTGAGTCGGCTCTCACGGATCTTCTGTCGGAGTCGGCTCTTTGAACAGGTTCAGATCTGAGTTACCCAACCCTACCTCCTATAAAATATCTTATTTTCAATTCATAATAAGTATTAATATATCTGACAGTTGAGTGTTCGGCCATATTGGAATCTATTTGGATCGCTTACGAAGACTACTTCTACTTTGCTGTCTCTGTTGTTCCTATGGTTTTAAATGACAACTGATAGAAAAATTACTATTGGTTTGGGAAAATCGCTTTTATTTTGTTTGACTTTACGCACTAGTGCGAAAAGGTCGTTTCCCTACCCTTATAGGGGGTCGTGCACAAAAGTATATAAATAATTCAAACACGCGCCTTATTTGGCTATTAAGAAAATATCACATAAAGTTTCGTCCTCAATTTGAGCTCATCTTTAACCTGTTTTATTTATAACCTCGTGACAGACGATTCATGTTCTCTCGATCACGATTTGTAAACTTATTTATGTCAACATTTATTGTATGAAGCATCTGCCGTACACGACTTATTTTGTACTTATACAACACTGTAATTATTGTCCATTTTACAGGGCCGTAAAAGCTATTATTCTCAATTAATTCAGCAGGTACGTAGCTATAAGCGTATGAAAAATATCTACTAATATTAATAATTATCGCTGTGTCAGGTGTTCTGCCTGTTCATCTTGTTTTCTTGCAAGATTTTGAGGTATTTTGAATGATAGCTACTTATTTTAGTAGTTTTAACCTATGGGTATTATAAACGAAATTTAGATATTTTTTTACTTGACAATGACGATTAAGTAGTGCGCACTACGGCTTTAGCATATAAATGCGTTTACCGAGTACTGATTGCACACAAAATTTCATTTCGATTTGAATACCCCACAGCCTTGCTGTCTCCTTGAAAAAGTATTTGTTTTTTGTTGTATAATTTTTCAATGTTTTAATTTTATAAAATTTAAATTAATATCGTTTTCAAATGCATTGTGGACTTTAAAGATGGAATAAATTATTTCCAAAAATCGACTGTTTGTTATTCTAGCAGCAGATCGTAAACCCAGATTTTAATCCGACTTTCTTCTTACTTCTACTTTTTGGATGAATAACTTCTCTGTACCTATTAATATTCATATTATTATAATAAACATTTAAAACGCGTTCTAATGTCAGCGAATATATCAACATAAATGCTATTTCTATATTTTACTGCAATTTTCAATTTCTCCAGCTTATAGCTGTTAATGATTGGTAAAATTCCCACACATATAATATGCATTATATACACTCTTAATTAAAAATGTGCTTTGTGAAGCGTAAAAATGTGTTTTATTGCATCATCATTTTCGCCAAGCATACAATATGGGGCGGAAAACTTGTATTTTTTGGTAACAGATGTTACTTCAATTTAAATAACTTTTTACAAATAATAATAATAATAATAATGCGTTTAACGTCTTTATGTCATAACAGACGCCATTCGCACCATTACTATTCTTTCATCTACCACTTCCCGTTATTTTCTACATTTTTTTACAACTTCAACTTATGTAATAGCAATGGGCGAATGAAGGAATTATAGGAAATTAGGATAAGGTAGGTTATTTTTGAACTAGGAGTTTGATAGGTAATCGGCAATGGCCTCAAATAAGGAACCATCTCGATATTTATCTGGAATTAATTGAGGGAAACCATAGAAAACCTTAATCAAGATGGCCGGTACAGGAATTACCGTTTCTCGGCGAGAGGCAGTGGGAAAAAGTCCCAGCCACATCTGCCCCCGCTGGGATTCGAACCCGGTACCTCCCGAATGCGAGTCGAGTGCTGTCATCACTACTCTACCCAGCTCGGTAACTTTTTACAAATAACGATTTATTATTCATTAATATTATATGTTGTAAGTAATCAATCAAATCTTGGTAAACAGCTACAAAAAACCTTTCTATTTTCGTATAGTTGTTATTTTAGTAAAATAGTCATTCAAATACGTGCATTTTTGCAAAAAATGAAAAAACAAATTATTGTGTGAACTTGTTGTATTACGAAAGTTCCTAAAAACAAAAAAAAATCAGTGTAATCTTATTTGATTAGGGACTACAGTCTGTGGCCAAGGAACGCACTATCATAGTGCGGTTCGCTTATGGAGCGGCAAAGCAATGAAATAATGTAAAACATAGCTGTTTCATGCATAAAATCTATGCTGCTTATATTACATTGTGATTTGTAAAGTAGTATGGCTAACTAAATTTTCATCATGCAGTATAGATTTGTTAATTTACTGATAATAATTGTGCTGTTGAATTAATTAGCATGATTTAAATGGGGGTAATGTACTTGGGTTTCTATAATAATTCTAATTTAATTTTGTTATACATATCGGGTGGCAGGAAAAATCTAAAATTAATAATAATAGACAAGCAACAACAATGATTAATTTTTCCTTAAAACGTATACAATCAGTAAAATCATCTCTTGATGATACTAAGTTTTCTAGCGAAACGCATCATGATTTTTTTAGTAGATAATTGCTGGGTTGCAGAAAGGATTGTCAAATAATTTGATTTGACAATGACCTTAGATTGTGATAATATAATTACAATTTTCATATTGCGAGATCAGTCTAATGTAGTCAAACCTCCCTGTCATGTACAACATTAGATTGTATTCACACAAAAGCAAATGGTTGATCTACACAGAAAAAGGTCGTTTTTCAAGGCAAATTTTGATTAAAATGCGTAGAAAAAAGTCGTTTCGAAGTAAAAATTATGCAAAAAAACTGTGTTAAATATACGTACCTATTATACACAGTTTAGAAAAAATATCATTTCCATCGATCAATTATTTTTCGAACAGAATCGAATTAAAATTCTACAATGCTTTCCTTATGATGAAAAATGTGTGTTCACAATCTAAGGTCCTTGTCAAATCAAATTATTTGACAATCCTTTCTGCAACCTAGCAAATATATATCTAGTTGCATTATGATACATATTACGGATGAGATGTGACGCCACTGACATATTTTAAATCTATTTGATGATTGTAGACATTTATTTAAATAAAGTTTCATAAAAAAAATAGTCACATGAATCAGAATAGCATTACGTACGAGATACATATTGCTTTTTTGCAAGTACCTTCTATAAAATAGCTGATTTTCACGTCATAATACGTATATTTTTAATATTATTGACAGCTGTGTGTGTAGTCATTTACAATTTATTTGGGTTGTCTACTAAAACTATGCCTGCTTTACTTTCTCTGTTCCTCTTATAGTGTTAAAAGATAACACACAGGTCGCTTTTCAAAAAATTACTGTTGGATTGATAAATTAATATTATTTGTTACTAGAGTACTAGAGTCAAATACAGGCAATAGGCATAAAAAGCAGCTATTAAATAAAGGGTTGTGCAAAAAAAATTATTTTGATATCTTTAGTAAGCTTGGTGAACATGTTTTGAGGAAAATCAAACATGTTGATGGTTTTTAATTTGATTTTTGCGATATCAGTACCTATAATATTTTTGAGCCACCAAGATTATTCAAGCCAATCGTTAATGCATCTAGAAATAATTACGTATTCAACCCAATGCTGCAGTTGTAAAATAAACCTACGTATCGCATGATAACCATCACTGAATATTGTATAAGACGTCAAAATCATCATAATATGAATGTTGCTGTAGAGAAATTACAATACCTACTGCTATTTTTTAAGACTTCCTATTTTTATACGACTTAAAAAAAGCCAAATATGCGTTTCACATGGCTGGATTATACAGGTACTTACTTAATTTCTTATACTCTCATAACAGGCATGTATTACATGATGCAGAACAACAAAAAAGGGACCAAAATTTTAAGTAAGTCTGATTTTAATTTGCTATTTTACTTCAAAACGACGACTTTTTAAATGATATAAAAATTCATAACTTTTGTTTTAGGCACTGTAGAACAAGTACTTACTTACCTTTGTTGAGTGTTTTTAGAAAGATTGCAACCGGTAAATATTTCTAAAAAATTTCGAAAACCTGTGGAGTGCGGGGAATGTCTCTGAAAAAGACAAATTAATTTTCTCTTCGTTCTGCAATCACATTCCTTAACCCACATCAAATCACTATCTATAACAACAAAATAAAAATATTTCCACCAACTTTTCACAAAAATGCTGGCTTCTTTTTTAGAAATCGGTTCTATTAAAAAATTGTTTAATCTATTATTAGAATATGTACTGTCTTTTTGGGATATTCTAGGTTCTGTACTTTCTTTTCTGAAAATAGCAAGTCAATAATAAATGTGAATTTATACACAACTACTTATTACTAACCGCACGACAGTGATAACAATAGTGGAGCCTTTAGTTTCACTTTACTGCCTCGTGGGGCTGCGCCCACCTCGGCTACACCACCAGTAGTAACACTGAATTCACATCAGGCGCATGATGTGAAATTGCTTTATTATGAAGGATTCACTGAGATATCGCACCGTAGAGTAACTGAAAAATCATTCCGCCGCGAAAGTGGAAAGATTCGGGTTTGAGTCCCGACGGTGACAGTTGTTCAAAAATAAAATTTTTCTAATATAGCATTGTAACGGTGAATCTTTCTAACAATCATTGCAATATAGGTCTTGTTGATCTGTTCCCGAAACGCGCCGGATAGAAGGGCGTTAGCCCGCTCGTAGCCGGATTGTTCCGTAGGATGTCGTTCCGGATAAAAAGGCGACAACTTTAAGAATTTACAATTCCTCTGAATGTCGCGACGCACATTTTTGAAAGATTGACTTGGTTACATCACTGTTTGGCTAGTTTTTATTTATATAATGATGTATGAAATACAGTGATATACTACACATCGAAATTTAGTGCGTTTAAATTTAACTATCCCTGTAACCTTGTTCCAAATCACGTAAGTTAATAAACGTTTACTAAGGTACTGTGCCTAGTGACCTTGGAAATGAATAAAACAAAATATATTTAAATGTTACAGAAATAGGAAAATGCATACAAAAAACAAGGCACAGGTATAACCGGTTAAAGTGTCAATTAGTGTAAATGTTAACAACTTATTGTTTTAACACCCCCATGGCACAGATATTACATGTACACTAGGGCCTTGATAATCCGAAAAGTGAAAAACAAGTAAAAAAAACCTTTTAAAAACAAACTTCTATTAAAATGCACTAAAACGAACCAAATAGCCAACAATCAAATAAATAAAATAATTGTATCAATGTTAACTTGATTTATAGGCTTTTTGCACATAGCATTGGTGTATTATTATCATCATCTAAACCGTCTGCTGACCAAAACACGCTATCTGTAACCATATAGGGCATTAAAAAGGTTGCATAGTGAGCTGACTATCCTGACAGGTCATGATCATCAGATTATTGTATTGTCATCGATAGACTACGTAAGTATGCAAAATTCCAAGTGAAAGTGAATACAAATCGACTTACAAGATTTGAGCCAAACTGAGATTCATCAAATTATTTTAAAACATTCGAACCAAAAAATATTTTGTTTTTATTGCACATTGCTAGAGGGAGTGTATTCTATTGTCGTTTTGAGTAGATATTGTTTTTTCGCAAATATAAAGTAATACCATTATTGCAAAACTTCTTGGTTTCCGGACTTGTACGCCGTGTCAACACTTTTTACACTGGAGCAAGACTTCCGACTGCACAAAATTCAAGGGACCACGAGCCCCCTGCATAAAAATTTAGGTTACGACACTGATGTATATTGTTTTCTTTTTTTAATTTTAATTTGATTATAATAAAAATTATGCCTGAAGGTTCTAATATCAAATAAGAAATTTAGACAACCGTAAAATATCAGACAAAACAATCGAATCTAGAGCACCAGACCTAACCGGACACAGGAAATTATAATACTAATAAAATTTTAATTAAAATAAATAAGACTGTTATTCTTTGATAGCTGATAAGATCTCTGCATTTTCTTCAATCTCTGTATTGTTAAAATAAAGATTATGACAAAAAATTCAAACAAACGAAGCTTCGAAAAATGTAAATATAGACTAAAAACAATAATGGTATTATCCAATTGTGTAGGCTTTCACGGCTGGCGTTGTTGCAAAACTTCTTGGTTTCAGGGCTTGTACGCCGTGGTCCATTGGTATTTCTACCTGACGTTTCGTCTACAACTGCGGTAGACATTATCAAAGGCGATGTGGTATAGCAGGCGAAGTGTCCTTCTCGGCTGCTCACAAGCAAGTGTGTCGACTACTGCTGCTCCTTCTTTTATGCACCGTCGGTTGTCGTTCTCTACTCGGTCGTAGTTTGCTCTTCTCTGATTTAATAAAAAAACAGTGAGTTACTATCCGCGCATATTCAGAGAAGCCATAGAAATACAAAAACGCACGCACAATTTCAACCGAAAAGAAGAAGCTCTGCACCTCAGTAAAACTTGGACACCAGCACTGAGGGAGGCACACTAAGCTAATGAACCAATCAGAGAAGAGCAAACTAGGACCGAGTAGAGAACGAAAACAAACGGTGCATAAAAGAAGAAGGAGCAGCAGTAGTCGACACACTTGCTTGTGAGCAGCCGAGAAGGACACTTCGCCCGCTACCACATCGCCTTTGATAATGTCTACCGCAGTTGTAGACGAAACGTCAGGTAGAAATACCAATAGACCACGGCGTACAAGTCCGGTAACGAAGAAGTTATAATATTTGTTACTAGCCGTTGCCCGCCACCGTGTCACCGCATGTGTTAATAAAAATGTTATTGTATATATTATAATATAGCAAAATGTCAATAATTTTGAAATTGGAGTGGCTCTGTCGCCCAGCCGGCTGATTTTTTTTGTATTGAGCTTTGATAAGTCCGACTCTGTATGAGATGGCCAACGGTCAATGGCTAAATGGTTTGGAGCTTTAGCGTTGTCAGGAGACTTCATAGACAGAGGGATATTAAATATTTATACACAGGTCTCTCACATATATAACGCAAACCGGTGAGTTTGTACCCGTAATGAGCTGTCCAGTAAGCGTTATATTCTGATCAAAACAACACACACAAAATATCGATAATATAATTCTGATAAAACTTACCTTATGGGATTTACATGCAGCCGACGAGAACAGAAATTAATAATAATAATAATAATAATGCGTTTAACGTCCGTGTCTCGACTTTATGTCATAACAGACGCCATTCGCACCATTACCATTTTTTCATGTACCACTTCCCGTTATTTTCTACATTATTTACAACTTCAACTTATGTAATAGCAATGGGCGAATGAAGGAATTATAGGAAATTAGGATAAGGTAGGTAATTTTTGAACTAGGAGTTTGATAGGTAATCGGCCATGGCCTCAAATAAGGAACCATCTCGATATTTATCTGGAATTAATTGAGGGAAACCATGGAAAACCTCAGTCAAGATGGCCGGTACAGGAATTACCGTTTCTCAGCGAGAGGCAGTAGGAAAAAGTCCCAGCCACATCTGTCCCCGCCGGGATTCGAACCCGGACCTCCCGAATGCCAGTCTAGTGCTGTCACCACTACTCTACCCAGCTCTGTAGAACAGAAATTAATGCGCAATAAAGTGAAAAACTTTTTGATCTCAAATTAAATATAAAGGATGTAACACGTGCTAATGAACAGTTAATTACAATGATTGCATAAAAAAAATCCAGTAGAACTGGCGAAACGCCCATTTTATATTCAGAAGGGAATTAAATAAACTCAAACTGTTTAAAACTTGCCTTGTAGCCCCTCAAAAAGGACCATTATCTGTAAGTCGCTAAAAAATCGTCAGTTTTAAAATATGATCGGAATACATTAACAAAGATTTAGGCGGGAAGGAGAGCGTTAAACTCCTCAATATTACATTTAAAATTTTTCTAAACCTATTTCCAAAATTTGTGGTGCAAACGTTGCTGGGATCATTTCTGTGGTATTTCATTTCATAGGTAAAGTTAAGGTCAAATTTCAACAGATAATAGTGTTGAGTTAACTTCACGCGAACTATTATTATATTGCTACACTAAATTCTTATATTATTGCAAATAATGAAGCATGCAACGCATGTACGTATTATGAATTTATGACGTATACAAACGCATAAAACTTTAAAATGACATTATTCTTTGAATTAAATATTCATAACTCCTTAAGGTCGTATTTCCAAATTTCTTTTGTTTATTGTTATTATTCCCGCTACAGACATGATATTGTTTATGCAAATGTGAAAAATAGCATGCACATTTATTGTTTAAAAAGTAAACAAGTTTTCTATTTACTGTTTGTTGGCAATCATTCTGCGGTTTAAATTTTCATAATAACACGAAGTTGTGCTCCGCTGTGGTATAATTTTGTTAATAATTATACGCGTTTAGCGCCCGTTATCCAATATTATATCATAGCAAACGACCTCGGATCTCGTTGACTCACATGGTTCACGTTGTTTG
The DNA here is from genome assembly GCA_034508555.1 of Venustoraphidia nigricollis. NCBI lineage: Eukaryota > Metazoa > Arthropoda > Insecta > Raphidioptera > Raphidiidae > Venustoraphidia > Venustoraphidia nigricollis. The sequence goes on along the minus strand of JAVRKA010000058.1, from coordinate 1,675,868 downwards.
ACAGTTTAATGCTGAGTTGCAGATAGCGTTGTCAGAAAATCTGAATTGACAATAATAGACTGGCCCTTATTTTGACAAGTTGGAAATTGTCACATGCTAATCTTTAAAATGGTTCTTTACATTGAAAAAAAGATTCCCTGAAAATTTCAGCTCGAATGATTAAAATTAAACCGTGCCGAAAACGCTGTAACGCGGTTATAGGTTATCATTAGCATTACGTTCCGTAGTGCGAGTGCGTAACTTTGTCTATGACTTAACACCAACCAATTTCTATCTTAAAGAAGTCCTAAGATGTGTTTAAGAGGAGAATTGGTTTGTCCAGATCCATAGGAAAAGTTATTAGTGTATTTGCCATATGGCAACATACACTATGACGTCGGTCGAATGGCGGGACCTAGAGGTCGGACTAAAATTTCTCGACGTATATATATATATATATATATATATATATTTATATGTGCGGGCAATAACTTTCGAAGGAGCTAATTCATTTTAACGAAATTTGGCATACATGTTGGTATCCATCACCGCACAAAGTCTATTTAAAATGGGCCCAATCGGGTCATTTTAAGGATAGTTTTTAGGGGTTGAAAAAAGTTTTTGGGCCCAAAAATACCGAAAAAATTCTCAGAATCGTTTCAAAATTGAAATTTAACCCTTTAGTAGCAATTAAAAAGTGCTCCTAAATTTATAAGCAAATCGGCCCGACAGGACCGGACTTACAAATTTTATGAAAACACTAGTTTGCGTATACGAATTTACTTACTGAAGGTCGTATTTAATTTGGTGCAGATGTTGGATTGATAACAATATTTCAACTAATAAAATTATTATTGTTAAAGTTAAGTAGTTTCGGAATTTGCTTTCCACGTACTTACGTAGGTATACTCACTTATAATCCTCAAAATTTCGAAATTAAAGCTGAAAGAATTTCTGTAATATCTTTAACAACGACAGAGTCGTCACTTAAAAGCTTAAACAATATGTCACTACTACTCGTCTATAATCAGGGGCGTTATCTAATATTCACGAATAATAACAACAATGAATGATTATTATTTAATATCGGTAACGCCATTGCAACGTGCCCGTCGCTATTAATAAAACAGTTTACTGTTTAATGCTGTTTATCCACTTAAACCGTTGATAAATTGGTTCATAGATGACGCTTCGGTACTTATTCTCTTTGCCACAAAATCCTTTTTCTATATTAATATTAATACAAATTTAAATAAGTGACCCGTATTGTTACAATAATTTGATAACATATTTTTATCTCCATGTGAGTTGGTTTGGTATTTTGTTGTTAACGTGTTTAAAATAATTTCTTAAGGTCGTGATTATTATAATTAAGTAGCTATCTAATTAATGATATTATAAATACATAAACTTAGGTACACTCAATTTCATTAAATTCTAGCAAGAAAGAGATGACATATTATTATATGTTAATATACAAGGTGGGGCATTTATCTTGAGACAAAGCAATATCTGAGCCGGAGAAGCTGTTTTTGGAAAATTGTTCTGACAAAAGTTGTAAGGTTTGTAAGGGGACAGAGGATAGTGATAAAATTGACCTTGCCCCCGACTCCCCCCGCGGGGGGCGGGGGCAACTTCAGAAATGTAAATGTCAATAGGTATCTTGTAAGAGATGTTACGATTGTTCACAGCTCTTACGTTCCAGTTAGTTTAATTGGCAACAATTTGAATGCAACAATGCAGAAATTAAGATTAACGGTAAAGAATAAATGAGACGCAGTACAAACAAATGCACGTATTTTGTATATATTAATTAAAGTTTACAGACTGCGCAAATGTCTGCATTTTACAGAAATGTGTTTGCTTATAAGAAATACTTCCGGTGAAAGGAAGTAGTCTTTTAGCTGATAATATCACGAACTGTTTAACCGATGTATTATACGTTAAATAGCCATTTTAGAGACGCCAAGTCAATTCTGAATCTGTTAACATTTACGAGCTCTTAAAGTCCATAATATCATAGCAATGTCTTAACGATTTAAGCGAACTGCAAGTGTATTCCTTTAATGACAATGGTCGCTGATGACCTCAGCTGTTGAGCGTCTATAATCTACAATCTCTCTCTCTCTTTATTATTTATTACACGATTCAGATCGTATTTTTGATCCAGGTTTATAGTTTGTTTTTTTTGTGATATAAAGCAAAATGTCTACTCTTAACATGCTACGGGTGAAATTTTAAAAATGTTGAATTCAGTTTTCACAACGTCTTTTAAATATGAAGTTTAGATTTTTAGTAGGCTATCTCCCTATTAAATCTCCCTATTAAATAGTTGCTTTACATGCATCATGGAATTCTAATTTACACAGCTAGTGCTTTGATTTAATAAGAATAAATCCCATAGAAAAAAGTCACTTTCAGTTTTTCTCGCATTTTCCACTCTTCCGGGCAATTTTTTCAATTTTTCATTCAATAAAACCTTATTCGGATTATTACAAACATTAAAAAAAATTGCCAAATCGATCCAGCCGTTTTCAAGTGATGTGATTGTTCACCATTTCATTTTTATTATATAGATATTTAATATTTTTATCTTATTTTTGTCTTATGACCCCTTTTGGTCGTTGGTTAGTTTAAGTACTTAAAAAGTTAATATCTATATAAAACATAATGGAAGCACTACTTTTGAGGTTCTATACATTAATATTACACTGTATTTAGTGTCTATCTAGTATGCCCTGATTTATGTTGACTTTTGCATGTACTATGAACACTAAGTACTGTAATTTGGGACAAGGGCAACGGAAATAATAAGACAAATTATTAAAGATAACATTCACACATAAACGTGTAAAGTAATGCACTTTAGAATTTAAATCTGTTTTAATATATTATATGTGTTACTAATTTGTCTGTCGTGCCTAAATATACAAACGTACAAAAGTCAAATTTAAATATTAAGAAAACAAATTTAATATAATCTTTTTTTGTACATACAATTTACAAATTACAAAAATTTGTCAATTTTTTTTCTTGACTTTTTAACAGTATTTACCTCTCATGATAATAATAATAATTTTTATAATCATTAGGTACTTATTTGTTTTTGGAGACGAAAGTTGGATTTTGCATAACAATTACTTATAGGAGGTACGTTCGAAAAATGTAGTATATAACTCGATTGTAATGCTTTTGCGACTTGTGTAACTATTAAAACTTGCTAATCCTTCGTTTTAACATACTACATAAAATTATGTATTACAATCTATATACATAAACACTTATTTTATGATTTATTTGGTTTTTCTATTTTATTATTATTATCACCGATTATGCTATGTATTAATTAGTTATTTCGTTTAAACCGTTTTATTCAGCGATTGTAAAATTACAAGTCAAGGTACTATTTTGGGGTTAAAGTTTGCATAATTAAATTAAAGATCAAAACAATAATTAACACTCAGATTCACAAATGAATAATACTTATGAATTGCAAATTATTTATGAATAGTAGCATTGTTGGACCGTTTTCACACTTTGTTGAATAATTGTGCATTGTTTTCACATAATTCTGGTAATTTATCAGATAAATTTTGTTTATCATTATCTAGACCTCGTTCACACTGCACTAGAGTTGGGTAACTTAGATCTGAATCGGTTCAAAGAGCCGACTCCGACAGAAAATCCGTGAGAGCCGACTCACTTTTTTTTGAGCCGACGGATCAACGGATCCGCATAACTCAGTGAAGCACTTAACACACAGAAGCACGTTTTACACTTACGCATCAGTTTTTGCTTTGATGCATCTGTCAGCTCAAATGACTCATGCATCAAATGTTTGGCTATGCATTCTTGATTCTATACAGGTCGTGATATGATTGACTGAACTAGGTAACTCAGTGGCAGACTGCAGTAACATATTCAGAACTCGGCTCTTTTTGAACCGGTTCAGTGAGCCGGCTCACATACGGGGTCCAGATGCAAAGATGCAGATCACTAAAAAGACCCATTTTTCCCATCTCTATACTGCACCGAATCGGTCGTTTGGACAAGAGTCTAGCTGTCACAAACAGAGAATTTCCGAAAGAAACCGATTCGCTGGTAGGGACTCACATACTGTCAATTAGTATCAAGTTTAATAAAGGAAAATGGCCGCTCTATTATGTACGGATATGTGTAACGTACCTATATTTGAAAATTCAACCTTCAAAAAAGTATTCGTATTTAAAATGTATCTTTAAAATCTTATTATGTACTATAACTATAAGCATGCCTATCTGCAATTATTTTCTTTTTCTTCTGAACTAACATTCAAAAAATTAAAACAATATATTTGCAATTTATAAGAACAATTAAAATTAAGATGAAATCTTTCTAAATTTTCATACCGATAAACGATTTTTTATTTATCACGATTATATTATTTTTTTTTAAATGTTTCATACTTATTCATCACTTAATATCATTGGAACTATGAATTAATGTATTAAATAATAATTAATTCTATATATCACATGTTATTTACTAATTCCTTTCAAATTTTAATTCAATTATAAACTATAAAATTATGACTTCATTTTAAAAGTAAAAGGTCAGAATATTGCTAATAATACAATGACATCCATAAATTACAATTACCTACAACAAAAATTTTTGAAACAACTTTTTTGATATAGCGTGTCCTGATTCTCATATAGGGATTAAATAGTTACGGAATCACTCGCATTTTTTGTGGAGTGTTTGGTATTTTGTAGTCGGAAAAATGTGCTTCCGAAATATCTGTCTGGCTATTGGTAATATAGCACTAATCAAGCATGACTAATTCAATTTAGAATTTTGAAAAACGGATACCTAAATTATTATGTTAGTAAATTCGTGTCCATATTTTAATGAAGTTGGAATCGTAGGGAATTGGACAGTTTACGAAAGAATTAAGTTGCAACTTCCTCAGCAACTTATTCCTATAATTCTATTGATAATTTTGTTGATATTATTATCATCTTGTGGTAAGTTTTTTTCTCTCTTCCAATTTTATAAATAATCTTTTAAAAAAATATAAACAGTTTTTAATACAAAAGTTTTGTGTATATTAATCAAAGTTAATTCTTTCGTAAACTGTCCAATTCCCTACGATTCCAACTTCACTAAATTTTTATTATTTTTTTTTGAGGCCACAAACACCCCAAGTTATTTTCAGAACCTATGAACTAAGAATGAAAACGACATATAAAGAACGACATCTTTTCAAACCTACCCAAATTTCAAACATGGGACATTTTAACACGACCAATGCCAAGGATAAAGGCAATATAATACCAAGTTTAAACTCAAGGATAGAAGCTACCAAATTCTTACTAATTTGTGTTTATTTTAATATTTCTTTTCACCTGTATTATATTAACAGTTTACACACCTTTTCATGAATTATTGCAAGGTCACATTAACTAATTATGCTGTAACGTTATCGTGTCCGCATTCTTTCTTTGTTACATGTTTGGAAAACTGCTTTCAATCTAGTCTCACTGCATTTCAAGTGCAATGGGATATAGTCAAAACAAATGCAATGATGCAACTTAATTCATATTTATGTGGCAATAGGATTAATCTATCAAATATTTAAAATAATCAAATTTCAATCTGAGAAGACAGATGTTTTTCAGGAAAAAATAGACAACGATATAGTTTTCGTATATTTCTGTACACTTCTTCAGACAATTGAAATAATGACAATGGCAACAAATTAGTATAACAAAAAATTACAATTTTTCTAAATTTTTTTATTTTTTTCATACGGTGCTGAAATAACATATAAATATGTAAAAATGTAAAATAAACATACAAAAAAATCCTCAGCGATGAAATTTAGACAATCGAAATGAATTTAAAAAATAAAAATACGTAATTAACAAAAATATAATGCTTTTTTCAGCGCTGATAAATTGAATTGAAAGGTCTAATAATATTCCTATAAAAAAATAAAATAAACAAAATAATATTTCAACGGAATCGTTTATACAGATGTCCACAGGGAGTGCGAAATAAAAATATAGCAACATTAATATAAACGAGCAATTCAATGAACGTTAAAAAAGTAACGACAGGGGGTTAATGAGAGGCAATTACACCCACTCTAGTGGATAAGCTGTCAAGCGACCTCCTGCGCTAGAGCTAGGGATGTCGGAAGTGCCAAAAAGTATCGATATTTTTTTCAAGTATCGATATCGGTACCGATATATTTCTTAAAAAATATCGATATATCGGTCCAATTTGAAAGAGAACATTGGCACTCGAAGAAATTTAGTATACATATTGGCTAACTTAATATAATCTCAAATAGCAATTAACGGACATTATTTCTAATAAATCAACTAATAAATATTTATCTGAAATCAAAAACAACGATAAGATTTTTTTTCTTTATTAATTAAATGTCTAATACATTTAGGAGCCGATAATTTTAGAGATTAATCGAACAATTAATAAAGCCAGGGATGGTGAACCTATGGGATGCGTGCCAGAGGTGACATTCGACAGAAAATTGTTGGTACAGCATAAATTGAGCTGTAAATCGAAATAATTAAAAATATTCTAGATGTTGTAGAAATGAAATGAAATATTGCATGAATAGACATTTGGACTGTTTATTATTCCGAAAATATCGAAAAATCCGGTGAAAAAGAAACGTGTTTGATATGTGCTTTATTCACTGTTATTGTTTTTGGAACGCACTTAAAAGTATGTTCCAAAAACATATGCAAGAACACATGTCTCTTTTTCAGTGAAGTTTTCGATTTGTCGGAATAATTAATTAAACGGCCATAGTCAGTCGCGGTAGTACCTACATACAAGTGTTGCTACTTAAAAAAAATATCGGTTTTCGATACTCGGAATTTTGTATCGATATATCGAAATATTAAATATCGCCCAAAAATACCGATATATCAAATAAAAAATATCGATATATCGATATTTTTTCGACATCCCTAGCTAGAGCACAGTACTGTTCTCTATGGTAAAAATAGTATATATATGTATTCTATTTTTGTTTTTTATTTTGTCAAGGTTACTAACTATTTGTATCATTTGAACCTAGCATCAATCATACTCTAGATTTATTAGTGTATTTGGCATATGGCAACATACACTATTGGCGTCGGTCGGATGGCGGGACCAAAATTTCTCGACGTTTCATAACCTCCTAAACACTTTGCCACCATTTTTAAAAATGTTTATATATATATGTATATATATATATATATATATATATATATATATATATATATATATATATATATTTATATATATATATATATATATATATATATATATATATATATATATATATATATATATATTTATATATATATATTTATATATATATATATATATATATATATATATAGGTATATATGGGTGCGAATTAAATAGCTGGTGGCTATTTGTTTAAAAAAAAATATTTATTTGTTTTAAACTCTGTTGTTTATTATATAAAGATTTACATGAATTGTTACAAACTTATATTTTTAGTTTTTATGTTGAATTAATTATGAATATAGATCATATTCATTGACCCATATACAAGGTACCAAATGTACGTATAATTAATTATACTTTTGTGCTGTGAAACCCTTTTTATTAACTTAGTACATAAGTGAAGTAGAGGGGTTCGTCAGATATCATCTTGGCATATGTACATTACCAAGTCATCACATTGCCAAGTGTGGGCGTTATGTATTTTCTTTTACATCTCCCAACCTTAGGAGATTTTGTCCCAAAATCTTTTTTTGTATTATTATTATTCTTGAAATTCTTCTGTACTTTTTGTTTTTGAAATAACTGCATTTAATTTTGATTTAAATTTTTGTAAAGCTTTTTCTTTGTTATTTCTTTTATAAATATAGATAGCAATAATAGTAAGAATTGAAGCAATTATGTAGATATATGTGGGAATATATGAATATTTGTGAAAAGATTCCCAGTAGCTTAAATTAAAATTTGGAGCCTTTTCAAGTTCTGTAATTTTTTCATGAATAGATCTCAAATCGAAATTGTTTAATTTTATTTGTTTGGTTACAATAGATTTTTGATCTATTATGTTTGGTAAAATTAATTCTTTCTTAAATTTCTGAGTTTCAAAATTAAAATAAGTGATAGAATTTATTGTCATATAACAATTTATTGGTAAATCAATAAGTGATTTATGTTTAATTATAGGTGTAATTAGTTGGCAGTTTGATTTGACAATAATAGGTTCTATAGGTAGAGCTAAATAATGTCTTTCATCTAAACCTTGAATTATAGGTTCCTTGTGATTTGAGATTACTTTAACAAGTTTGCATTGTGTTTTCTTATGACTAAGTACATTAAAAATACAATCGTTACTTTCCATTAAATTTAAGTTGTTACATACGTGAACAGAGCCGTATTTATTACATTCTTGATTTATATACCATCCACTGTATTGTCCAGCTATATAAAAGGGGTGAATTATATCTAACATAAAATTTTCGTTATTAGGTATAGCTATAAGGTGATATAACTCATATATTTCTGTATTGACAATAGGTATAGTAATTATGAAATTAATAGTAGTATTTTTGATAAAAATCTGAACTGAACTTAATTCGTAATAATAAATTAATTGATCAATTGGTAAAGGTAATGAATCTGGTCCATAAAGGGTTATAGTTTTTTCTAGAATTTCTTTGAATTGAGATGGCTTAACAATAGAAGTGTGTAAAAATTTAGATCGGCCAAAAGTAAAAGCCGTTTCCATTTCGTTTAACAAATGATATATTTGATCTAACTGATTTTTAACATTTTGTAAAAATTCTCTTTTAAAAAATTCGTTTTCTAAACCATTAACTTGCTTTGACAATTTTATTTGATTTTCAGTTAAATTTTTCATTATCAGTTCAAATTCTTTTACAATATTTAAATTTAATGACATTTTAGTATGCAATTCAGTGTTTAATTTATCTTGGTTTTCCTTTAATAATTTAATTTGTGAATCGTAAAATTCGGCATCGGTCGAATCTAGATTACCAGAAATAAATTTTATTACAGATCCTAGTCCGTTAATTAATCCTCTTTTTGGTCTGTTAGTGTTAGGTTTCATTAATATGTTATCATATTTTTGTTGTGTAACTTTCATGTATGTAAAAATGTTACTAATTTCATTGTGATAAGTGTTAACTTTTACGATTTTATTTGTTAAGTGTAGAGTTTCGTCGGTTTCTTTTAGGAAAATTTGTAATTTTTCTTGAAGATTATTAAGTATGTGTGATATGTTTTCTAAGTCGAAATAATGAATGAATGAATGAGTTTTTTCTTGTATTCTGGTAGTACCGAGTGAAAATGGTAATACGCCAGGATTATCGTCTATATCGATGACTCTAATGGTTTTAGAAGCATTATTGTCCCGAGGTAGAAGGCTGATTAAGATCCTGAAATTTTAAGGGTCTTTTTAACTGTTTTTTATGATAGGGACCTTTTAAGGTGTTAACTTTGTTTCCTAAATCTTCAGTTACATTTTTGGTTGTAGCTATAGGTATTTGTTTTTGTCGCGTGGACCTTAATAAATATGCGTTTTGGTTAGATTGAAAAACTGGTGGGTTTTGTTTGTTTTCGTTTATTTTTTCTATTTCATGTGTTTTTTTGTTAGTTACGTTTTCGTGTATTGATTTGTATAAATCTGTGGTAAGTTTTCTGTGTTGGTTAGTATAATCTTCATAATATTTGTGATAAAAATCTAATTCAAATATGTCACGATTGTGTAGGTGTCCGTATAGTAATTCAATCGGTTTATACTTGGTGGTTGAATGTATTGCATTATTATATGCAAACAAAGCATAAATCATCTGTTTGTTAGGAGGCAGATGAGATTGTGTACCGTGGATAATTCTAAGATTTTCGATAAGAGTGGAATGCAAACGTTCTATCATACCGTTGCTTTGTGGATGACGAAACGTTGTAAAATGAAACTTAATTTTGTGTGTATTGCAGAATTCTTTAAACAGTGTGTTATTAAATTCATTATCTGCAATGATAGTACATGGAGTAGAAAATAATGAACAATGTTGTATTAGATTTTCAACTGCTTCAGCAGAATTGTGCGTAGTTACAGGGTAGGCATTTGAAAATTTAGAAAAAGCATCTATGACAGTTAAGAATTTAAAATTCATGTATTGAAAATAATCTATATGAATGATTTCGAATGGTTTCTTTGGATAGGGAGGATTGTCTAATTTTGGATCCATGGGGTTTCTTTCGTACTTGCATTTTTGACATAATTCGCAATTGTTAATAAATTTTTCGATTTTTTCGAACATTTTTGGAAAATAATTATCTCTTTTAAGACGTGCAAGAGTTTCTACAATACCTCTGTGATTATTCTTTATAACGTGATAATATTTTATGAGGTTTTCCTGTTCTTGTTCGTCTTGTATGTCTATCAACATATTTGTCGATTCTATAATTTTGACTGTATTATTTTTGAAAGTTCTTTGAACAAAATTTATAAAATCTTGATATTTGTGTAAATTTTTTTCTTTTTCTACAAAATATATTCCGTATGTTTGCTTTGGTGCAAGATATTGTTTAAAAAGATCTAAAATATCATTCTCAAACTTTTCGTTTGAAATTCTACAATTAATGCGTTTTTTTGTACGACCGTGTAAATAACAAATTTGAGGTTTACTGACTTTTATTGGTGTAAAATTGATAATAATTTGTTTGGCATATAAGTTAATTGCTTTTTTGTCGTTAATAGGGATTTCTAAAACTGGATTCTCTAAATCTGAATGTATTGTACTACAGTTATCTATATTTTGATTTAGAATCTTTAGTCTTTCAGCTAAAGGTAGGTTGTCTGTTTCTGAGTCAATTGAACTTGGACTGTTATTGTCACTATTTAAGGTGTTTAAAATTTCGTCTAAGTCTGCATTTTGAAGTTCGGGTAAAGTTTCGGGTGGATTAGGAATGAGTGAAAGAGCGTCAATAACATCGGGTTCTTTTATTAACATATTGGTTTCAATTTGATTGGGAATTCGAGAAAGAGCATCTGCGTTACTGTTTATTTTACCTTTTTTATATGTTATTTGATAATCATACTCGAGCAGTTTAAGTCGCCAACGAACGAGTTTACTGTTCGGTTCTTTGAGATTGAACAAATATTGTAAAGGTTTATGGTCAGTTACAAGAATAAATTTTCTACCAAAAACATAAGGACGGAACTTTTGTGTAGCCCAAACTATTGCTAAAAGTTCTTTTTCAGTTGTAGAATAGTTTTTCTCATGTTCGTTTAATGTACGTGATATATAAGCTATAGGCTTATCTGAATTTATAGTTCCTTGAGATAAAATTGCTCCGATCGCATAATTTGAAGCGTCAGTTGTAATAATAAACGTTTTTGAAAAATCCGGGTACTGTAAAAGTGGGTCATTAGTTAGAATATTTTTACAAAGCTCAAAACATTTAAGAAATTCTGGGCTATGTTCAACTTTTGTATTTTTCTTTAGTAAATTAGTAAATGGTTTTGTTAACTTAGCAAAATCTTTAATAAATTTTCTATAATATCCGAGAAGTCCTAAAAATGCTCGTATATCTTTTTGAGTTTTGGGTAAAGGATAATTTTGGATAACTTTTAATTTTTCTGGGTTAGGTTTTATTCCCTCTGGAGTTATTAGGTGACCAAGAAATTGAACTTCTTTACATAAAAATTCAGATTTATCTAGTTGTACTTTCATGTTGGCATCGTGTAAACGATTAAGTATTTGTGAAAGGTCTTTTAAATGTTGATCTAAAGAGGCTGAAAAAATTATTATGTCATCCATATATACACAACAGATATTTTGCAATCCGCGTAAAATGTCGTCCATGACACGTTGAAATGTCGCTGGCCCATTTTTTAAGCCGAAAGCTAAACGAACGAATTCATAGTGTCCTTGCTCTGTGTTAAAAGCGGTTTTGGGTATATCTTTTTCAGATAGTTCTATTTGGTGGAAACCTTGAGTAAGGTCGAGTGTTGTAAAATATTGACATCTACCTAAACGGTCTAGTATGTCTTCAATGTTAGGAAGTGGGTACTTGTCGTCTATTGTTTTTTCGTTAAGTTTTCTAAAATCTATAACAAGTCTCCATTTGCGTATTTTAGAAGCGTCAAGTTTTTTTGGAACTATCCAGATTGGACTGGACCATGGGGAAAAGGATGGACGTATGATTCCTTGTTCTAACATTTTTGAGATTTGTTTTTGAACTTCAAGTTTGTGAATGTGAGGGTATCTGTACGATTTTGTATGAATAGGGATTTCGTCTGTTGTATTAATTTCGTGTTTTATTTTATTTGAAAATGATAAATCTTGTCCCTCTTGATGAAAGACTGAGTAATATTGTTGACAAACGTCGAGAAGTTTAGTTTGTTCTTCAGAATTAAGATGGTCTAATCTTAGAAGTGAACGTAAATGTTCTCTATTTTTGCTTTTTATTGATTTAGTTTTAATTAGGTAATTTTCTTGTGAAAAGGGATATGTTTTTATAGGATGAATCATTTTAAATTCTGCAGGTTTATCAGAGTAGTTAGTAATTTCAAATGTGGCTATGCCATTTCGGGCAATACTAATACATTTAGGAATTTTTAATGATTTGCAAGATTGTTCATTAACAAAAATTTCTCCTCGTTCAACATCTGTAGGAAGGTGAACTATTTTACTACTTTTGGGTAGTATCACGTCTCTAAAAATTACGTCATGATTTGTTTTCAAAAGTTTAATAGGAATTTTAATTTTTTCGTTAAAAAGTAACATATTTTTAAAATCTAAGGTGAGATTAAATTGTTTAATTATATTTAATCCGATAAGAACATCATATGTTTTATGAAATTCAAATACGTGGAAAGTCATATTATTTTTACTATTAAATTCTATAAAACTAGGAATATTTATTGTACCAAGTGTTTTTTCAACGCCGCCTATGCCTTTTACTTGGCGAGGGTTTAATTTAATAGGTATATTATGATAATATTTCTTAACAATATTGGGATTTATAAAGCTCGTTGTAGAAGCCGTGTCTAATAATATTTTAATTCTAGGTTCATTTATATCTATGTAGGGTAACTGGTTGATTTTTTCTGTGAAAGCAAGTATTTCGGTTATGGAATCTCTATTGAGTCTTCCAGAACTTCGTCTAAAAAATCTTCCTGTTCATCTGTTACATATTCGTTTTCATCTGTTTCGGGGTTGTTTTCAAAATTAGTTTGATTGTTAAAATTGTCGCCTGATTCTATGTTATAAGTTTCTTGCATATTTGTATGCATTGGAGATCTGTATTGTCTAAAATTTTGAGTGTTATGGCTCACGCCTGACATTGGTGTTGGTGTATACAACGGTTGTCTTTGTTGTTGAGGTGCAAACCTATTTTGTTGTTGCGTATTATTTTGTTGGGGTTTAGTTTGTATACTAGGTGTAGATTTGTATGTATTGTTTGTGTTATTGTTGAATTTTTGTGGGAATGATTGTTGTTTTGGGTTATAATAAGAATAGTTGTTGGTATTCGGTTGCGTATTTCTTTGTGCTAAGTTTTGTGGGTGTTGTCTGTATACTTGTTTATTAGTAAATGTGTTTTTATTTCCAGGGTACTGACCAATGGTCCTACTTTCAGACATTATAAGTTGTTTGATGTCATCCAGTGTTTGGGGGTCGCGAGTGCGTAAAAAGGTTGCCATAGGCTCGAGTATGCTGTCTATAATCGTTGATATAGCTGTTTCAGTGTATAACTCATAGGCTGCTTCTATTTTATGTTCATTACTTTCGTTAGTGTTAGTGTAGTGTATTAAAGATGTTAATGCTCTACAGGTGGTGTCGAAGAAGTCGATGTAAGATTGACTTGGTTTCTGTTTTAATGTAACAAGATCTCTAATAAGATGTCGCTTATTTCTGTTATCACCGAAATATCTCGTTAAGACTTGTTTGATGTCGTCCCAAGAATTTGCGTTACAGTAATCAATATAATCGAGAGCTTTTCCCGTTATTTTGGCGCGAATTGACATAGTCAAAGCTTTATTTTTAAAACAATCGGGGTTGGTTGTGTCATAGTATTCTGTTAGAATAGCTGTGACATTTTGAAGGAATCTACTTAATTGTTCAGGCTTTTCGCCGTCAAAAGGTGGAATAACTTTTAACAGATCTTGGAAGTTAAGTTGTGCCATGTTTGTTGGTTGTGTGGAACTAGATTGTGTTGATGCGTTTGTTTGTGAAGGTGTATGTTGTTGTTGATTATAGGTTAAAGATGTAGGTACTAAAGGTCTATGTAAAATTGGTCTTGTAAGTGGAAACTGACTTCGGACTATTTCTGAAGCTCTACTAGATGGATTAGTTGAATTTACAATTTCGTCAAGAGCGTCATAAATTGTTTGATTATGATCACCTTGTGAATCCTCTGAATCGGACATTTATTTCTTTAAACAATACGGTTTTATACTAAAGCTAAATCTTAAAATTACTTACATTAGATGAATTGCAAAATTCATGATGAGTTGAATTGTTGATTAGAGTCGATTTGTTGATTAAAGTTGAATTGTTGATTAGAGTTGAATTGTTGATTAGAGTTGATTGATGATTCAGGTATGCTGACTGAAACTTCTCTGCAATCTCTTCTTCAATTTCTCTGGATTGGATCTTGATTCTATTCGAGTCTTACCCGCTCGATCTTCTTCGGTAATTCTGATATTTGATTTAATAATTTCACTTGTTTTTAAGTTACGTATAAACTTTTTATTTTAATTCGTGGTTTCGTGGTTGGAAACGTGTTTTCTAGAAGGATGATCAGTGCGATTCACACCTTCTTTTTTTTTTTGAAAATTGGAGTGGTGATTTTCGCTCACTCTCCCCTTTTTTAAAAATTGCCGACTGCGCCAATTAAATAGCTGGTGGCTATTTGTTTAAAAAAAAATATTTATTTGTTTTAAACTCTGTTGTTTATTATATAAAGATTTACATGAATTGTTACAAACTTATATTTTTAGTTTTTATGTTGAATTAATTATGAATATAGATCATATTCATTGACCCATATACAAGGTACCAAATGTACGTATAATTAATTATACTTTTGTGCTGTGAAACCCTTTTTATTAACTTAGTACATAAGTGAAGTAGAGGGGTTCGTCAGATATCATCTTGGCATATGTACATTACCAAGTCATCACATTGCCAAGTGTGGGCGTTATGTATTTTCTTTTACATGCGGGCTATAACTTTCGAAGAAGTTAATTTATTTTAACGAAATTTGGCACACATGTTGGAATCCATCACCGCACGAAGCCTATTTAAAATGGGCCCAATCGGGCCATTTTAAGGGTAGTTTTTAGGGGTTGAAAAATGTTTTTGGGGCCCAAAATACCGAAAAAATTCTCCGAATCGTTTCAAAATTGAAATTTAACCCTCCGGTAGTAATTAAAAAGTGTCCTTAAAATTTTAATAAAATCGGCCCGACAGGACCGGACTTACAAATTTTATGAAAACAGTAGTTTGCAGATAGTGAATTATTTACTGAAAGTTGCATATAATTTGCTATAGAGGTTCGATTGATAATAATATTGCAATTAAGAAAAATAATGTTATTTTAAGGACTGTATTAAGGAGTAACATTTTTTTTTACCCAAAAACCAACTTAAGTTCGCATAATAAAGCCACACTGCCTGCAGTATCAGCAAATACACTATATTGTCGGCAGGGTTTTGGCACTGCGACCCGGGTTTTTTATTTTCATACTAGCCTTTACCTGAGATTTCTCTCGCGTTAATGCCGGTTTTGACAGGAACCTAGCTTACTTAAACATATAGTAGCAACTTAAAACGTAGCCTATATTTTAAATTTAGATGCTAATTGATGGTGTACCAACTTACATAAATTTCGAGCCAGGTGTTTTTGAGTGATATTGATTTTAACGAATATATAAAAATTGTGGCAACATATTTTTGGGTCACGTAAAATATTCGGAAACTTCGAAAACCTCCAAGATTATTTTTGGGGTCAAAAAGCAGCACCACTAATTTTTAGTAACTTTTTTATATCTTGTTTAAAATATATTTTTTTAAATACTATTTTTTGGAATATTGTGTTTATGTCATAAATTATAAGCGTAAACGGGTACGGTTCATTAACTTCCGGTGGACGTGTAAATCACCGAGTAGTCTATTTTTCGTATAAAAACGAACTAAAAGCCAATTCAGACTAGCCGTTCTCGGTTACGATTCACCGGTCCGGTTGGGAGCTCGACCAATCAGGGCGTAGTCGTTCCCGATTGCGGTTCGGTTCGACCGTTTAGGTTCAGCTCTAATTTCAACCGGACCGTTCGCAACCGTAGCCAATGAGAACGCTTGCTGGAGTCACGTGACTAGCCAGCTGTTTTTGTTGACGTTTAACTACACATCAAACGTCAAATCATATTTCGAAATTGCGCATGCGCACCGAGAATAATCGTAGAACCGAATCGGGATAGTGTGAGCAGCCTAGATTAATCGACAACCGAACCGGACCGGTGAATTGTAACCGAGAACGGCTAGTCTGAATTGGCTTTAAAAGCCAATTCAGACTAGCCGTATTGTCAATCAGGTGCATTTATGAACTAACTGTGTTAACATCGTTAATTACGCATCGAGTTAAACGAAATTTATTGCCATCAAACAGTCTCACCATACGATTATATTTTACAGATGGGAAAAACGGATCATTTTAGTGATCTGCATCTTTGCATCTGGATCCCGTATATGTGAGCCGGCTCACTGAACCGGTTCAAAAAGAGCCGAGTTCTGAATATGTTACTGCAGTCTGCCACTGAGATACCTAGTTCAGTCTATCATATCACGACCTGTATAGAATTAAGAATGCATAGCCAAACATGTGATGCATGAGTCATTTGAGCTGACAGATGCATCAAAGCAAGAACTGATACGTAAGTGTAAAATGTGCTTCTGTGTGTTAAGTTTTTCACTGAGTTATGCGGATCCGTTAATCCGTCGGCTCAAAAAAAAGTGAGTCGGCTCTCACGGATCTTCTGTCGGAGTCGGCTCTTTGAACCGGTTCAAATCTGAGTTACCCAACTCTACTATATTTAGTTTTTTGCACTTATAAAATATATATAAAATATATCGGAGGTACAGGATACAAAGCTATTAAAATAATATTTCTTTGCTACTTAAAATTACAGAATTTGTATAGTTTCCATAAAAATTCTACTGAGTGTGTTAAATTTATACATAAGAAAATGTCTAATAATTTTAAGTCAATAAAGTGTAGAAATTTCTATAAAAAGCTACATGTTTTTTTTTTGTATGTCGTTCAGAAATGAAAGAATAAAATATATTTTAATTTAAATACACAAATTATCAAAGCGTACACCCGCCGTGACGTGAATTCTAAATAAATTGAATAACTCAATTTTACAATTCCAAATTATCAGCATGAGTACAGTAATTCGAAAGTGAATTCAAATAAGGTAAAAAAATATGATTGGCGATATTGATTTTAGTAATTTCTATTTCTTTATTTATAGCAAAGAAAGTAAAGAATACAGTAAAAAATGTAAATGGCACATCGTTTTTGCATTAAGATTTAGGACCATTTTAAATCAATCAGCCTCAGGCTTGCAGATGTGTAATAAGCAAAACGTTCGGTGAGTATAATAATTGTGAATGCGGTATTAGCATATAACAAAATCTCTCTTGTTTTAATCAAAAGAGACACTTTTCCTCTCATCTTAGAATGCAAAACAAAACAAAGACGCACCTTAGTTTAAACCATCAATCATAAAAGTACACAGTAAATCGTCCAAAAATATTATGTTATTAATTCAGGGTCGTCACTAGTGTTGGGTAACTCAGATCTGAAGCGGTTCAAAGAGCCAACTCCGACAGAAAATCCGTGAGAGCCGACGAGCCGACTCACTTTTTTTGAGCCGACGGATCAACGGATCCGCATAACTCAGTGAAACACTTAACACACAGAAGCACATTTTACACTTACGTATCAGTTCTTGCTTTGATGCATCTGTCAGCTCAAATGACTCATGCATCACATGTTTGGCTATGCATTCTTGATTCTATACAGGTCGTGATATGATTGACTGAACTAGGTAACCCAGTGGCAGACTGCAGTAACATATTCAGAGCTCGGCTCTTTTTGAACCGGTTCTGTGAGCCGGCTCATATACGGGATCCAGATGCAAAGATGCAGATCACTAAAAAGACCCATTTTTCCCATCTCTATACTGCACCGAATCGGTCGTTTGGACAAGAGTCTAGCTGTCACAAACAGAGAATTTCCGAAAGAAACCGATTCGCTGGTAGGGACTCACATACTGTCAATTAGTATCAAGTTTCATAAAGGAAAATGGCCGCTCTATTATGTACGGATATGTGTAACGTACCCATCTCTAGTCGTCACTCTAAAGGTAATCTTTGCAAGAGATTGTAATTTATTATCAGTTTTAAGAGTTATAATTTTTAAATAGAATTGAACATTAATCAGTTCGACAAGAAAGACTTTGTCACGCGACACATTGACGTCTGCGCATGTGTACGACATGAAACACTATGTCGTTGTCTTTCGTCGCAGTCGCAAGTTTCAAAAGGCTACCTTATTGGAAAAGGAAATAAATCATTCACAAGCCCTGCGACAAACTTGAAAAATGCCAGATGCAACGCAAAACTTAAAATGTTTAAAAATAAAAGTGACAAACTCCATAGGGTAGTAAAAGCCACCCAGGTCAGTATTTTACACAGTCGTTTGTCAGTGTTTCGTCGCTAAAGCCTGTTCCAGAGAGGCTCAAAAAAAAGTGAGTCGGTCCTCACTGATCTTCTGTCGGAGTCGGCTCTTTGAACCGGTTCAGATCTGAGTTACCCAACTCTAATTCGGCATGAGATGTCTTAGCAGATATGCTGATATTTCCACATAAACTCATTAGTAACAGATTATATTTTAAAAATTGAAAGCCCTGCTTCAGAAGTGATTTATTTTTACATATCGTAATGTACGCTAGCGATGATTGTTCTTCAACAATCATTACACCTGTGCTGTACATACATGTAATAATTTATTCACAATATTATGCACACTATTCTAATATTATTTTATAACCGAACGCTGGCAAGTTGTTCCAAGGAGGTATAAAAAAAAATCAGCACTGCAAGTGAAAGTAGATATCGGTGTTGCTGGCAAATATACGGTAAACTGTGTACATATGTCAAACATAATGATTAGTTTAAAATTATGTTAATGTTTACGCGCCGTTACGTTAATGTTTCTGAATATAATTTCCACCTGCTTATTGATAATATTGTAAGACTAATGTAAAGATGTTCAAACTTAATGTAAAATGTAAGTTACGTAACTTCGCGACAGATAACAGAATATTGTAGATTATTAACTGCGGATACATACTCTCATATCATATACGATACTCTGATTAGAGATGGGAAAAACGGGTCTTTTTAGTGATATGCATCTTTGCATCTGGATCCCGTATGTGAGCCGGCTCACTGAACCGGTTCAAAAAGACCCGAGTTCTGAATATGTTACTGCAGTCTGCCACTGAGTTACCTAGTTCAGTCAATCATATCACGACCTGTATAGAATCAAGAATGCATAGCCAAACATGTGAGGCATGAGTCATTTGAGCTGACAGATGCATCAAAGCGAGAACTGATACGTAAGTGTAAAATGTGCTTCTGTGTGTTAAGTGTTTCACTGAGTTATGCGGATCCGTTGATCCGTCGGCTCAAAAAAAGTGAGTCGGCTCTCATGGATCTTCTATCGGAGTCGGCTCTTTGAACCGGTTCAAATTTTCCCATCTCTACTTGAAGTGGCAGTCACCATTATTTATTTCCTTTTTATGTCTGTTTCACAGGTAATTTTCTACGTCAAAATTGATATCTGACTGCAGTTATTGTGAATACAACTTAAGTCGCGGACTTGCTGAGAGTGAAAGCATTTATACATACATACAAACAAACATACTGATACAAAGGCACACTGGTACAGCGCGCGATTTAAGTGGCAATGAACGACTCTGTTCACATTTGTCCGCCATAAAACGTTTTGTTCGTGTGTAAATAATATATCAGGTGAAATATGTTTGCAGGTATTACGTACAGAGTATGTGCCCAATCTCAAGTACCTACCTGCTGAAACACAATTTAATCTCGCGGTTATATATTATTATAGTTTTTCTGCTACAGGCCGATTTATTATTTTTGGAATAGTCCAAAAATTCAACAGATTTACGTTGAACTAGGGGATACGTATTTGAACTTCGTTTAAAACAAAGCATGACACATTTTCATTCGTGGTCAAAAATAATCCATCTCACCTTTACTAGGTCGGAAGGCATTGGATTCAGTCCGAATTTTTTTTTCAGGATCTTCACGTTTTGATACCCTAAGGAATCGCTTGAAACTATTTTCTAATTGACATCTCTTTATATGTGGTCGTGAAATTTGCTTTTTTCGATATTTTTAAAATGGAACAACATAAAATAATGTAGTTTGTTGCATTTGTTAACATTTAGCGTAAAGATTAGATTTTTAACAAAATTGACTCAGTGATAAGATAATTAAAACATGGCTCTCAATGTCGCATACTAACAGCTGTACATGTAGTGAATTTGATGTTACAATTTGCTTTATTAAGATGAATTGATTGTTTAGATATCGCACCGTAGAGTAATTGATAACTCATTCCGCCGCGAAAGTGGAAAGATTCGGGTTTATGTCCCGACGGTGTTGGTGGATAAAAAATAAATTTTCAGTGTATTTGCCATATGGCAACATACACTATTGGCGTCGGTCGGATGGCGGGACCTAGGGGTCGGACCAAAATTTCTCGACGTTTCATAACCTCCTAAACACTTTGGCACCATTTTTAAAAATGTTTATATATATATGTATATATATATTTATATATATATATATATATATATATATATATATATATATATATATATATATATATATATATATATATATATACGTATATATATACGTGTATATATACGTGTATATATACGTATATATATACGTGTATATATACGTATATATATATATGTGTGCGGGCAATAACTTTCGAAAGAGTTAATTGATTTTAACGAAATTTGGCCCACGTGTTGAAATCCATCACCGCAAGAAGCCTATTTAAAATGGACGTAATCGGGTCATTTTAAGGGTAGTTTTTAGGGGTTGAAAAATGTTTTTGGGCCCCAAAATATCGAAAAAATTCTTAGAATCCTTTCAAAATTAACATTTAACCCTTTAGTAGTAATTAAAAAGTGTCCCTAAAATTTTAATAAAATCGGCCCGACAGGACCGGACTTACAAATTTTATGAAAACACTAGTTTGCAGATAGTGAATTATTTACTGAAAGTTGTATATAATTTGGTACAGAGGTTCGATTGATAATAATATTGCAATTAAGAAAAAAAATATTATTTTAAGGGGTGTATTAAGGAGTCAAATTTTTTATTTTGCCCAAAAAACCAACTTAAGTTCGCATAATAAAGCCACACTGCCTATATTAGCAAATACACTATATTGTCGGCAGGGTTTTGGCACTGCGACCCGGGTTTTTTTCTAATTTAGCATTGTAACAATCAATGTTTATAACAATAACAATAATAATAATGATCATAATCGGATTCGTAAACGCTATATATGCAGAATGTCAGTTTTTGTTTTTGTTTTGACCGCGTGTGTACAGAGTGCTAAAGGCGGCGACGGCCCACTGTGCTTTGTGTGACACGTTGCTATGCGCACAGTGGGGCTCTGCTCCTTAAACACCTCCAGGCCATACCTATATACAATACACCTGTCTAACGGTAAAAGGGCACCACAGCTACTTTGCGTATTTTTGTAGATTAGCGCTGCTATATACATAACAAAAGACTCTCGTTATATTAACAGTATTCACTTTCGTGATGACCTTGAATCTTATGCACCTGTTTTCACAATTTTCACACTGCGGTGCTTTATAGAAAACAGCAAAACATTAATTTTTACATTAATAAACAGATAATAGCTGTCGTTCGCTATAATTGTTAAGAAACTTTCGTTGTTGCAATGCTATATTAGAAAAAAAAAATTTTCAAACAATCGGCACCGTCGGGACTTAAGCCCGAATCTTTCCACTTTCGCGGCGGAATGAGAGAACCGTGATAACCTTTACTAATATTAATTTTTACTAGTAAATGTTTGGTCGGTATAGTTCGTAAGACTAGATTCATAAACATTAACTGTTGACTTATAGCACCTCCGCCACGAAAATGGAAAGATTCGGATTTGAGTTCCGACGGTTTGAAAATAAATTTTTCTCATATAGCATTGTAACAATGGATGTTTCTTAACAATTATAGCGAACGATAGCTATTATCCTGTTTATTATCTTCCTATCTCTACTATTGTAGGGAAGTAGGTACTGAATTCAGTCCTAATTTTTTTTGCGAAATAACTCTTCACGTTTTGATATGCTAGAAGTCGGTTGAGAGTTTAGTAAAAAGCGTATGAGGTAGAGGGTTTAATCGGAATAAGTGCAGGTTTTGAAATTTAAAAAAATTGTAGAGCTCGATGCCCAAAATGAAATGGGAAAAAATGCTAAATGAAATCGCAACCGCCGGAGTCACCATATTGACAAAATGGTGAAAAAACTGTCTCTGAAATATCTCGCTACGAGTGCTTCATAGGCAAGAAACAAAAATAGAGAGCTGAATAGTTTCAGTGCAGCAACCATACAAAGCCAAGTATTAGAGCAAAATTGTGAATTTTGTAATTCATCAATAATTGTTCAATCTTGACTGAATATGCTTATGTCGGACGTATTAATCCAACAATTTTGAAATTTTTAGCCTTCTAAGTTAAATATGTTTCAGTTTAGCTTATGTAACGTTAGAACGTGAGAAAAAACTAACAGCACTGTAAATTCTTACATTGAGCGTACAGAATAGCATCACTGATTTTTTGAACGAATTTAAGGTTATACTTACCTTTAAATTCTGAATGACGTTTAAAATGGCAAATCTTAATAGCTTCTTTAAAGATAAGAAAATTGCAAGTCGGTACTTAATTCTACTAGCAGCGTTCTTGCAAAAATAATAAAATAAACCCGTTTTTAGTAGAAAAATTGTTAAATGAAACGAATCTACAAAGAAATCGGTTTCAAATAGCGGCACATGTAGTGTTGTGGTTTCAAAGTATAAGCTTGTTTTCGTTATGGAATGAAATGTTACTGAAATAAGCGTTGCAGTAGTGAACACAAATCCAGCTTACTGTACTGAGTTTAGAGCAGTGGTTCTTAACCTGGGTTCGATCGAACACCAGGGGTTCGGTGAGTCAGTCCCGTGGGTTCGGCGGAGGCACTGAGTTGCAGTAAATATTTGTTATTATGGATTTGTTTGTGTGCGAAAATCATGTTTTAATATTTTACTAGTTTTAATGGGGTTCAGTACCTCCAGAAAGGTTAAGAACCACTGGTTTAGAGTCATATATGTGCTATAATGCAATTTGAGTTTCAAACTGGTTCAGGATGCGTTTATTCCTTGATCTTTCATACATTAGAATATAGGAGCCGCACATGATTCGATAGAAACACGACCGATTTGGGAATGCTTGTGCAAAAAACGATTGAAAAATTGAAAAAAAATATATCATGTCAGTCGTTTAAAATTCTGCAATATTTTTCTTATGGCGAAATATGTATAGTCATAATCTAAACTCATTATCAAATCAAATTTTCTGACAATCCTTTTTTCAATCGTATAGGGTACGAAGAATTGAAGATGCCAAGCAGCGTTGCCAGACGTCCCGATTTTGGCGGGACGTCCCGATTTTTAAATCAAAATTAAATGTCCCGCGCGGGACAGGCTTAGTCCCGCTTTTCGGAGACAACTCGACCGTGCGTAAATAATTATTCTCTTATTGTAAGTTGCAATTTGTAACACTCACTCCTCAGACTATTGTTTGAAACGCCATATTTTTCTAATGAATAAAACTTTTTTGATTTTGATTTCTGTTTTTTCTTATTTTTTTATTCAGAAGACGAATAAGACTCAACTATTTAACGATAGGGTAAATCTGATTTAAACTATCATATTTTTATGAAAATACATTTTCTATGGCTATTTTTGCTATCTATTGTCACGTAAACGTAATTTGAACTCAAATAAAAAGATAAATATTTAAAAACT
The DNA here is from genome assembly GCA_034508555.1 of Venustoraphidia nigricollis. NCBI lineage: Eukaryota > Metazoa > Arthropoda > Insecta > Raphidioptera > Raphidiidae > Venustoraphidia > Venustoraphidia nigricollis. The sequence goes on along the minus strand of JAVRKA010000058.1, from coordinate 1,651,663 downwards.
TCTGATTATATACGTTTTTTACTATGTCACGCTTTCGACGAAAGAATCCCGCTTTTTTCATTCAAAAAGTTCCAAAATCCCGACTTGGCAAAAAAAAAAACTGGCAACGCTGCCTCGTAGGGTTCGAAATACCGGGTCGATGTTCATAATTGAAGATGCCAAGATATATATAATATTTTATGCATATCTTTCCCTTAATTCAATTTTTGACAGTTCAATTTTGAGCAACATCACTTTTAATTGTAGGCTGCGTTCAATATACATGCGGTTATACTATGGAAATGGTAATACGGCTACGTTTATTTTACTTTCACAACACTAGTGTTAAATGTGTCATTTCACGATCACTCTACAGGCGTAAAAAGCAACTATTTTATAGGCGAATGTACAAAAACTTATTACTGTTGTACATTTTAGAGAAACATTCCGTATAAGATACTCACTTCAAATCAGACGCTTTTAAAGGTTTTAAAGGGGCTCCATGTAGCCTGCAGCTTTCACATTTCCATTATATTAGCTTTAAATGGTTTTAGTACGCCGCTCGAACAACTCCAGTCTATATTACAACATATGGCACCGCCATTGTACACTGTACACGGAAGTAGAGTCTTCCACAAATAACGTTATGCGTTTAGAGTCTAAACAAAAGACCAGTCTAAACTTTAAACTATGCTTTTGTTTTAATAGAAATAAATATGAAACAAAAAAAATCACTACGGCTAGCACAAAAGTACAAAACAGACTTCAAATATGAAATGTAGTTAGGCAAAGTATATTCCATCAAAAACATAAAAAATTAGAGTTTAAAAAAACTAAAACAACATGCTTTCATGAACTAAAAAATGCAAAATAATTTGACAACAAAATTAGATTTACTGTAAAAAGCGTGGAGTGCTTAATATCGGTAATAAAATTTTCATTTACTAGCTAATTGTAAACGTAAAGCTATATAAGAATTTACCGAGCTGGGTAGAGTAGTGGTGACAGCACTAGACTCGCATTCGGGAGGTCCGGGTTCGAATCCCGGCAGGGGCAGATGTGGCTGGGACTTTTCCCTACTGCCTCTCGCCGAGAAACGGTAATTCCTGTACCGGCCATCTTGATTGAGGTTTTCCATGGTTTAATTAATTCCAGATAAATTCCAGATAAATATCGAGATGGTTCCTTATTTGAGGCCATGGCCGATTACCTATCAAACTCCTAGTTCAAAAATTACCTACCTTATCCTAATTTCCTATAATTCCTTCATTCGCCTATTGCTATTATAGAAGTTTAAGTTTTAAAAATGTAGAAAAATAACGAGAAGTGTGGTAGATGGAAAATAGTAATGGTGCGAATGGCGTCTGTTATGACATAAATTCGAGAAACGGACGTTAAACGCATTATTATTATTATTATAACAGAAATTTTCTGTTATATATAAATCTCTATTACTTTTAAATTAAACTTCTAGATTTAAAGTAAATGGTTATCACTTATATTTTCAAGTTTTAATTAAAAAAAGCAAAATTCGCGATTCTAACTTGGACGTCTCGATTATAATTCGATTGTAGTCGGCGCAACATCGAGGTCCATAAAACTGGCATACCTACCGAATAAAACCAAAAGTTGGGCTAGGTTTTTGATCAGCGTTAGTTAGTGTTTAATAAAATACTCGACCTGTATTTTAAGGTAGTTGTCGTAGTTAAGGCACACCGTCAGAAAATTCTTAATTTTTGTATACTTATTAAGGACATGATAATACAATTACTCTAAAAATTTGAAGTCGATCGACCGTATATAATCCGAGATAAATTCAATTAAAAATTGGATAATTAACATTGATTGTATACGATCTCGGTAGTTCTGAACCAGTTTCTTATTTATAAAAAAAAGAACTAACTGTCAGAAACTTTCCAGAAACTGACAGTCTTTCAATGCATTTGTTAAGAGTTTAAAAAAATAAGAAATTTTTTTTGATCATCTAATTATTTATAAATAACGGTTTAAAGTTCAACAATTTATAGAAAAGTATAACGGATATGAATACTGTATGGGTTACGTTTCCACGGGTACAGTCTTGCGTACAAATTATGGATCACTTAGCTACAAGCTAGGATACTTTTGTGGCGCGTATAATCTATAACTTTTTGACAATATTGTACCATGACAACGACCTTAAAGTAATCTCCTTTGACACACAGTTATAAATCATTTTTTAAAATGAAAACTTCAAAAATAAAGTAAATACTAAATAGAAATATAAGGTGTATGTTAAGGTTCAATTTATAAAATGTAAATCCAATCAAAGTCTATTTTCAAAGTAAGCTGTCAGGTTTATTTTTATTATCTTCTCTATAGAGGCCATTCCATTAAATAGGTAGGTACTAACATAAATCTACTGCGATAAAAATCCGACAGTTTTCTTTAAACCGAACAAACTTTGTGCATATGTAGAGACTAACTTTGGGAGAGAAAATGTCAGTGTCGGCGAGTTATCTTATTTAAAAATTGTGACTGCGTTCAGTGTTGTTAAGGTAGTTGTCGTGGTACAATATTGTCAAAAAGTTATAGATTATACGCGCCACAAAAGTATACTAGCGTGTAGCTAAGTGATCCATAATTTGTACGCAAGACTGTACCCGTGGAAACGTAACCCATACAGTATTCATATGCATGTATACTTTTCTATAAATTGTTGAACTTTAAACCGTTATTTATAAATAATTAGACGGTCAAAAATTTTTCCTATTTTTTTTTTAAACTCATAACAAATGCATTGAAAGACTGTCAGTTTTTAGAAAGTTTCTGACAGTTAGTTATTTTTTTATAAATAAGAAACTGGTTCAGAACTACAGAGATCGTATACAATCAATGTTAATTTTCCAATTTCTAATTGAATTTATCTCGGATTATATACGGTCGATCGACTTCAAATTTTCAGGGTAATTGTATTATCATGTCCTTAATAAGTATACAAAAATTAAGAATTTTCTGACGGTGTGCCTTAACCACGACAACTATCTTAAGCTCCAAAATTACAGATATACTAAAATATAATGTCTTATTGTATAATAATATATAAAAAATCAAACTCCCACATTCAAATTCCTTATTCGTTATAATTATTGAAATAAAATTTATTAAAAACAAAAAAAAATATCTAATAGATTCTTGAATTTATAGTTTAAAAAATATAAAAAAACACGCTTGTATTAACGCACTAATAAGTAGAAAATACATTTTTCCCCTCTTTTATAACGTTTAGAAGCGTGAGGCACTCACTTTACATATATTTTCATTGAATTCTTCGTTCAACGTTATGGAAGAAATCTTTTTAGGTATTATTATAAATTTTAGATTTAATTGAAACTATAAGTTATATTTCCAAATTTTTAGTCATTTTAATACCTATATTATATTATTTTCAATTTAGACGACTGGAGGCACGTTTTCCCACCATCAAAAACGTTACTCCCACCACTTTTTCATTTTCGTTTTTTAACTTGTTATATAAATATTAAGTATCCTAGTTTCTTAACGCAAGTCATAGACGTAGTCAAAACTCTAGCTACAGATGGACAATAAACTGAAAAAACGAACAAATCGTCACGCCCTCTCTCTCTATAGAGAGAGACAGCGTGACTATTTGTTGGGACCCTCCAATTAATTATCTATTACATATATAAAAGACAACGCAAAGAGCAAAATGCTGGACATAGTCAAAGAAAACACCGAGCTGGTTAGACTAGACTCGCATTCGGGATGTCCGGGTTCGAATCCCGGCGGGGGCAGATGTGGCTGGGACTTTTTCCTACTGCCTCTCGCCGAGAAACAGTAAATCCTGTACCGGCCATCTTGATTGAGGTTTTCCATGGTTTCCCTCAATTAATTTCAGATAAATATCGAGATGGTTCCTTATTTGAGGCCATGGCCGATTACCTATCAAACTCCTAGTTCAAAAATTGCCTACCTTATCCTAATTTCCTATAATTTCTTCATTCGCCCATTGCTATTACATAAGTTGAAGTTTTAAAAATGTAGAAAAATAAGTGTGGTAGATGGAAAATAGTAATGGTGCGAATGGCGTCTGTTATGACATAAAGTCGAGAAACGGACGTTAAACGCATTATTATTATTTTTATTATTATTAGTCAAAGAAAACATTTGAAAATTCCAAAAGCGTAAACCACGCCGCAAACATTTGATTTTTCTGTCACAAGCACAATTGTGTTGGGTTTTGTATGAATTACAAAACACAAACCATCCCATCTATTTTGGTTTGTGTGGTTAACCTTGTGGATAAAACAGTGCTATGATTAACACTGTGAATTAAAATTCTAAGCACTATAGCTAGCCTTATATAATCTAGGACACGCAACTTGGCTTAGTGTAGCACGCTGGGAAATTTGTAAGAAAATACAAAATAAACAAACACCGGGGCAGGCCTCTAATAATTTTTTTATTTTCTAAGAGTTTCGATTGTTTACGAACCCCTTTTTTGAGGGCCAACGGACCCCTTTTTTGAGAGCCAACGGACCTCTTCTGAGCGTATAGACGATTGATTAAGTGATGCTTGCATTGTTACTGTACAAAAAAATAGAAGCGACGCAGGCAGGTTGCGCCGCAAACTAAGTAAATTAGAATGATCTATCAAATAATTCTATTTATTTTACGTGACTGCAATACAGACATAGTTTATACTACCTTAATATTTTATTACTAAACTAGAAAAAAACTTGTTGAACCGATTTAAATCCTATTTTATGAGCGCACCCTGAACATATGCCCCATTAAAAAAATCATGAAATCAATATTGATAAAAAAAATTTTGAAGAAAAGTTTTTGACGAAAATTTTTCGGCACTTCACATTTCATATATAAGTAATATTAATACTAATAATAATAAATAAAGTAATAAATTGCTGTAAAAATTTTGTTTTAATTTTTTTTTTATTTCCGGAAACAAATTTTTGGATACCGCGTTCTACTTCCCCTACCCCAGGGGCTCCCAAACTTTGTCAGTTCGCGGCGCACTTACAGCTTTAGTATTTTGTCTCGGCGCCCTAGCTAGTCGGAATAGGGTAAACTGATACTACATGAAGTTGAGTTTTTATATTTATATTGACACATAAGAATACATTTATTATTTAAGAAAAATTGTTTATTTTGCAGCCTCAAATACTTAAGGGGGTATTCTCATGTGACCACTTCGAAAAATCGATTTTTTTTCATATTTCAATAGTAAAACCTATCGAAAATATACTGTGAAAAATAGAGACCGAAATTCCTAGTTTTAAATAAATTACAACTCGTAGAGCGACTTGCCGGCTCTTGAAACTTTAAACGCATTTTTCTGGAAACATTATTTTCCAAAACTGTCATGGTCCTAAAAAAAAGTATTCAACCGATTGCTTTGAAATTTATATATGTTCTTTTACTCATTAATGGTTATCGGCCGTACCAAAATTGCTTATTTTCGAAAATATTTTTTTATTTTTTTTAAACGATTTTTAACAAAAAAATTAACAAAAAACACAAACTTTTTTCTACAGTCCGCCATTTTTTTTCAATGAAATTGATTAATTTTGGTAGGGCCGATAGCGACATACCTACTGAACAATGATCCATTCGTTTTTTTTTATTTCACACAACATGAACAGCTGCTATTACCATGACCAGGGACCTGCTTTTTTTTAGTGTCTAATTTAATTTTAAAAAAATATGTAATATAAAAAATGTAAAATAAGAGAAAAAAATTATTTTTATACAGTTTAAGATACAAATAAACACATATAAAAAAATTAAAATGATTGAATGTTATTGTCGTCTAAAAAAAAATTCCCTAAAAAGAGGTAAAATTTATGCGTTCACATGAGAATACCCCCTCACCATGGCGCCGCAGCGCACACTTTGGGAACCCCAGCCCTACCCTGTTTTCAATGCGTTTTATTAAAATAATTTCCCAATTAGATAGGTACGCCACGGCTATTCTTCTTGACTGCTTCAACGCTCCACATGTGCCTCTGAATCCGCCATCACCCCCATGGAAGGGTCCAGCACCAACTGGAGGGCGGTACCGCCCCTGTTGGGAATCTATGGTTTACATGAGTGAAGCAGTATTTAATTAATTTAGAGAAAATCTCTAGCTTATAATGGAGTGTCCATGCCATCGCGCAATGCGTCTCTTGTGGATTCATGAATCACGAATGATGTAAACCGACGTGTTATTTGTAAACAAATATATAGCACAGAATATAATATGAAGTCCGATGTGTCAGCATCACAGTCCTGTGAGTACATTTTAATCGATTAACGAACCCGCATATGTGCCAACGACAAATACAAATATAGTAATATACTATCTGTAACGAAAAGACAAAACCTACTACGTCACTTTTTGAAGTTATATTTCTTTTTAGCGAGTTGAGAATAAAATTTTAGAAAACAGTGTTTTAAATCGTGCATAAATAAGGTTCCAAAAATAGTCTTAAATCCCGGAAAAAGCGTCTAGCTTTTTGCAAATATTTTTAAATATATTTAATGAAGTTGCTATAAAAATTTCAGAATGAATCAATGACATTTTTGAAAATTAAACTTTGGGGTATTTTAATGTTAACCCCTCCAAAAGTATCTGCCTCATTTATTTATTTATTTAAAACTAAATTGATTTTAAATGAATCAATAAATGAGGCAGACACTTTCGAATAGTACTTGTTGGCTTTTGAATCAATTTTTTTTTTTGGCACATTTCAAACTTTAAACTTTCCTGTATGCGTAGTACCTGGCGTACCCAGATAGGACAGACAAACATTCACTTACCTATACATCTTGCCTACATATATAGTGCATTACAAATATATTATACTCCCAACTGTTAATTATTTTTTTTTTAAATGTAGGTAAGGTTATTATTCAAAACAAAAGTGGGTCCTTGGGTAGTTTTTAGGGATTGAAAAATGTTTTTGGGCCCCAAAATACCGAAAAACTTTTCCGAATCGTTTCAAAATTGAAATTTAACCCTCTGATAGCAATTGAAAAGTACCCCTAAACTTTTAATAAAATTGGCCCAACAGGATTGGACTTACAAATTTTTTGAAATCACTAATTTGCAGAGAGTGGTTTATTTACTAAAGGGTGTATTTAATTCGGCGTTTGATTGATAATAATATTGTAATTAAGAAAAAAAAACAATTTTTATGGGATGTGATCAATGGAACGCAATTACATGATTGGAAAAAAAATTCTTTCAGAAAACTTAACATCTAAAATCTAGTCAACCATGGATGACCTAGTACCATTGGATAGGTAATAAAATGACCTTTCATTAAAAAAAAAATTAAATAACAGATGGGAGTATATATTTGTAATGCCCTATCTTAGACTAATACTATTGTATAAATTGACTTTTTTTCTTTTTTGTCCTTGGTAATTAATATAAAAATGATTTGTCGGGAAAAAGGACTTTTTAAGTAAACACTTATTTGTTATTTATAGCGACGTTTCGTCCCTTGCTTGGGACTTTTTTTTTTGAAAAAGTCCCAAGCAAGGGACGAAACGTCGCAATAAATAACAAATAAGTGTTTACTTAAAAAGTCCTTTTTCCCGACAAATCATTTTTATACTATTGTATAAAATTTCTACCTGAATCAAACACTTCATGAAACAGGAGCTCTCTGACTAATGTCTTTATAAAATTAATACAATTTTTATTACGATCTTTCGAATTAATTTCCCTAAGTTCGACATAAGCGGTTTTTGTTATTTGACCACAGACTATGTACATAATATTAGGTAGTATATATATCTAGATGGGCACTCACGTGTACATAGTGCAAAACACTGATAGGCTATTATGCGTGTAAAGAGAATAAAAAAATCCACTGTTTAACATCATACCACTGTTTATCTCAAATCCAACGTATGTTCTTATACTGTCAGAGGACAACACCCTCGTTCAGAACAGAAACAAAAAAGGGTTAAAATGATACGACTCCACCAGTTCCTCGCTCAACTGAATGATGATGAATCAGTAAACTACCATTTCAGGATATTCCAGAAACAAATGAATAATGGCATATTGTAAACTCATTAAACGTCAAATCAATTTATCAAGTATGAACAATTTTCCGAGAAAATTACTATTTTTGTTTCCGTTTATCAGTAGCTTACCCTTGCTTTAGGGTAAGTGGAAAATAATTTAAAAACTCAGGACTCATCTAAAAATTCTAACTTATAATTTAGTTTCAATCCATTAAACGTCTACACACGAACGAACATTTGAAATATCAAAAAAGAGTTTAGTGTTTTGCTGAAGATGGGAGCTTAGCTCTCGAAATGTACATCCACTGAATAAATCTGTTGTGGTAAGAAGTAACTATTCTTTTATTTTTATTGTTCCAACCACAGTGCTCTTATATCGCTTATAATAGAAATGTAAATATCATGAATTAATGCTTAAAGTCCTGAAAATCACAAATGGATTCTGAGAACATAAACCAGAGTCACTGTACATATTAACAAGTAAAGGTCTCGACCAATAGAGCTGCCTCAGGGTCTGGACTACCATAAATCTCGTACTGTTCATCTGTATTAGTGAGTATCAACTTAATTTTTGTTTAAAAATATTTTATACGGAATAAACAGCAGAAGAGAATAGAGAGTCTGACTAAAGGTACTATACTGTTAAATATCGGAAAAGAAAAAGCTTTTAAAATATAATTGGAACTTTTGCAATTAAAACAAGCACGTACTTTAAAACACAAAAAGTCAACTAAATACCACACATCTCGTTCCAGTTATTCCAGTTTACGAACTACAACAAAAATACATGAAACATTCATATTGAAATATTAATTCCTAGTATTTTATCTTACATTATATACGTTTCAATATTTTGAGTACAGAAACACGGTGATATTTAAGTAATTACTGAAGACAGTTTTTTCGATAAAAATGAATGAAGTAAACTCTTTTTTTGGTCTTGAGTCGGTATGCTAAATGTCATTATTTGTTATAATTTGATTAAACTAAAAATCTAATACTTAATTGTGAATTAAGTCGGAGTGTGCTGGGACAGTAGTTTTGAACCAACTCCTATTCAAGCTGAAGCCATAATAGTATTGAGCAAGACAATAACAAGCTTATATACTTCAGTTTTCATAGTAATATTGTGTTAGTTATGTTCCTTATATAGGTTTTAAACATTTAATAAACTGTTGAGCAGTCCCTATTCTTTTAATACTAACCAAACGTATTTTATAATGGCAACTTAGAAAGATTTAAATAGATAAATTGTTCTATATATCTAAAGAAACTAGTTCTTAGCCATAACGTTTTCCATATTTGGTAAATTTTTTTATGTGAATTTCTCAAAACAATATTATAATAGGAGGTCAACTTAAAACTCATCAGTTTTCAAGCTCATGCAATGAGATAAAACCAAATAAATCCATTTTAAACAGTTTCGAGTTATTAACGAAAAACGTTTATAGCGAGTACCGTGACATATTTACCTAGTTTTGCTATGAACGGGATATATCTGCTTTTGCCTGAACTATAAGAAGAAAAATTGAGCGACACCCACACGAAATGTCACACATCACTGAATATTACATTCATGGAGAAAAGTATAATCCACGTTGCTTGCGTTTCGAAAACTTTTCTGAACTTTCGAAAACAAATTTGATTGTGCTTTAAAGCGTGTTAACTGTACAACAGCGAGAATAAAAGATAAAAAACTCGGGTCGCAGTGCCAAACCCTACCGACTATATAGTGTAGTTTTATTACGTTTTAAGCAAAATAAAAAATTTTATCCCGTAGTACACACCCCTTAAAATAATTTGTTTTTCTTAATTGCTATATTATTATCAATCGAGCAATTACTTTAAATTAAATGTGCCCTTCTGTCTTCACCCTTCACTATCTGCAAATTAGTGTTTATATAAAATTTGTAAGTCCGGTTCTGTTGGGCTGATTTCAATAAAATTTTAGACGCACTATTTATTTGCTACTAATAGTTAAATTTTAATTCTAAAGCGATTTGGATATTTTTTTTTTTTTTGGAATTTTGAGAGCCAAAACATTGTTCAACTATTAAAACCACTATTAAAATGGCCCGATTGGACTCATTTTAAATGAGCCAAATATACATTTTAAATATTGAAAATTATCGATTTTTTTTGAGATATTAAACACCTCCTTAAGAACTTGTATATTAAAAAAATACTGAAAAAAAAATTTCTTGCATTTGCAATATTTAAAAAAATGTTAATCAATTGACTTGTTGAGCTGCTTGATAAAATCAAGACGAAACGTTGCATATCAAGAATTGTTTATTACATTGAATTGTCCTAATACCCATGGCAATATTATCGTGTTTTATTGTTAATATTTTTAAATAATTTATTTATCTTTAAAATTGGAGTTAAAAATAAAATAAAATTCATACGGACTGATTACGACTATATTAAAATATTTTGCATTAAGGAAATAGCATATTTCAATATTTATATCCGGTTGTCAAATTACAATTATTTTCAAACTTGTAATGTTATAAACTACTTAAAAAAGACAATCTACTCACTAGCACTAAAAATTGTCTCTCGTAATTCAATTTTTCAATATTATCGATGATATTTTAAATATAGTGTTGAATCATTTGCAAATTGATTAACAGCCAAACACCTGTGTTTGAATGTGATTTGAAGTTTGACAGTTTAGTATTGTGACAGGCACATGTATTCATACACATATATTATGTACGTTTCATTGTCCTATATACTGTATGTGAAGTAGAATGCGCTTTAATATTGATTAATGCTAAATTTAATTATGAAAATTGAAACGCATGTCATGACTGTATGAATAGTCCTCTTGGGGGTGTCTGCCATCTGACGACAATATTTTGTTACCTTATATGTATATACTCACGGCACTTAGTTCTAATTAACTGGTCAAATTTGTTTAATAAAAAAAATCAAGTCGGTTTCTCACTAAGCTTAAATTCAACTCAATATAATTTTTGAATATTTAACTATTTTTAGTGTTCCGTGTCAACGTAACACTTATGGAATTATTTCTGTGTAAAACTCTTTGACGTAGAAATTTTAAATTTGTCATAGAGCGGTGGCTCAATTACAGACGTATAAAAGTTGAATTTTCATTCTGGGGCTTAACTTAAATTGGGAAATGGAAAAAAACTCAAAGGCAATATAAGGTGTCAAATTATTCAACCACGAAATTAATATTATATATGATTATAATTCAATAATAAATCTCAGGTATTTGGATTAATAATACAAAACAATCGTGTTATTGTTAATCTTGCTACGTTTCGACTACTTTATTTAGTCTTCGTCAGGCTCTGAAAAATACATATATATACAAATTCAATTATACTATAATCAGTAAAAAACATATAAAAAATTTTGTTAATTATTACCATAACTAATAATTGAAATAATCAATCAAACGATTTATTATTGAATTATAGTAATAATTATGGATGCGATATAATGTCTAATTATATATGATGTTTTTTTTTTGGGGAAGAACGTTTAGAAGTTGATGTCCCCTACTCTTATCACCAAAAGGATTGCTAAGAAAAATCTTGGAAAAATCATGAGCATTAAAATCAGGTGTAGATTAAGGGATAATTTCAAATAAAAACACATGTAAACATATTGATTTATATTGCACTAGCAGCGTTTAATTTTCAAACAACTCAACGTCGAATTTTTTAACTGTAATTAAATTTAGCTTACTTATAACTTTTTATATAGATTTTTATATTATGGTCTGTTTTGTTAATCTATTTTATAAATAGCTCGCATTACTGATAATTTTTCACAAATAAAATTCAAGTACTACTTGAATACCATTGAATTTATTATACGTGATGTCTCACTGAAAAATATATTATTTTCAATATAATATTTGATTCCGTTTTTAATTATTAATTTGCCAAAAATCACATTTCAATATGATGATAGCTACATAGATGAATTTTTAAATTGTAATTTTTAAATTGTACTCAAATATGACGTCACATATATATTATGTATTTTCTGTGCAATAAATATTATTATTACTATTATAATCTCAAAAAATGTGTACTTTCACGATACTGTGTGAGCATAGATAAGTTATTCTCTATTGGTGAACCCAGCTGGTTTTCTTACGAACGTGTTTTAAGAGACAATTCATTTTTTGTTTTATTTTTATTTTAATTAATGTTTGCAAACAAAAAGTGTAATTAAGTTAGACGAAAAATAATAATATAGTCTTGTTACATGAATAACCAAACATGTTTTATATTTTTATATAAATGATATTTAATGAGACACTAGACGTGAAACTTTTCTTGTGTTTTTCAATTCTGGCAAATCTGTGTAGTATGTAGTCCGTAAATATAACTTAGGTAGATTCTAACATAAAGTTGATATAACGAAAAAAGCTATAGAGTTTACGAAACTCATTATTCTTCATAAAAATGGATTTTAGTGGTCTTACATTTCTTGAAAATTATTCTCAATTTCGGAACTTTTACACTAACATCGTTCCATATTGAAACATTCAGTGAGAAGTTTTATAATTTTTTAAAAGAAATCCACGAAGAAAGTAAAAATATCATATTAAGGCTTTAAATTTTAAATGTTTTGTTTTAGATTCGACACAAAGTACATTGCGAGATTTTTGTCCAAAAGTAAACAATAAGCATCAGTGGAAATCTAAAGATCTTGTCTAATTAATTATTAGGGGATTCGGTCCATTGGTGCCCTTGTTCAATGTTTATTTTGTAGTGTTGTCTGATGCATAAAAAATATTATTTGGGATTTGCAGAATCTGCAAATCAAACCCCCAATAAACATTGTTAAAAAATTTGATTTGATAATGACCTTAGATTGTGATCATACAATAAATAACCCGGGTCGCAGTGCCAAAACCCTGCCGACAATATAGTGTATTTGCTAATATAGGCAGTGTGGCTTTATTATGCGAACTTAAGTTGGTTTTTTGGGCAAAATAAAAAATTTGACTCCTTAATACACCCCTTAAAAGAACATTTTTTTCTCAGTTGCAATTATTATCAATCGAACCTCTAAACTAAATTATATACACCTTTCAGCAAATAATTCACTATCTGCAAACTAGTGTTTTAATAAAATTTGTAAATCCGGTCCTGTCGGGCCGATTTTATTAAAATTTTAGGAGCACTTTTTAATTGCTATTAAAGGGTTAAATTTCAATTTTGAAACGATTCTGAGAATTTTTTAGGTATTTTTGGGCCCAAAAACTTTTTTCAACCCCTAAAAACTACCCTTAAAATGGCCCGATTGGGCCCATTTTAAATAGGGTTCTTGCGGTAGTGGATTCCAACATGTGGGCAAAATTTCGTAAAAATCAATTAACTCTTTCGAAAGTTATAGCGCGCACACACACATATATATATATATATATATATATATATATATATATATATATATAAATATATATATATATATATATACATATATATATAAACATTTTTAAAAATGGTGCCAAAGTGTTTAGAAGGTTATGAAACGTCGAGAAATTTTGGTCCGACCCCTAGGTCCCGCCATCCGACCGACGCCAATAGTGTATGTTGCCATATGGCAAATACACTAATAACAGTTTCAATACCTGCAAGAACAATCTAATGTCGTTGTCAAATGTGCAACATTAGATAGGACCAAATTATTGACCTATATACAAAAAAATAGCTTTTCAAACTAAATTTGGATCACTATGCGTAGAAAATATTATTTTGATTTGAAAACTGTACAAAAAACTATTTTCAAACAAATGCCATTTAAATCAATCAATTATAGCGCGAGCACGATCGACTTAAAATTCTACTACAATGCTTTCCTTATGAAGAAAAATATGCTTTCTGAAACCCAGAATAAGCTAGTTATTGATTTTAAAGCTTTACTTGTTAAATACAATTTTAGTGAAGCGATTGAAAAAGTAATAGAAAAAGTTGTTATTTATGACAAGATCTTTGGATTCTCACTCGGGGCCAAAACTCCTACTAAAAATATATGCAATGTCTTTTGCACGTGTGTTTTATCCGAATGTGGACGTGGCTTCGTGACAATCAACAAACACAGTCCATTCGTTGTCATCATTTTCACCAAGTTTAAATAGATTTGTACGGAAACGTAACTGCAATGTGAACGCACTGATTGTGCACTGATTTAGGTTACGATTGAAATACGGAAGTGTTGATTACGGACGCATAGCCATAGGGCATGGCATACATTTTTATGCGGGAACAGAGTTTAACTTGCGGCTAACATTTTTGCATCGAGATATGGAGAATGGAGACAAAGAGAACAATCCCTAAAGGGTTACCTAAAAGCATAAAATAGTGATTTAATAACTGGCTAGAGTGGCGCTAGTAAACCAACGGACTTTAATACGAACTTAACCGTTGTAGACAAAATGAAGTATGCCTTTGGCCAAAGACGCGAGTCAGAGCCATGAAAAAGTGAAAAATGAGAAAGTTGCAAAATTTAATTTAGTCAATATAAGTTAATAATAATAATAATGCGTTTAACGTCCGTTTCTCGACTTTATGTCATAACGGACGCCATTCGCACCATTACTATTTTCCATCTACCACACTTCCCGTTATTTTTCTACATTTTTAAAACTTCAACTAATAGCAATGGGCGAAAGAAGGTATTATAGAAAATTAGGATAGGATAGGTAATTTTTGAACTAGGAGTTTGATAGGTAATCGGCCATGGCCTCAAATAAGAAACCATCTCGATATTTATCTGGAATTAATTGATAGAAACCATGGAAAACCTCAATTAAGATGGCCGGTACAGGAATTACCGTTTCTCGGCGAGAGGCAGTAGGGAAAAGTCCCAGCCACATCTGCCCCCGCCGGGATTCGAACCTGTACCTCCCGAATGCGAGTCCAGTGCTGTCACCACTACTCTACCCAGCTCGGTAGTCAATATAAGTTGCAAATTAATTGTGAAACCACGTTCATTTCTTTTTGAAAATTGTTTTATGGTATATTATTTTTAATGTTTTAATAACATAAATTTAAAAATTACTGTTTTAAAAACAATGGTTTTGTTTTGCACTAAAATGTAGAAAATAATTTTCACCAGAATAATTTTCAACATTTGTGAAATGAAAACCATTGGGTGCTCATAAAATATTTACTGTTCTGTTTTAATGAGTGTTTAACGGTTTTCATATTACAAATGTTGAAAATGATTCTGATCAAAATTACTTTCTACCTTTTAATGCAAAAAAATTAAAATAAGCTTGAAAATTATATATGTTTCACGAACTATACGATTTAATTTAGTCAATATAACCTGCAAATGTTATGTGGACAAAATTAAATGGGTATATTGCGACCAGTTCTTTTTTTACTTTAAAATACTAATGATGTAATGGGTTACTTTACATGCCTGCATACATGCATGTCAAGAAATTTGATAGAAGATAGTGCGAAAATATTCGCAATCATTAAACGACCCGACACTTCAAGGCCTTATAATAGCAATAAATGCATATTCTACTCGCCGCTCTATATAATTATTTTGGACCTTTATTTGCATACTTCGGGAACATATAGAATTCAGCATAATACGAAATACGGCACTGTATAAGAAGAAAAAAGGCTAGCCTTTAAATTAAATGTAATTTAATAAAAAATATTTGTTATCTGGTCAAATGTGTACGTATGAGTTTTTAATTGGTGTAATGTTTTTAACAATAATTCTTTCTAAAAACTGTATTCAAGTGTTTTTAACTAATGATATTGATTATATATATTACATTAAATTAGTGAAGCTCCTATAATACCAGTATACAACGCGTCCAAAAAAAGTCAATTGACGAACCAATCCCATACCATATTATATTATCGAAAAATACTAGCATTGTCACTAAACTCTAATCTTCTAGTATTTTGGCATCTCATTTTCAGTTCGAAGCTAAATGCTAATAAATATCACATGACTGTAAGTTGTTCCGTTTTTATGATATCGAAGTAGACAAATTTTGCCTCCCACAAATCCTACCCACACTATAAATTAGACATCACATTGCAGCAGCAGTTCTTGTTTTAACTTTTATTTATTATTATATATATTACTTTTATAAAACACTGATACGTTTAGTAGTCTATCGCACAGTTGGCTGAAATTCTTCTTCTTCTCTTCCTCCTCTCCTGCTTCTTCTTTTATTCCTTCTCTTCTCCTTCTTCTTTTTCTCGTCTTCTTTTTCTTCCTCATCGTTTACTACCCAAGTTAAACTTTTTCCTCTTCCTAGCTAGGCACAGCGCAACCTGCCTAACGACCTTCTCCCACGTCGTTCTTGATATGCCTGTAGCTCGCTGCCTCTATGACTTCGCCAAGATGAATTGGCGTAGTTTTCGGTACTACTCCATCTTTAAAACATGACCAAGAAAGTTGTCGGTCCTCCATTATCTTCACCAATTTAAATTACTCTTGGAATTTTTTTTCATTCTTTCGTCGTAGGAGCTAGACTTACAACAAACATCCATGAACTGTGATATTCAACATTGTTTTGTACATATCTCCTCTTCATTTTCTTTTTTCTTCTTCCTCATCATTTACTACTCTAGTTATACCACTAACGCAGCGTTAGGAGGTTCACTTCTTTATACATTTCCCTTTTTCTGGTTAGGCACAGCGCAACCCGCCTCACGACCTTCTCCCACGTCGTTCTTGATCTGCCTGCAGCTCGCTGCTTCTATGACTTCGCCTCGATGAATTGGTGTAATTTTCGGTACTATTCATCCTTAAAACTTGACCAAGAAAGTTGTCGGTCCTCCATTTTTTTCACCAATTTAAATTACTGAAGAAAACTTTTTTCATTCTCAGCGCATTCTTTCGTCATTAGGACTTAGCCTTTAAGTCAGTTGGGTGTTTGTTGTAATACAACAAACACCCAACTGACATTCAACATTGTTTTGTACATATTGTAGGCAAACGTATAGCATACATGAATAACTGTGCTATGTATTTTTATATTACCTACGTAGGCTTCCTGTGCCCATGCCATGTTAGATTCACTGGACATTGCAGTGCATATGAGTGGCTGAATAGTCTATAGCCAACGGCCGTTTGATTTAACGTACAGTTCACGCCGACCAATGATAATAAACGGACAACAGTTAACTGTTAAAGTGTAATCATTTTAACCGCGAACTAACCTCAACTTACTCATCCAAACGTGCCAAAAGGGAAGTTTCAGTGTTAGCACGAGTTTTTCTCTTCGTCGAGTGTTTTTTTCAATATATATTAAAACAAAAAAGAAGGTATGTGTTAGTATACAATTCACAGAAGGATACATGTTTCGCAATAATTACATTTTCTAGTGTTTCCGTTGCCGGTGCGTGTTTTTCTTTTACTTGTTTGTTATGTTTTTCTTTTTGGTAATGATTTTTTTTCGGTTATATTTTCGTTAGCTACAGAACAATCAAATTATCGCATCACGTAATACGATTTGATGTTCATTGGACTGACAGTGAAAATAATTATTTTTTTTATTTGAAATTGGCTAGCACTATAGGCTTAGCGTGTATACTAAGTATTAGTTTGTTGATTGGTTTATTATAAACTTAATCAATAGTGACTTTTTTTCTTTTTTGTGCTTGGTAATTAATATAAAAATGACTTGTCGGGATAAAAGACTTTTTAAGTACTTAAACATTTATTTGTTATTTATAGCGACGTTTCGTCCCTTGCTTGGGACTTTTTCAAAAAAAAAAAAAAAGACCCAAGCAATGGACGAAACGTCGCTATAAATAACAAATAAGTGTTTACTTTTCCAAGCTTTATAACTATTAAATGTTTTGATCAAGTAGATATAAAAGTTAAAATACACATGTAAATATAAATTTGAGTTAAACAATTGTTCATTAAAAAGTTTGTAATAATTCCGTTTTTTTAAAAATATTTTTACGGTTATTTTAACTTTTATATCTACTTGATCAAAACATTTAATAGTTATAAAGCTTGAAAAAGTCCCAAGCAAGGGACGAAACGTCGCTATAAATAACAAATAAATGTTTACTTAAAAAGTCCTTTTTCCCGACAAATCATTTTTATCTTAATCAATAGTGTTTTTATAACAACCTATTATGTAACCGTTCTAGTAATTAGTAGTAAGTCAAAGAATCTTAATCCGAATTAATTTGTTTGATATTGGTTTTAGATTCAGTTGACAATAATTATGAGATTTAGGAATACATTTAATTCATACTGTTTGAGGGACGTGAATTTTGGCTTCATTTAGTACCTAGTACTTCTGTAATAGTTCGTGGTGAAAGTTGAATTTTCTTTTAAAGCAACGACTTTGGCCATCGTTTGTGCCCTGCATGTAGCATTTTGAAATATGCTCTCTTTTTTAACTCATATAGTCGGTATTTTAACTACATTTTGGTTCTAGATCTTAACAATAAGATTTTATTTTATGTAAACACTTCTTTCCAACATTTTCAAAAATGTATTGATATATTTATAATATAATTTAGATCAATATTTTGCACAGTAGATTTTTTTTAGATACATTTAGAACTGTCAACTTATTAAAACTAAAAATACTTAGTTATTGTATAAAACTATAAAATGATTTGTTTCTTAATTTACATTAGCTTTTAAAAATGGCGTATCATTTCGGTATCGGTAATCAAATAGGAGTTAAATTATTTTGAATTGTCATTTTTTTAAAATACTAAAACTAATTATATGATACTGAAGATGTTCGTTATGTAATAGTCTAAACTCTAAACCGTTTAATAGGGAAACTGTCGTTATAACGTTACAATGATTTGCAGTGTTTTGGTTGAGTTAAAAAAAATCATAAATTAACATCTACGTAATAAAATTGTAGGATATGTTTCTAGTGCGTGATGACATGTATTATGGCGAATATGGCATTAAGCTAAAAGCTTTGCTCTCCGCTGTATAATATGATAAGGTTAATTAATCAAGTCCGTCGTTCAAATATCCATATTCACCAATTCAAACTTAAAGAATTTAAAAGGAACATTTTTGAATTTATTGAGTAGGTACATCAATGTTTTTTTTATAATTAACTATTTGGATTTTTTTCTGATTCAATATTTTGTATTTTTGTTTTCTCTTTTCTAGTCTGTATCTACTTATAATATCGTTAATTAATTATTCTTGTGTTAGTATTAAATAAATATATAATAACGACATCTAATAACAGAAATTAAAACCATAAACACATTACATATATATGAAAAATGGCGGATTGGACATTACATTTGGCGTAAACTCCGACCATAATATGTCAAAACCCAGTAGCAAAGCATATACTGTTGTTAAATGGTCGCTTTGATGTGGAATATTATCTTTATTAGACAGTTCTAACTATTGTTTATTGAGTTTATATTATTACGTACAAGTTAAGGCTGTCGGAACGCTCTGAATTTTGTTTGTGCTGAGACCCAGCGGTAAGGGGCGAGGTAGGCAAAAGACATATTGTGGGTGTGACCTTCTTCAGCTCTGTCTCGTCAAATCATCCGCACGTTTCAATTTTTGGCTGGTGCCAACTACGAGGCTAAAAAAAATGTTTGCAAGGGTGCCACTGTCAATTGATTACTCTAATTTTTGGAAATATTTTGAAGATTTAAAAAACTTTTCCGAAAAAGGAAGAGTCACTTTAGGTTTGTGATGGAATAGTTTTGTGAAATAAGTACGAATAAGGTCATAGTGTGACATTGAAAACGTGTTTTTTTAGCACAATTAATGCCAAAATTTTTGTAGTAAATCGTACATAAATAACAAAAGTAGCCCATTAGAGACCTAGATTTGTCCTTTATCTTCCTTATAGAGAAAGAATTTTTGCAGAATGTTGACGAATAAGTCTACAATCAGTTGACAGCCGAAGCTCTATTTTTGGCTTAAATTCAGAGCGTTCCGACAGCCTTAAGAACAGATCGTATAGGTAGTTTCCATCAAACTTTCTAACCATTTCACTGAATGCAAACATTCGTACCTATTTACGTGTCTATCAAAAGCAAACTAATCAACAGTTCCAGAGAACTTCTCACTGAAAACTTCACAGACTGAAAGCTGAAAGCAATGAACCAAATCTCTTCCAATTAGTTTGACTGTAATTTCGTTTAGTACAGATAAACTAATCGAAGGACACTTAAATATGCATGAATAGTCATCATTCTCAAGAACAGTTTCGATTTTGATGATTTTTTTAGTTGATGTTTATCACTAGTGGAAACAATTAAAGATCAAAAAAAAGTTCCAAAATTTTAGCGATATTTCAAATGACTGTATCTTCGTTAAAAATGGCCGTATCGGAGTAAAAAAAACCCAATTTGAAGCCTGAAGTCTCTAGTTTTGAGATCTTTTAACGATAATAATTTTCTAGTTACAGGTATTATGCAATCCTAAGGGATATCATGACTAAAAATTTTTCGAAACTATATTATTTGAAATCGGAAACATTCTAAATAGGAAACTCAAAATTTTCATTTCATGACTAGTCCTTCGAGTTCTTTTTACTTCTTCATAACGCATACGAAAAACTGACTACGATTAAAAAAACTGAAATAGTCTGCCACTGATTTGTTGAACATATTTTCTGTAAAATTTAATAATAAAATGTTAGTAGTGCTGTCCAGTAGACTTTTGTACGGTTGGAACTAGAACTGCAAGGGTATGCATAATCTACATACAGATGATTGATTTTCAATTTAAGAAAAATTATATAATGCCAACATTCCGTAACGGCATCGTTAATCTTTTGCCCCACTTTAGAGACTTCAGCTTGTGCGTGAAAGGATGATAGGGTCACAAACGATGTTTGCGTGTCCCACTATCTACTAAAATGGCTAGAATATCTAAAAAAATGGCATACTTATCTAAGAATAAGAAAAGACAAAACGAAAAACTTGTAACATAAAAAGCATTCGATGTTCAGTTCGTTATACAATTTTTCTTTAGAAAATAGGTTAAATTTTTTATACCGAGTGCTTCCCGAGCGTTCTTATTTTCCATCTCATATATAGAAGTGATGCATTAGTTGACTTTAACTTAATCAAAACAGACGTCTCATAACAAATCCTACTGAAGAAAACAAATAGCTAGAGTGAAATGGAAGAGAATCCACAAAAATACCAAAACAAAAACACGCAGCAACAATCTTCTGTCTTTGTTCATACGATAAATACGAACAAACGAAGGGAGAGTCTTTCAGTGAACATAACTCTTTCCAAACAGCACACACTGTACAGATATATTTAACAAAAGACTGCTAGCGTCAGAGACGTACCCATTTTTTTCGAATTTCTAACTAGGAAGAAAAAATATAATGTTCGTAAAGATTTAACGGTAGGAATTAGTAACCCCGTTTTTGCACTAGGACGTAAAAAAACACAAAAGTATTGCGATTTTACTCATCCAATAGCTATTTCTGTGTCAACTGCCATATAAATCTAAATGAACGACAGAAAAAGAAAATAGTCGCTGAACAGGTAGGTACCTTTGTTCCATTATAATTAACTATACATCCGATTGAAATGAAATTTTGTATCCATATAAAGAAGACTCTAACTTATATTATAGCGCACTTATTTTTAAGGGGTCGGGGAGGAGGGTAACATTCATAAAAGATACGCTGCCTGTATTTCTGAAACTGCTTAAACTAAAAACGTGAGAATACGGTTCTTAAAAAATAAAGAAATACATGTTAGGGATATGGGGGGGATAACATTCATAAAAGACACGCTATCCGTATTTCTGAAATTGTTTAAACTAAAAACGTGAGAGTCGGGAAAAAATAATCTTCTTAGAAAATAAAGAAATTATACATATTCAACTGTCTTTTGAACACATCTACCCGAACAGGGTGGGGGCAGATTTTGTATAAATGAACTGTGGGTACAATCTATACCACGTGGACGAAGCCGCGGGTAAACCGCTAGTCATTAATATAATATTAACTATAATATTTTTTTAAATGCATTTTCGTATATTTCTATTAAAAGCGATATATATATTATAAACAGTAAAAAATACAACTAGAATTTTCGAAAGATATAATCCACGTCATTTATCTATTAAGGAAGCCATGCAAATGCGTAAATTTAATTAATGTTACATGAGGATTACAAATAGTTCAATAAGCTGCATTTTTCTTTATTACTCATTACAAGTTTTTTTTAACGTCTAGACTGAAAGATTTCACATATTAAAATTTTTTAAAAATTTATGAAAAAAATATTTATTTTTCACAAACTTGTGCCAATTACACAAAAACAGTATGATTACAATTACTTTACTATAAGTGTAATTTATAACATTTGCAGTTACATTTTTATGCTAAAATAATTATTGTTACGTATTATAACAAAATAATATACAAGAGTACAACTTAAGCAATATTCATTAAAAATATTTCAATTATCGGACAAAAGGACAAGTTTTAATAAAGCAATTTTTTCTTAAATAGTAACGTTTGTTTGGACTTACTAATATAATATACAATGCACTCTTCATAAATATTAAACTAAGTTTTAAAACACATTTTATTATATTTATGAAGAGTGTATTGTATATTGTTAAAAAAAGTACTTGCATAGCATATAATAATTACATAGCATAATATAATATCTCGCGAAAAAATTACAATATCGATTTCGCTTGAGTGTCATTCAAAGCGTAATGACGTTCTTTTGATCTGAAAAAATGTTTATAAAGATCAGTCCAGTCGCTGTTATGTTTAAGCAAAAAAGCTGGAAAAAACTGACACGAAATCTTGCGAACAAAAAATGATACCAACTTTGATAGGGTTCCAATCGACGAGTGTTAATGTTCCTTTATTTAAACCAAAAGACTGCAAAAAATATTTCACGGATCTAATTTCTTAATACATATTTAATATTCAATATTGATCATTCTTGTAAAGTTCTAATACACGACCACCCTCACGGCTTAATAATACAATAATTAATTAATTTTTTCTTGCCAGCTTGATTTGCTTTTAGAACAACCGGTTTTTCACAATTATCACCGCGCCTTTCTTCTTAGGGAATTTACCTTATAAACTACGAATAAAAATAATCTTTCAACTCGAGCTGAGGTTAGTAATGTTGAATGCGGGCATACATATAAATTTAACTATAAATGTCATACAACATGTTTCTTCCAGCGTAAATGTGATTAATTTAGGTACTAACAACAGACCGACAGATTATTAGATTGAATCTGCAATATACCGTGTGAAACTGTTAGGTGGGCTGCTCTCTGCTCGTCAGGTATATCTATGTAAGACAGTAATTATAAAATTAGATTATAATTTTATATAACAATGGGTACTTGTTCGTTTATGACTTTTTTATAGTTTTTCTCGTGATACTTTTTATTTTAAATTATTTATTTCCCCGTTTCATCAACACCGTCAAATTGAAAATCAAATACATTTTGTTTTGATATAGATATTATCATAATTTATTAATGTAACTAATAATCGATCAGGCGTTGGCGGATGCCCAGTGTTACTTTGTCTTCTTTTTTACTTTCAAGTGCAATTAAGGCTGTCGGAATGCTCTGAATTAAGCCAAAAATAGGGTTTCGGCTAACAACTGAATGTAGACTTATTCGTCAACATTTTGCAAAAATTATTTTTCTATAAGGAATATAAAGGACAAATCCAGGTCTCTAATGAACTACTTTTGTAATTTATGTACGATTTACTAGAAAAAAGTTGGCATTAATTGTGTCAAAAAACACACGTTTTCAATGTCACACTACGACCTTATTCGTACTTATTTCACAAAATTGTTCCACCACAAACCTAAAGCAACTCTTCCTTTTCCGGAAAAGTTTTTTAAATCTTCAAAATATTCCCAAAGCTTAGAGTAATCAATTGACAGCGGCATCCTTGCAACAGCATTTTTATCCTCGTATTGTGGCTTATTTAAAAAACTTTTCCGGAAAGTTTTTAAATCTGCAAAATATTTCCAAAGCTTAGAGTAATCAATTGACAGCAGCACTCTTGCAACAGCATTTTTTAGCCTTGTAGTGTGGCTTACATTCAGAGCGTTTCGACAGCCTTAAGCACGACAAATTATAGTATCCCGTTTAAAATTTTTAAGTTGGATTAAATGAAGGCATAAGGTCAGATTAATGCATTAGTTTTTGCTTTGTTTCAAATAAATTATACTACGCCTAAAGTGGTTCTGGTATTAAAGAAACCACATTTGATTCCAACATCCCGAGTCCAATTCTGACGTAATAAGACCCGTTTTATAGTAAACTCGGCGCTATAGTAGTATAGCTCTCTGCCCGTCTAGTGAGATATACGCAGCTACCCGACTTGCTGGCAGTTTCTTTAGTTTCAATAAGGATGGAAAAAAGTAATTATTTATCCGTCGCATAAACTGTATAGAATGTGTGAAATCAATCTTGTGAAATTACTAATATTTAAAAGAATTTTTATGATTAGAATGATAACAGCAAATAATATGTCAACAATACTGCAATCGAATCTAATGACGCGTGCAAACAATAAAAAACATCCAACGAAAACTTTCAAAATTTGCCACGCGATAGCCAACAGTGATTTTAGCATTTAACCACAAGTAAAATAACTTCTTTTTGATCAATATTTTGGTTATGATTCAGAACAAACCATTTTATAATCATTTTAAAAAAAATATTGTACAGGATATGAAACCGATTATTAAAAAATGAGTGGTGACCTCAAAATCAATTTGAGTATATGGAATTTATTTATTTTGCCCATCACTTATTGGGAATATCAGAAAGGCGAGAGTAAATTTAACGCCACGACACAGCATAGATCGCGACCTCTTATTTCTCCTTCCCCTTCTTCTGACCTCCTTCACCAACACAAATGAAGGTGGCATGGCAATACGACTTATGTATGTAAGCACCCCCATACATGATCTTTATCTCTGTTATATAAGTTGAATCATAGCATTTCTCTGCAAAATATTTATCGATTATTATGGTTAAGTATAACTGATATATAAATATTAAGAGCACTGTGGTTGGAACAATAAAAATAAAAGAATTGTTACTTCTTACCACAACAGATTTATTCAGTGGATGTACATTTCGAGAGCTAAGCTCCCATCTTCAGCAAAACACTATGAATAAAACTTTTTTGATTTTTATTTGTTTTTTTATTTTTTTTTTTTTTTATTCAGAAGACGAATAAAACTCAACTATTTAACGATAGGGTAAATCTGATTTAAAATATCATATGTTTATTAAAATACATTTTCTATGGCTATTTCTGCTATCTATTGTCACATAAACGTAATTTGAACTCAAATAAAAAGATAAATATTTAAAAACTTCTGATTATATACGTTTTTTTACTATGTCCCGCTTTCGACGAAAGAATCCCGCTTTTTTTCACTCAAAAAGTTCCAAAATCCCGACTTGGCAAAAAAAAATCTGGCAACGCTGGTTTTTACATACGTTGAATATTTTTCTAAGCGCCGATTTGATATTTCGATTGTAAAATTAAAATTTTGGGTTATCTTTTGTAGCGGCACCATTCTAGGACTGTCTTTATTTACTTGTCATGAAAATAAAATCAATTTGTGGTCGTGACCTACTTTCTAAAAAGTTTTGATGCAAACTGTATCTGTGAGCATACAAAGAAATCAAGTCCCGACCTATACTATCAGAGAAAATTCCTTTCTCCAAAAGCTTTATCACATAACTTAATCTGGGAAAGGGCGAACTGTTTGTAGATGTTTCGTTTCACTTGTGAAGATAAAGCTAGTATATATTTCGTCTGATGATTTGCCATCACATTCAAATGAATGAATGTACTATGTATACTGATAAATACGTTTTTATGTATTTTTTATAAATAAAAAAATATAGGTCAGTAGGGATTCATTAAACAGAACCAACTCAAAACATAAACAGAGATAAAACGTAAGTAAATAATAGTGTTTTCGCCTGGTGGCTATGCCTGTGTGTTTATGAAATTTCTTCCTTTTACAATTCTCGAAAAATATATCGATTTGAATATATTTCTTGATAAAAACAGTGACACTACATACTACAGAAGTGAAAACAGAATCTACATTAGGGATAGGAAAGTCGACTCTGACTTTAGTCAAGAATCGATCTTTGGATAAAAATAGTCGAGTTTTTAGGGTCGAGTTGAGCCTGTCTCAATTCGATTAGAATCGATTCTCACTCGATGACTTTTCGACTTTTTTATACAATACTTAGTATAATACTCGCCGCGGTTCTAAAAGGTTCTAAAGCTAGTCACAAACAGCGTCGCAAATGCATATTTTGGTTGTTCTGCAGGAAAGGAAGATTCCTACCACCTCCCAGTTACCGGCACAGTATGTGTACTCGTCGGCGATTGGTTAACGTCCATTGCCTTGTCAATTGTCGCTTTCCCGCTATAAAGTACAGTCCAGTACGCCATTATTGTTTCTTTGATTGTTCAAGATGCCTAATACGGTGATCCACAGATGATAATTTGTCTGCTGAGAACCCCCAAAGTCCCACACTCAAGTACGACCAGGATGGATGACTTTAGTGCAAGGAATTAGACCTTTAGATTAAAGAAAAATTAAAAATAATAATATAGCGCGAGTTCGTAGTTTTTCAACCGACTATACCTGCGCAAGCCTCCATTTGCATCTAACGTTTGTACGTTCATAATTTAATAAAATATTAAAATATCTAAGTTTGAATACACGAATTACTAAATTTCTAAAAAGTCGACTTAAGTCACAAAAGTCGACTATCAGAGATGATTAATCGACTTCAAGAGTCAAAGAATTTAAAGTCGATTCCAAAGTCAAGAATCGATTTAGCGCGCGCTTTTTCCATCCCTAATCTACATCCAAATGGGATAGCTTGATATTAGTTTGTGTTTCGTTGCGAATGCTACACTGTTAGTGTTAAATATCACAAACGTTACATGGCACAGAGCGCATAAGAAGTGACACTGTACTTTTTTAACGTAATATATAGTCAAAATTTTATCAAGCATTCGATTGAAATGTTTTGACACATTTTGTGCAAATAATTGTAAGCCTACAAAAAACTTCACGGATAAACGGGTGTCGACTATATCCGTAACATAACTTTTATGTCGCACAGTTTGCACCGATTTCGGTAACAATTCGCAAGCTTTTACCCTCTTTGTCGTACCACCTGCCAGTGTAATAATTATTATTATTAGAGGAACACCGGAACACATGGCTCTCATTAAAAGTGATAAATGGCCGCCGAAAAGCAAAAGTTTATTAACACATTTTGTTTTCGTCTTATATTAAAACTACAATCGCTTTTTTTATATTCTTACCTCCTTTATGACGGCAACAGACCCTACAGAAAAGGTATGATGATAGCGCTTTTTCTATTTTTAGGTTCTGTACGATAAATGTTATTTAACATTGATTGCTTGTTTATATATTTTAGTAGACTTTATTATTAATTTTTCATGATGGCAGGACAACTGATTCAATTTTTTGTTGTCAGTTTCTCAAATACGGTTTAACACGTCTAAAAGTAACACTTTGCGAAATAATAAAGCAATAATTTTGAAGCCCTTGTGATCTAGATTTTAGTATACCGACGCGACGCCAGAGTTCATATGAACTTTTCGTGTCATTTTTAGATGAATAATCTGATGCATGTTTTACACCGTATAAACCATGGCTGTGTAGCTAGGGTCGCCAGCTTTGCAAAACTCTAGACCCGGAAATGTAGGGAAAAAACACACACCGGTATTTTATTGTAATATGAACATTTCTTTTGTTTTTATTTTTTAGTGTAATGAACGCTGATTCTCATATTCAAAATACACTAGCTCGATCTTATTTAGTTCCCGTATTTCACTACATCGTACCCTGGCTTCCCGGTCGACGGAAGGCAGTGACCCTTGCAACACAGTGGTCATCCATCCAAAAGACACACCGTTGCATAATAATAAAATTAGTACACCTAATAGTTTCTTCCGTCTTTGGTTTTATTTTATATGAATTACAATTTGCTATTCTTAAGAGGATTAAATACAAATACCCCTTATGTTTCAACCTAAATCCTTTCTCCTTTCGTTAAAACGTTTACAGCTCCCCCAATTCTGTTTTTAAGGGGTTCGGGTAAATTCCAAATGAAAAACCATGAATCACATGGCAGATTCTACAGCAGAATTTCTTGAAACGTAATTTATATTTATTTTTTAACCCCCGACGCAAAAACAGGGGTGTTATAAGTTTGACCGCTATGTGTGTGTGTCTGTCCTGTGTCTCTGTGGCACCGTAGCTCTTAAACGGATGAACCGATTTAGATGCGATTTTTTAAATTTGAAAACAGGTTTTCTAGCAGTGGTTCTTAGACATGTTTTATCAAAATCGCTTCAACCATTTCAAGGTCATAGCTGTTTTCTTAGCTGCAGCAGAGATCAAAGACGCATAACGAGTATTTTGTTTGTACAGTCAAAGCCCTCTAAGTGCACAGCTCGGAACCGAGGCCCATCCTTTAAGTGCACACTTCCCCTACGATCTTTTTCATACTCACTCTTCTAACTCCTATAGCTATCTTTATTCAATCAGATGCTCTCTCTCTCTGCGCGAAACATTGCGCAGAATTTAAAAATGAGTTCAAACTCAAACTGTGTTTACAATCATATGACATGTGTTGACATAAGCGCGCTTACGGTCGCACGTGATTGGTCGCAGATTATTCGAAGTGGGGGCTGGGGAACGTGCACTTAGAGGGCGAGTTCGTGTGCAGTAAGAGAGCCTGTGCATTTAGAGAGCGTGCACTTAGAGGGCTTTGACTGTAACTAAGTTTAAAAATTTCAAAATAAAAATAAAATTTAAAATTTAAAAAAACCCCGACACAAAAAAACCTATAAAAAGTTAAAAAATAAAATTTCTGGGCCTGGTCTTTTAACTGTAATGTTTAAATATATAAATAGTAATATTTTGTGATTCAAGCGTCGTCGAGAATTACGATCTTAACCCGTAGGGATGGCAGCCCTAGGTGTTATAGATGAATAAGGCGTATGTCGGAGACTAGTAATTCAGTTTCCGTTGGTGTCATTGTACTAACGGAAAAATAAAGCTTCTTAAGGATACAGCAGCTGCATATAGATATTACCTATGTATCTGTCGAGACAGGGCTCAACAATACAAAAAGAGTACAATAGTGTCTTTATGTGCTCATATTTAGGGATGGGCGAACGTGCTAGCATTTTATACGGGACGAGAGGGGAACGTAGGGCATTGTTCAAGAGAGAATGTAAAGTTTGAATAGATTAGCAACAAATTCATACCGAGTTTACTAATACAGTACAACAGTGTTTATGAACAGAATATAAGCATGGGTAAACTTTAAAACTTAAAATATTGAAGTAGGGCGAATATCAAGGGCGTACCCAGGATCAAAACTAGGGGAGGGCAAGCCATGGTCGTTCAGGTTGTAACATTTTATCACGGAAAAGGTGAATGAAACCAAAATATTAAGAAAATTATGTTTAATTATAGCAGTGCTTTATCAACTAAGTTATTACAATTATTTGCTTGGAAAAAAAATTATTCTAGTTACATGTCTTATACTAGTATCATTTTTCTTGGATTAGTAGAAGTAAAGTTATTTCAAGAATTGTAAAAATTCCAGCAACAAAATTTAATAACGACTTATTTTTTTGCTTTCAGGGGGGGCAGCTGCCCCCCCCCCTGCCCCTGCTGGGTACGCCCTTGGCGAGTATGCTTTATTATTTTTTTAATTCGCTAGAACAAACTTCGAAATCATTAAACAATTTTTCAGTTAAGCCAAGTAAAAGATAAATAACAAATGTTACAATGTAATGGACAAAAGGCTATAATAGGTGTGTTTGATATCCTGCTCCAGTGTAAAAAGTGTAGACATTTTTGACATTGTTGCGTTTAAAATACAAAAGTGCAATACCTAACGTACACTTTTCAGAGTGAAAAAGGTATCTACAAAATACACCTGTTCTTAAAAATATGAGACATATTAATCTTTACCATTAAAACTTATAATATAATAAATACATAATATACATTTATGAATTTGTAATATTTTTTTCATGTTTGAAACGAAATGGTGTCTAGATAACTTAATTAGTTAAAATTAATATCGACCATGATAATGAATGATAGGCAGGATAGTGAGAGTTTGGACTTAAATAAATCAAATACTAAATTTCACAAGTTTGCAACGTTTGGTAGATTATTTTTCTACATCTTCAGGCAAGTTTGTGGCTTAGAATCTTTGTTTATATTTCCATGAGTTCATGTCGTCAAAAAAAAAAAACTTAAAAAATGTAAAAGTTAGCAATCGCATTGGCTATTGTTAAAAACAACAGCCAATTACTAACATTTATATTCTTTAAATTTTATAAATTGTCATTTAGAGGGAGAAAAGGCAATAAAAGTTTAAAAAATGTGTTAATTTATGGATGGTCTTTAAACAGAAAAAAAGTTGGAACATTTTCTATTAAATATACATTGATGATAATACATTTATCAAATTAATGCTACAAATCCAAAATAATTGATACACCTAATCCATCCTTCTTGTTTCGCAATTTGTAATAAACAAGCGCAAAGTTTAT
The DNA here is from genome assembly GCA_034508555.1 of Venustoraphidia nigricollis. Lineage (NCBI taxonomy): Eukaryota > Metazoa > Arthropoda > Insecta > Raphidioptera > Raphidiidae > Venustoraphidia > Venustoraphidia nigricollis. Next base: position 1,621,017 of record JAVRKA010000058.1, on the reverse strand, counting down.
TTTGTGACTTTATTAATAGTGTCTTCCATGAAGCACAATGACTTATTAAGTGAGTAGGGTTATGCAAAATCTGACACTTGGCGAGATTTAATCCAAAATAAATCATACCAAAAACCAGTAATTATTGAATCGGTTTGAAAAATTCGTCCACAATTAATTCAATTCTTTTCGAGTAATATAAACTACAAATTATTACGCTATAACAAAATGGGCATGAGCTAGCTAATCAAAAATGTAAAGAACATCGAAATTCCCGCAAGCGATTTCTAACCTAAATTGGTGTTATATATTAATTCGTTTGTTTATATTTGTGTTATAATAATCACACATGAATAAATAGATGAACAAAACTGTCAGTAGCTAGTACATAGAATCAGCACAAACCATAGAATTATTGAACACACGGTACAACTGCACAAGTATTCAAAATACGCGTCACTAGATGCATCTTAATGCACAATAGTTTTGTTTAACTTAAGTTACTTAATGGGGCGTTCAATTCATCCTTTAAAGTTTATAGTTAGAAAAGCACGAAGCTTGCTTTGTGACATCACAAGTAAAGCTCTGTGGTGTGCTCCTCTTCTCTTGAAGTGCAACTACAAATCCTGATATATTGTCAGTGTGTGTGTCGGTGTATAAGGGATAATATAGGAAGACGGGATAGTCTGGAGGTTATGTTCCGTGTGCTAAATTATATTAAATCTATAGTTTATTAGTGTATTTGCCATATGGTAACATACACTATTGGCATCGGTCGGATGGCGGGACCTAGGGGTCAGACCAAAATTTCTCGACGTTTCATAATCTCCTAAACACTTTGGCACCATTTTAAAAATGTTTATATATATATTATATATATATATATGTGTGCGGGCAATAACTTTCGAAAGAGTTCATTGATTTTAACTAAATTTGGCCCGCATGTTGGAATCTACCACTGCACGAACCTTATTTAAAATGGGCCATTTTAAGGGTAGGTTTTAGGGGTTGAAAAATGTTTTTGGGCCCCAAAATACCGAAAAATTTCTCCGAATCGTTTCAAAATTGAAATTTAACCCTCTGGTAATAATTAAAAAGTGTCCCTAAACTTTTAGTAAAATCGGCCTTACAGGACCGGATTTAAAAATTTTACGAAAACACTAGTTTGCAGATAGTGAATTATTTACTGAAGGGTGTATTTAATGTGGTGTAGACCTTCAATCGATAATAATTTTGCAAAAAAAATGTGATATTAACTTGGTATAGAAGTTCGATTGATAATAATATTGCAATTAAGAAAAAAAATTATTTTAAGGGGTGTATTAAGGAGTCAAATTTTTTAGTTTGCCCAAAAACCAAGTTCGGATAATTAAGCCACAGTGCCTGTATTAGCAAATACACTATATTGTCGGCAGGGTTTTGGCACTGCAACACGGGTTTTTTCCTTTCAAAATTATTGCTGAAATTTAATATATATTATAAAATCGCAAACATCCTTTGCGTTAAATTCAGCTCGAAATACTGCCTTGGATCTCATGGCAATAGAAATGCAGTAGTAGGTAGCTAACTGCGTATAACCTCAACATTGTTCACTCGAAAGTAATTAGTCTTCTTATATATTGGTGAAAGTACGTACTTTCGACCGGGTATGAAGTAAAATAGTATACACCACACGGGCAGAAAGATGAAAGTCCTGTACTGCGTGACACATGATGTCCTCGACTTCGCATCGGGCATCATGACTAGACTTGCCAACTTTAAAATACAAATTTGCGGGAAATAATGATTTCAAATGCGGGACAAGGGTTTAAAAAGCGGGATCCAACTAATTTTATTTAGAATACAAAAAAACGTGAAATTTTCTTTACAAATCAGGATGAGAAGTAAAATAAAACACCTTGTTAGATTAATAATAGTCAATATTTACTCAAAAAAACAGTTATAGTGTAATTTAGACTTTATTATGAAAACTATAAATTACTTTTTAAATGAGTATTTTTCTTGGCATTTGGCACTTTTAAGGATTTTTTTTATTTTTAAGTACAAAATTGTAAAAATCTTTGCGTGGATAAGAAAAATTTACTTGAACTTGTAGCTCTGACTTTACAGAATCCACATGAACACGATTTCGCGCGTCGGTCCAGGCATTATTACAAAGTGAAAAGACTCTCTCTGCTGCAGCATTAGAACACGGAATATAGATGCAATGTATATAGCGTCCTCCAAATAGCGGGATATTTAGCGTCCCGCACACACCCTAAGCGGGACGTCCCGTTAAGGGTATCAGAAACGGGACGTCCCGCGTATAGCGGGACGGTTGGCAACCCTAATCATGACGCACAGTGCAGGAAATTCAACTTTCAGCTCTTGTACTGCGGCCAGTGTTTTTTCATCATTGTGACAGCACATCCAATGTAATCTTGTACATAGAATGTACGAACATTTTAGACATTAAACGCGCTGCACTGTCTTTCCTGTTAAGAGAAAAGACAACGTGACTACACCTGGGACTCCATTGTACTGTGACACGGTAACTCAACCGATAGCCCATGGGCTACTGGGACATCGCAATAGCTCTAAGCATACTATGTAGAAGGTAGACAATACTTACCTCCCATCTACCGCTCCAGTCTCCACGTTAGCAGTCCGTCTCCTGCAATTACATACAATGTTGCACACCCGTTTTAGATTCTAGACACTAGAAGACATTGCTGCTTACGAGTTGAGTTACAATATACTATCATTACATAATTTTACTAGCCTTTACCCACGAATTCATTCGAGTAAATGTCAATTTTAACACCTTATCAAAGGCGTAGCTAGATAACCAAAGACTCTAGTGCAAAAAAAACTGGTGTTCTAACTAAGCTATTTAGGTGTTATCAAGTCAATATATATATATATATATATATATATATATATATATATATATATATATATATATATATATATTCTGTTTTGATTAGAAATTTTGCGTATCTAACGGCTCTAACGATTTGGATGAAATTAACGGAAAGGGGAAATTGATCTAGCTAGATCTTATTCTCGGAAAGATTAGTTTTCACACAGATTTAATCATTTAAAAAAAAATTTGACGTTTCAAAATACATACTGTAATATTGTAAGTAACCCTGGAAACTACAAATGAACAATTGTGTCAAAAATACTGACAGTGAATAAATTATACTAAGTAAACGTCAATTATTTTAATAAAACAGAAGAAATATTAATCAGGAATCTCTAGGTACTAAATACTATAAAGGTGCAGAGCAGAGCAAAACTATATTACAATGTAGTAAAGAATAGCGTTTCTCAAGTAAAAATATTATTTTTCTTGTGCATACTGGAACTCGATTACTTATAATTATTTTTTCAAGTAACAGTTTACAGAAAAACTTTTAAAAATTGTAAAAGGTTTTTTTTGCAATGGAATTTTAATTTATTTAATGGATTATTTTTATAGATCGTTTCCTTATTGTCATAACCCGCTCAATGTGACAGCGCATCTATTAAGTTGGCAACACTGCACAAACAACAGAAAGAATATAGGGGAATTCTCTACAAGTTTCAAACAGAAGTTTGAAATTTGTTGAGAGCTCGCCTGTATTCTTTCAAATGAGTTGTCGTAATTAAAATCGCGTTGAAACCTATTTTATTTACATTCCGAAGGTGGGAGAATTTTTCGCTAGTTCAATTTGAGGTTTATAGGTCAGGACCCGAGGGCCCCATAAGCTTGGGGCACCGTCTAGCCCTCCGGTAGCTACGCCATTGCTTATCTTATTTCATCAGATAGTAAGCGGATAGGCATGAAGTTCCTGACCAACTCAATATTAACGCAGGAGTAGTCGCGGTTAAAGGCTAGTATTTTGTATAATATAGAGACAAATGAACGCTGAATAGAAAGTAGAAACCATCATTGCCACCGCATCAAAGTAGAGGATAACATCGATTGACCACATTTATATATCAAATTGGACCGCAGTTTAAAACCGTTTTCTGGTATATTGACAAGTTCATTTAAGAAATATTCAAATTTAAAACTTTTATATGGTGACGTATTTGTTTGTATAATTTTTTAGGTTCCGTATATCCGATGAAAAAAGGAACCCTTGTAGGATCACTCCCGGGTTTGTCTGTAATAATATAATAATAATGCGTTTAACGTCCGTTTCTCGACTTTATGTCATAACAGACATCATTCGCACCATTACTATTTTTTCATCTACCACTTCCCGTTATTTTCTACATTTTTTACAACTTCAACTTATGCAATAGCAATGGGCAAATGAAGGAATTATAGGAAATTAGGATAAGGTAGGTAATTTTTGAACTAGGAGTTTGATAGGTAATCGCCTATGGCCTCTAATAAGGAACCATCTCGATATTTATCTGGAATTAATTAAAGGAAACCATGGAAAACCTCAATCAAGATGGCCGGTACAGGAATTACCGTTTCTCGGCGAGAGGCAGTAGGAAAAAGTCCCAGCCACATCTGCCCCCGCCTGGATTCGAACCCGGTATATCCCGAATGCGAGTCTAGTGCTGTCACCACTACTCTACCCAGCTCGGTTTTATTCCAGCAATACGTTTCACACCTTTGAAATATTGACTTTAAATATGTTTATTATCGCAAAAATGCTATGATTTTAAAAGAAAATAATTGGCCTATATTTCACTAATAAATTATTACTATTGGGTAACATTGCCAATTAATAGTCAATAATGGTGCCACAATAAATTACTGTATATTGGTGGAAACATTTCTATTTTATTATTTCAGCAAAACTGAACTCAGAATAATAATTTTTCTATAAAATATCTATAGTAAATGTCGTTTACACATATGATTTGATATATTTTATTATTCCATCAATATAAAATTTTAAACGGTACTAAAATATTTTACAGATATTTTACGATTTACATAAATGAAAAAATGATGCTATATTTAGCGATCAAACATTGATATTTTTTTTAAATGGTTTTTTTTAATGGAAAGAAAAAGTATAATAATAGTAATAGGAATTATGCGTTTAACGTAATTTTCTGGACATTGTCATAACTAACGCCATTTGAACCATCATTATTTTTCATCTACCATTTACCGTTTTTTTTTTACATTTTTTGAAACTTAATTAATAGCAATAGACAAATGAAAGGATTATTGGAAACTAGGATAATGCAGGCAACTTTGTGAGCATTCGAGTTTGAGAGAAAAACATAAAAAATGTCAAATTTCGAAATAATAATGCAAAACTGTTGCATAATGCTTATATGCGTTACGTTCCATGATTATATTTATTTGTAAAGAAAAAGAAAAAAACTCCAAAATGTTAATTTACCTTCCCGTATTTAGAAATCTCGTGAGGTGCTGTAAAGAAATATTACCGAATATTACGTTCTTTGATTCAATATTTAAAGCAAAATATATGTTTTCTGACATTTTTAATCAGCAAACCAACTTTTGTGAAGCCTAGTGCTTTGTCGCAGATAATAAGCGTCCCACAGTTCGAAATTTCCCCATAGCATATTTTACTATCTGAGAGACCATTCACCTTAATTTTTTGTTTATATTAACTTTTATATGTCATGTTTATATCATTATATAGGTACTGAGCTGGGTAGAGTAGTGGTGACAGCACTAGATTCGCATTCGGGAGGTACGGGTTCGAATCCCGGCGGGGGCAGATGTGGCTAGGACTTTTTCCTACTGCCTCTCGCCGAGAAATGGTAATTCCTGTACCGGCCATCTTGATTGAGGTTTTCCATGGTTTCCCTCAATTAATTCCAGATAAATATCAAGATGGTTCCTTATTTGAGGCCATGGCTGATTACCTATCAAATTCCTAGTTCAAAAATTATCTACCTTATCCTAACTTCCTATAATTCCTTCATTCGCCCATTGCTATTAGTTAAGTTGAAGTTTTAGAAACGTAGAAAATAACGGGAAGTGTGGTAAATGGAAAATAGTAATGGTGCGAATGGCGTCTGTTATGGCATAAAGTCGAGAAACGGACGTTAGACGCATTATTATTATATTATTATATATCATTATAATGTTATATGCATTTTGTATTGTTAACTTTATGTGGGATCATATAACATCAAAATGTTTCTAAATCTCATTTCGACGATCGCGCCCACTCAACAGCAAACAAGTACTGGTCGGTTACGCCTGCCCAACTGCTACCGTACAAACGCCGAGGCGAACCTGCTAGAGCACACGATGTATGACGTGCATTCATTATTTAGAATCATCCTTTTTGGTCAGAGAGTGTTTTCCACTCGTTGCACTGTTGCGCACTGAAAGTGTTGTTTCAAGTTTCAGCAACTATACTATATTCAAAAGTAAAATGGAACAATAAAGATACGTGATACGTTAGCTTTCAGACTGGTTACGGCAGAACATGAGAACAAACGAACTCTTAGAAATTCCTTTGTGCATATGGCGTTTTCCCGCCTCATTAGTTTCTACTCGGAGGAATGGTGAAAGTATCAATTGAATTTTCATTTTATAATAATTAAACTTGTGGTTTACCCGCGACTTCGCCCACTTAGCATAGATTATACCCACAGTTCTTTTATAAAAAAATCACTCCTACCGCGTTCGGGTTTCTGAGAAAAGTATTTTTCCCGTTTGTAGTTTAAGCAATTTCAGAAATACAGACAGCGTATTTTTTATGAATGTTAATCTCCTCCCCCCGAACCCTCCCAACCCTTACATGTATTTCTTTATTTTCTAAGAAGAGTATTCTCACTATTTTTTCCCGTTTTTAGTTTAAGCAATTTCAGAAATACAGACAGCGAATCTTTTATAGCCAACTTCATACTTTTGTATTTTCGTTAACACTGTCTAGTTCATTACTTGCGAACTTTCGTTAACTGCGCGCGCGCAACTTCCGTTGTTTTTATTCTACGCACGACAGAAGTTATATTTCTTTAGCGTGATTGCGATAATTGATATTCACATTTTCGTTAAAGATAAAATAAAATGGGGAAATACAAGTATTGACGTTATTTAATTGTCAAAAGAAGTTATTCATTCGGGACATGTCTATGAACAACGACGAAAGCGCAAAAATGTATAAACTAATAGTTTTTAAGAAGTTCCGTACGATGTTGCTAGTATATAACCTACTTTGTAGTTTTATGAAATAACTATTTTGACGTTATCCGCAACATGAAAAATTCGTTACTCTTTATTATTTTGTTGTAGTACAGATAATTCTTTTTCGGAACGCTCTGAATTTAAGTAAAAAATAGAGCTTCGGCTGTCAACTGATTGTAGACTTATTCGTCGACATTCTGCAAAAAATCTTTCTCTATAAGGAAGATAAAGGATAAATCTAGGGTTCTAATGGACTACTTCTGTTATTTATGTACGATTTATTAGAAAAAAGTTGGCATTAATTGTGCCAAAAAAACACACGTTTTCAATGTCACACTACGACCTTATTCGTACTTATTTCACAAAACTGTTCCATCACAAACCTAAAGTGGCTCTTCCTTTTTCGGAAAAGTTTTTTAAATCTTAAAAATATTTCCAAAAATTAGAGTACCTAATCAATTGACATCGGCACCATTGCAATAGCATCTTTTAGCCTCGTAGTTGGCACCAGCCAAAAATTGAAACGTGCAGTTGATTAGAGCGAGACAGAGCTAAAGAAGGTCACACCCACAATATGTCTTTTGCCTACCTCGCCCCTTACCGCTGGGTCTCAGCACAAACAAAATTCAGAGAGTGCCGACAGCCTTAAGTATTGACGTTATTTAACTGTCAAAAGAAGTTATTCATTAGGGACATGTCTATGAAAATCGACTAAAGCGCAAAAATGTATAAACTAATAGTTTTTAAGAAGTTCCGTACGATGTCGCTAGTATAACCTACTTTGTTGTTTTATGAAATAACTATTTTGACGTTATTCGCAACAAGACAAATTCGTTACTCTTTATTATTTTGCTCTAGTACTGATAATTCTTTTTTTAATGATTAATTTAACTGTTCATGTTGATTTTTCCTATGCATGTATGGTCTTTGAATGAATAAAAATATTATTGTTATTAAACCAAAATATAGGTAGGTACCTGGGTGAAGTGAAGCCGGAAAGTTTATGCTTCATAAATCGATATATTATTTATAACTTTACAATATGCCACCATTCATTTGTTTGGGATAATAATAATAATAATAATAATGCGTTTAACGTCCGTTTCTCGACTTTATGTCATAACAGACGCCATTCGCACCATTACTATTTTCCATCTACCACACTTCCTGTTATGTTTCTACATTTTTAAAACTTCAACTTATGCAATAGCAACGGGCGAATGAAGGAATTATAGAAAATTAAGATAAGGTAGGTAATTTTTGAACTAGGAGTTTGATAGGTAATCGGCCATGGCCTTAAATAAGGAACCATCTCGATATTTATCTGGAATTAATTGAGGAAAACCATGGAAAACCTCAATCAAGATGGCCGGTACAGGAATTACCGTTTCTCGGCGAGGGGCAGTAGGAAAAAGTCCCAGCCACATCTGCACCCGTCGGGATTCGAACCCGGACCACCCGAATGCGAGTCTAGTGCTGTCACCACTACTCTACCCAACTCGGTCTGTTTGGGATAATTAAAGAAGGAAAATTCGCGTTCGATACATAACTTGAGTGAGAAAGTCAGTGCAGTGGAGCCGCATACCATATATTTTATTTCATATAAAAAAGCGTTCTGTAAAAGACAAGCTTAACTATAAATTTATATTTGCAGTACCGTATTTTTAATTGGGCAATTTACTGTCTGCTCGCAGAAAAGATAAGATATTCTATGATAAAAATGTAACATTCTGCATTCGCTTAACAATGACTATTCTACCTACGAATACTCATCTACCAAGATATTAATAATTGTATTTTCGTAAGCAGCCTCTGGGTTAAAAGTCATTGTTTTATATCTAATGAAATGTGCATAGCTTTCTATACAACGACAAAATGAATAGCAGTGGCATCCGTTCCATCTATATCAGAAAAAAAAATTTACTGTAGTTTTACCAAACTTAATTGCCAAAAATAATTATTATTCTATTTCAAACGACAAAAAAGACATGTTTTGGGCCACACACGATCGAAGTAAAAGTATGAATAACATAAACTTACTGTTGCGATTTATTTTATTTTATTAATCTATTTTGCATATGACACATCCACTATTAACGTAGGTCTGATGTTTTTGGGTCCAAAATACTCATGAAATTCGCAGGGTCGTTGAAATATTTATTATAGTAAATCGTAAACTGATTCGTAAATTCAGATACGAATTTACTGTTTGAAGGCTGTATTTAATTTGGAAAATTGGGGCGGATATTGAATTGTTTATAATATTGCAACTAGAAAAAAAAATTATTTTAAAGATATGTATTAAGGGGCTAAATTTTTTATTTTCTCCAAAAACAAGCTTAAGTTTACATAATAAAGCTATAATGTCTGTATTTGCAAATACACTATATTGTAGAGTTTTTTTTTCATTTTTGACAGAAACAAAATACCATTGTTCATATCGCTTCGGTGTCACTAATTTGTGTTAGTGTTTTGCGTTTCATTCATTTTATCTTCCTAAATTGGCGAAGAGCCGCATAAGAATTATCACTTCAAAATTAAACTGAAACTTCCTACTGCAAAGGATCTTAAAACACAAAAAAGCCCAAACAAAACTTGAATGACATTACTTTAGCTAAGTGCTTGCCTCATACATATTTTACCGCATGTAAACTATGTGATTGTGCATCCATCGTAGGGCTTTGCTTCTCTGGTCCCAGAGAAACGACAGTTTAAGTCAGCAGCGCAATCACTGCCAGCTTTCCTGGCCTCCAGAAACAAGACCGTGATTAATTAACAGACGTTATATGAGCTCACGCTGAGATGTTTTATCCTCGTTTCCCTAAAACAATGCTCCCTCCAAGTGTTCTACTTACAGACACCTCCAACCTTTTAACCCTGCAGCAAGCCCTTTGTCTATACCTAATTATAATAACTTCTGTTCTTCTGAAAATGAACACCTGAGAAGTTCGAGTGGAAATAATACAGTTTATAAAGTTCTCTGTCCAAATAAAGCTTACACGCATAAAATGTTTGAATGACTTTACAATATGCCACCAATCATTTGTTTGGGATAACCGAGCTGGGTAGACTAGTGGTGACAGCACTAGACTCGCATTCGGGTGGTCCGGGTTCGAATTCCGGCGGGGGCAGATGTGACCGGGACTTTTTCCTACTGCCTCTCGCCGAGAAACGGTAATTTCTGTACCGGCCATCTTGATTGAGGTTTTCCATGGTTTCCCTCAATTAATTCCAGATAAATATCGAGATGGTTCCTTATTTGAGGCCATGGCCGATTACCTATCAAACTCCTAGTTCAAAAATTACCTACCTTATCCTAATTTCCTATAATTCCTTCATTCGCCCATTGCTATTACATAAGTTGAAGTTTTAAAAATGTAGAAAAATAACGGGAAGTGTGGTAGATGGAAAATAGTAATGGTGCGAATGGCGTCTGTTATGACATAAAGTCGAGAAACGGACGTTAAACGCATTATTATTATTATTATTATTATAATTTATAAAGTGTATTTTATATAAGTCCGATTTAGTATAATTTAAACCGTTGTTAGAACTCCGTCGAAACTAGACTAGGAACCCTTGTAGCGGTTAGTCTTTCCGGTCGTTCGTCTTGTATAAATATCTACCAATAGAGATGAAAGGTCTGTCGGCGTAGATTGATGACCCAAAAACATAAATGATGAAAATATACTTAAAAATATGTTTTCCCTTACCGCATTGAGAAAAGCATTTTTAGATAGGTTTCCTAAATGACACTAAAAATATCATGATGGCCTTTTGATTTAAAACTTCAGTCACGAAAATGTGCTTTCAAGGTCGTTATCTTTGAGTGCAACTGTTATCCGACACACTTTTTTATTTGATGGCGTTCAATTTTCGAGATATTCTTGATAGAAGTTTTCAAATAAACATCTGGTATAGTTCTGTGATAGCTAACATGTTATGTCTAACGCAATTACTGAGACAATAATTTTCAATTACTAAAACTTCTTCAATTATGAATTACAGTTCTCACGAGGTATGTAGTTATATGCACGGTATCGTACATAATATTATGTATACTTAGCCTGTAGGCTATGTACATATTAGGTACAGAGAGGTTTACAGGAAGGGGTATACAGAGATTTATTAGATTAGTAGCCGTAATGCAAATTTGCCATCGTCTATAAGTTATTATATCTCCTGAAGCAAAACCTCAGGCCGCTACTTACTGTGTGTCTCTTCCATATTCATATATGCATCAACGAACTTTAAGAGATTTTACTGAGCTGGCTAGAGTAGTGGTGACAGCACTAGACTCGCATTCGGGTGGTACCGGGTTCGAATCCCGGCGGGGGCAGATGTGACTGGGACTTTTTCCTACTGCCTTTCGCCGAGAAACGGTAATTCCTGTAGCAGCCATCTTGATTGAGGTTTTCCATGGTTTCCATCAATTAATTCCAGATGAATATCGAGATGGTTCCTTATTTGCGGCCATGGCCGGATTACCTATCAAACTCCTAGTTCAAAAATTACCTACCTTATCCTAATTTCCTACAATTCCTTCATTCGCCCATTGCTATTACATAAGTTGAAGTTTTTAAAATGTAGAAAAATAACGGGAAGTATGGTAGATGGAAAATAGTAATGGTACGAATGGCGTCTGTTATGACATAAAGTCGAAAAACGGACGTTAAACGCATTATTATTTTTATTATTATTAACTTTAAGAGATTTTACTGATCTTGTTATAACATCAAATTTCATTACAAGTAGTGAGGTGGATTGTATATTGTGCGACATGTCCACATGACCAACTTTCCAGTATGATCTTAACAACTTAGACACGAGAAATTTTTTTTAAAAATAATAAGATAAACTTTTATACAGTACTTTTGTTAAAAAAAAACGGCTGGACGGATTTTGATAAAAAAACTCGGATCATATTGATGTTAATACGGTTTGATTGGCACCCTAACCAAATCAATAAAAAAAAAACTTGGAACGTGTCGCGGGGCATGCGTTTGGAACGAAGTCCCTTTCGTATGCAGGGTTGGCATAATTAATACACATACATAATATACATGCACACACATACATATATAAAACGCGTTCCGAAAAACGTCTTACGCTTTTTCGTGACGCTTTTTTTTGACGCTTTTTTGTGACGCTTTTTCGTGACGCGTTACATTCGTGCCAAAACGTCCTGTATAATCTAAAAATAACCATTATAATCTAAAAACACCCGGTATAATCTAGAAACAACCATTATAATCTAAAAACACCCGGTATAATCTAAAAATACCCGGCATAATCTAAAAACACCCGGTATAATCTAAAAACACCCGGTATTATCTAAAAACGCCCGGTATTATCTAAAAACACCCGGTGTAATCTAAAAACACCCGGTATTATCTAAAAACATCCGGTATAATCTAAATATAATCTAAAAACACCTGGTATCACCGTATACCAGTAAACATTATACGTCTTACGGTTTTTCGTGACACGTTACATTTTTTGTCATACGATTTCTCGTGACACGTTACATTTTTTCTCGGCTAGGTCCCCTTGCCAACCCGCGATAAGGAACTTCATTCCAAAATCTGAAAAACGGTTGACCCTGCAGGCCATCCCTGGAACTTCCCACTATTTTCGATCTTTTGAATTTAAGTTAAAGTTTGAATTAAGTTAAAGTTACAGTCAACGCAGTCAGATTTGGAGACCAGTATAGCAATATAGTTTGGCTTTGCAGCAAGGTTTACTTAGCAAACCGCGCTCGAGTAATTAGCATTGACCGAACATACTACATGTAGACTAGTGTTACACACATAGTGTAACTCTTGTAACGCAACGCTCTTCTCCTTTCTGTTTCTACTTCATCCACCTTGACTGTGGTCGAGACTAACAGCTCTTCTTGCTCCATAACTCATCATAACTGTTACTGTGTGAAACTGAACATGAGCTATAAATGACACTGAAACATTAGGGAGCGTCTATCTACATAATATGTAATATCCTAAGAGGATTCACCTCACATTTTTTACTTTGTGTCCCGCGACGACAATAGAGTGTTACATCGTTTTCACGCGCAGGCGTTGTCGCCATGATTACGATCACGGTATTCAAAAGTTTGGGGCAATTTTTGAGGCAATGGCTGACTCAGTAACGTTTACCAATGTTAATTTAGATGAAAATACTATTGACGATCCTAAATTATTGCATAAAATTGTAGAAGAACATATTTGTGCTTAATTGAGGCCATGGTCGAAGTGCCAAGATTGGAAAATCTGGTGTAAGTCGACAAAACTGGTTGAAAGTTTACAATCCTGCCTACTTGTTACAAGTCATTGATAGTTAAAAAATGTATCTTAAAAAGTAGTGTGATATTTTTCTACAGTGTTGTATAACTTCTTTAAATAATATTTTTTATGAAGTTGGAATCGTAGGGAATTGGACAGTTTATGAAAAGAATTAACTTTGATTAAGTTGAACGTTTCGTTGCTAATTGCAACTTCCTCAGCAACTTATTCTTATAATTCTATTGTTAATTTTGTTGATATTATTATCATCTTATGGTAAATTTTTTTCTCTCTTTCAATTTTATAAATAATTTTTTTAAAAATATAAACAGTTTTTTTTTAACGAAACGTTCAACTTAACCAAAGTTAATTCTTTTCATAAACTGTCCAATTCCCTACGATTCCAACTTCATTAAAAATTATGGACACGAATTTACCAACAAAATATTTTTTATCTAATTAATATTTATTTCTTTCACAATCAATCACTTATCACCTGTCAAAATGGAAAGTGCCCAAATATGGCGTTATCGAAGTACAGTTTAGGTTGTCTACATAGCTATAAACGGGTATTTTTCAACAATATTTTTCTTGGTAGAGTTATTAGCTAGTATAAATGCACCGCGTAATTGACAGGTCTCTCATTTTTTTAACTCAATCATAATCTTAAAAATTACAGAATTAATGGCGAAATAATTTTTGCAATATTTTTAAAAATAAAAAAGTTACCACTCTACTCCGTGTTATGTCGTTTTTAGTGTGGGTGACGTCACGCGGCACAAGTATTATATTTATAGTAACTAATAATATAGTAATAATGAAATGTAATGTCAGTGACGAAGTTTGACATAATATCTGAGTATATCTTAAATTCATGACTTACTATGTTAATACTTATTAGCTACTATAACTACTAATATGACACATTGTGTCGCGGGACGTCATGATGGTAGAGCCCACCTGCAAAAAAAGGAATATCTCCGGCGGTTGCGCAGACAGGTTTTTTCTCTTAGGAGGGGTGCAAACATTTGACAATCAGTTCAATATTAGTAATAGTAGGTGTATTGAACTTGGCCTACCAGACATACTTTTCCTCAATATATTCCTCAAATATATTGACACCTCCAGTTTGACATCTTTGACCGCGTCCACTCATGCATTGTCCCCGGTCTCAGCTGCCAAACTGCGGTTTTTATATTCAAGATAGTACCCTCAATGGACCCACAAAAACTGAGGTTTGAGGAAATACTATATGAGTAAAATCGTTACTCCCTCCCTAACTACTATAATATTACTGAAAGCTATAAATTCTCTACTATTTACTTCGTAATAATACAAAAACCCGGGTCGAAGTGCCAAAACCCTGCCGACAATATAGTGTATTTGCTTGTATAGGGCCGTGTGGTTTTATACTTTTATTATGTGAAATTAAGTTTGTTTTTGGGCAAAATAAAAATTTAACCCCTTAATACACCCCTTAAAATAACATTTTTTTCTTAATTGTAATATTATTATCAATCTAACGTCTACACCAAATTAAATACACCCTTCAATAAATAAGTCACTATCTGCAAACTAGTGTTTTCATAAAATTTATAAATCCGGTCCTGTCGGGCCGATTTTATTAAAATTGTGGGGAAACTTTTTAATCACTACCAAAGGGTTAAATTTCAATTTTGAAACGATTCGGAGAATTTTTTCGGTATTTTGGGGCCCAAAAACATTTTTCAACCCCTAAAAACTACCCTTAAAATAGCCCGATTAGGCCCATTTTAAATTGGCTTCTTGCGGTGATGGATTTCAACATGTGGCCCAAATTTCGTTGAAATCAATTAACTCTTTCGAAAGTTATCGCGCGTACACACATATATATATATATATATATATATATATATATATATATATATATAAACATTTTTAAAAATGGTGCCAAAGTGTTTAGGAGGTTATGAAACGTCGAGAAATTTTGGTCCGACCCCTAGGTCCCGCCATCCGACCAACGCCAATAGTGCGTATGTTGCCTTATGGCAAATACACTAATTAAATGTTTAAAAATTTAAAACCTATTTTACATGTACTACCTTAGTGTTATGAATTCTATATACGAGTTATAATCACGAATCACGATGTTTACATTGTGACTTATTCTGAAAGTAGGAGAAAAGTTCACTAAATTCAAATCAGTCAGTGAAATTTAATATTCCTTATTCAAATACAATTTTAAGTTTTAAAGCAAAAATGTACATATTTAATGAATGTCAAGCAAATTTAATATATATTGCAGTACATAAATTGCTGAATCGTTGAAATTGAAAAAAAAAAGTGATTCGAGGGACTATTTTTACTCGAAGACTAGATGAGACGCGCGTATATTTCCCACGTGAATAAAGGATTTTTGTCGAGGTTTTGTCTGATTGAATACTATGTATAACAGGGATCACCAACTATTGTTGACGGAGGTGCGTTTTAAAAACTTGCAAGACCTCTTGGTTTGACAAATAACAATGACTAGAGCTGTAAGCATAAATTCTAAGATTTGGATTTGAGGGGTTCTAATTTGAATCTGTCTAATCAATTTTTGTTGAGAATACATTCTCTTTTGATGTGAGATGCCAGGTAGTATTTTGCATGTAAAGGGCAAAAAATATTTTATACGACATATTTATGAATTAAGTATGTTTTATGTTCAATGCGAGAAATTACGTGTTTTGCTTTGAATGACCAGCCTGAAATTTGAAGTTAATTTAGCGTAACTAATTCTCATTAAGTCTTGGAGGTTGGCATCTGTGAGTTGAGATTTGAACTCGCTCTTTATATTGTATTCTATATATATATATTACATATTTCACACATAAGTCAAACATTGCAGATATAAAATTTTAGGCTGTTTTACTATTAATCCAAAAAACGGTATGATTTTAAAAAGTTTTTACCGAACTTCATGTCTGACAGAATGACTGACTGAAATATGTATGAAGTTAAATAAAAACTTGTCGTTTTTTGGGTTAAGTTGCAATACAAATTTAGACTATATCTATTTGAGTTAGAACTTTGAAACTTTACACACATGAATGAGTTCGGTAACAATGCATAAAATCCAATATGGCGGACGTTCCAAGATGGTCGTTGGATTACATTTTCTGCGCAGCCTTCTTGACATGGATACCTATTAAATAATAGAGTTTGACGAGTAGAACATGATAAACTATATGACGTCAGTGTAAACCCAATATGGCGGACGTTACATTTTCAAATGATTTGAAATTTTGTATATAATATTCCCGAGATTATATTCCCGATGACAATGCATGATTCAGTCGTTTTTAAAACTAAATGAACAATTAATTCATGTTTAAATAGTAAAAATTTTGAAAGACTTAACAGAGTAATTTTTTTGAAATATACTAAAAAAAAAACTGTTTTTAGAAATTAAATCGATAATTATAAAAGCGTGGGTTTCTTATAGAGTTTACAGCCTACGCTTTTATAATCATGAACCTAAATTGTTAAAAATTATGTATTCTTCTTCAGTACATTTCAACAAAATTAATATTTTATTTAGGACAATAAAAAAACAAATGTTCTTGTTGAGGAATATTTGGAACCCCAGTATATATCTTGTTCTAGCTCCTTTAGCACGAGATCCATAAAAAAACGTGTCTTCGGTTCGAGTGCGCGCGATCCGTAAGTTTGTGACCTCTGGAACACAGTATACATAAAAAGATATTCGTTTGGATGGAATACGTCGACAACAAAAACACTGAATATGTATTATCGGTGTTTTCCTTCAGCAAACTCGTCTAATTGATTGATTTGAGAGGATTGGACCAAACATTTTCCTTTTATTTTAATTTGCACTTCGATTCATTCAACGACTTGTAAAGCGAAATATGAATAATTTAATTTGCATCTAAAACTTTTTTGCTTTTTGCAATTAAAATAGCGATTTGAAAATCTCAAAACAATTTTTTCATTTGAGTCATAATATGCATTAAAATTAGAATATATTAACTCAAATAATATAACTGTGTGTTTTTGTAACACTAAATTTTATTTTTCAAATTTTTTTTCTTAACTACACGAACAAAACGAGCTTAAACTTGAAGGGTCTGCCATTAGACGTGAGACACATTTTCTTATACCGATCTGCCACTATAACCTGTCATTTTTAATTACATTTTTAACCGAGCTGGGTAGAGTAGTGGTGACAGCACTAGATTTGCATTCGGGAAGTCCGGGTTCGAATCCCGGCGGAGGCAGATGTGGCTGGGACTTTTTCCTACTGCCTCTCGCCGAGAACGGTAATTTCTGTACCGGCCGTCTTGATTGAGGTTTTCCATGGTTTCCCTCAATGAATTCCAGATAAATATCGAGATGGTTCCTTATCCAAGGCCATGGCCGATTACTTATCAAACTCCTAGTTCAAAAATTGCCTACCTTATCCTAATTTCCTATAATTCCTTCATTCGCCCATTGCTATTACATAAGTTGAAGTTTTAAAAATGTAGAAAAATAACGGGAAGTGTGGTAGATGGAAAATAGTAATGGTGCGAATGGCGTCTGTTATGACATAAAGTCGAGAAACGGACGGTAAACGCATTATTATTATTATTATTATTAGTGTAGTAACCTTGAAACATAAAAAGTTAACAATTTCGGTCCCATTAAAATAACTTCCCAATGCTGTACAGGGAAGTTAAAAAACTATTTTTAATAATGATACTCAAGAGACGTGATTTATCATGCAGTGTAATATTGCAGTATATAAACAGTATATCTATTCACAAGTGAACACAAAAAACAACCCAGTTAAAAATTTCCACATAAATAATTTTAACATTCTTTTAAACACTGTTGATTTTACAAAAAAAAGTATATGCAAAACAATTGTATTTTTTGTCAGTTCGTTTTTTTCTGCTCTGCTACTATTTTTTAACAAAGTTGACTCAACAATTCGATTTGATAAAAAATATAAAAATTCAAATTAAATATAGAACCCCGACGAATGGTAATTGATTGACGAGTAAAAATAATGGTTTTAGTTCTGCAGTAAATATGATATTATTGTATATCTGAGCTCACAAAGCAAAACGGTTAATGTCAGATTTTTTATAAAATAAAACTGATTATGTTAACAGTTAAAATATTTAACGCGCGAATGTAATCAGCGTTGCCAAATTTTTTTTTTTTTTTGTCAAGTTGGGATTTTGAAACTTTTTGAGTGAAAAAAGCGGGATTCTTTCGTCGAAAGCGGGACATAAAAAAAAACGTATATAATCAGAAGTTTTTAACTATTTATCTTTTTATTTGAGTTCAAATTACGTTTACGTGACAATAGATAGCAAAAATAGCCATAGAAAATGTATTTTAATAAAAATATATTTTAAATCAGATTTACCCTCTCGTTAAAAAGTTGAGTCTTATTCGTCTTCTGAATAAAAAAAAATAATAAAAAAAACAGAAATCAAAATCAAAAAAGTTTTATTCATTAGAAAAATATGGCATTTCAAACAACAGTCTGAGGAGTGAGTGTTACAAATTGCAACTTACAATAAGAGAATAATTATTTACGCACGAAAAGCGGGACTGAGCCTGTCCCGCGCGGGACATTTAATTTTGATTTAAAAATCGGGACGTCTGGCAACGCTGACTGTAATATACTATATTGTTCTGAGAAAATCGATTGTGATTTTCAGGCAGACAACGACTTAATACCTTACTGTAGGGTTTCATTGTTTACCATTTTGGGTACATAATCCTAAATGTAAAAAAAACAAAAACAATTTGACATAGCCACTTTGTTTTGTGTCCACAGATATATGGGTTTGTATTGGTTGTTTCTACTGTTATAGCGGTTGAGTTTTTTTTGTTCCGAGTGGGGAAACGAGGGTATTCACATACTCCTCTATGTGTTGAAGCTTTTCAAGCGCTTGTATATAACCTAAATTACCTCTCAGTCACAAAAGCTAAAGTATATAATAAATCTTCTGGCGACTGGCGCAGTTTTTATTTGCTTTTCTCCTTTACTTATATTTTATATAATATGCATAATATTAAAGTGTGAAAAGACATTTGAATCCCAAAATCTTTAATCTCATAAATGACGTTCTACGTTTTTGCTATATTTAACCAGAGGATTTTACAGATCTGGATTAAAATACACTCATACCTCGCTATACGGCCGCTCTTTATAAGGCCCTATTCAATTCAGGCACGTTTTCGATTTACGGCCTAAAAAACTTTTTTTCGATGTCGATATATCTACATGTTGCCAATCTTGCAATTTAGAATAATTGATTCCTTATACGGCTTTTCGCTTTGCGGCCAAGTTTCGTGGAACGTATCTAGGTCGTAAAGCGAGGTATGGGTGTATATTAATTTAAATGTTACTATAAAACCGGCTGAATTTTAAATAGACTAAAGGTTTGAATCAAAGAGCAGATACCCGTGCCAGACAAGGAGCTTCTGAAAAATTCATTGGACCTGAACCAATCTGCAGAATTTCCTACAGAAATGTCCAGCAAATATGAGAAAACTGTCAGGAGATGGACCTGCGAACATCATCTCTCAGATTGGGACCTGGTTTTAGATAACAAACATGGGAAGAAAATGATTGTAGGTTCTTCCCCAAAGCTAACTGAGGACTTAATCAGACTCAATAGGTCGTCACTCAGAAAGGTGACTTTTAATCGGTCTTGCTTTGTTGAGAAAACACCTAAACAACACTATGTAGATTTTGCGAAATAGCAGATGAAACAGTCACCCATATCGTGTTCGAATGCGAGGTTTTAATCTACAGGAGGACTACCATCTTTGGCTAAATTGATGAGGATGAAATTCCACAGAATAATCTAGTGGACAATCTTCTGGAGCTCATAAGAAGATCTAGATTATTTGTGACTAGATTCAGTAAAAGGGGAAGCACAAAAATTCTTTCAAGATGTGGTGCATCCCATTCTATTTTAATCTTTAAAGGATTTGAACCAGGACCTGCATTATCGAAGCATTTTAGCATTCTTAATTCTGGAAGTGGTATCGATGTTTTGGTTCTCAGTTCCAGAATTCTGAAACTAGTTCCAATATCGAGAAAAATCTGCAATATTACAATTAGTATAGAAGTAACATAAAATGAAACTTTTAGTCGTAAATTTGAAAAAAAGCAAAAAAATAATAATAAAATGCCTAATTAAAAATCCGTATTGGGTGTAAATATCATCAGAAATACAATTAACAATTACCTATAACAGATTCCTGTACAAATTCCATGAAATGCTGTAATAATTTTTTGACAACAATTTTTTTAAAACATTTATATTTATATATCTTAATTATTTCTTCGAGCACTTTGTTATATATTCGAATCATGGCATTGATAGCACCATATATTAAACCTAACTTATAACTTACATAAGCGAAGAGAGCTCATCAATAATTGGTAAAAAATTCAAACTAATAATTAAGCGAAAATTCCCGACTACAAATAACAAAAAAATACTCTCGTGTTTTGATTTACTTGTTTTCATCTTTTACGCAGTCGGGTTCAGATTTTTAATATTAAATGTATGTTTCATTTTATATAAGCCTATTTAGTACTTTTTTGTGAACATAATACTACACACTTAACTTACTTTATGATATAAGCTTATATTCCACTGAAGAGATGCTTTCACGTTTTGCAAAAGAGAAATTGTGGAATTTACAATGAGTAGCAACGGTGTAAAGATTTCCTCGTTTAAAGATCTGAGAAGTACCTAATTAAATTTTCAATAGAAGTGACAAAATATTTAAAGCCGATCTGTTCGTTCGAGAATGTCTTAAAGTATACCTACTATGTCATATGTGAGAGAGCTTATTATCAATTTAGAGGTTTCTTGCTAAAAGATACATTTTATAGCATAAAGTATCTTAAATACTTAAAAACGTACACATACTATTTTGTTTTTAATAATAATAATTATTACTAAAAGATTTTTCTTATCGATCTTGTTAGTTTTTGTTTTCTTGCATTTTGTTACCTACATCATAATTTTATGCAGATTTAATATTTCAAAAATCATCAGGTTCAAGTTAATAACTAGATTATTTTTTCTCATTTTAAGTGAAATTTTGATTTACGATTTAATGCTAATTCATTTTTTGAGTATAGTTTCGTTTACAACACGTAAACAAGTAGAATAAAATAAAAAACCCGGGTCGCAGTGCCAAAACCCTGCCGACAATATAGTGTATTTGCTAATACAGGCAGTGTGGCTTTATTATGCGAACATAAGTTGGTTTTAGGGCAAACTAAAAAATTTGACCCCTTAATACACCCCTTAAAATAACATATTTTTTCTTAATTGCAATATTATTATTAATCGAACCTCTATACTAAATTATATACACACTTCAGTAAAAAATATCACTGTCTGCAAACTAGTGTTTTCATAAAATTTGTAAATCCGGTCCTGTCGGGCCGATTTTATTAAAATTTTTGGGACACTTTTTAATTACTACCAGAGGGTTAAATTTCATTTTTGAAATGATTCGGAGAATTTTTTCGGTATTTTGGGGCCCAAAAACATTTTTCAACTCCTAAAAACTACCCTTAAAATGGCCCGATTAGGCCCATTTTTAATAGGCTTCTTGCGGTGACGGATTTCAACACGTGGGCCAAATTTAGTTGAAATCAATTAACTCTTTCGAAAGTTATTGCCCGCACACATATATATATATATATATACGCATATATATATATATATATATATATATATATATATATATATATATATATATATATATATATATATATATACATATATAATATATAAACATTTTTAAAAATGGTGCCAAAGTGTTTAGGAGGTTATGAAACGTCGAGAAATTTTGGTCCGACCCCTAGGTCCCGCCATCCGACCGATGCTAATAGTGTATGTTGCCATATGGCAAATACACTAATAATACCCAGTATCGACAGAAAACCAATTTACTGCTCGTATTTCCTGCAACTGAATTTTTATAAACTACTTATACTAAATTGTACCTGCACGGATCAGCACGACCAGCACAGCACGGACCTGCAACCTGCAGGAAACAAGCGACTTTCAGGCAGGCTCCGTGTGTAGTTTGGTACAAAAAAATTTATTTTGACGTTTTTGTGTGAAGAATTGAGGTAGAGGAACAAGCCAAGAAAACCTATCGATGAAAAGAGGAACCAATATAGTGTCAGTATCGTCAGTTGACTAATTTGTTATATTTTTTATCAAAGAAAAACAAAACGTACTTCTGTAATAGATCGTTTTATATTTTTGACCGCAATGATATTTTTTCACGCTCATTATTTCCTTAAACGTCGCGTCAGGTGACACCGAATATCTAATGGTATTCTTTTCAAACATGCATATTATTATAATGAGTCGTAATTATACACATATTTCGGTGCTAATTAGACAGCTCATTAAAACACACCTATAGAGTGAATAAATATACATTAAACCTTAACACCTCAATACCATAATACAGTTAGTACCTTATGTAATATACTAAAACAAATATAGTATCTCAACACTCATCATTCGGTGGCCACAAGGCAAAGTGGCTTAGGAGGCATTCATAAATTACGTGACGTACTTTAAGGGGAAGGGCACTCGATTTGTTACGTCTCTGTATGTGGGAGTGTGATTTAAGTTACAAAAAATATAAATATATAAATTAACAATTTATTTTGTGCAATAAATAATTCATTTATATATTTATGTTATTTTTGAAGTTATACTTCTTTTGGCGCATTGAGGGTAAAATTGTCTTTGTTGCGTAAAGTGCGCACGCAGTATACCACGAACATGAGACATAATGTACTACGTGTATCGGCAAGATTAAAATCGTCAATAAAGCTGACTCTTCGATGTAGTTTTAGTTTTACTTTGTATTCATAGATCACACGTCTCATTTCTCTGTTACAATGTGGTGATGGAGTTGCCCATC
This sequence comes from Venustoraphidia nigricollis, assembly GCA_034508555.1. Taxonomy (NCBI): domain Eukaryota; kingdom Metazoa; phylum Arthropoda; class Insecta; order Raphidioptera; family Raphidiidae; genus Venustoraphidia; species Venustoraphidia nigricollis. The sequence goes on along the minus strand of JAVRKA010000058.1, from coordinate 1,597,686 downwards.
TATTATTCAATTATTACTCGAAGTGAACAGGCTAACTTTTAACTATATTTATCATCTCTCTAGACATTCAATTTTATTTTATCAATGTACATTTTTAACGAAAATGTGAATATTAATTATCACTATCACGCCAAAGAAGTATAACTTCTACCGCGCGTAGCATTTTTTTTCTTGGTTGTGAAAAATGTTACGCAACTTCGTATCAGGGAGAGGGGGTTGGTATTTTGTTACAAGTTTTTACTTATAGAGGGGGACGAAGCAAAAATTTCACCAACGTCGAATTTATAGTTTCTACTCATTCTGTGGGAATTGACATTCTACTGTGAAATTTTATGCATGCATCAACCGTTTGTTCCCAATGTTTGTTTTCTCAAAGCTTGGTTTCCAATAGTGAAATGATTTAAAAAAAAAGTAAATTGAAAATTAAGTAAAATGAAATAAATTTTGAATTTCGAATTTTTTTTATCGTCAAGTCTCTGTGTCGTATCATTAATATTGTACAATGTATTTTAGTTTTAAACTGAATGAAAAATTGACAGTTGTTATTTTCATTGTTCGTTGACAAATAATATCTATAGTGATAAATACGAAACGGTGATAAAAATGACGGGAAACGACAATCGATTGATTGGAAATGACAACTGTTTTTTTTTTCAATAAAAATTTCGTTCATTATTTACGTAAAGTATTGTGGTTATTTTTTTATCATACCGTTGTACTAAAATCAATTTGGACATACATTTTATCCCATCAAAAACATAAATGTGAAAAAAAGGCCAAGTTCGATACAAAGAACCAGTGGATCTACCGGCTTTGAAAAGACGTGAGATCTAATAAGATGCCAAGTTTTCCCTTGACAAGTTTACAAATACGAGTCATTTATAATATAAAACATAAAAACTTGCCAAGTGAAAACTTGGCACCTCTAGATTTTGTTTTCTTTTTTTCGGCAAAACCGGCAATTCCGCTTGTTCATTGTATCAACCTTGGACTTTTTTCGTATCTATGTCTTAGGTATCTCACCTAAAACATAAATATACTTTTTGTAAAATTATTATCCTACTTATCTAGATAATATTTAGACAATATCTAGGTATTATCTGGACACATAACGTACCATACTTTTGACATCCCACCACATGTCATTTGTCAGTAGACCAGCGTTGCCAGACGTCCCGATTTTGGAGGGACGTCCCGATTTTTAAATCAAAATTAAATGTCCCGCGCGCGACAGGCTCAGTCCCGCTTTACGGGGATAACTCGAACTTGCGTAAATAATTATTCTTTTATTGTAAGTTGCAATTTGTAACACTCACTCCTCAGACTATTGTTTGAATAGCCATATTTTTCTAAAGAATAAAACTTTTTTGATTTTGATTTCTGTTTTTTTTATTTTTTTTTATTCAGAAGACGAATAAATCTGGCAACGCTGCATTAGACGCAAGTCGTCTTCGGACGGCCAGTTGATGCATTCGGGTTGATGCTCCCAGCACCGGCGAGGCACCTGTGAATAATGATTTATCAGTTCACTCAGTGAATACCCAAATTCGTGATTTTTAGATACTTTTATCTTGGAAACTATTCCAACTAGACGTATGAATTTGGAATACTGCTTCCTTATGGTAACCTTAACCCCTTAAAAATCAATTCTGTAACGCAACCAGCCTTGGAGACAGAGGGGTGGGGTCGAAAAAGGCTCGAAATGGTTCATATAAATATAGTGAACAGTGTTTTGCGAGAACTTGAACTGTGCGCAATGATTTTACTATAAAAAAAGGAAACCTTTTAGAATAGAATAGACACTCATTCCACTTCTACCGAGTTTGACTGGAGTCGACGTAAATCTTACCGTCAGAGCAGGCAAGTGTAAAACTGCGATCGCCGCAGCTAAAATGTTAAATGACGTTCATAAAATATGTCTACACGCGAGAAGAAGAGGGATATCTAAATGATAAATGGAAGGAAATTTTAGTTACTGAAAAATGACACGGGAAATTTCATATGACCGAGAATATGATATAGCGAGTAATTTGATATAATTTAAAACAAGTTTGTACTTAAAAATCAATTATTTTGATTTTATTCTGGTTACTTTTGATAAGCAATATTTAACAGACTTCAAAAAAAGAAAGAGGTCCTATACATGCATTATTTAACTAATTGTTTCGCTTCTACTATTGAAAACTGCTCTATTGCTTTGTTTTTTTTTTGTTATTCTGCGAAACAGAAACCACCATGCTAATACCGGCTAATATAGTGATAATAAAAAATAACCGGTAATTTTACTTAAACTAGCTGTATCCAACTCACCAAAGTTTCCAATAATTGTAATTAATTATAGGTATCCGAGCTGGGTAGAGTAGTGGTGACAGCACTAGACTCGCATTCGGGAGGTCCAAGTTCGAATCCCGGCGGGGGCAGATGTGGCTGGAACTTTTTCCTACTGCCTCTCGCCGAGAAACAGTAATTCCTGTACCGGCCATCTTGATTGAGGTTTTCCACGGTTTCCCTCAATTAATTCCAGATAAATATCGAGATGGTTCCTTATTTGAGGCCATGGCCGATTACCTATCAAACTCCTAGTTCAAAAATTACCTACCTTATCCTAATTTCCTATAATTCCTTCATTCGCCCATTGCTATTACATAAGTTGAAGTTTTAAAAATGTAGAAAAATAACGGGAAGTGTAGTAGATGGAAAATAGTAATGGTGCGAATGGCGTCTGTTATGACATAAAGTCGAGAAACGGACGTTAAACACATTATTATTATTATTATATATTATTAATTAATTATAGGTACCGGAAATAACACGCAAACTTAAAAATCGACTTATGATATTTAAATTTGAAATCATGATCTATAATTTGAAAAAGATGTTTTCTTTTGTAATGTCGATTTTCTATTGATTTTCTACTTTTCAATGATATTAACACATTGTGATAATAATGTGTATTATTATCTATAAATATAGTGTATTTACATTGCGGTGTTCATAAATGCTTTGTTATTGTTTTCTCAATGGGAAACTTTTTTTGCGTGTATCTATGGAGGTAACACAAAAATAAACTGTTTTTTTACGTATTACTATGCACACGATAATAATATTATTATGTCTACTATACCGGTATACCATATTATGTTATGAACTGAATTGAATATATTAAAAATCAACAACTCAGTTATCGAATACTTTTGAGAAAAATGTTTTTTTTATTCCGTTACAAAATTGGAAAAACGAAACACATATAACATTGCTATATTTGTTCGTCTGTCTGTCAAAAGCTCTCATAGGCCATAGCCAAACGGTACATAAGCTATAGAATCGAAATTTGACATACTTAAAGCTACACTATTCCTGAGATTTTTTATACTGTTTTCTAAACTACTGCACTAATTTCGGCGATCAAAGGGTTATTTGAAAGGGCTTGACGTACCGATATGCAAAATAATGTCAGAATTTTAAATATTGATTATATATTTTGAATAGGCTTTGTTCAGTTATTCGAAATTTGATTTAAATCGTAATGCGGTGGAGCCGAAAGCTCTATTACTGTTGTCGCTGCCGAGCGGGGCGCAACTCCGCAGGGCAAAACTACTAATACGCTGGAGCCGAAAGCTCCACTATTGCTGTAAAACATTGTCTCATCTCAATCGTGTGCAAGGTCGCGGGTAGCAGTTAGTAACATATAAAACTATCTCTAATAAATCATCTTTAACAAATATTTAATAACTTTTAAGATTTTTATCTATTAAACGCAACATTTATTTAATCTTGTCATAATAATCGTAACAAAAATTACTTTTTTTTATAGAATGCAATGGTAACTATTAGTATAGACAATAAACATTAAATTTTTCTCTAATAATTGGACAGCAGTTTAATGATGTTATTTGAAGCAGGTAATTTAATAAAATTTTATTTAAACGTTATTAAATTTTTGACGTCTTACAGTTATTATTTAAATGAATGAATAATTTAAGATCGAAAAGCTTTTTAGGAGAGTATCGTTAAACACTCTTTGTTCTTAATTATCTCCACTGAGAGAACTTTAATTGATCGACAGAGCGACGCCAGATTCTAATTATAGGGTTTAGATAAGTTAATAACAAATGAAAAATTGTAAGCATGCTAATTAATACGCAAATTACATTAGTCTGACATTGTAAGTACACCACTCACAGTCCAACCCTGCAATACGGTTTTTGTTGAATGCGATTGCAATACAATTTCCATGGAAATCGGATAAGATTGAAATCGCACACGCAACGACTTTGTAGTACAAGTTTTGATTTATAAACATGTCGAACAAAAATATACTTTTAGCAACTTTTGCGTTTTGCCGCTTTATATAAGTTAAAATAAAAAAATAAAAGTGCAACAATCCAACCAACAGTGTTATACTGCGGCAGACCCTGCAGATTGACGCATTTTTCTACGGTCAAAGATGGGAAGTTACTGTACTGGATTCGAGAAACGAAATTAAAATTTTTGAAACATTTTTATACTATTTTTTGTATGTACATGGTCATTTCTTTCTAAGACGAAATCTTGACTACGTTAGAATTTCAATCGCCGCGTAATAACGTTAAATATCCTAATAAACTGTAAAAAAGTAGATTTTACGCAATAAAATAGTATATCGACTTTGTTAGGGTGTCAATCGAAGTGTTAACGTCATTTTTTTTTGTTTAATTAATTTGTGTACGACTCTACTTATAGAGACTTTGATTCTACGCAAAAAACCTCATCAATTTATTTCCTAAATGGACTGTTATCAAGATATCATTCGCACTCCTTTTTTCAAGATGGCGGCCAAATGGAGTGGCCGCCATCTCCGGAAACTCCATTTTACACCAGTTTCACCGACAAGATAATAAAAGTTCATTCAACCCCAAAATGCAAGGTTATTTTCAAGAAATGTAACATATCAATGAACTATATATTTTATTGAATTTTTATGAAAATTAACTACGTTAATTATTAAATTGCAATTATTTTATTAAGATTACTTACAAATTTAAATCGTATATTTAAACAGATTGACTCATCAAATGAAAACAAAGGTCAAAGACAATTATATATGTTTATGATGACAAATTATGAAAACTCAACATGTTTATTTTATATAGTGAAATAAAAATGACTTAACAGAAGTTCTGAGATTGATTTTTCGGTGTCAAAACATCGAACATTCAAGTTTCTGGTCTATAAAAAATCTCTACCATTTTACTATCGCGTTTTATTATGCAGTTCTCAAATATTACAAAATTTTACGAATAAAATTTTTATTAAAAAATATATTTTTATAGAAAGACCAAAATAAAATACTCTTTCCGTGACTTTTTTATTACGAACCTATGTTCTAATCAGAAAACTAGTAGCATCAATTAGATTTTCATGTTATTAGTTAAGAATCGAGCCAAGTGCGAGTGTAACTCGCTCTTCAAGTTCTGTAAACAGTTAACGAATTCATTAATTCTTAACTAGTTTAGTACTGTTTTCGCCAATTTAAAAAAAGTCGTAATAGTTTTCCTTTAAACGGTTTATATAAAATTCTGAAATAGTAGATTGTATAATCTAGTGACGAGTGGTGGCATTATGTTAAAAACGAGTTCCAGAGAGTCTTAACACTCACACGAGTCCGAGATATTTATTGTCATTTGTGATTTCTATTAACCAATATATTATTTTCTTTGAAACGGATTTAAAACAAATTGCAAAGCTAACATGCCGAGCAGCATTGCCAGACGTCCCGATTTTGGTGGGACGTCCCGATTTTTAAATCAAAATTAAATGTCCCGCGCGGGACAGGCTTAGTCCCGCTTTTCGGGGATAATTCGACCGTGAGTAAATAATTATTCTCTTATTGTAACTCCTCAGACTATTGTTTGAAACGCCATATTTTTCTAATGAATAAAACTTTTTTGATCTTGATTTCTGTTTTTTTTTATTCAAAAGACGAATAAGACTCAACTATTTAATGATAGGGTAAATCTGATTTAAAATATCATATTTTTATTAAAATATATTTTCTATGGCTATTTTTGCTATCTATTGTCACGTAAACGTAATTTGAACTCAAATATAAAGATAAATATTTGAAAACTTCTGATTATATACGTTTTTTACTATGTCCCGCTTTTGACGAAAGAATCCCGCTTTTTTCACTCAAAAAGTTCCAAAATTCCGACTTGGCAAAAAAAAAGCTGGCAACGCTGATGCCAAGCGTCTTTGCGTAGGTACTTTAATAAATAAATAACCAAATAAAATACATGGGCGACCTCTGCGGGACTTCACTCTGTATAAGATAATTTACATTGCTCGTTATATAACAGATTTGAAGACACTTTACAGTTAGTAATAATGCAATTTGAAACATCTCATTCTTTCAACTGTTCGCTATAGTGCCGTGTATAAATTTGCCTCGCATATTTAACTGACATCTATCGAGCGTCTTTTATTCTATCAAAAACGCATGCGCGACTCTTACCTTTCTTGTCGTTGGACTAGTTTCATAATAATCTATAGTTAACACTCGATTATTTGCTTGTAAAATACAACTCTACTTAAGTCAGAGCATTAGAGATGGGAAAAACGGATCTGTTTAGTGATCTGCATCTTTGCATTTGGATCCCGTATGTGAGCCGGCTCACTGAATCGGTTCAAAAAGAGCCGAGTTCTGAATATGTTACTGCAGTCTGCCACTGAGTTACTAGTTCAGACCTGTATAGAATCAAGAATGCATAGCCAAACATGTGATGCATGAGTCATTTGAGTTGACAGATGCATCAAAGCAAGAACTGATACGTAAGTGTAAAATGTGCTTCTGTGTCTTAAGTGTTTCACTGAGTTATGCGGATCCGTTGATCCGTCGGCTCAAAAAAAAGTGAGTCGGCTCTCACGGATCTTCTGTTGGAGTCGGCTCTTTGAACCGGTTTAGATCTGAGTTACCCAACACTACAGAGCATATTTTATGCTCAAGAGCTTTAAAGGTCTTCTATAACAAACGTGACGATTGGATGAGGATAATTTTAAAATTACCATATTAAAGCATATCAGGGTTCGACTTTTTTGATAATAATTAATTATTATCACATCTAGTTTAGTCTGAGTTTTTAACCGGAAATAATTCAGTAGGTAACAATTATCAACTAATTTCAACGCAAAGGACTAAAAATGTACACACCGTTGGCGTTATTACTTTGTGACTCAGCACTTGGCACTTGTTCTAACCGATAAAATAGTTAAAAGTAGTGATGTAAAATTACCGAATATTTTTTATTGTAACCATTTTAGCCATTTATGCAGCTATCTATAAAACAAGATGGCGATTTCCGGTTTGTGTTTCTCAAAACAACAGAAAATAAAGCAACAGAGCAATTTTGAATCATAAAATCGAAAGATATTGGTTTTAAAATTAAAATTTCGAACGGTTCTTAGAATCATGCGCAAAACTTTCTACGCAGCCTATATATTTAGCAGCATATTTAACCGGCTAATTAGCCAACTATTTATCCTTTTACGTCTGTAGTAGTAAAAACATCGCCCAGAAAACGGCTGTGCGTCTCTGGTACAGGATGACTCGAACAGAATCACTAGGCAGCAGAAACCTGTTATTTTATGTTTTGCTAAGCATTGCTTATAAACTTTAATGAGTCATTACGAACTAGAACCCAGAAGTAGACTTGGATAACTCAGATCTGAACCGGTTCAAAGAGCCGACTCCAACAGAAGATCCGTGAGAGCCGACTCACTTTTTTTTGAGCCGATGGATCAACGGATCCGCATAACTCAGTGAAACACTTAACACCCAGAAGCACATTTTACACTTACGTATCAGGTCTTGCTTTGATGCATCTGTCAGCTCAAATGACTCATGCATCACATGTTTGGCTATGCATTCTTGAATCTATACAGGTCGTGAACTAGGTAACTTAGTGGCAGACTGCAGTAACATATTCAGAACTCGGCTCTTTTTGGACCGATTCAGTGAGCTGGCTCACATACAGGATCCAGATACAAAGATGCAGATCACTAAAAAGATCCGTTTTTCCCATCTCTACCCAGAAGGCACAATTTTAATTTCCGGAAACTGGTCAGACACACCGTTTCTAGAAATTATTTCTTTAATGTAGGAAAGTTAGACGGGGTACGCAGGGGAGCACACCACAAATTTACATTGGAGGTACGTCAAGATTGACAAATTAACCATATTTCTTGCAATAAACTTATAAAATTGACAGATTTTGAAAAAAATAAATTTCGTTTCTAAAAGTGTTTCGCAATGACAGTGCCCTGAATGAAATTTATTTTCAAGATGAAAAATCACATATCTCTAAAATTGTTACGAATGGGCTAAGCAACCAGCAGTGTTGCCAGAATATTTTTCTGGAAACCAAGACTCAAGCCACCAAAAAGTCACTGACGCTCTCTCGAAACAAATAAATAACTTAAATAATAATAAAAAAATCTAATTATACATTTTTATTTAACATGTATTTTTATAATAAAATGTTTTTTAGTTATACAAGTATGCATTGAGTATTGACTATTATAGATTTGAAAAATCATTAACCACTAAAAACAATTTTTATCACAAAGGGGAGATCAGAATCACTAGTTTCAGTGATAAAACCACTAAGATAACAATCTTACAAAGCGTTCTGAAAATTATCATACACGGAGTATTCTGACCAAACTCTACCAAACAAAACCGACCGCGCGGATACGGTGCAATTTTTAAACTAATCATTTCGATAGTTTTCAGCCCCATTCACCTTCAAAGCTAGTTTCGTTATAGGATTGAAATCTTTTACGGCGGGAGGGGGGTTAAGTTGCCAAAAAAAAAACAGTATTCCAAATTTCTTATGGCTAGTTGGAATAGTTTTTAAGTGTTCAAAACTCATAGTTTTTGTCATTTTTTAACTGACTGGTAGATAGCTTACAAGCGTCTAGCCGGTGTGCTGGTAGCTTTGATCTCAGAAACACTCGCGTCTAGTCGATGCTGGGATATACATCAAGTCTGATTTATTACTATAATATTATTTGTCTAGCTCTACTAATATTTAAATCGAAAAAGTAGAATATTTCTTTACAAAAAGTATTGATATTTCACTAAAAACAACAATATGAAAAAAGGTCAAAAAAGGTCAAGTTTAGAACAAAAAAAAACAAGTTAAGTTTGCCTGTTTTGTCGAATAAAAAAAGTGAAATATAATACCAATAGTAGGGGAGCCCAAGCGGGGATTTTGGAAGTAACTCGAGCCCGACAGTTTTATATGAGAAAAGAAACCTTGTACCATGTTATGTACTTCCACCACATATGAACCCTTAATATAGGGGTGTGCGTCTAGGGCAGTTGATCAGATTAGTAAAAAAAAATCGATCTATAAAAAAACTCGAGCGCATCAGATTTAAACAAAATAAGTTAATTACATGCAAAAAATAAAATCTCTATAATAATCTGACGATTTAAACGTGACATAAAAAAATAAGCGAGTCGCAAAGTTGCAAAAAAAAATCATAACCTCGAAATGTTCGAGCGTGGTTTTTTTTTTCATTTGAAAGAAAAATATTTAAAAATTATAGGAATAACATAATCTGCCGATTTTCTTAAGCCGAACTATCTAAAATTATTAATAGAGTGTAGTGTTTACAAGTACAGAGAACTACGTATTTCCCGCTCCACGCTACTCTTCCTTTCTCACTCTTTCTCTATGTCTTACTTTCTCGCACTACTACACACTACTCTCTTTTCAATTGTCAGATTTTTCAATTGTCAGATTTAAAAAATCCCTTCACCAAATTGTCAGAATATGAGTCAGCATGAACAGTGCATCAAGCTAAACCGTCTGTATAAAAATCTGATGCGCTCGAGTATTTCAAGGTCACGGCTTTTTTTTGCATTTTAAAAAATCGGCTGTGAATTTCAGTCACGTTCAAATCGTCAGTCTTTATAATAGGACATTTTTTAGGGTTTACTTAACATCTCTCTTGAATTTCTGACAAGCTCGAGTAAAAAATTTTTTTTTCTAATTTTCACCTCTTTGTATGGCCATCTCCCACTACCAATCTGGCAGATTATTATCTCTGTGTGGTCAGAAGTTCGTAGGTCGTATACACAATCAAACTCTGACGCGCTCGAGAATTTTTGTCTGACTACTTTTTTTTACATTTTTGAAAATTCATACACGCTCCCCCCACCACTGAAAGGATATACGTCATATAAACTTTTTTTCTTTTTAATATGTAATCTTCACGATTCCTTAGGTCTTCAAAGGGTGGGAGAAAAAACACATTTAGCACGCTGGACTCCCCTACTACAAGAAATGCAGTAATCAATGCAAATGTATTAGCGCTTATTTCTCCTTACTGACATTGCCGAATAGCTTACATAATGTCAAATCGAATTTGTTAGCATATAACTGCAGCAGAATTTATCGTAGTTTGAAACTAGTAAGTAGTGGTTTGAAGTATTATTTTCCATGTGAATCTGTTGAGGTGATAAAGAAAACAACGTGCTATTATGTACATGTGTTTATAATTAAAAACTATTTTTTAAAATACATCCAAATCATTCTTTGAAATAAAATCTTGAAAAAGTTTAAGTCTATTTGAAAAACACTCTCAGAATTTTATTTTTGTTTTTACTTTTTTGTGCTGAATGAGACAGCTATTGACTGTAATCAAAGGTTATATATCTTCTGTTTCCTGCTCAAATTTTAGTCTCAACACTCTCAACGCGTCAAAAAAAGTATAACTTCAAAAATATTTGGGCATATATCATCAAATTAAAATTGTGTTACATTTAAATAGAAATAGGAAAATGCAATTTCCAAATAAAATTTAACTGGGTTACAAATAATACAACTTATTAAAAACTTTATGTTTAGTTTAGGAAGCAGTGTTTACATTAATTGTAATCCCAGAAGATCCATCGGTTAGAACACCCTTCTCCGACATGGTACACCCATGTCACCCACGAACAAACGAGTATTTACTGTGAAATAAATATGATGGACGCGGAAAAGAAATAAAACTACTATATCAGATGCTTATCATAGGCACTCTCCTTTTCTATTGTGCTTAAAATTTCACCAGATGCGTTACACTTTCATATAATACAAGTGGAATGTAGCGCTGGTCGTTTCGCTCTACAGCATGCAAGTATATATTTCTGTTTCAGTTGACGGCGATATCTCTCGCGTGTTTCTGTAAAGAAGAGGGTGCGAGGGGCGCCGATAGCACGGCGTGTAGGACGCCATGGAACCGCTGCCCAGTGCTTGGGCAACCATGGACAAGGACGCGTTGAAGAAGCAAATTGAAAACATGAAATATCAAGCCAGTATGGATCGTTGGCCGATGTCGAAGAGCATTGCCGCGTAAGTACTTTTATTTATTTTTATATAAATTATAAGTTTTAATTGTACGTGTGTTCAATTTATTGTGCAATTTAATGAAAATGTGCTGCGGTGTATATTGATTTTCCGTACTCTTCGCGGTACTAGTGAGATTTTCCAAGTCGTCGCCGTCGATTAAAATGAAGAACAGTCAGAACTCGGCTGTTTGTTTTTTTTTTCTACTTTTGTGCAATATGCAATTACCATATCTGTTTTATGAACGAACAACCTATTGTTAACGATTGTTGCGATTAAAACTGTCTAACACATCAAATTTCAATGTTAGTAACAATTAAATTTTTATTGTTGTCTACATAAAAAAAAAATTTGAAAACAATTTAAATATTTTTAAAGTTTAATGGGAATTATGGACAAATTTGATGTGTTAAACTTTTTAATTTATTGCCAACGTTTCAACAGTCTTTGCTGTCTTCTTCAGGGCTCAAATTTTTGCGCTTTACACATAAGTCAAAATCATTTTACGAACTCTATTGAAACGTTGGCAATGAATTAAAAAGTTTAACACATCAAATTTGTCCATAATTCCCATTAAACTTTAAAATTATTAAATAATGGACTTAAACTTCGATAATTTAAATATTGTTTGAATTATAGATTAGTTTTTTTATGTAGTTCTTGCCTCCCTTCGAAATGCAAAATCATTTATTATTTTTGAAACGCTGTTGATAGTTTGAACGAGTTTTAAAAAATCATTTAAAATAATACCTACTTAAAAAATTACTTCTTTCGCGCTGTTTTAAATATATGTTGGATTTGATTGATATTTTAACCAGAAATGTATTAGTGGAAAAACCCATTTGTCAAAGAAAATATTTGCTCACTTAAGTCTTATGATTCAAGATGGTTTGATATTAAAAAATTAATATTATAAGTATAGTATCCTAAGGGTTGATGTTGTACCTGATTCAGTAAAACTTTTTAATTCCATAAGTAAATTGTTAAAAAAAAATAATCCTCCCACGATCGTGCTGTACCCTGAATGAGAAAACTTTTATTAATTGTTTTTAGGAAACTTTGAATTAAAAACTATAGGTGTAGTCATAGTAACTAACACAGCTGCATATTTTGTAATTTTAAATATGTTCACAATACAAAAAGGATAATAAATAAATTATTAAAATAAAGATTAAACTCTTGACTTGTTACAACTATTACGCAATTTATGTAAATGCCCGTTTTTGTACAATTAACATTACGTAAAAATCACCGACTGGCAGATGAGCAAATGTCACACAGCTAATAAAAAGCAGAGCCAAGGTGACATTTCTTATGTATCAATTATATAATTTTTTGCGATATTTTATTTTTATTATCCATTAATTTATTTTTGACAGTAGATAATAAATTGTCGTTGTTTATATTGCGTTTCCATGGCTACGATCTCATACATTTGTGTGAACGTTTTTCGTTCTATTATTACACAGCTTCTACACCACTTCAATAAATTATTATACATTGAAGCTTAGCTTCAATGTATATTATTTAATTATTTTATTGCTAACAAAAATTCCAAAAAATATATCAAATCGAAAAAAATTGTAGATGTCTACATACAATTTCAATTAGCTTGTTAAGATAATATTAATTTCAAAAACTGGATGTCACACCTAGCGAAATGAATATTGACTTTGTGGTTTAATTATTTTTATCGTTAAATAAATATAATTTTTATCATCTCTGTGGCTTTAAAGTTGATAAACGTTCATACAACGTTGTATTACGAAAATATAACATAATAACAATATGTTGATCAAAAATTTTGATATAGAAACTATCTTGTTAATATTAGATTATAATGGAAAAAACAATCATTTAATAATTTTTTAACCAAAATAATAACGGACGTACATTTGAAGAGCAGTGCCATCATCAGCAAAACTCGACTTTTATGTTTATTATAGATTATATTAAGAAAAAGATTAAAATTACAAAATTTTAATAATATGTTAATTTGTTCTTTCATCCTCTGAGCTCTGCTGAAGTGATTCTCATTTTTGGTTAAATATATTATTTGTCAGAACAATAACAATCACGAGTGCTCTTTTGAAATGTCTTTGGCTTTACGACTTACGTATATTTAGTACTACTTCAATATCATGATTACACAAACCCGGTAGAAAAATTAATTATTTTACGAAATAACTTCACGTCTTTTCCTCTTAATTATGGGCAACATAATTTGTTTTGTTTTTTTTTAATTTCGTCTTTTTATGCTTAAAGATACTATATATTATATTATGTCACTTACGAGTAAAATAAATTCACTTCTATTTTTTATTTAGGGTTTTGGTTTGAGTTCTGAGAAACGTCGTATAAATAATAATGATCAAAATCTACATATATTGCGAAGTTTTTAAAAATATTTTAAAGTAAAATTATACATTATTTGATATTTGCAGCAGTTTCATTGTGTTTTTCTTCTTTTATTCAAGTAAGCTTTACATGAAAATCAATAAGTTCTTAGATGACAAAAAAAAGTAATTTGTTACGGTATATGGCAGATATTTCCTTCGAATCCTGCTATAAAGAGGTGAAATATTGCAAGTCTACTGCGAACACTCCGTTTTATAAGAAAGTTTGGACTTTTTGTTAAGTCTTTTAACTTTTAAGATGTTGAAAAATTTCGAGGAAACAATTTTCAATCGTCGGTATAATCTTCTTGAATCTGTGATAAGTTTATATTCTATTTTATATAATTAATTATAATAATTACGACACTTTAACAAAAACAGTACTAGCTCCTTTAACTCAATGAGTTGATGCACAATGTTTTTTTGTTCCTTTTTTTGGTTTATAATAATAAAAACACTGGCTCCTATAAAACTACATATGGCAATAAAGAGTATTATTACCTCGTTTTATTGAAATTGTTATTTAAACAAAAATTATTACAATATTTGTGCATATCAAAGGAAAAAATTATTGAGAAAAAAGTAGTAAATAATATGAATTGTTGCCCCACCTGCGTGTTTGCAGGTGCATTGAAGTCTTTAAATACAGGGCCGCCTTTATGACGTATTGAAAATGATGGACGCCGACCGTCGCCATCTTTTTCATACTGTGTTTTAAATGTTAACTCTTAAATTCCTACCCATCTCTTAAGAGTCCATCCCAGTGAAACTAAACTCTTTAAAGTACATTATGTGGATCAGTTTTCAGTCGCTTTTAAATAAATTAAATCGCGCAACTTACATTCAATTTAAACTTTTATATTTAATTGGAGCAAATAATTTCATTGTGTGAAATACTAAAGTGAAACAGTGAAACTTTCACGAGGACACTAATTTTGGGGTCCAAATTTAATCCGGCACATCCGCTGAAGTGGTTACATTTTGAAATGCAATTTTTTGCAGTTTATAAGGCGATAATTCAATCAAATAAAAAAAAATATGATTATAGAAAACGCTGCCAAAAGATTGCCTTTTGGCTAAAGCCTTGGTTTCATAAAATACCGTATATAATAGGAGTCGTAATATGATGCTGAATGACGTAACAAAAAAGGTGCCTAGAAATAAATGGAAGTCGCCTTTTTACGTTACAGTGACGTCGCAGCTACCGAGAAAACCACATTCATTTGTAAAGGTTCCCTTTTATTCTAATAATTATACTTAATACCACTTAGTTTTTATTTGCCGGGAATAATCCATGAGAGTGAAATCGTTTAAAATACACCACTCACGAATTTGACATGTTTACAGGCGATGTTAGTGATCACGGAAGTCGAGTGATCGGAGTACATAATCGGTGCCCCCTTTGGTGGATCCTAGGCAATAACAGGGAAGAGATATCTTATCGCTTTTAAATTGTTTCTGTGTTGCCTAGTGTGCGGACGGCCTTAGTTGTAGTTAGAATTCTGTGTTCTAAGAAACGGATTTATAACTAAAATTAGTCTCGCATGTGCGTTCTGTCAAAACAATATTTAAAATACGTGGTTGCTTGTCGAGGAACAATCAGTCCTGAGAACTGAGTCTGGAACTGTTAGAATCATGTTCGAAAAGTTCTGCATTCGTGTGTGCTAATAAATAGTTGGGAATCGATAGAACTAGTTCAGAACCATCAGCACTGTACCAGAAAACACACCTAACAAATTGTGCCCCCAGCTTTGGTGTTTTGGAATCCGGATAGAATAATTTTTAGCAGTTAAACTCCTAAAAAATTGCAAAGCCGACTCTGATTCTAAAATGATTAGTATACTGTTGTGTGTCATGGTTAAATTGAAAGTTAAGATAATTTTGCTGTTTATATCATTGCGTTCATTAAATGGCATTGACACTGACAACTTACAGCTAACAGTCATGTAAGACAGAATTTCTCAATCTTTTTAAATATCTCAGTAGAAAAGCAGCGATATTCCAAACTAATTGGTCTATTGTAAAATACATTAGTTTTAGCAAACAGTTGAATACTCAATTACCAGTGCTACGGATAAAGTAAAAAAAGACAAACAATAATTCGTTATACTGTTATTATCATGGCGTTCTGATTGGAAGAACAATACCATTGTTTGATATGTGGTGTGAAGACCACTCAATTGTTGGGTGTTTCTTGTGATCTATCCAATAATTATAGTTGCACCTGTGAAATAAGGCCGCTACAACATTAAGGTAGTTGCCGTGGTACAATACTGTCAAAAAGTTATAGATTATGCGCGCCACAAAAGTGTACTAGCTTGTAGCTAAGTGATCTATAATTTGTATGCAAGACTGTACCCGTGGAAACGTAACCCATACAGTATTCATATGCATGTATACTTTTCTATAAATTCTTGAACTTTAAACCGTTATTTATAAATAATTAGACGGTCAAAATTTTTTTCTTATTTTTTTTAAACTAATAACAAATGCATTGAAAGACTGTCAGTTTTTGGAAAGTTTCTGACAGTTAGTTCTTTTTTTATAAATAAGAAACTGGTTCAGAACTACAGAGATCGTATATAATCAATGTTAATTATCCAATTTTTAATTGAATTTATCTCGGATTATATACGGTCGATCGACTTCAAATTTTCAGGGTAATTATATTATCATGTCTTTAATAAGTATACAAAAATTAAGAATTTTCTGACGGTGTGCCTTAACCACGACAACTACCTTAAGCCGGTCACAGGCGCACGTACATAAATCTTGAGAAACGTACGTCATTTCAAACCTTGCATTAATCAACGTTTTTGTGTGTATGAAAAATGTGGCGCGTGCATCTCTGTCGTTCATTATGTCCGCGCGTGAATCTGTCTCGCAAAGCGTGGACAAATTCGTTAGGTGCGCACGGAAATGCTCATTTATGAATGCGCGTTGTTGAATGCGCGGTTGTGAATGACATACTTGAATGCGATTAGAGGATGCCTTTTCTTGCAACAATTTATGCGTTTATTGCAAGCGGTGGACGTATTATGCACCAGCCATAAATAACGGATGTCTTTGCGTTTTGCATCAAAGTATTTAGACGTTATAAATAAAAGAATAGTTACTTCTTACCACAACAGATTTATTCAGTGGATGTACATTTCGAGAGCTAAGCTCCCATCTTCAGCAAAACACTAAACTGAAGCTGAAGATGGGAGCTTAGCTCTCGAAATGTACATCCACTGAATAAATCTGTTGTGGTAAGAAGTAACTATTCTTTTATTTTTATTGTTCCAACTACAGTGCTCTTAATATTCATATTTAGACGTTAATCGAGACAGCAGCGTTTTCGAGAAGCTATTAGGTATATAATTATTTTTTGTTGTTTAAACGAAGATGGCGAATGAATGTCTTAAATGGTTATCATGACATTATTTCTAAAAAAATACCGTAATAATCTTCTAATAAATCGTAATTCCACTCCACTCGATTTTTCATATCAACGAAGCCATTCCTATATATTTTAATTAAAATGTAAGCTTGAGTTAGGAAATATTTACATTGTCTTGAGTTACTAAGCATTGCCTGTTGCTGAAGCAGAAGGCATGCACTGCTTTGCATCATGGAAGACGCAAAATTTACGCAACTATGCACATCTTCAGTTAGAGGCGCTACCATCTAAATTATTCGACAGAATAGCTGCTGGATTTTTCAAAACCATTGCTTTAACTTGACAGTGATTTTAGAATGTGTTTTTTGACACGGAGTTTCTTTTTATCGAACAAGTGTAATAATTGTAATCATTACGGAGGTTTGATATTCTTACAATTAAAATATCTCTTACATTTTTGCATATAAAATTATGTTTATTTTTAACAACATAAATATTATTAAATACAACAGTTTAAAAATGATTACTATACTTTCCATAACAATTCTATCCAAGTCCTAAGAGTAGGCAGTCTTGCAAATTAATTCTGGAACTTCTCCAAACTGAGATTGTGTTGATCGAAGTTATTTTAAAATAACACCACTTACACTTCACTCTGCAACGTTCATTCAAACTGTTTTCCTGTCAACAATTAATTAATTTTATT
This sequence comes from Venustoraphidia nigricollis, assembly GCA_034508555.1. Classification (NCBI taxonomy): domain Eukaryota; kingdom Metazoa; phylum Arthropoda; class Insecta; order Raphidioptera; family Raphidiidae; genus Venustoraphidia; species Venustoraphidia nigricollis. The sequence goes on along the minus strand of JAVRKA010000058.1, from coordinate 1,579,824 downwards.
TGCCTATACGAAGATTTTTTAATAAGATAAAATCACTAAATTAAATCAAAGTTGTAAGTTTTATAAACTTTACTGAAGAGTACGGTAGCGATGATAGTGCATTATTTATCATTAAACGATAGAATAAAACAATTATTTTAAATATATTATCCAACTAAAAAAATATTCAATCTACACAAGCGATGCCCGACTTAAATTGTATTATTAAGCTCAAAATGTCATTAAGAATATACACCATAGCCCTAGTAGCTGCACACTGTTAAAAAAAAAAAAAAAAAAAAAAAAAAAAAAAAAATATACACCAGTTTTCATACTTTAACACAGGACGTGTGTTCTATATAAAATTTAATGCTCGATTCACTTGTATTCTTTAAAATTCATAGTATCTAAACTTCTTGAACTTGGACTGAAATTGAAACGAAAATTCATCGGAGAGTTAAACCTTTTCAGAATTACTTAATTTGATCTTATTTCCGTCTTCTTAAAGAATAAGTACGTAATTTCACGGCAGTATTGGTCATGCTTATCATAGCTATCACGTAGCAGCATCCGTTCCGTCGCAAAATTACGTAATTGTCCTTTTAGAGACGGCGTTATTTTTCAAGACCCAGTAGTTAACAAACACTATCTTTTCTACTCGACCAGTACTAAATGTTTCTTGAAGTAGGTTATTCGCACACTCATCAACTTTTAATCGTTAACTTAATCGGGAACTGTTTCCTTTTGTTTAAAGATAAAATATAAAACAATATATACTTTAGATACATTGCATCAAAATGTTTAAATTGCATTTACAGTAAAACCTCGCTTAACGCTATTTCAGTATTATGAGGTTTAAAAAAAAATAGCCACATATAACGTAAATTATGGATCAATTTATACAAAATGATTCAAATGTTGATAGAAGTTCAAAGGCAAGATGAAGTGTCTTTGATGCAAAATCTTGCTATCGGTAACAGCTTGCTGAACAAAATAGGAAAAGGCAAACGATATTAGATGACTTCTTCACAAAAAACTAAAAATATGTCAAATGAGGAACCTTTCTCATCACAAATTTAACTTCTTATTCGAACATTTATTTGATTTTCATAAATGTTTTATGAACAAAAATCGATACTAGCGATTAATGAATCTATAATTAATGTGATAAAAAACTATTTAATAATAAATGTTACAAAATTATGGAACGTATTTTCCGCGTTTTACTCTATATACTCGTGTTCTTTATAGATTGTTACCTTATTTCGACAGTTATTCATTTAGTCGTTGAGCGTCTATAATCCACAGACTATCCAATTAACTTTGTAATTAGAAAATGTCAATTATCGTTACCAAATATAATTTACAAAATTACGTATGGAATAATTTTCCATGAATATTAAATGAGATACGACGACGTCACGGAAATCGATGTAAATCTGTGTGTTGTCTAAATATTTTCAAACGTCAATTACGATATTTCTAGTTCTTAAATCTAAAGTGTATATATTCATGCAACGTGAAAATTTAAAACAGAATGCTTCTAATTGACTCTTTAATTACATTACGGTTATAACACGAGCTATTAAATACAATTATTATTTTTAAAATGTTGAACGTACCTAATACTTATAGTAGCTTGTATATGATTAAAGTGATTAACTTTCCCTGGCGTCAGTTTATCAATAAATAGCGAGTGTTATTAAAAATCATACGGGTTAACTGTAATCACAGCCTTGGGCAACAACATTTAATTTAACACTTTTAATATACTCAAAATATAGTAACAGACGTAGACAGCAATCAAAAAGTTTTAGCTGTTTTCTTAGATCTTGCAAAAGCATTTGATACAGTCTCACATAAAATCCTTATCCAGAAACTAATAAAATATTTGAATACGCAATATATCCCTCAGTTGGTTTGAAAGTTACGTCTCGGATTGAATTCAGATGGTTAGGATGGGGTCAGTACGGAGTGGTGGTCGAACTGTCGGTTTCGGTGTTCCACAGGGAACAGTACTGGGACCAATTTTTTTTTAATATACGTAAATGACCTGTGTAACATGAAAACCGGGGGTTCGATCATATAAGCTGATGACATTGTCATGTTCTTCTCTGATAACACATGGGACGAAACTATTACTAGACCTGAAATCGGCATATGGTGCGTATTGTGGGTTTTGGCATAGAGTAATTCTAGAAGTTCCGACTGCACAAAAATAAACGAAATATTATTAGAATACATAATGAGTAGTTATGTCACTGCTGGTAAATTAAAAATTTGGTTACCTTAATTTTTTTTGGAAATGTAGACGGTTTTACTGCCTGGACCCCAAATTTTTGTTATAGTAATGCTTCGAAATGTGACAAGCATTTGTAGCTCAAATAATTCTTCAGGTTGTGCAGATACAGTACGCGTGGTCTTAATTCCATGCATATAAAAGTGCCACTTTAAGTGCATTGTGAAACTATAAGTATTTGTCATTGACTACAATTTCCGGATTTAACCTACTAACAAAAACCCCTTTTATCGGTATACTCCAGACAATGTTGTCAGTGTTGTCACATATTTGTACTGTGGAAAAAACTTTTTGGGGACTATATGTATAGCTGTCATCGTACTCTATCTGAATGTTTACACAATATCTTTTGAGAGTACCGACTCACATGTTTTTTTTTGTGCAAATGGTCGCAATCTGACGTCGTCTATTTAATACTTTTTGACACTGTGATTGCGAAAAAACATCCTTAAATGTATGTGTACATCATAGTTGTTTTATGGGAATTTTTTCTGACACCTTGACACTAGTTTTTTTTATAATATGGAACTTCTTATAGATTGTTACTTTACCTGGGAAAACCCTTCAATTTGGTTTCGAAAATATCAAAAAAATTCCAATTCGCAACAATTAATATAAATACACTAAATATATAATAAGTCATTAACTGTTTTTTTTGTTGTGAGTAAATTATGAATAATTCACAATATTGGGTTTTCGCTCGTAAGTAAAGATAATTATTATTGAAGTTTAACTTCTTTAGCGACGTATCTGTTTAAGAAAGGTAAAAAATCGAGGGGAAGTAGAAATGGCAAATAAAGGGAAAGTTAGTTTGTCTCCTCAATTAAACATAAAACTTACAAGGACAGATATTTTACAGAATTAAATTTGGGAATAATATTAAAAACTAAAGAAGTTAAACTTGTTGAAAGTTAAATAGATAAATTGGTGGACCTAGTACACATGTTTTGAGATATATCAGACAATGCAATATTGCCACCTTTTAATGCTGTAGTTAAGTCCCGGCAGCCGACAGGAGAAGCACGTGATGATGTATAGTGGCATACGACACCGAGTGCGCGATCTTTTTTATATACTTATACTTTTTTATCTTCACACCCATTAAAAACATGTGTTGTCACAGCGTTTCTCAAAGAGTTCCATGATTGTTAAATGACGTATGAACTGAGACGCCTTTAAAAATTCAGCGATATTCGAATAAATCATGAGCAATAGGTACGTGATATTTTTCCAAAACGATAAAAATTTTATGGTGATCTTCTCTTCTGTGCTTTTAATAAGTTTTGTGGCTATTTTTCTGGGGTTTCGCTGAAAATACTGCAGCTTACGGCGGCCACAGCCTCAGACAACTTTGAAAAGGCAGCATATTTTTCGTAGGTCAGGAAATATTATTTAAAATCGGAAAAACCAAAGCAGAGACTGACTGATAATTCGGTGTACATTTTTGCTAAGATTCTTCGAAAGTATCTGAAAATTTTCGGAATGTTTTGGAATTATTCGAAAGTTGTAGACACTTTTTTCGAGAAATTAACCCATCGGAGGTCAATGCTAAATCATTATTTTTCTGGTCCATGATTTGGCGGCACTAAATAAAGAAAAACTGTTTGCTATCTTACGAGAAAAATTGCGATTTAGGTAGATACTGAAAAAGTTTGACAAGTCGGAGACCTTTTTAGAAATATTTATTTTTACCCGGTGTTAATTTATCGAAACAATTATTTGATGAACTAAAGGCAGATTTATACTGATCAATTTTATTAATTATTCAACTTGACGAATTAATGAAAAGTGTGTACATAGGCATTGAGGGAATTTGATTGATTAATGCACGTTCAATCCTTCGGTTGGATTGATCAATCCTTTTAAAACAGCCTCGAACCTATTAATTTGATTGACAAATAAAACTGACTCGTCTAACAAACTTATCTGAAAATAGCACGAGTCGATTTAAAATGAAATAGGGTAGGGACATTATAAAATTATGTAACTTCAATACTTCTTAAAAACAAATAACATTAAAAATAAAAAAACCCGGGTCGCAGTGCCAAAACCCTGCCGACAATATAGTGTATTTGATATACAGGCAGTGTGGCTTTATTATGCGAACTTAAGTCGGTTTTTGGGCAAAATAAAAAGTTTTACTCCTTAATACACCCCTTAAAATAACATTTTTTTTTCTTAATTGCACTGTTATTATCAATCCAACCTATATACCAAATTATATACACCTTTCAGTAAAAAATTCCCTATCTGCAAAATAGTGTTTTCATAAAATTTGTAAATCCGGTCCTGTCCGGCCGATTTTATTAAAATTTTAGGAACACATTTTAATTATTACCAGAGGGTTAAATTTCAATTTTAAAACGATTCGGAGAATTTTTTCGGTGTTTTGGGGCCCAAAAACAATTTTCAACCCCTAAAAACTACCCTTAAAATGACCCGATTACGCCCATTTTAAATAGGCTTCTTGCGGTGATGGATCTCAACACGTGGGCCAAATTTCATTAAAATCAATTAACTCTTTCGAAAGTTATTGCCCGCACACATATATATATATATACGTATATATATATATATATATATATATATAAATATATATATATATATATATACATATATATATAAACATTTTTAAAAATGGTGCCAAAGTGTTTAGGAGGTTATGAAACGGCGAGAAATTTTGGTCCGACCCCTAGGTCCCGCCATCCGACCGACGCCAATAGTGTATGTTGCCTTATGGCAAATACACTAACAAACTCATTGCTATCATTTCTATTTTACTACTTCGCTTTCTTCTCTGATGTCTATTTGTTCGGTACAAATTTTGCAATCCATTTTTCATTTATATGTCGCGTTATCCAATTGAGTTGAAATTTGGCACACATGTAAAGTTTCGATGACAATACAATATTATGGAAACTAGCTGACCGGCCCGGCTCTCGTCCGGATGCAAATCGCATATGAGTTGGACTTGAAACTTTAAAATTTCCCACGCAAAACTAAGAACCAGAAAATAATTATTGAAACAAAAATGAATTAATATACCACGTTTTTAAAACGGATTATGAAGTATAAAATAATTTATCTTAGCCTATTATAAAAGCGTTGATTGTGATTAATATCACAGAGTTTACAACGCTCGCTTTTATAATGGGCTAGGAGATTTTTTTAATACTTTTTAGTCCGTTTTAAAACACGGTAGGTATATTAAATAACCAAACATTTAAATAATTCAATTGATATTTCATTTAATTGTAATTAACATAATATTTTAGGTAAACATATTAGTTATTTGATTAAATTTTAATAGTTCGTTTTCGATAACTTGAACAGTTAATTGACACTCTAGTGTTGTGTTAGTTTATTTGATTAAATTTTCCGTTTCGTATGGTTACTTTTAAAATTTTATATGTAATAAGTTTGTATTAATATAAAAAATTATCGATATTATTATGATTTCTAGACGAGCCTTCTTTTGAAATAATTAATCGTTTTAAATATGATGGTTATTTCCCATTTTTTTATTCTTACATTAGTTTAAATTACAAAATTAATAGCGAAAAATTTTTGTAATATCTTTAAAAATAATAAACTTATGCTAGTTCAAATTTTAAGTTTGGCAATTCTTTGCGCTATTGTGTTTTCTGTGCGGATGGCGTTATGCGGCACAAGTGTCATATTTAATAGTAACTAATAATATAGGTCATGAAGCCAGCAGAGAATTAACAGTTTCATAGATTTATAAATTAATGTAATGTCAATTAGGAAGCTTGACATTTAACTATACCCTAGATTTATGACTTACTAACTACTAAATGACACATAGTGCCGCGGAGCGTTATTCGGGGAGACCATACGTCGATCAGCTGTCTTGTTAGCGATCCCACGTACAGAAAATTGGATATATTTCCGTTGAATTTAAAGATTTAAAGAATATTTAAAGTTATCCTTGTTATCATGATTTGACACTATTATTGTTAGTGTTTTCATCAAGCAGAAACTTCCAAATTATATAAACAACAAGACTTTTAAGATCTTCCGTTCCTATCGTATTTTTTTAAAACATTGTCCGGGAATAAAAACTGTGCCAATGCTATTGACACATTTAGGTTTTGTAGAATGTATATTGAAAGCGAGAGCATATGAAAACACTTTCCCAAATTAAGTATCTTTTTTATGTAAATGCGTAGGTTCGTATAATATAACCGTGGCACATTCTCATTACGTTTTGGAAAATAAAAGATCCTTCTATCAGACGCCCGTTTTTTATGTAATAAAAATATTCTCGAGAAAACCTCCTTAATTAATGAGTTGGTAATTATACAAGGTGAATGTATCAAAAACATTATTATCATAAAATTTATTTGTTGGGAAAAAGGACTTCTTTAAGTGAACACTTATTTGTTATATATTGCGACGTTTCGTCCCTTTATTGGGACTTTTCCAAGCTTATAACATTAAATGTTTTGACTTTATTTCTTTTTTGTCCTTGGTAATTAATTAATTAATCATTTTTATATTAAATGTTTTGTTCAAGTAGATATAAAAGTTAATATGTAGATATAAATTTTAGTTAAACAATTGTTCATAAAAACTTTTATAATAAAACCATTTTTTAAAAAAAATTTTACGGTTGAGGAACATAAAAATAAAAAAAATGTTTTTTTTTTTAAAAACGGTTTTTTATAAAAGTTTTTATGAACAATTGTTTAACTAAAATTTATATCTACATGTTAACTTTTATATCTACTTGAACAAAACATTTAATGTTATAAGCTTGAAAAAGTCCCAATAAAGGGACGAAACGTCGCAATATATAACAAATAAGTCCTTTTTCCCAACAAATAAATTTTATATAAATTACCAAGGACAAAAAAGAAAAAAGGCAATATTATTATCATAAATAAGGATTTTGAGACACCACGTTTCGATATTTGTATATTATACTAGCGGTTTACCCGCGACTTCGTCCACGTGATAAATATTGTACCCACAATTCTTTTATACAAAATCTACCCCCACCCCGTTCAAAAGACAGTCGAACATGTATTTCTTTGTTTTCTAAGAAGGGTATTTTTTCCCGTTTTTAGTTTAAGCAATTTCAGAAATATAGACAACGTATCTTTTATGAATGTAATTTAGAAAATCGACTTGTCAGTTACCGTCTAATTCTATAAGGTGAACAGAGATAGCATGCGATACAAAGCAGACGTAGTTTTGAAATGCAATATGGTCGTACACGCACAGATCATGACAGTTGTCAGGTATTATCAGTTGAAAATCAGCTATTTTATAGGAGGTACGTGTAAAAAATCTAGTGTGTAAAACGAATGTGGTGCTTTTATGACCTGTGTCTTAAAATTCGCACATAAATAACGTAGTACAATCCAGAGAGATAAACGACTAATTTTTTGAAAAGGTGGGAACGCAGCAGCGTTGCCAGACGTCCCGATTTTGGCGGAACGTCCCGATTTTTAAATCAAAATTTAATGTCCCGCGCGGGACAAGCTCAGTCCCGCTTTTCGGGGATAGCTCGACCGTGCGTAAATAATTATTCTCTTATTGTAAGTTGCAATTTGTAACACTCACTCCTCAGACTATTGTTTGAAACGCCATATTTTTCTAATGAATAAAACTTTTTTGATTTTGATTCTGAAGACGAATAAGACTCAACTATTTAACGATATGGTAAATCTGATTTAAAATGTCATATTTTTATTAAAATACATTTTCTATGGCTATTTTTGCTATCTGTTGTCACGTAAACGTAATTTGAACTCAAATAAAAAGATAAATATTTAAAAACTTCTGATTATATACGTTTTTTTACTATGTCTCGCTTTCGACGAAAGAATCCCGCTTTTTTCACTCAAAAAGTTCCAAAATCCCGACTTGGCAAAAAAAAATAATCTGGCAACGCTGGAATGCAGTCACTTTAGGCAGCGTCAGAATTTAAAAAGTATGATAGTTCAAAAACCGAAACGGAACAAATATTTTCTGTAACGTCAAATGAAAAAATCTTCAGCAAATAGAATGCGACAGAATGCGTATTCGTGTCCTTTTTGCTGAATCATTTGTTTATACTGTTATATACAAAAAAAACCTCCTATATCTTTTCTGTTCATTTGATATCCTTTTATTGCAAGAAACAATTGCGCTACGTTTTTAATCGTAAAGAATATCACATTTCAGACTTCTTCCTTCTTGATTCATGTAAATAAACAGTAATAAAATGTTGAATTTTCAATCTTTTATAACAACACAATTAAATTTTATTGCAGTATATCATTTACATATTCTTTATTAAGAAAAGAATTTATAATAATGTCGAACGCGTAAAACCATGTTTTAATAATGTTGTAATGTGTAAGCTAAAGTAGACTGTATATCATGAAATCCTTAGACTGCTATTTCCTTTTATATACAATCATTAGTGAGCTTCATTATATATTTTTTTGTGATTTTTATAAAAAATGATTCTAAAAATAAATAATGAACTCAGAATTACCGTTCAAATCAAGGAAAATATAAAAACAGTATTATTAGCACTGATTATTATGTCGATTTTTTTAAAAGTATGTGAATGCTTTAATTACTGTATTTTATTTGCTTATAGTACAATTATTATAATGTTACAGAGTTATTAATTCTTCCATAAACAAATATGTGAATTCGATTCGCACAAGTAATAATGAACATACGAAGGTCGATCAATCAGTACCCGTGTTTGACGACAAATGGCGTTGACGAGTGAAATTGACTTTACCATCGTGTACTGCAGACTTTTAAACGACCTCGTGCTGAGTTGTAGATAAATTCATAAGTTAGGTTATTTTTGACAGCCAGTTTTATTTCTTCCCATGTTTTTTAAAAAACGAATTACGAATCGATATTGCTCTTTTTTCATGTTGTCGAAAAATACAAAACACGAATTTATTCGCACTAAGGAAGATCCAGCATAGCTGCAATAACTCGAACCTTAGCCTCACGATCTATTATGCTTATTTCTATCAGCATGTGAAATACGGAATTATGTTTTGGGGATACATCTGATTAGTAGTAAAGCTACTACGTCCTCGTCGTTATTCCTGGGTAATGCTAAAAGTAATCAAGAATTGTTAAGGAGGTATCTCTTTCTCAAAAATGTCAAGAAAAGTAAAACGTCAGAACTGTTAAAAATTGAGGTTTAAAAAAATTTTTTTTCGGACAAAAGTTGTTTTTTTTTTGGAGGATCCGAATTTGGAAAAAAAATGGGGGGTTCTATTTACATTTCTGAAGTTGCCTCCGCTCCCCGCGGCGGGAGTGGGCGGCAAGGTCAATTTTATCACCATCCTTACCACCATCCCCTTACAAACCTTACAACTTTTGTCAGAACAATTTTCCAAAACCACCTTCTCCGGCTCAGATATTGCTTTATCTCAAGATAAATGCCCCACCCTGTATAATATCTATTACTCGCTATGTCATTTGCAGAAATATATTACTAAGTATCCAACTCACAATGCAATGCATAATTATAAAACGCGTAATAACAACTAAATTTTGCTTCCTAAACCTAAGTCTTTTTCGTATTAGTCCTGAATATTCGGCTTTAAAATACTATAACAATCTGCCTACTGATATGAAGAGATTACCATTGTCTATATTTAAAAGAGTTCTTAAGTCATTATTAATTAAAGCTTGTTTGTATTCGGCTAATGAATTTTATGATACATGTATATAATTTTATAATGCATTTTTTAAATTGTATTTAATTTGACGATGCCTGCTTCTTGGTTATTTCGGATAATAAATTTATTCTATTTTCTATTCATGCTACATAATTCTTTCAAATTTTGCGCATACACTTGTTTTTGACGTCATCTTCTCGTCTTTTGTTATTGTTATAAGTAAGGTAAGAACACTTTAAAAACGAAACTTTTTTCACAATTTTCAATTTATCCGGTAGCCGTAATAACGTAATATATCTTAGAAACTTGAAAAAAAAGATTTAAAAAAACCTTGTACGTTTGTTTTAAGGTCTCATCTGTAAACGTAATTATTCTTGTTATGGAAAACTTTAAGATTACTTATAACTTATTCATGCTAACTTCTCTTGGTATAATATTAATTTTCCTCGTAGACGAAAAGTTCTGAATTGAGTTTTGTTTTTTTTTTGTATCCAGTATGCATCCATTATATTTATTGCCTTTATATACATACTTATTTAAATGTTTCCTAACAGGATAATTATAAAAATGTACAATTGTGAGATTCTATACTATTGCCAAATCGCGTGATTGATCGAGAAATTTTGTGTAGCTTATTAATCGTCCAATCGCGGTGCACTTACTAAGTCGCTGGTTTTCGATACAAGAAGTAGGTAGCTTTTATGTGCTGGGCGCTTGTCCTTTGGTTTGACACAATGCTGGTGTTTGTTTCGTATTATAATTGGTACTAGTTTTGTATAAATTTTGTTACCATAAAATATTACATAATTTGTCGATCTGAGCTGTTGTGTTTTTGGTGTCCTTTTATGTTAAAGAAATAATAACTGTGTATAAAAGAAACAGAAAGGATTTTACTTATATTTTGTTCAGTTTTGGACATGAATTATTTACACATAGCTACAGAGTTACAAGAAAGAAACGAATATTTCAGTATAAATATTTTTTAATGTTCCCGGTTTTCTTTATGTGGAGATGTGTTTTGTGTGCGAATCCACGAATCATTAAGATATAGTTAATGCTTCTTCAGTGCACGTTTTTATGTTAGAAAACTTCTCTACTTTGGCAATCTGAGACGATAACATTAAACTGGCATCAAATTGCCTTTTCTTTGTTGCTCTTATCGTTGTTGAATTTACTTTTTATAGTCAACAGCAAATACTTATTTTGTACAGACTGTAGATGAAATGATAAAAGTTAACATTACTATTGGCAATATTATGAAATAGGGTAAATGCATCAGTTTCCGACTACCCACTTTTGGTTGACCATTTTATCAATTGCGGCTCGTGGGCCCCAAGGTTGATGAAGTGCTAGGAGAAGATTTATTCTTATACTTAAAACTTTTTCAATTTAGTTAAAACGACGACATATTATTTTGTTACTTTCACATAAATCATTTAATATTTAAGTATAAAAACGTAATGTCCATAATATTGTTAAAATATGTTGGCTTTTAGAGTTTCGTACATCCGATGGAAAAATGGAACCCTTATATTTTAACACTCGACGCAAAGATAGGAGGGGTATTCTTAATTGTTTTAAGTTGCTAATCATATTTTTCTTTTGTTTCAGGTAAGTTTTTGAAGTTACATACTACTAGAATAACAACCATTACCTACTGGCAGGTTTGAATTTTTCCTCATGATTTTGTTATCAACTGAAATAATCATTAAATCTACTTAAATATCATTAGGAAGCTATTTTTTTTTTGGAACGAAGTTCCTTATCGCGGGTTGACGAGGGAACCTAGCCGAGAAAATATGTAACGCGTCACGAAAAACCGTAAGACGTTCTTAGATTATACCGGGTGTTTTTTGATTAAAACTATTTTATCGTGTCAATATTAGGTGTAAAACCAAGACCAAAATTTGAACCTTAAACCTTTTTTAAGGTTAGGTACATCCATGTATCACATTGAAGGATTATTTAATAATAGGCACTTAATAATATTCTAATACATACAGTACAAAAATAATTTCTTCTTAATATTTTGCTTGGATAAATCCGTTGATCAAACAAAAGACAAAAAACATGTCTGACTTAGCCAACTCACTCTAATGTGTAAAAGGTATTCCGTGGTGATTTCCTTTTAAGAACGCACTTGTTAGAATTAATTAATTCTTTCTCTGTAGACTACAAGTAGAAGTACCATGACCCCCCGGACCGCAGTCAAATGTATATGATTGCGCGTACGTATGTAAATAATGTCAGCCCAACACACTCGCAAAGAGTCGCCTGTAATATTATAGAAAAAAATCTAATATAAAAATTTGAGAAAGAACGCAATAAATTAATTAATTTTTTTTACGATCTCAGATGAACAATTGAAGCTGATATATAAAAGAAGTAAATTAGTCACGCATCAAGAACTTGTAACAAATAAATAAATGTAGATAATAGTGAAGAGTTACAATTAAAATGAAGTAGTGTCAAGTGTAAATTTAGCGATGTAATTTAAAACGTGCAAAGTAATAATTGATGATGTCTGTGCGCTGTATTCCAACAGTGTTGCCAGCCATACCATAATTTAGAAGATAACATGCCAAACCCGACATGTTCACGTTGTGTACATTTAGCGACAGATTAATTTCTTTTTATTGGCTTTTACCTTAAATTGACGAAACAAAAATCAACAGCAACTCGCAACATGTTTAAATGTCAATCTAAAAGGATCTTTCAAAGAGATTCATCTCGCGGTTTAAATAGCCTTGGTTCCTTCACGAATCCTAATTGAATACTTACGGCTAGGCCAGCGCTGCCAGATTTTTTTTTGACAAGTCGGGATTTTAGAACTTTTTGAGTGAAAAAAAGCGGGATTCTTTCATCGAAAGCGGGACATAGTAAAAAGACGTATATAATCAAAAGTTTTTTAATATTTACCTTTTTATTTGAGTTCAAATTACGTTTACGTAACAATAGATAGCAGAAATATAGCCATAGAAAATGTATTTTAATAAAAATATGATATTTTAAATCAGATTTGCAATATCGCTAAATAGTTGAGTCTTATTCGTCTTCTGAAAAAAAAAAACCCGGGTCGCAGTGCCAAAACCCTGCCGACAATATAGTGTATTTGCTTGTATAGGGCCGTGTGGTTTTATACTTTTATTATGTGAAATTAAGTTTGTTTTTGGGCAAAATTAAAAATTTAACCCCTTAATGCACCCCTTAAAATAACATTTTTTTCTTAATTGTAATATTATTATCAATCTAACGTCTACACCGAATTAAATACACCCTTCAATAAATAAGTCACTATCTGCAAACTAGTGTTTTCATAAAATTTGTAAATCCGCTCCTGTCGGGCCGATTTTATTAAAATTGTGGGGACACTTTTTAATCACTACCAGAGGGTTAAATTTCAATTTTGAAACGATTCGGAGAATTTTTTCGGTATTTTGGGGCCCAAAAACAGTTTTCAACCCCTAAAAACTACCCTTAAAATAGCCCGATTAGGCCCATTTTAAATAGGCTTCTGGCCCAAATTTCGTTGAAATCAATTAACTCTTTCGAAAGTTATCGCGCGTACACATATATATATATATATATATATATATGTATATATATATATATATATATATATATATACGTATATAAATATATATATATATATATATATATACATATATATATAAACATTTTTAAAAATGGTGCCAAAGTGTTTAGGAGGTTATGAAACGTCGAGAAATTTTGGTCCGACCCCTATGTCCCGCCATCCGACCGACGCCAATAGTGTATGTTGCCATATGGCAAATACACTAAAAATAAAAAAAACAGAAATAAAAATCAAAAAAGTTTTATTCGTTAGAAAAATATGGCGTTTCAAACAATAGTACAAATTGCAACTTACAATAAGAGAATAATTATTTACGCACAGTCGAGTTATTCCCGATAAGCGGGACATTTAATTTTGATTTAAAAATCGGGACGTCCCGCCAAAATCGGGACATCTGGCAACGCTGGGCTAGGCCCACATGAACGATAGAACAATCGATTTTCGGTCGATCGACTTAGGAAAGCATGGAAAGATTTCTAAATCATTTACTGTGTTCAAAAAATATCGGGCAAGTGGTTCTCCTTCGTAATCGTGTCAAAAGAAATGCCGAAAAATTGTTAGATCCGACTAATGAAGGCACACAATTCTCTTTGTCCTGTATAAAGCTTAAAAAAAATGCTACTAATTTTGATTTTTTTTTTTTTTTTTGTATCTTGTGAAAGATAATTTTTGGACATGTGGTGTTTTGTAGTATATGAGCGTCTAAATTATGGTATTTCTACCATAATAAATATAGTATCTTATAGGCAGTATTACTCTACTAATTTCCAAATTTTAAGGTCTATTCTAACTATGTATCAAACCTATAATGCTATACAAAGTACCTAAAAAAATAACGAAATGAAATTACACACAGACGTCTTGCTAGAATTTTTGTGTGTAATAAACGAACCACGATCAAATTAGACAATTTTCAGACAGGTATGGTATCTTACGACGAATCAATTACCTTAAATGCTATTTTTTGTTATTATTGTATAAACCTACGGTACTGTTGCGCACGTTAATTAAGATATTTAGGCTCCAACATTTACATACAACTTTAACATTGAATATTATGATGTATTATACTTTCTGTAGTGTTCTCTGCTTTATTTTTATAGCTTACTTGAGTGTATAATAAAACGCGCAATTTTCACTCAGACTTTATTTCTTTTAATTTACCTAATGACGCGTATTCACGTTAAAGATATCATAATATTCAGTAAAAAGGTTAGATATACGCAAGATAACTTTCACGCAAGGGTAATTTGAATCACTCTTTCCAGTTTCATCAATTTTATCAAATAATACCGATAGATAGAAAGGTATTGTTTTGAGAAATATCGGATCACTTAACATGAAGTCATAGGAAAATTCATGCAATTTTAAATTTTATTTATTTCTAGCTCCCGTATTAATTTTGTAAACTTTTTTAACATCATTTTAGTCAATGAAATAGTTGTCGTGCGTCTGTTTAGATATAGGTATTAGAAATTTATTATTTCTTACTTTTTCAGTATTTGAATTTTTGTATAGCGGGTTTTTTAATTGAATTTTTGAAAATTCGGTAGTATGAAGTTGGTCGCGCTAGCGAAAATTCGATAGTATGAAGTTGGTCATAAAAGACTCATACTCTGACTGAAATAATTACAGATGGATGAAATCACTGCAGTTCCTGTCATCTGGAAACTATATATAGAATATACTAAAGTAGTCGAATATAACGTTTGATTACAACCAATAGTCGTTTTAAGGGGGTATTCTCATGTGAACGCATAAATTTTACCTCTTTTTAGGGATTTTTTTTTAGACGACAATAACATTCAATCATTTTGATTTTTATATGTTTTTGTTTGTATCTTTAACTGTATAAAAAAATTTTTTTTCTCTTATTTTACATTTTTTATATATATATATTTTTTAATTAAATTAGACACTAAAAAAAAGCAGGTCACTGGTCATGGTAATAGCGGCTGTTCATGTTGTCTGAAATAAAAAAATCGAATGGATCATTGTTCAGTAGGGATGTCGCTATCGTCCCTACCAAAATTAATCAATTTCATTAAAAAAAAAATGGCGGACTGTAGAAAAAAAGTTTGTTTTTTGTTAATTTTTTTGTTAAAAATCGTTTAAAAAAAATAAGAAAATATTTTCGAAAATAAGCAATTTTGGTACGGACGATAACCATTAATGAGTAGAAGAACATATATAAATTTCAAAGCAATCGGTTGAATACTTTTTTTTTTAGGACCATGACAGTTTTAGAAAATAATGTTTCCAGATAAATGCGTTTAAAGTTTCAAGAGCCAACAAGTCGCTTACAGTGCCGTAACTAGCCTTTTATGCGCCCGGTGCGAGCTTTCAAAACTGCGCCCTTGAAAAATGCTCTAACCAGGCTCTGACAATAAAGTGGACAAATGTGCATAAAAATAAATCTATCTATTTTTTGTTTACGAAGGTATAGGTACTTAGTAGATTTCTTTAAGATAAAAATTGTTTATTCAAAAATATTTGCTCAAATACAGAAATGACACAAAGTACTCGATAGTAAAGACCCAAGGCTAAGGTAAACCGTAATCACAAGAAAAGGACAGCTACCTACTCAAAGATTTACTTTCCGCGCTTTTCTCATTGCGAAGTCCTTGATTACATTGTCATACGACAGGAGCCGTGCTATGTCGCGTTCAATCGACAAAATCGCTAGGCCAGACAATCTTTCTTGGCCCATCGTCGAGCGCAGGTACGTCTTTATTAATTTGAGCTTACTGAATGATCTCTCGCAGGAAGCTACAGTCACTGGCATCGTTAAAAATATCTTTATAGCGACTACTACATTGGGAAACATTTCCTTTAAATCCAGTTCCACTATAGCTTTGAGAAGACCCATACTTGACTGACATTCACATTTATCAAATAATGTAGTCGCTTCAACTTGACTCTTCAAAGTTTCTATTTCGGCCCAAAATTCTGTGGCATTTATATCTGCAGAATATTTGATACTCAAATCAGCTGCATGTTTTTTTAGTTCTTCAACCGAATATGTAGTTATGTGTTTTACGGTCAAAAAACCGAAAGAGTGGTGTATGTCGCGTAGTTTTTCGAATCGCCATTTTAATTCAGAAATTATTGTATCTATTGCTTCATTTATCTGAATTTTGAAACTTTGTTGCTGAGTAATGTAGTAGCCGGCGTCTGAACTTTCACTTAAATCGTGTCTTTTTACTCGCTTTCGTCGCTTTTCAGGAAAATTGTCTTCAATGTCACATTGTTCACAAATTCTTTTTGCCTTTTCGAAAACAATGTCCACAGTGTCGCGAATATTCTGAATCTGGCTTGTTAATCCCTTGATTAATTCAGAGGCTTTGTCGATAGTAATGGTTTTAGACTGTAGAGCTACATTCACTCTGTCAACAGATTCCAAAATTTGATCCCAAATTTGCAGAGTACATATGAATTTATAATTAATTAGGTCCATTATACTTTTAGCTGTAGCGATTGTTTCCGCATTATAATCATTGGTAGTTAGAATCTTTAGCACACACCTGATTTGGGGTATTTGCGTGTTCAAAGCTTTGACGGCCCTAGCTTTAGAGGCCCATCTAGTGTCGGCGTGTTTTTTCAATGAAATATTTAAGTGTTTCATTAAAGTTTCCCATCTGACCGTTGAACTCGAAAAAAACACAAATATTTTCTGGATTAATCCAAAAAATGTGATCATGTCAGGTGTCACACTAGCAGCGTGTACGCCAGATAAATTCAAAGAATGCGCTGCGCACGGCACGTAATCAGCATTTTCATTAATTTGTTTTATTTTGGCTTGGACTCCGTTATATTTACCGGCCATATTACTACCATTGTCGTAGCCTTGGCCACGAAGATCTTGAATATTCAATCCATCAACTTCTAATTTCTCTAAAATCTCTTTCGACAATCCCTCGCCCGATTTTTCATGAGACTGGATGAAATCTATGAATCGTTCTTCGATTGTAACTTTCTGCTCGGATACTTTTACGAATCTCAATATTTGTGACATCTGTTCTTGATGCGATACGTCTGGCGTACAATCAAAAAGTATGGAAAAGTATTTTGCCGCACGAACGTCGTCTAAAATTTGTTTTTTGACCTCAGAGGCAAGAATATCTACAAGCTCGTTTTGAATATAAGGCGTAAAATATGAAATATTTCCTTTATTAAGCGATTCGATGTGCGCTCTAAGTTCAGGATCGAATTTTGAAATCATTTCCACGGCACTTAAGAAAACTCCAGATCCTGATTCTCCAATATGCTCATGAGAGCCTCTGAGGGGTAAATTATTTTCCGCGCAAAACAAAATTATGCTAGTACACACTTTTAAAATATGTCTCCACTTATTTGTTTCTTGATCAATAGCCTTTTGTAAGGATGCATCTATTGTGGTCTTACTTTTTATTTGCTGTTCAAGCATTATAGATAGTACAGAGGGCGCGTCTACACCATATTCGCAATAAAACAAAATGTATCTACTAACTACCATGCATGAAACAAAACTAGATACTGGTCTGGTCATTTCTGCGCCCCTCCAGGGTCTGCGCCCTGTGCCTGGGCACCGCTGGCACCGCCCTAGTTACGGCACTGGTCGCTTATACGGTTCGTCGGCGACTATGAGTTGTAATTTATTTAAAACTAGGAATTTCGGTCTCTATTTTTCACAGCATATTTTCGATATTTTTTACTATTGAAATATGAAAAAAAATAAATCGATTTTTCGAAGTGGTCACATGAGAATACCCCCTTAAGTGTCATCCTGCGGAATTTACAATATCTTATTTCTGATTACTCAATGAATTGATTATAAAAGTAAAAACTATTGATGGTAAAAATTTGAAAGTGTTTTCAAATATTTGAGGTTATTATTCTGAAACTTTTTGAAGAATTTATTTCAACAAATAATTTGCATGTATAATCACGCTAAAGAACTACAAGAACTACACAAGTACACACACCTACTTTTTTAATAAAAAAAATATCTACCTGATAATGAATGTGATTGTTTCAGGTCGCATATAAAGCCTGTTGAGAATGGCTATTCTAGAGAGAATCAACTATAAGTACACGTATTTGTGGTTGTATTCAGAACTGCTACCGTGATTCATCGTATCTATTTGCATAAAGCAACTCTAGAAATAGCCATATGTAGGTCTAAAACTAGTTACCGAAGTATTTCGTTACAAACATGCATTATTTACGTAGATTATAGTCCAAGAGCTGATGACACCCGTTTCATGAATTGTTTGATTGTATATGAGTGTTTGCTTCTCCTACCAGGGTACGCCTGGTACTACGCATACAGGAAAGGTTTAAACATAATATGTGCCAAAAAAAGTGCTAACAAGTGCTATTCGAAAGATAAGTTGATGAATAAATGAGGTAGACACTTTTGGAGGGGCTAACATTAAACCAAAATATCTCAAAGTTGAATTTTCAAAAATGAAAAATAAGTGATTGAGTTACTCTGAAATTTTTATAGCAACTTTATTAGATATCTTTAAAATTATTTGCAAAAAGCCAGACATTTTTTCCGGGGTTATTTTTGGGAACTTATTTATGGGTAGGTACTTATGCACGATTTAAAACACTTTCCTGAAAATAGGCTTAGACCCCGGAAAAAGTGTCTGGCTTTTTGCAAATATTTTTAAATATATCTAATGAAGTTGCTATAAAACTTTCAACGTGACTCAATCACGTATTTTTCATTTTTGAAATTTCAACTTTGGGGTGTTTTGGTTTAATATTAACCCCTCCAAAAGTGCCTGCCTTATTTATTTATTTATCTAAAATCAACTTGACTTTTGAATAGTACTTGTTGGCTTTTGAATCAAACACTTTTTTTGGCACATATTTTTTTTAAACCTTTCCTGTATGCGTAGTACCAGGCGTACCCAGGTAGGAGAAGCAAACACTCGTTTACCTATACATCTTACCTATATATACTATTGTATAAAATTTCAACCTGAATCAAACACTTCATGAAACGGGTGTCATCAGCTCTCCGCTATTATAGAAGCTGTGGTCAATACCTGTTCACAATTCATGTAAATATATCCTCTCTTACAGGACATGTAAATATACCTACTACATTAAACCTGTATCCGTGTTGGCTGGTGAATACTGCCCTATTAGCCATTCTCTTTTCACTGCATAAATGGACTTCGAAAACTAATAGTGAATTACGACATTCAAAGCAGAAATTCAAAATAGTGACTATAAATACCATTTATGACAAAGTCGCTGGCTTCCGACCGGTCGTTTGAGGTCGATCGCTAATATATTTTATAGTTGACAGAACGGATTATTATAGAGGGACGTCTCAGATATCACTCCTCACGCCCGCATCTCGATTAATTTTGAAAATAATCCTATCTCATCCTATACATTTGTAAATGTAATGAAAGTATTTTCAAGAGCGCAGTAAATTATCGACGATATCTTTGTATAGGCCCGATTGAGGCATGGTTAATTTTTGTTTCTTAAATAGCGACATTAATGTTTTAACTATTTTGATAGAGCTTTTCAAGCGTGTAATTAATTACTGGTGTGACACTATAACATTTTTTAGATAAACGCCGTATTAAACTAATTTTCTGTCATATCACGAATGACGTGAATGTTGCCACATTCCAAATAACCGATAGTTGAAATTGCACACGCTAGGTGAACGACCCGTTATTTTGTTCAGGAAAATTGATAGAAGAATTTATAGTCAAATAATAGATGAATGGCAATTGCAATAGTACATCTACTGGCCTGATATTATTAATACCAAATAAAGCTGCTGCATGTATTTATGTAAAGTTTAATTACGTTTATTTTGAAAATTTTATAATATAATATAAAGAATTAGAATATAACTAAATATTGACGTGGGTAACCACTAGAAAATAGTAAAAAATGTTATGATATTTGTTTCTTGTTTGTATCGCTACATAATATGATTTTATCTGTAAAAATTAATCTAAACAATCTTGTCAGCTACCTAACTAATAACTTTTGATATAATATATTTAGGACAAAAGAACATGTGATTTTTATTATTTTTCAAATACATATTAATGAAACTATAAAGTTTAGAAGCGATTCTCAAAATTGATTTCGATATTTTTGGGTCCAATAACACTTTCAACCTGTGAAACCCACTGCAAGAGATTATGAAACGTCGAGAAATTTTGGTGCAACCTCTAGGGCTCGCCATCCGACCGACGCCAATAGTATAGCAAATACACTAATAACAAAGTGACTTATTGAACACATGGTATACTATTATGATGGGCCTGTACGAATGTAAATTATAACAAGAGCTGTAGAATTTTGATAACGTTATCTAATGCAAATTGCCGACCGCATTTCAACTCGTTTTTGTTAAGAGATAGATTAAGGCTGTACGATTCGTATTAACTATCCCCATTACACGGTGTTAAGCTTGTTTGTAATTAAAGGTTCCCACAGACGGGAGCAAACACGCCGCTGGATCAAATTATATGGCAAGATAATATTTTAACGGGATATCGTTTAAGTACAAATGATAACATATTCATTTTCTTTGACATTCCGCCATATATTTGATCCTAAGCCGCTACATTCCCGCTAGCGTGGCAGAGTCTAAAAGGCAACAGTTCCCAAAATGAAATGATTTTGATAATCGAAAGGTTGTTATTAGAATGGTTTTTATAATCGAATGATTCATTTGAAATGATTACTTCAGGTGATTTCAAGATTTTAATAATAAATTTATTCCTCGGAAAAAAAGGAAACAGAATTGCAAAATTAGAAAATAAATTACAAAGCGCACACAAAATAAATGTTGGAATTTTCCAACCCAACTTGGCTATTTCCAGATCCAGGGCTGGAATCATAATAATAGGTGTATTGGTACTATGCGTGAATGAATGAATGTTTCAACTCTCGAATAAATTTTTCTCTCGGTTTCGGTGTCAGTTTTGAGAGTGCTTTATAGTACAAACACTGTAAAAATACTTTTTGACGATTCATTCGTTTCGTAAATCAACTATAGTGAATTTAGTATATAAAATATTATCATAAAAATAACTTACATTACAAATACATATATATCATTCTAACAAGAAATTGTTGTTTTAATTTTACTTGACCTAAAACGCTTTGCTATGGAGTTAAAAATTTGTATTGTTCATCCATGAAAAATCAAAATTTTCAAAGTGTTTTCAAACGTCCGTGAATTGGAACTTTTCTTTATTAAACCTACTAAGGGAGCGTCTCGTCAAAGTAACAATGTAGTCTGGTGCAATTTTTATACAAAAAGTAGCATCTGTGAGTTAGCCCTTAATTGGATGGATGCAAACTCATAATGAGCTTGCATGGTTTCGGTGAAGTATTTTTTCGCGCTGCAACACCGGAACGCTTAGTTAATTTAAGTTCTTTGATTTAAACGTTTCTTGAAATATATTTTCCACGATTTCTGCGGTATTAACCTTCCACGTTCTACATTGCGTACGTATTATACAGAGACAATAGAATACAACTCGTAATTGTATATCAATTAAATGATATATGTGGTTTCAGATCCAGTATATATTATAATTATATTTTTTAGAGGACTGTGGATCAATCAATTAATAATGCATTAATATCCAATCGCAACGTTTCGTTTTTATTTTAAAAACTTCATCAGGCTCTTAGATAATAATGAAAATATTCATTTTGATAAAAATTGCGAAATTTTTTTTACCATAATCCAGATAAGAAAAAAACTGCCTTATATTTATTTTTTAAATTTGTTTTCAAAATAAATATAAGACAGTTTTTTTCTTATCTGGATTAAAACATTTCGCAATTTTTATCAAAATGAATATTTTCATTATTATCTAAGAGCCTGATGAAGTTTTTAAAATAAAAAAGAAACGTTGCGATTGGATATTAATGCATTATTAATTGATTGATCCACAGTCCTCTAAAAAATATAATTATATCAATTAAATTAACATTCAAAAACTTTATACAGTTTCAGAATTTAATTGAATGTCATATATTCGCTATATGTCAGAAATTTTGGAAACTGTCAGAGTTTATAAGCTTGCGGCAAATTTTACGGAATTTTTTTGATATTAAAGATTATTTTGGAACATGCAAATCATGTAGTATATGATCATCTATAGCGATTTTTTCTTGAAAATTTCCTCGCTTCTGTGTGCTTAACTTTTATAACTAATTAAATAAATTCTGGTGCTTTGATCGCTTTTATTTATAAGAAACATTTATATCATAAAACGCGTCCTGTTTACAGAAACTTCAAAGCTGACTAAATTTTTGTCATCTTTTATGCACACAAATACAGAAACTCCATGTAAAAAAAGTTGATCTATATCTATGATGAGTTAATTTACCATATACAGTAGAATTTCGTTAATCCGGGAATCAGTATTACGACACTTCAAGCAAGCCGACGTTTTTTCTAACCTCATAAATGGTTTAATGATTCTATAATCTTACGTTTACATACATAGGTTAGATGTTAGAATGACAAAAGTTGTAATTGTGTCGTCTAATTTCAAGCACCGCCAGATCCACTTTTCTTTAAAAAGAAGATTTTTTGTCTACGGTCTCGTCACACCTAAACTACATGTTCCTAAGTCAATAGTTGCTTCCAAACTGCGCTAGATCAATAGATATTGAAAGGCAAAACAGCACTTTTTTTTCAAAACCCGTTACATCCATGAGAAATAGTTTTCAAATGCCGCCACATCCGCATCGACCAATCAGAGCAGAGCATTCATCGCAAAACTGTCATGGCGATTCCAGTTAGTTACGCTGTATTCGTGCTGTGAATAAATAACAATTAAAATCTTCCTTTTGATTTTGTCCTTTGAACAAAATATTTTGTTCTACATTTTGTAGTAAGTGAAGAACACCCTGTATAGATGATGTCTTAGCCTAAAGTTGATAACAAAATCAGTTAAATCCTATGCTTTTTTTTCATATCCCGACAGATCCAAAAACTGAATATCAAAGTCAGCCAATTTTTTGGCACAAAAATATGCTATTTTACTTCTAAAACGAATGAATTTAAAATAAATATGGTGTTTGCTACACTTATCAAATATTGCTTTAAATTTTGACAACTATATTATTCACGTAATAATAATAATGTAAAAAGTTTCATACTGTAAAAATTACATTTTTGGATCTAACTGAAATTGAAACTAAACGCCACAATTATTCGTGATTAAACCTCTGTTTCTTCTTGGGCTATCATAGACGATAGACAGTATAGATAACCACGACTTAAAAATGGATAAATGGGCTGTCGATGGAGGATATAACGTACAGTAACTGTTTTTCTTGTCTTTTTTACATTTACATATTCCATTTCACGCTTATTCTTCAGACAAACTGACGATCGTGTGTTGCGTCCGAAGTGACGCGTCGAAAAGTCTGTCGTCAGTTATGTATACTTAACTTATAACCCGAATTGTTTCGTGTGGTAAAAAAACACCAAAGTGAAATTAAAGTAGTTAAACTAGCAAAACAGTCTGTAGACATTCTATGCAAAGACTAAAGTTGAAAGTTGATAGCTTGGGACTTCTGTGCGCATAGTTGTTGTTCCGGTTTACAAACATAACACACGCCATTCTATAATAGTCTGTC
The DNA here is from genome assembly GCA_034508555.1 of Venustoraphidia nigricollis. Classification (NCBI taxonomy): domain Eukaryota; kingdom Metazoa; phylum Arthropoda; class Insecta; order Raphidioptera; family Raphidiidae; genus Venustoraphidia; species Venustoraphidia nigricollis. The sequence goes on along the minus strand of JAVRKA010000058.1, from coordinate 1,555,643 downwards.
AAGTCAGTCAAACTGTCGCCACGCTCAGACGGTCGGTACCACCGCCTCTGACAGGTCCCTCCGTCGTACAACAATGTTTGTTTCTCAAAGTCAACTTCACGTTTGATCTACAAACTTTGTCGTTGTACAATAAAGACCTGTTTACACAATAACTGAAGCCTCTTTCTAATACATGGATTAAATGGTGGCGGATAAAGAAAACGCAAATTGCATTTACATTAAAGCTGTGAGCTTAACACACAGAAGCACATTTTACACTTGATGCATCTGTCAGCTCAAATGACTCATGCATCACATGTTTGGCTATGCATTCTTGATTCTATACAGGTCGTGATATGATTGACTGAACTAGGTAACTCAGTGGCAGACTGCAGTAACATATTCAGAACTCGGCTCTTTCTGAGTCGGTTCAGTGAGCCGGCTCACATACGGGATCCAGATGCTAATATGCAGATCACTAAAAAGACCCGTTTTTCCCATCTCTAGTTTCGAGGTGTGTGTTACGACAAAGTGTCGAGAAATGAGCATTAAAAATTATTATTCATATCACACTTGTCATCCATTCTGCGAAACGCAAACAATAGTAAATTTTCCCATCTCTACGTTTTCTTAACCGCCACACCAAACCAATTAAAATAAGAAAATCTGACCTATATTTATTGTTTGTTTTGTGCTAATGGTTTTATTGCAGAAGCACGTTTTCTTTTATTTCTTTTTAACAGCAAAAATGGATGAAATATGACAAACTACAGATATATATATGAAATAACATTTTAAGCTATAGTTGTGACGAGAAAATCTGAATTATGCTACCCCTTTTTCAGCTTATAACAATGAATAGAGATATTTTTGTATTAGGAGATATAGTGGATAAACAGACATTATATAATTACATTATTTATTCTGTGACCACGGGTTAAGCTACTTCGCGTGGATGATAGTGCTCAATTCACAATCCAACCTACATTGTTCAAGTATACAGGCTGGATCCACATTAGAGATGAGAAAAACGGATCTTTTTTTTGAATGATCTGCATCTTTGCATCTGGATCCCGTATGTGAGCCGGCTCACTGAACCGGTTCAAAAAGAGCCGAGTTCTGAATATGTTACTGCAGTCTGCCACTGAGTTACCTAGTTCAGTCAATCATATCACGACCTGTATAGAATCAAGAATGCATAGCCAAACATGTGATGCATGAGTCATTTGAACTGACAGATGCATCAAAGCAAGAACTGATACGTAAGTGTAAAATGTGCTTCTGTGTGTTAAGTATTTCACTGAGTTATGCGGATCCGTTGGTCCGTCGGCTCAAAAAAAAGTGAGTCGGCTCTCACGGATCTTCTGTCGGAGTCGGCTCTTTGAACCGGTTCAGAACTGAGTTACCCAACACTAATAAAAACGTAATATTGTGACACTTGGTATATATACGAGTTCTAGAAGCGTGATGATATTTGGTTAGCGAGTGAACAGTTTTGTGTCGTTTTTCTCTGTTCACCAACTTCGTTGCAATCTAATTGCATTTAGCGCATATGCAGCCACTAATTAAGTTTTCTGAACACAGTGTTGTGGATAATTGGTGTTTGAACAATTAATCTAATCATTTTTATATAGGTCTATTTATTAACCGATTTCAATAAAAGAGGTTACTGTAGAGTCTCAGTAACATGAACATCCTGAAGTATGAACAATGCACAGCCAAAAACGGGAACACCTATGAACAATGAATATCCTAAAATATGAACAGCCAAAAAGTTTTGTAAATAAGTTTTCAAAATTAAAATACTATATAAACAAGAATTTATTAAAAATTTGGATTTCGATTTTATGACCCATTACAATAACTCCCCAATGTATTGGGTGGTTAAAAACTAAATCAATTAGCGTTGTCAGATTTTTTTTGCCAAGTAGGGATTTTGGAACTTTTTGAGTGAAAAAAGCGGGAGTCTTTCATCGAAAGCGGGACATAGTAAAAAAACGGATATAATCAGAAGTTTTTAAATATTTATCTTTTTATTTGAGTTCAAATTACGTTTACGTGACAATAGATAGCAAAAATAGCCATAGAAAATGTATTTTAATAAAATATGATATTTTAAATCAGATTTACCCTATCGTTAAATAGTTGAGTCTTATTCGTCTTCTGAATAAAAAAAACAGAAATTAAATTCAAAAAAGTTTTATTCATTAGAAAAATATGGCGTTTCAAACAATAGTCTGAGGAGTGAGTGTAACAAATTGCAACTTATAATAAGAGAATAATTATTTACGCACGGTCGAGTTATCCCCGAAAAGCGGGACTGAGCCTGTCCCGCGCGGGACATTTAATTTTGATTTAAAAATCGGGACGTCCCGCCAAAATCGGGACGTCTGGCAACGCTGAATTCTCAAGTCACCATTTTTATAGACATTTATATCTATGAAAAATAGCGCTATACTTTATTGCTAATCGATACGAACTCAAATACAGTAGGTGGAATTTATAGCCGGAACCGGAAATTGAAACCTTTGCCACCGAAATGAAAGGTCAAACCGTTATTAAAATTGAACCGCTCACGAATACTTGTCGACGAGATACGACAAAACAGTAACTGAATCGATCATAATCCTAGAAATTAAATTTGACCCTCGTTATATCATAATGTTACAACTCGTACTTAATAAACTTCATTACATTCTAGATATAATAAGCTACTATTATCGTTACTTTTGATAATAAACTGTTTTGGAAAAAAAATTGAACATCCTACAAAAAACCACTGAACGTACATAAAAGTGAAATTTGATTAGTAAAAAAAATGGAATAAAATCTACTGTACCAATTTAAGTAAAAATTATATCCTAAACATAATAGCATCGAGATTACTCAAATACGGTAATCTCTAGAGAAGATAAGGCTAATCAAACATAAAAAATAATAATATAACAACAATTTTTTTAAGTCGGTTAATAAGGGTTATACAAAATTTGATACGACATTTAAAATTCCATTAGCAAGGTACCAAAATAGTCCCAAAGATTTTCCCAGTAATCATTAATTTGCTAGACGTAAATATAAGTCTTTGTTATTGGGCAAATATTTGGAACTGTTTTGGTACATTGCTAATGAAATTTCAACGTTTGGGTGAGCTGTAATTGGGTAAAAACGGACTGATTACTGCGTTTTAACTACTGAAAATTCTGGTTGATAAATCAAACATTTTTCCAGATATTTGTAGTCACCGCGGGGTTATTGTTGGGTACGCTATTGAAACCAAGAACAATTTCAGATACAAGAATGACAATTAATTTTATTGCCTCAGCACAATGGGAGTCATCTACATATTTATGTATTTGGAATCTTTCCCATGATCTTTAGTTAACGGCATGAATTCTCCCGCACTTCGCGTATATTCTTATATAATACAATTATTTAATTACAAAAGAAAAAATACAATGAGTGATGATAAATTAAAAAGATTTTAAATACATCTAAATAAGTCTCCCACGACTATTTAGGACTATTCTTGTAAGATGCATGTACGTTATACATAAAAGTACTTTTTATGTACCAATGTACCTGTTTTCCCGAACCGTTAAAACTAGAGTTGGGAAAAACGGGTCTTTTTAGTGATCTGTATCTTTGCATCTGGATCCCGTATGTGAGCCGGCTCACTGAACCGGTTCAAAAAGAGCCGAGTTCTGAAAATGTTACTGCAGTCTGCCACTGAGTTACCTAGTTCAGTCAATCATATCACGACCTGTATAGAATCAAGAATGCATAGCCAAACATGTGATGCATGAGTCATTTGAGCTGACAGATGCATCAAAGCAAGAACTGATACGTAAGTTTAAAATGTGCTTCTGTGTGCTAAGTGTTTCACTGAGTTATGCGGATCCGTTGATCCGTCGGCTCAAAAAAAAGTGAGTCGGCTCTCACGGATCTTCTGTCGGAGTCGGCTCTTTGAATCCGTTCAGATCTGAGTTACTCAACACTAGTTACAACACTAGTAATGTTAATATTTTGTTTGTTTCTTTTTAATGTTTCGGTAATTTATTTTTTGCAGCTGCTTTTCATGCCTGTATCGCGGTTGTAAATTAATCCATTTTGCACTAGGATGTGAAAACTAATCGTGTTTTACTAATTCCATAGCAAATCTCTATTTTTCTGTAAGTAATTTTTTTTAGAACCTACTATTGGCAGTGACGTTTGTTCAAAAATAAGCTGTCAAAAATTTTGAAAATGAACGAAAATTTGCTATTTTACAGGGGATGCGTGTAAAAAAACCATATATCTCGGTGCCACGTTAAAACTCGCAGGCGTTCGTTTTAGACATATGCCTCAGCCACACACTCGACGAGTGGCATGGGAAGTAGTGAGGAAAGGAGGCAGAGACGTTGTGTGGCCGCGTTACTCGTCATGCCGCACGTCATGCTCCTCGTCATGCCCAGTGCTCCCTCGATTGTCGTTTTTTTGTGCGCGAGTCAAAGGACCGGCAATAAGAGCACGAGTAAGCCGGCCACATACTCCCGCGCCACTCAGTACGCTATGCTATAAAGGCATAGTGCGCACGCTGTAACAGTATCGACCTCCATTGCCGAAAGGCGAAAGCCAAGTGCGGAGCGTCGCGAGTACAGCAGTGTCTGGTCGCTTAGGTCAACATCGCGACAGCGCGATGAGCAGAGCGAGGAGCATAGTCTGGCAGTAGGGTAATGTACAGCTTGCCGTAATATAGCCCATTATAGGTACTGATAAACAGTCTAGTGTATAGATTCCAAACAGGGGTGCTGGAACCTTCCATGTAGGCTTTATGATTTTTAATGGATAAATAAACACAGATAAATTAAGTACAGATAAGAGACAATATTTTAATATTTCATATAAAACTATGATAGATTACGGTGTGTTTTTAGTGTATTTGCCAATTGGCAACGTACACTATTGGCGTCGGTCGGATGGCGGGACCTAGGGGTCGGACCAAAATTTCTCTACGTTTCATAACCTCCTAAACACTTTGGCGACATTTTTAAAAATGTTTACAAATATTTATATATATATATGTGTGTGTGTGTGTGTGTGCGGGCAATAACTTTCGAAAGAGTTAATTGATTTCAACTAAATTTGGCCCACGCGTTGAAATGCATCACCGCAAGAAGCCTATTTAAAATGGACCTAATCGGGTCATTTTAAGGTAGTTTTTAGAAGTTGAAAAATGTTTTTGGGCCCCAAAATACCGAAAAAATTCTCCGAATCGTTTCAAAATTGAAATTTAATCCTCTGGTAGTAATTAAAATGTGTCCCTAAAATTTTAATAAAATCGACCGGACAAGACAGGATTTACAAATTTTATGAAAACACTATTTTGCAGATAGTGAATTATTTACTGAAAAGTATATATAATTTGGTATAGAGGTTCGATTGATAATAATATTGCATTTAAGAAAAAAAATATTATTTTAAGGGGTGTATAAAGTAGTCAATTTTTTTATTTTTCTCAAAAACCAACTTAATTTCGCATAATAAAGCCACACTGCCTGTATTAGCAAATACACTATATTGTCGGCTAGGTTTTGGCACTGCGATCCAGGTTTTTTTTCTTTATAAAGGGGGCGATGGCCCAGGAAAGGTTGGAAACCTTTGCTAGTATATAAGATCAGTAAATTCTAAACCAGTGATGGGCAAAGTACGGACTGCAGTGCACGATGCTAGAATAAAAATTGTCCACTATTTTTAAACATATTTAATTTTAAAATAAGTGATTTTTTTAAAATGTTTTACTTCTGCTATGTGTTTTTTAATTCAATTGATGTCTTTCTGAAGACTTAGACATTTTAATTGTATTTAAAGTACTCTAAATAAGTATCGGCTGTAAGCACCAGTAATTTCGCCGCGAGTCAGTAGTGAAGTAAAGTTAATAAGGTGACGTCAAACATCGAAAGAAGGGAGGGGACAACATTAACTGGTCGTATGGTTTCAGCAGATAAAAATAATGATTTTAAACATTGCTGAAAATTTATTCATGTTTGTATAACGAGTCATTAAGATTAGAATTTTGGAAAGCTTCTACATAACAACGTGAAATTCTGTTTTAACAGGGTTGTTAAATTCAGTTTTCTCAATTTAATTAAAAAGGTCTAAAATACATTAACAGGTATGTATTAGCTTGGCTGGTCTGCATGTTAAAAAATGGGAAATAAGGAACACATTAATATGTCTTCATTTCTGTTGTTCCACTGTAAAAATTGCTTGAATTTTGTTCTATAATAATGCAGCTTTTGGAAAAGTGACAAAAATACAGCTATTAAATTTGACAAATACAACAAGACTCGAGATATGGCGATAATTATTATCGGCAGATTAAACTGTGATTATTGGATTTCCTTTTTTATCCAATTTCGATTATTTTAGGGTTGGAATGGAAATAACAATTGGTCACCCCTGCATTTGGCTATACACTCATGCAAAGGTATTCGACACAAAACATATTACCACCACAATAACAACGACTGCAACAGTGTTCTGAAATGATAAATTATAATTTGCAGGTGGTACTAATGTAATTTCGCAACTTTAACAACTTACGGACTATATATTATATTCAAACATACAAGGAGTTTGGCAAGAAGGGGAGCCATAATAATAATAATGTGTTTAACGTTCGTTTCTCGACTTTATGTCATAACAGACACCATTCGCACCATTACTATTTTCCATTTTACATTTCCCGTTATTTTCTACATTTTTTTAAAACTTCAACTTATGTCATAGCAATGGGCGAAAGAAGGAATTATAAGAAATTAGGATACGGCCAGTAATTTTTGAACTAGGAGTTTGATAGGTAATCGGCTATGGCCTCAAATAAGGAACCATCTCGATATTTATCTGGAATTAATCGAGGAAAACCATGGAAAATCTCAATCAAGATGGCCGGTACAGGAATTACCGTTTCTTGGCGAGAGGCAGTAGGAAAAAGTCCCGGCCACATCTGTCCCCGCCGGGATTCGAACCCGTACCTCCCGAATGCGAGTCTAGTGCTGTCACCACTACTCTACCCAGCTTGGTACAAGAACGCGGAGCCATACGATTTTTACATACTGTACAGATGATGAATTCTTCATCATAAGGGCTTCAGAAGGCCGTTGCTTATACGGTGTTGACATGTACCTTCGCCCTTCAATTACACAAATTTTTGCAGTTTCCATGTTCAGATTTGAGAATTCATCAAAGTGTAGTTATTTGGGTTGGTAATTAGTGTATTTGCCATATGGCAACATACACTATTGGCATCGGTCGGATGGCGGGACCTAAGGCTCAGACCAAAATTTCTCGACGTTTCATAACCTCCTAAACACTTTGGCACCATTTTTAAAAATGTTTATATATATATATATGTATATATATATATATATGTATATATATATATATGTATATATATATATATATATATATATATATATATATATATATATATATATATATAGGTATATATGTGTACGGGCAATAACTTTCGAAGGAGTTAATTTATTTTAACGAAATTTGGCACAAATGTTGGAATCCATCATCGCACGAAGCCTATTTAAAATAGGCCCAATCGGATCATTTTAAGGGTGGTTTTTAGGGGTTGAAAAAAGTTTTTGGGCCCCAAAATACTGAAAAAATCTCAGAATAGTTTCAAATTGAAATTTAACCCTTTAGTAGCAATTAAAAAGTGCCCCTAACATTTTAATAAAATCGGCCCGACAGGACCGGATTTAGAAATTTTCTGAAAACTAGTATGCAGATAGTGAGTAAGGTGTTTTTAATTTTGGTGTAGACGTTCGATCGACAATAATAATGTAGTTAAGAAAAAATGTAATTTTAAGGGGTGTATTAAGGAGTGAATTTTTTTTATTTTGCCCTATAATCACCTTAAGTTCACATAATAAAGCCACAAGGCCTGTATTAGCAAATACACTATATTGTCGGCAGGGTTTTGGCACTGCGACCCGGGTTTTTTTATTATTAAAAACAATAATGAAATGAAATTATTGGCATTTAGTCTTAAAAATATTTCTACTAGAAGAAAGACTTTTGTTTAGTTGTGGGAGGTGAGCAACTGGAGGAAATATAAACTAAATGTGCTTTCCGATCTAGATATGGTAAAAATGAATACCTACATACGATTCTGTAGCGCATAATATTTTTCACGAATTAATTAATCTCGTTAAATCAACCCTAGACCGTATATGCTGTCAAACTTTCAGTGTAAAATCGGGTTGCATCCGATTGAAAGTTCACCCCAAAGAGTGTAATTTGATTTGTCAATTAATGTTTTAACCTAAATCGCTACCATTAAAAAACGTTTACTAATTAACATACAATTAACCTTATATAGAATATAGACGTAGAATCTCAAGCAGAACACTTTTTAGGCTAATTTGTAATCGATTTAAAGCACTGTGAAACATGGGCCCGTATCAAGGAATTATAATTAGTGGTTAAAAAGAAAACATTTTATACTAGCGGCCCAGTCCGGCTTCGCCCAGGTGTAAATGTAATATATAGGATATAAAAAATGAGAATCATTATCATTAAATTCTAAACGTGTATTGAATTTACGCGAATTCAATCGCTTTTATTTGTGAATGTTCAAAAATCGAAGAAAAATCTTATTTCCCAAAAAGAAATTTAAAAAATTCTGTTGATCCGATCGCTACCAAACTTCAGAAGATCACCCGCTCCCATACAACAGACATGATTTTTTTTGCTGTTTTTATAGATAATGGTACGGATTACGGAACCCTTCGTGCGCGAGTCCGACTCGCATTTCGCCGGTTTTTAAACTGGTGTACGATACCAATCCCCCCTAGTAAGTAGAATATCTTACTATATAAAATTGAGACACGATCCGACAAAATGAACTTTACAGAAATGATAATTTGCAAGAGCACACTGTATATAAATAGTAAGACCTTTAATTGAAAATTTTAATGACAGTTTGGTATTGTGTGTACATTAATAAGATTGACGTACTTTTCTCCACGTTTTTAATTAACAAGATGCGCTATGTTTACATGCATTAATCGGCTTAATTAGAATATTGGGAAAATGATTTGGATGGAAAAAACACTTTAATATAAGAACACTTTAATGAAACTTTCAAAAATCTTATTATACCTTTAAAGTAATTCGTGTTTCACACGGTACACAAAATTATACACTGAGGTAAATATTGTAGATTATAGACGCACGTCAACAAATTATGCACTGTGTAAGTACTTCAATACATAAATGTGTTAGCTTGCTTTATATATATGTCAGAATTTAATTTTCTTACATATAATATTAAATAAGTTAATAGTTTATTTAAAATTTAATTTAAATATTAATTCATTAATTAATTTAAACTGTATTGGTCTTTTCATGAGAGTTAATATTAAATATTCCCTACGAGTTTTTTTTCCGAAATAAAATATTTATGCATGAATTTTGTAAAAAAAATGGATGCATTTTTTTCTGATAAAAAATTTTGTAGCTACTCCGACGCCTATAATATCAAAGCGTAACCTGCGGATCCTTCTTCATCGCAATTTCGTAGCTAAATGTTCCGTTTGTCTCGCCATATGAAATACAAAATTTTCATTCTCCAAAAAAATCTCATTTTAAAAAATGTTTAATTGAAAGCCTATCTAAGGCGCAACCATATTTTGGGTTTTGACAGGTGTAACGCTCGTTTGATATAATGTCACAGCTAGTCGAAAATATGTCACTACGCCCTAGATACACTATTTACTATAGTAATATAGTAATAAGATTAAAAATTATCAGGAAATTGGACAAAATAAAAAATATGCAATCAATTCTGCGACGTTTCGGTTTTTTAATTAAATCTTCATCAGGCTTCTGAAACATACATAGTAAGAAATAAAAATAATACAATTATGTTTCAGAAGCCTGATGAAGGTTTAATTAAAAAACCGAAACGTCGCAGAATTGATTGCATATTTTTTATTTTGTCCAATTTCCTGATAATTTTTAATCTTAAAAAATTATGGATGATAATATTAATAGTAATATAGTAATATTTTCAAGTTCTCCTCATCTTCACCGAGTGAAAGTCATAGAAAAAATCTTCATTAATTTGAGTTTAAACGTTGTCCAAGGTATTTTTTTATTGGCTGAGCGCATAGGAGAAGACTAAAGAAGACTAAAAACTTGAAAATACGTGAGTAAAGTCAATTGACAGATAGAAGGTGTTGAAAATACATGAGTCCGAGTGTCCGACTGTATTTCGTACAGTGGATTCAACCGTTTTTGAACACTTCGTACCAATGTATAATGTTTTTATTAGTTGAAATAGCTGTCATAATGTGTAGTGTGCATATATTTGTATATTATGTTTATCTATTAAATATATGAGGTATTTTGAAAACGGCATGTCCCCAATTCATTAATAAATAGCGTTCATTGAAAACGAATTGAATAATTTACATGGCGAGTTTTGATTATTTACGCGAAATAATTTTTCGTTAATGTTCTGGAATTGTGCCATACTCGTAGATTTATTACATATTGAACAAAAATATTCGCATCTATTATACACAGTGATGTGGGAATTGCTTGCATTAAAACACATGTATTGTGTTCACAGTACATTATGAAAAAACACAGTTATGTAAATATTTATCACGTTCTCCATGTTATATTGTGCTTCAAAAAAAGCTGATATTTATTTTAACTTTCAAGCACTTTTAAAAATTTTCATGTACACACCTCTAAAGGTACAGGCTTATAAACAAAAAAACGAGTAAAAACAAGTATGAAAGAGTGGAAAATTGGCATTAATTAAGGCTGTCGGAATCCTCTAAATTTAAGCCAAAAATAGAGCTTCGGCTGATTCTAGACTTATTCGTCAACATTTTGCAAAAATTCTTTCTCTGTAAGGAAGATACAGGACAAATCTAAATCTCTAATGGACTACTTTTGTAATTTATGTACGATTTACTAGAAAAGAGTTGGCATTAATTGTGCCAAAAAAATACACGTTTTCAATACTACGACCTTATTTCACAAAATTGTTCCATCACAAACTTAAAGTAACTCTTTCTTTTTCGGAAAATGTTTCCGAAAATTAGAGTAATCAATTGACAGTGGCAACCCTTGCAATAGCATCTTTTAGCCTCGTAGTGTGGCACCAGCCAAAAATTGAAACGTGTGGATGATTAGAGCGAGACAGAGCTAATGAAGGTCACACCCATAATATGTTTTTTGCCTACCTCGCCTCTTACCGCTGGGTTTCAGCACAAACTGTGTGAAAGTGATCCAGCACTGTTAAAGCATAGCGCAGGCCAAGCTGCATCCCGTTTGGAAAATCCGAACGATTGATGCCGAATGATGATTTAAGTTCCAATGAATTCGATTCTGACAGTTGTCGGAGAAAATCGGCGCGCAATTTTTTTTAACCGGACTATGGGAATTTTCATTAAAATCACTTTGTGTGTTCGCCTGCAATTTACAGATCTTTTTAGAATTTTTTGCCACTAAGCAGTTTCTTCAACCTTTGGCTCATCACAACTTTTTTACCTTGGAATGTTTTCTCACCTGAACATTGCACATTTGACTGGTTTATAATTTCTTAAATTATCTTCATGTTGTATGTCCTTTATGTAGTACTAATGACTTTTATAAATGTCCGTGTACATAATTGTCATAGCCAAAACATAATATGGAGTTGAACCCATCACTCTATAAGTGTGAGATTACGTGATGTTTTCGCTCCTATCAACATTTTGTAATAATTTGAATAATGCATATTATTATTTTTAAGTAAACAAATAGTGAAAACCAACTAAATAAAAAATTAAAGAAATATATTTATTTTTAAACGCGCGACCCAAACCACATAATATGATGACGTAGAAAATTCTCGACATATCCAAGTTCTAACTGGATTGTTAAAATTGTATTTGTAATAATTTTAAAAATTACCTACATAGCCTCTTAATTAGATATTTTGAGATACGAATGTTTTATTCGAAACAATTGAGTGTACGTAACGAAATTTTAATTGAAAGACTAATAAACAGCCTGTTGCCTATAGTAAACAATGCAGACCAAGGTTGGATAAAACGTTTTATTCAAATTTTAAAAAATGAATGTGAGGGGAACTACGTGAAAGCGTGTATCTGTGTACGTAAATTTTAATTGAAAGATTATAAAATTAAATCATAACGTGTTAGGTTATTAATTTCCTATACGCATCCGTAGCCAATTAATAAAGTTTGTCTTTAATTTATTTAGATTGGATGGTAGTTTAATGTTTAAAACAACAATAATATAAGCCTAATGATATCCCATGGGAACAAGACTTAATTTCTGTTATACTTATGTAGAAATAGGGGAAAGTGGACAAAAGTTGTGAACAGATAATATCAATATGCAAAATTGAACGTAAAATTAACCTCTGTATTCATTTTCTTCTGCGTTTTCGGATGTTTTGTACAATACCTAGACTGACTTTTTGACTAATTATCCACCTGTATCGGCATCACTTCAAAGTAGAGTTGGGTAACTCAGATCCGAACCGGTTCAAAGAGCCGACTCTGACAGAAGATCCGTGAGAGCCGACTCACTTTTTTTTTGAGCCGACGGATCAACGGATCCGCATAACTCAGTGAAACACTTAACACACAGAAGCACATTTTACACTTACGTATCAGTTCTTGCTTTGATGCATCTGTCAGCTCAAATGACTTATGCATCACATTGCATCAAATTTCGGTATTGAGAAATCTCAGGAATTCCGGTCTGGACATCCTAAACTACAGCTATATGATATCCCATGGGAACAAGACTTAATTTCTGTTATACTTATGTAGAAATAGGGGTAAGTGGACAAAAGTTGTGAACAGATAATATCAATATGCAAAATTGAACGTAAAATTAACCTCTGTATTCATTTTCTTCTGCGTTTTCGGATGTTTTGTACAATACCTAGACTGACTTTTTGACTAATTATCCACCTGTATCGGCATCACTTCAAAGTAGAGTTGGGTAACTCAGATCTGAACCGGTTCAAGAGCCGACTCCGACAGAAGATCCGTGAGAGCCGACTCACTTTTTTTTGAGCCGACGGATCAACGGATCCGCATAACTCAGTGAAACACTTAACACACAGAAGCACATTTTACACTTACGTATCAGTTCTTGCTTTGATGCATCTGTCAGCTCAAATGACTCATGCATCACATTGCATCAAATTTCGGTATTGAGAAATCTCAGGAATTCCGGTCTGGACATCCTAAACTACAGCTATATATATATATATATATATATATATATCGTTGGATATTTTGCTGTGAATGCGGTGATCTATTCATTGTTGTGGAATTATAAGAGGGCCTTTAATTTCAGATACTCCCTCGGGATAAACAGTACACAGTGCGCGTCGTGCAAAGGATATCCTATAGATACATCAGTTACACTTGACCTCTAGTATTGATCTGTTTGTCTACATTGTAATATCTAATAAAAGGATAGTTAACTAACGTTTGTATTTTGTATACAGACTGCCCATGGTATAGGTGACACCTAACTGATTATTAGGATTATTTCCTGTTGCTATTTATCATATGATTCACTAGTTGTCTACCCGGTATGGCTCGAATCAAGTTCTGTGGGGATGCAATCTTCAGAGTGAGAACATAAGTAATGGCTTACTTAGTAATTAAATAACTAACAAAACTAAATTGTGATAGATTTCAATCAAGTCTACACCGAAGCGTCGTGTATGAACCGTTTTATCAACGACGACGTACGTGGATAAAACAGCATACGACAGTAAACTGTTTTATTAGTGTATTTGCCATATGGCAACATACACTATTGGCGTCGGTCGGATGGCGGGACCTAGGGGTCGGATCAAAATTTCTCGACGTTTCGTAACCTCCTAAACACTTTGGCACCATTTTTAAAAATGTTTATATATATATGTGTACGCGCGATAACTTTCGAAAGAGTTAATTGATTTCAACGAAATTTGGGCCACGTGTTGAAATCCATCACCGCAAGAAGCCTATTTAAAATGGGCCTAATCGGGCTATTTTAAGGGTAGTTTTTAGGGGTTGAAAACTGTTTTTGGGCCCCAAAATACCGAAAAAATTCTCCGAATCGTTTCAAAATTGAAATTTAACCCTTTGGTTGTGATTAAAAAGTGTCCCCACAATTTTAATAAAATCGGCCCGACAGGACCGGATTTACAAATTTTATGAAAACACTAATTTGCAGATAGTGACTTATTTATTGAAGGGTGTATTTAATTCGGTGTAGACGTTAGATTGATAATAATATTACAATTAAGAAAAAAATGTTATTTTAAGGGGTGTATTAAGGGGTTAAATTTTTTATTTTGCCCAAAAACAAACTTAATTTCACATAATAAAAGTATAAAACCACACGGCCCTATACAAGCAAATACACTATATTGTCGGCAGGGTTTTGGCACTGCGACCCGGGCTTTTTAACATATATGCTTAATACTCTTCCGAGATAATTTTGATTTTATTTCTACAATATCAAAGATAAAATTTGTTTTATTTCTCAACATATTCTATAATTCGGCATCTAAATCAAATTTAGACACCCTTTATTAAAGTTTTAAACTGAATTTTAGGTAAATTTATTCCGGAAACTTTCAAATATTGATTCAACTTGAAACTTAAGGCACATGTCATATTGGAAATACGTGTTTTGAGAAGAATCATCCCTTGTAAAGAACGGCTGTATATATAAATCTGATTAAAATATTGATTCCATTTTGTTTATATAAAATATAAAAAGCTGCTTTGAAGTAAAAATTGTATATATAGAACGGAGTTATAGACATGTTTACACAGTTTAAGAAAAAATATTCTTTTAATCGATCAATGATTTTTCGAGCAGAATCGATTTAAAATCCTGAGGATTTTTTTTGTGACAATCCTTTCTGCAACCCAGCATCAGTGTTCGTTTCTTAGTATTATATTTTATATTCCAAACTTAAGTTACCTAAAACATCATTCGCATCATTACTTTGTTTTAATTTAACAACACTGTTAAATTTCTATCGCATTTTGACACCAACATATTGTTTTTAAAGTGGACAAAACCACGACCCTTTCCAATTTCAATTAAAACTAGGTATGACGTTTATGTGGGTAAAAATGTAGTGCTTTATGTTTAGCGTTTTGTACAATTTATGTACCTACGTAATTTTGACAATATAAATGACCCACGAACGATTCGAATCCTTTCCCCTATAGGTATATTAATTTTCGTTTGTCAAGGGTATGCGAATAGCGGGATTTGTTTTATATATACAAATGGGGTAATTTAACTTTCCGTTAATAATAAAACTTAATGTAACGTAGGTACTTATGTAAAGGTCTCTTTTACTGCGGACACACCATTTTCAAGAACTCTCATATTCATGTAGTGAATAAGGACCTTGTTACGAATTTTGATTATATATTATGTTAACAACATGCCAATAAAAATATTCCTGTTTGAAATAAATGTGAAACATAGCAAAAACACTGTTTCCGTATTTTCACATTTTCCAGAATTTCTAAAACTTTCATATATGCAAAATCGATAGATGTTTCTAATTTTCAATTTTCTTCTCATGTTTTCTTTTTCCTATTTTACCATTCTCCTCACGAGCAATTTAATTTTTAACCGAGCTGGGTAGAGTAGTGGTGACAGCACTAGACTCGCATTCGGGAGGTCCGGGTTCGAATCCCGGCGGGGGCAGATGTGGCTGAGACTTTTTCCTACTGCCTCTCGCCGAGAAACGGTAATTCCTGTACCGGCCATCTTGATTGAGGTTTTCCATGGTTTCCCTCAATTAATTCCAGATAAATATCGAGATGGTTCCTTATTTGAGGCCATGGCCGATTACCTATCAAACTCCTAGTTCAAAAATTACCTACCTTATCCTAATTTCCTGTAATTCCTTCATTCGCCCATTGCTATTACATAAGTTGAAGTTTTAAAAATGTAGAAATATAACGGGAAGTGTGGTAGATGAAAAATAGTAATGGTGCGAATGGCGTCTGTTATGACATAAAGTCGAGAAACGGACGTTAAACGCATTATTATTATTATTTAATTTTTATTATTCAAAAAAAAACCCTGAAATTCATTGTAATTATTAAAATTAGAACAAAAATTAAGTAGATGCTTGGAAGCAGTTAGTTTCGACTATTATTACCGGCCTTAGGTATTTTAAAGACGGCTCTGCTTTGTTAAAGGTAAATAATCATAATGAAATGTGCATGCAATATGCGTGCATACGTATTACGTGTCCCTCACATGATTATGTTTAAAAATCATATTAAAGTAGAACATGACTCACGCAAGCTGCATATCAAACTAAAAAACTCTTGTTTACTTTAGTTCTATATGGTAGGTAAACTGGAGTTGCCATATTTTTGTAGCAAAAGATAAAAATGCACAATTCACATAATATATACTAGGGTTGGGTAACTCAGATCTGAACCGGTTCAAAGAGCCGACTCCGACAGAAGATCCGTGAGAGCCGACTCACTTTTTTTTAAGCCGGCGTATCAACGGATCCGCATAACTCAGTGAAACACTTAACATTTTACACTTACGTATCAGTTGTTGCTTTGATGCGTCAGCTCAAATGACTCATGCATCACATGTTTGGCTATGCATTCTTGATTCTATACTTTCCCGTATGTGAGCCGGCTCACTGAACCGGTTCAAAAAGAACCGAGTTCTGAATATGTTACTGCAGTCTGCTACTGAGTTACCTAGTTCAGTCAATCATATCACGACCTGTATAGAATCAAGAATGCATAGCCAAACATGTGATGCATGAGTCATTTGAGCTGTCAGATGCATCAAAGCAAGAACTGATACGTAAGTGTAAAATGTGCTTCTGTGTGTTAAGTGTTTCACTGAGTTATGCGGATCCGTTGATCCGTCGGCTCAAAAAAAAGTGAGTCGGCTCTCACGGATCTTCTGTCGGAGTCGGCTCTTTGAACCGGTTCAGATCTGAGTTATCCAACTCTAGCTAGCATAGACGTAAATCTCCAATGGTGAAATCCACATTCAAATCCGTCCAATAGTTCTCGAGATGCACTCCAATTTGCATTCGAGCGGAACTAGACCGAGCATCTAATACAGTAGAGATAAATATTTCACTCGAATGCGCATTTCAAAGTTACACACCGTTTCCCTGATTGTCAAACAATTCCAGTAGTTAAATTCACTGAGTTAGGTGTATCTGTTGAATGTAGCTATAATTCATGCAGCGTTGCTAAATTGAATTTAACAATAACTGGGTTATTGCAACCAAAACAAGAGAGAATGATTTACACTACAATTTCTCATCCGTTTTAATCCACGTATGCATATACTGTGTCTACAATATTGCACCAAATAGTATTATGACTGCATCTTACACTGTTTCATATAATTATGTACAAATAGCTTCGATTATGCATTACACTAGCTGTGTCCACTGCAGCTTCGCTCGCACAAATGCCGGTTTTAATCAGACCTATATGAAGTAGAAATAATGATCCGTTAACTTATGTTTTAATTCAATTGAGGACTCCTTGTGGCATAGGGATCAAATAATAGCCGTATTTTAGAATAATCAAAAAATAAAATACGGCTATTATTTGATGCTTACGCCACGAGGAGTCCTCAATCGAATTAAACCAGTATGCTATACTTTTGGATAGTTAGGTATCATTAAATTGATAGTGTATATTCTCTTCATGTATAAATAATCCAATAAGTTCGAAAGTTGACAAATATCAAAATAACAGACACATACTTCAATTACAGTAAGACCTTGCTTAACGCTGCTTTAGTATTACGCGGTTTCTAAAAAAAAGTTTAGCCACTATAACGTAAATTATGTATCAGTTTATACAAAACGATTCAAATGTTCGCTACCGACTATAGCTTGCCTATCGAAACAGAAGAAGTTAAGCGACATTACATGACATCTTCACAAAAAACAATATATGTCAAATGTGAACGGGCGTGAGCTGAAAATGATTTTTGTGAGCGTGAAGAATCCGTGAACAAACTACTACTCACGATTGCATCTCTAGTCGGTTGGTCTGTACATACGTCCGAGCTGTAAGCACCGATACAGTAAGGTATTCACAAAGGAGATGGTATAATTTCATTTTTCCAAACTGACCACCGGTAAAACGCGATGCTTTTACCGGTCGTGGAAAAGTGAAAATGTTTATATGTGGAAATACATTCCTTTCTGAATATCTCTATGTCTATTTTCCATTGCAGTTTTACGTACGCCACTTTGTAAATGCTAAAAAAACTATAGTATACACGCCTCTTTTTATTCTTTTGTAGACCTTGACTAAGCGACATTTTAATTTTCACACTTTGAACAAAATATTTTATAAATTTAAATTTTTCATTAACGTTCCCTTTGTAAATTTTGTCGTAAAATTTGAATATTTCATAAACGAAGTTTTGTGTAATTTGTTAGGAAAGAGTTT
Source organism: Venustoraphidia nigricollis (assembly GCA_034508555.1). Taxonomy (NCBI): domain Eukaryota; kingdom Metazoa; phylum Arthropoda; class Insecta; order Raphidioptera; family Raphidiidae; genus Venustoraphidia; species Venustoraphidia nigricollis. Next base: position 1,537,140 of record JAVRKA010000058.1, on the reverse strand, counting down.
TTAATTACTTTCTAAAGTGTAATTAAATAATTTAACGAACCCGCATCCTACCGAATCTGTATTGTAAATTGTTACTTAGTATTTTGTATACTTATATGCATAATGGTATATGCTTTTTGGATATACCTACCTAATACATATTTTACGTGTTTTTATTAAACGTTGATTTGCCGTAAAATACTTTTTCTCTCTTAGTTATAAAATGAGAAACGTTATGAAATTGGAATCTTTTAATTTTTTTCGTTACCTACAGCCTTAAAAGACCAAAACTCTTGCAATGTAATTTTAAAGTGCACAAATTTCGTTAGCATGCTGTTTTAAATATTAGAAAAACGCGGATATAAAATACTAGCGAATCCTTGCGAAATCTTGGTCACTTACATTATATAATAGGGTGGAAATAATTTTTTTTATTCTATCCAGAGACTTCAGCGCCACTACGTCACTTAATATAACTGACAACTGTTAAAACAAACAGATTACTACCAGATGGCGACATTTTTTTTCTATTCCGAGACTTCAGCTCTACTACACGTGATATTACGGACGACTGTTAAAATAAGCAAATTGCCACCAGATGGCGACATTTGTTTTTCCCGAATGTTATTTTCTGTAATGAAATTTAAAACATTTTTAAACTGTAATTTTTTAATGGAACATTAATTTTAAGATATTAGTGAAAAAAAATAACCTCCAAATTGGCGTCTCAAACATTAATTTATTTACAACATAAAGGGAGATATTTCATACCGACAAAAAATATCTTTGAGAAACAATATACCGGGTGTTTTTTTCAAAACTTTGAAAGGATTTTTTTGTTGATACACCGGTTGAATCAAAAAAAGTTTTAGGCAAAAGTTGTTGGGTTTTGAGGGGGAAATAATTTACACGTAATATCAACCCACTCCCCCCACCCCTCGGCAGGGGGAGGGGGTAACTTTTGTTTTTTAAATGGAAACCCCCGATTTTTATGATTAAATTAAATTAAATTTTAAAGTTGTTCATTTTTACACAAAAAAAAAATTTAATCATAAAAATCGGGGGTTTTCATTTAAAAAACAAAAGTTACCCCCTCCCCCTGCCGAGGGTTGGGGGGAGGAGGTTGGTATTACGTGTAAATTATTTCCCCCTCAAAACCTTTTGCCTAAAACTTTTTTTGATTCAACCGGTGTATCAACAAAAAAATCCATTCAAAGTTTTGAGAAAAACACCCGGTATATACTGATAGTCACAGTTTGCACGAATATAATCGTCACTGAATAATAAATGCATCAAACTAAATATACTTTTCTATATGATCAATTAACAAAATTGCATGAACATAGATGTAATACATGAACATCCGGTATATTTTAAATTATCTTTGAAGCTGTATTATGTTGTGTTATGGCATGCAAGTTTGGTAACATTCTATCATTACAAGTTGTAGTTAATGCAATTTTGCATTGCACTTACAAAGTTTCTGTGCAAGTATGGCAGAATATCAACATTTCTCTAGATAATTACAATCGATGAGCTGCTAATATCTTATCTAACGATCTTCCTCCAGATTATATAGACGGAACGTTAGTTCACTCACTTCTGAAATTAGTATATTATCTCCTATCATACATAGTATAATTCCGAAGGGTATAGTTAACTATCAGTCAATAATAGTAGTTTATATGTCTAGGGCGGAATGAAGTATATTACCGACCAGATGTGACATTATGTTAAAATCAACGCTAGCCATAAATATCGTTATATTATACAGTCAAAGCCCTCTAAGTGCACAGCTCGGAATCGAGCCCATCCTTTAAGTGCACACTTCCCCTACGATCTTTTTCATCCCCACTCTTCTAACTCCTATAGCTATCAGATGCTATAAACAATGTCTCTAAAACTCTATGAATATGATGGAAATGGAAAGTTTGAAAATAGCGCGCTTACGGTCGCACGTGATTGGTCGCAGATTATTCGAAGTGGGGGCTGGGGAACGTGCACTTAGAGGGCGAGTTCGTGTGCAGTAAGAGAGCGTGTGCATTTAGAGAGCGTGCACTTAGAGGGCTTTGACTGTATATAATATAACGATATTTGTTGCAGACATCTGCATTTGCTTCCGTACCCGTAACAGTCGTAACGGAGCTTTTTCAGTTGCGGATGTGATGCAAGTCATGACAAGCTTATCGGAAGCGGGACGGGCACTCGACACGTGCTTAAATTCTTTGACTACTTAACCATAATAGGGATTAATATATCAACCTTTGTTTAATCGCCTTAATCCTGAGAAGGCCGCAGTGTTATTCTTCAAACAGAATTTATCAATTCTGAAATATGATTATTAAGTAATGAAAGTTGTGGCTCTTAATAAAAATGATAATAAATTACAATCTCCTTTACTTAGTTTCAGAATAATTTATTGTTAAAAATATTATTATTCTTATTATTATTACAACATCCCTGCTATGAATTTTATATATTGTAAGTTGCTAATCAAATATTATTTTTTGTTTCAGGTAAGTTTCTGAGCTGCATATTACTAGAATAGAAACTAACTGAAAGGTTTGAATTTTTCCGTATCTAATTATTTTGCTATTAAGCAGTTAAATCTATTTAAATATGAAGCTTGATCAAATAGAAATAAATATTGTTAGATAGATTTATTGTTGATTATAGACGCTCAACAAGAAATATTCTTATATTTTGCAATATGTTAAAGCAATTTTATTAGGTTTGCATCCCTGTGCAAGCACATTTAAAATTTCTTTAACAATATGATAAAACATGCAATACAAAAATAAGTACTACTGCAGATACAATCCAAAAATAACAAAGCTATAAATGTCATCTAACTTCTTATCAGATAGGATTGTTAGATTTGCAATCACTACCTTTTTTATTTGTTGGTTTTTTCGGTATTTCCATTGGCACTATATTTTGCTTTTGTTATACAATAAATTTCCAATTTCTGATTGTAGTGAAATTTTTATAAAAAAGTCATATTTTATTATTGCCTAGTAAAAAAAACTTGGGTCGCAATGCCATTCCCTGCCAACAATGTAATATTAAAGGTGGCCCTCTATTAAAGGATTAATTTTAAGTGTAACTTTAAAATTACTTTCTGGTCATTATAAGATAAAGTACAAAGTTACGCAACAAGGCAAAAAGTATATGCGTCAACGGATATCTAACGAGATTCTCTGTAGTAATATCTGCAATTAATCGGTTGTTTCTATATCACACATCCCGGTCATTAATTTTTGTGGCGCATTTCAGCTGACAAATACGTTTAACGAACGTAACGTTTTATGACGCTAATAAATAAGCATTTATTGTCATATTTATTACACTTTTTATAAAATTTTCTGAATTTTATTTATGACGCTTTTTACGAAAAATGCCTGATAATATAAAGCACTGATTCTTGATAAATTTCTTTGATAAAAATGCTTATATTCAAACTACTTTTATATAAACGGCAAAAATATTTTCAAAAATAAAAAAAATTATGCATTTGCACCTATCCATTTTAATTTTTGGTTACACCACTGCCTTGACGTATTTACTGATGTGAGAGTTTCCGCAAATTTCTGGTCATGATGAGCGAAACCATGTTGGGAGTGGCTTTAAAGCGGAAGCGTATTGTAGGATACCGTGCTGCATGAACAAAGAAACAAATACAAATCTTTGGAATTGAGATGAAAATTGATTTCGCGACTGAATTTCATTTCATGATCGCGCTAGTCTTCATTGTTTCACGAACACGGATATGGTATAATGGTATAGTTGACATAAGCCGTCTGATCTTGTGACCACTGCTAGGCAGGCGTAGCAGAGGCAAAACAATTTAAAACTTTTAAATTTCCAATTTCGTCAATTTCCGGGAGCAGTGTAACTGATTGCTTTTAATATGCATTTGTATAATTTTATTGAGCATGACTTTCGTTTTGTGATGCAGTGTTATTTCTACAATTCTGTAATTTCGTAATATATTTGTAGGTTAATGTTGCGTATTTCTACATTCGCATAACTTTGCTGCGATACAATACGCGAATATCTCGTCGTTCTCAGATTTACATCTGCGGTCCTGTGACAAAACAGCGTATTACGGATTTCGGGCAATAGGAATGTGTTTAGAGACCGTAGTTCTCGTACTACGACCCTGCGTCTTATGTTAAATAAAATTGCATTTGTTGTGTAATTTCTAAATTATCAATGTCTGTTATATAATTTCCTTTATTTTTGTTAATTTTGAATTGAATTTTATTTTATTAAAACAGTTGTAAAATGTCGTTAGAAATATGATTCTTATTTCGTTTGACGTTTAAGATCAATTTCTTGTTTGTTTAAGGTAGTTGTCGTGGTTAAGGCACACCGTCAGAAAATTCTTAATTTTTGTATACTTATTAAGGACATGATAATACAATTACCCTGAAAATTTGAAGTCGATCGACCGTATATAATCCGAGATAAATTCAATTAAAAATTGGATAATTAACATTGATTGTATACGATCTCTGTAGTTCTGAACCAGTTTCTTATTTATAAAAAAAGAACTAACTGTTAAAAAGTTTCCAAAAACTGACAGTCTTTCAATGCATTTGTTATGAGTTTAAAAAAAATAAGAAAACATTTTTGACCGCCTAATTAATTATAAATAACGGTTTAAAGTTTAACAATTTATAGAAAAGTATACATGCGTATAAATTATGGATCACTTAGCTACAAGCTAGTATACTTTTGTGGCACGTATAATCTATAACTTTTTGACAATATTGTACCACGACAACTACATTAAGCTTAAAACTTCCTATCAAATAAAAATATTGTTCAGGTTCAAAATTTACATAATAACTTAATGTTGGAAGTTTGGTGCTTAATTTTTTTTAAGTGCTTGATGCTTATAAGTATTTTAAAAATTGAAAGTACTTGCTGCTTAAGTAAATCGAGCGTTTATCAAAGTATTCGATGCTTGGCCCCACCTGTCTAGAAGTATATTATTTATGTAGAGATATTGATATGTTTTTACACAATGTAAAATAAAAATGGTGTAAAAAAATCTGTCAGTAAAAACAGTCAAAAATTTAACTTACGCAGTTTTTGCTTGTGATCACAGCTTTAACAAATCCACAGGCTCCAACTCTTGTCTATCTCGCAGCTTTGCGACCTATGACCTTTGCCTGACTTCGCAGTACTACACGTTATGTAGGCAATATAGTACCGTACGGAGTAACTCGAAAGTAATTCACAGTACATACAGCGTGTACGTGATTATTTAATGTGATACGAATAAGGTAAACAAAAAGTGAGTGCGTTTTCTCATGTACAACGTTTGAAGTTATACTTCTTTAGCGTGATTAAAAACTCAATTTTTAATTAACATGCAAACAATTTATTGAAATAAAATCTTGCTTAAGAATAATACTTACAAAACATTTACGTTATACATTTTAAAACAACTTAACAATAGCGTACTGGACTGTACTTTATTGCAGAAAAGCGACAATTGACAATACAACCAGCGAGCGCACGTTCTATGCCGGTAACTGGGAGGTAGTGGGAGTCTTCCTTTTCCACAAAACAATCAGGACGGCTCTAAATATGCATCTGCGACGCTGTTTGTGACTAACTTCAGAACCTTTTAGAACCGTGGCGCGTATTATAAAGGACTAAAGAAGTTTTACTTCTCCCGCGAGCTTATGTGAATGAGGCTCAGCGTTGCCAGACGTCCCGATTTTGGCGGGACGTCCCGATTTTTAAATCAAAATTAAATATCCCGCTTTTCGGGGATACCTCGACCGTGCGTAAATAATTATTCTCTTATTGCAAGTTGCAATTTGTAACACTCACTCCTCAGACTATTGTTTGAAACGCCATATTTTTCCAATGAATAAAACTTTTTTGATTTTGATTTCTGTTTTTTTTTATTTATTTTATTCAGAAGACGAATAAGACTCAACTATTTAACGATAGGGTAAATCTGATTTAAAATATCATATTTTTATTAAAATACATTTTCTATGGCTATTTTTGCTATCTATTGTCACATAAACGTAATTTGAACTCAAATAAAAAGATAAATATTTAAAAACTTCTGATTATATACGTTTTTTTACTATGTCCCGCTTTCGACGAAAGAATCCCGCTTTTTTCACTCAAAAAGTTCCAAAATCCCGACTTGGCAAAAAAAAATCTGGCAACGCTGAATTGAGGCTCACATTTTTTTTCAAATCCTGTATGTACGTTTACTTGCCTCAGAATAAACAAGCTAACCTATGAAACCGTAAATTGGCAACCAACCTGTTAAATTATAACATGACACCTGTTGGTTGTTTATTGTACACCTGTGTAGGCATTCATTTCTGTTCTTAATAGTCAACTGAACATACCGTAGGGAATGGTGACTAAAATGCCATTCTACTGTGTATAATACAATATCATGCCATATACACAAAGTGAAAATGACAGCACGTTTCATACGATAATGTGCCATCCAGTTTGTTACCATAGAGGTACGGTAATTTAATTTTTAATGTGCTTCTAATGTTCATTCACAATTTGATAAATTGGGTAAAATCGAATTATTAGAATTATTAAAGAGAACTAGCATACCTGCTTATATCTATTTTTAATCACTTTCGGTAGTTCATTGTGCTCTAAAAAATGTAGTAGAGCGACTGTTAACGTTACATATAGTTTTTTTACTGCCCTTTGAGATATCGCCTTAAAAAATTGGCGTAATAGATATCGAATCATGTCGCTTCTGTCTGGAGGCTCCTGAAACATCGGAGCATCTGCTTTGTAAATGTGAAGCAGTCATGAAGCGAAGACTCCGTCACCTCAATAATCCATTCCCAACACCTGATCAGGTATGGGACACAGATCTCAAAGCAATTCTAGGCTTTATCAAAAGCCTTAATCTCATAGAGATATAAATGAGTCAGGGCTACACAATAGATCTATCAAGGTCGCGGTGTTGACGAGGAATAAAACCCTCTCGCCCTCTTTTCTAATCTAATCTAATCTACTCTACATATAGTTTGGATTTTCATTTACCGAAAACTTGTCTTGTAAGCAAAATCATATTATTAAAAAATAATCAAAAATGTTATATGTTTCGTGGTTCCTAACCAGGAAAGAGTTAATATTTGAAAGATTACTTTTGTAAACAGGACAGGAGACAAGAAAATTGAATAACATTCTTTTTTCATTCACAAAGGCTACACAGGTTTTCAAGAGCGAAATCAATGATTACGGATATTTTTTTATGTGTAGCAACTTAGATGATCTTGTGAAAAGGTTGTAAAGCATTATAGCAGCACGCGAAATTGGTAACGGTATTGCGTCATTTACTCACGTATTGAAGAATTCTGAAGGGTTTGGGTAATTGACGTTTAGATAATAATCAACGTTCTCTTATATTTCATATCAAATCTTTATGAATGTAACTACTAAAAATAGATTTTCAATTACGACTCAATTTATGTAGAGACGAAACTGCTTTACACAATATAACACAAAATACGACATGGCCTTTAAAAAAAACTCTTCAACTTCTGATCTTGAGAACTGGTAGTACTGACACTTTTAAATCAAAGTGTTTTCGGTTGAAATTAAGACTAAAGTCTGATAATAAAAATCCATGTTATTAAGGTAGTTGTCGTGGTACAATATTGTCAAAAATTGTCAAAAGTTTACTAGCTTGTAACTAAGTGATCCATAATTTGTACGCAAAACTGTACCCGTGGAAACGTAACCCATACAGTATTCATATGCATGTATACTTTTCTATAAATTGTTGAACTTTAAACCGTTATTTATAAATAATTAGACGGTCAAAAAAAATGTCTTATTTTTTTTAAACTCATAACAAATGCATTGAAAGACTGTCAGTTTTTGGAAAGTTTCTGACAGTTAGTTCTTTTTTTATAAATAAGAAACTGGTTCAGAACTACAGAGATCGTATACAATCAATTTTAATTTTCCAATTTTTAATTGAATTTATCTCGGATTATATACGGTCGATCGACTTCAAATTTTCAGGGTAATTGTATTATCATGTTCTTAATAATTTTCTGACGGTGTGCCTTAACCACAACAACTACTTTAAACGACGCAGCGTGGTAAAATATAATGATTAAATCATTTATTCAATAGAAGAACTTTTTAATAACGACTGATTTAAAATTGAAAAAACGCGAATTATCCCTTATTTGACGCTTTAGAAGTATACAAAATTTAAAATTGTGTATATGTCGGGTGACAACGCAATATATCTAAAATCGTTTTACATCCAATATGACGGACGCCAAAAGATGATGGATTATCTGTTTCTTCACAACTCACTTGACAAGGATATCAAATGAAAGGGTTTGATGAGTTTCATACGATATGTGGTGTCATTCTAAACCCAATATGGCAAACGCCCAAGATGGCGAATTACCTTTTTATTCCGTTATGAAAAATGCGAAGGTTAAGACGTAAATTTAAAAATAAAATATTAGAAAAAAAAGCCAAATTTTATTACAGTGTACAAAAAGGAACAAAATATGTTTAATAATTTAGGTTCACAACTACAAAAGCATGGACCATGAATAATGAACTATTAGCTTACAAATTCTTTTTAGGGCTCTGCAATAAAAGTTTTTTTTCTGATATTTTCCTTAACAAATACATATTTTAAGAAAACTTACCATTCTACAATATTAGAAAAATATTTGATATAACAAAATGTAGCTCTTTCGATTTACAAATTCTCTAAAATGTGCTTCTTTGTCCAAATACGGTTGCTAGCCCCTAAGCCAGTCGATGCCGATAAAAGATATAGTTCTTGATGAAAGAAATATAAACGTTAAATACTTTAGGGCTCGTAAAATATAAACGATTGACAGACGTGTTTTAAAACTTCGAAACTTTGTCGACGTTATCGCAAACTACTTTAATTATTCATCTAATAAAACTCATGACGAACCGCTTTGGTAGTTTAATTATTAAACAAATTGTAAGATTCAAATGTCGCGGATCAAAGCTGAATACAACTTTTACGTTTGGTACTTCTCACCGAGTTAACTTCCTCATTAAACTGCATAGATCGCGGTTTTGTTCACCGGTGAACTATCTTTTCTGTTTTTTTTCGCAACTAATTGATGGTGGCATATTGAAGGGTCCTTGATAACATTGATTTTTGAAATGTGAACAAAAATCGTTGGAGCCGTTTTCAAGGAAATCGCAATTTTCTTTTTTTGTTTATCAGTTAATTACGTTTACGGGAGAAACGGGAAACAATATCAGAAATTAGGTTCGAATTTTTAATTTTTATTTCGATCCGTTGAACCCATGGTTCTGTACATACGAACAGACGAAACTGGCATAAATCACAATTTTCTCTTTTCGTTGATTAGGGACGTAGAGGAGAAAAAAAAAATGAAAAACAGACCCACATTTTAATTTCGATCCCTGGACAAAACGGACATAAATTCACTTTTTGTTTATGAAACGTCTAAATATGTCGACATCTTGAGTTGAATTTATTCTAGCTTAGAATATTGATTTATTTTATTTTTAACTATAACCCTTTTTCACTATAAACCTTTGTGCGCGCCTTTGCTCATGAGAACGCCACTTTCGTCTGCAAACTTGCTTTAGTGTCGGTTTTTACGAGCGCGACCGGATATAAAAAACCTTTTAAATTTTGCTATTGATTTTTAATGATACTAGACACAGTTAAAAATTATGAAACGGGTTCTTCCGTCTAAGTTCAAACATTACGTAAGCATATTTTTGTTGAAAATTAGAACCCCACTTCAACTCTGTAAGATAAAATAGGACATCCTCCCATCCCTCAAAAGATAGAGCATTTTATATTTTTTATTAGAATCATAGTGATACTTTTATATTATTTATAATTATCTATTAGTTAATTTTAAATTAATTTAGCTTTTGACTTACGTAGGTAAGATCTTAACTCTCCTTGTTATCAAAAATAAGGAAAATTATAACTTCCCCATCCCATAAATTGACCTACGTGATGCTTAAAAAATATGTGAGGCTTGTCCATATAAATTCGCGAGGGAAGTGAAACTTGTTTCGTCGTAGATTTTCTTTGACGCATTATTCTTGAACTTTACTAAAATATTTTTGTAACGTTTTGTTTAGATAAAATTAAATGTATTTATATGACGACATAATTCGCAAATGCATATTTTGGTTGTTTTGTGAGAACTCCCAGTTACCGGCACAGTACGTGCACTCGTCGGTGATTGGTTAGCGTTCGTTGTCTTGCTTTCCCGCTATAAAGTACAGTCTAGTACGCTATTATTGTTTCTTTGATTGCTCAAGATGCCTAATACTGTGATTCAGATGATAATTTGTCTGCTGAGAACCCCCAAAGTCCCACACTAAATACGAGCAGGATGGATGACTTTAGTGGAAGGAATTAGACCTTTAGATTAAAGAAAAATTAGAAATAATAATGTAGCGCGAGTTAGCAGTTTTTCAACCGACTGCATCTAACTTCCGAGCCTTTCAGATCCATGGCACGTATTATACTCACGGCTACTCACCGCATCACACATACGCCTATCTCTCCGTCAGTCAAACCGGCGTCTCCACTACGCTCCCCTTTCCTTTCTCACACTCAAGGCATTCATTCCTCACCTTCATTTTCGTTCTTGTGCGTAACGCGTCACAAGAAATTTCAAGCAGATACCCTCGCTGAAGATGTTTAACTTCAAAAAGCCCCTAAGTATTTAACAGTCGAAAATCTATAGAAAGCACGTGTAGCTTTAATTATTATTTTCGACATGAAGCTGATTCCATCAGTTCTTATTTAATTAATAATTGCTAGTAAATTGCTAATGTTACATCACGATGTTACGAAGTTTGTTCCTTAATTAGACAACAGAAACTGTGTAATATATACTGGCTGATTATTTTAATACAGTTTCGTGTTCGAAGATTGATGAGATTCGTAAAACCACTAACACTTCGGTCTGCTGAAGTGTGAACGTTCTCTGAACTGCTGTGTTCAGTTAGGACGTTAGGTGATATGTCGGTGGCCATAAGGCAAAACAGTACATGTCGAATTTTTAGTAATTTTTTTCTTTTGGCACGGTAAGTTAAAATTGATTTTTGAGATTGAAAATGTAACGAACGTGTCGGAATGTATACCGTATACCAGGGGTTCTCAAAGTATGCGCCGCGGCGCCCTGGTGCGCCGTAGAGAGTAAAGTTAGGTATTTGAGGCTACAAAAAAAACAATTTTTCATAAATAATATGTAAACGTAGTCTTATGAATCAATATAAATATAAAAATTCAGCTTCATGTAGTATCATTTTTTCGACTAGCTAGGGCGCCGAGACAAAATACTAAACCTGTAAGTGCGCCGCGAATTGAAAAAGTTTGGGAATCTTTGCCGTATACTATGAAAACCGACTGTAGAACATTAAGCTAAGTTTGCGGCGACAGTTAAGCGTGAAGTACGTTCATGTTTGACCCTTTTTTTTATAAAGTTTTTACACGCGGCTTCGTTCACGTTAATTGTTAGCTTTGGCAGTAACTTCTTCCCGACTGAATCTGGATAAAAACTTTCGCGGTACTTGTTGCCAAGTTTGATTAACATCGGTTCAGCCATTGTCAACCGACACTGGTGAATTCTATTCTAATACATACGCAGATAAAACATTTTAGACACACGTTTTCCCGTCAAAATCCACAAAAAACGAAGTTGGATAAGCAGTTGTCCTACCATCAGCAGCAAAAATACGATTACTGAACGTTTAAATTGGCATTAATCTTATTTTGCCGTAAATATGACGTAAGTCTTTTTTCGTCGGGTCTACAGATATGTATTTTCGGCAGAAACACGCATTCTGTGTCATATATATACGCTATATAACGTGTAACCTGTCTATAAGACGTACCTGTTATGTGTTTTGTGTGGGTGCGAATGTTGGCGTTGTGGTTCCACCGTTATTGCTCATCCAGTGGAACAACCAACCACACTCAAAATGTCTTTCCTTTGTTCACTTGGCGATATTATTAATTACAAACAGTCTTAACAGTGTTGAGAATTTAAATCATTGAACCCAGAACAAAATTCTAGCCAGTCGAACGACAGTACCGTTCCAGCTTTGAAAATATTGATATTTGACATATTATTCTCTATAATAAAAATTAAATATCACAGGAAATGAAGATTTGGTTGAGGATCAATAAATAAATAAGCTTTACCAAAGTTTCGCTAATGGCCAACGTTTCGAAAAATATATATTATATAAATATATATTATATTTTTCGAAACGTTGGCCATTAGCGAAACTTTGGTAAAGCTTATTTATTTATTTATCTTCAACCAAATCTTCATTTCCTGTGACATTCTATTGGATCAACACCACCATATATGAAAAAATTAAATGATAAGCGTATGATTTGAAAATGACTAGACCGATTTATTTGTTTTTTTAATGTTCGTAATAGTTCGAGTAAGGTTTTGTAGGGGAAGAAAAACTGGAAAAATTGTTCAGAAAAGTAAAAAAATTCGAAAAAAAACTTGAATGTGCTTTTTTCTATTGAAAGGTTTTGATCTGAGCAGCCGTTTGACCTGTATCATGTTCACAAACAGACGCGCAGAAGTTCTCCAAAAATATTTTTTTGGACCCGGATATTTTTAAAACGAATTTTTTTTGAAAAATTTTGAAATGTGAATTTTGGCCTGAATTACTAGGTACTATTCCACACTTGCGGAGTTGGAATGTTAAAGTACTCAAGAAATTCGAGTCGAGTAGTAATGTCTCTAAGACACAGTAAGTCTTTAAGAATGTTGACGTTATATGATTCTACCGTCATTGATCACCCGGTAGAATAAGCAACAAGGTTCAAAATGTCTTTCGTCTGGAGATAATTTTAGATTTATAATCGCATTATCCGACTCTATTGGGGCGGCTTGGAGTAAAATAAAAAGACACGAAGAAGCGTAAAATAAAATTAATTAAGAAAAAAATGAAATTATTTAAAGAATAAGAAAAATTCTCTTCGTTTTATAATCACGTTCCCTACGTATGTACGTTGCAATTAATTTGTTATTTAAGTCGTAGTATGTTTTATTTACACCAACTACTAATTGAATTTAGGTAAGGAAGGTGTTTGTTAAACAAAAGGAAACAGGTATTGTAGGAATTTAAAACGTTAAATCTCAAAAAATTTTCAAAAAACGCCGAGAATAAGCTGCAAAATCGGATTGAGTAGTGTAAAGAGAAAAATGTGTAAATATGTTCTTCTTCGAGTCCAGTCCAGCATTTGACGAATAGATAACCGATTTTGCTTTTCGAAACAAGTCCAGTAGCGGAGAGAGAGAGAGAGAAAAAATAGTACAGGACGTAGCCAAACCGCGTCGTTCTATTTTTTCACGTCCAATATTGACAGCGTTCTCGACCAAAATGATGAAAACCTTTTTCACGTAATACTGCTCAACTTGACATAAATAAAACTGTATGTTAAAAAAAATAAAATAAAAACACGGTTATATCAAACGCATCAAAAAGTAGGAAATAAATTTCTGTCTCTTCTGTAACGTTTAAAAACACGCGGTAAGCTTGATGAATTAAATTAAATATATATATATACAATGAGTATCCAACGCTTCTATATATAATAATAATAATAATAATATACACTTTATTCCATCCGTATTAGAAATACATAGAACATGTCCAGAAATACATAGAATATGTTATAAAAAAAAACATTAAAATATAGTTGAATAAAAACTGTAATTTAATAATAGTGATTTAATTTTTTTATTAATTATTTATTGGCAGAAAAAGAAATGTCATATTTTTAACTTTTTGATACTTTGATATTTGCTTGTTTTTATATTTTTATATTCAAAATTTTTGTCACTATGTTATACACCGGGTGTTTTTTTCAAAACTTTGAATGGATTTTTTTGTTGATACAGCGGTTGAATCAAAAAAAGTTTTAGGCAAAAGTTGTTGGGTTTTGAGGGGGAAATAATTTACACGTAATACCAACCCACTCCCCCCTCGGCAGGGGGAGGGGTTAACTTTTGTTTTTTAAATGGAAACCCCCGATTTTTATGATTAAATTAAATTAAATTAAATTTTAAATTTGTTCATTTTTTCACAAAAATTAATTTAATCATAAAAATCGGGGGTTTTCATTTAAAAACCAAAAGTTACCCCCACCCCTGCCGAGGGATGGGGAGAACGGGTTGGTATTACGTGCAAATTATTTCCCCCTCAAAACCCAACAACTTTTGCCTAAGACTTTTTTGATTCAACCGGTGTATCAACTAAAAAATCCATTCAATGTTTTGAAAAAAACACCCGGTATAAGTTTTAAACCACTGAAAAAACGTTTTTCCACCGTAAACACCGTCACTTCCACCACGTGTTTTTTTGTTTTAATTTAAAATTTTAACTTACATAAATAAATGAAGTGAATCTACTTCAAGCGTAGTATTTATTAAGAAATATTGACTTTTCACACACCTTGACTGGTGACGCAAAAACTCTTTCTGTCAGATATTTAATTTCAGCAGTCATCCATCGAGAAGGCGACACCATGACAGTCATCTGTCTGTGATGCGCTTGTCTATTTCTTTTTAGTGTGTCCGCGTTGCGTAGACCGGGTATTTATATAACACATGTGTGCCATTACATAATACCAGACGTGCATGTCATGACACGATTTATGTGTGTGTGTTTTAATACATATACACTACCCACAGGGACATGTATATAGTATACTCGCGTTTCAAATACCGCTTCCAGCCACAGCTCAGCATCGCGTCGCCACGTATCGCGAACAGGATAGGATTGGCGAACTTGAATAAGAGCGTTTCTCAAACACACTGAATACGTTGAAAAAAAAAAGTTAAAAAAAAATTTACCTCCTTCAAAATAGTCACTAAAAAGATGAAAAAAAACCCGGGTCGCAGTGCCAAAACCCTGCCGACAATATAGTGTATTTGCTTGTATAGGGCCGTGTGGTTTTATACTTTTATTATGTGAAATTAAGTTTGTTTTTGGGCAAAATAAAAAATTTAACCCCTTAATACACCCCTTAAAATAACATTTTTTTCTTAATTGTAATATTATTATCAATCTAACGTCTACACCGAATTAAATACACCCTTCAATAAATAAGTCACTATCTGCAAACTAGTGTTTCATAAAATTTGTAAATCCGGTCCTGTCGGGCCGATTTTATTAAAATTGTGGGGACACTTTTTAATCACTACCAAAGGGTTAAATTTCAATTTTGAAACCATTCGGAGAATTTTTTCGGTATTTTGGGGCCCAAAAACAGTTTTCAACCCCTAAAAACTACCCTTAAAATAGCCCGATTAGGCCCATTTTAAATAGGCTTCTTGCGGTGATGGATTTCAACACGTGGGCCAAATTTCGTTGAAATCAATTAACTCTTTCGAAAGTTATCGCGCGTACACATATATATATATAAATATATATATATATATATATATATATATATAAATATATATATATATATATATATATAAATATATATATACATATATATATAAACATTTTTAAAAATGGTGCCAAAGTGTTTAGGAGGTTATGAAACGTCGAGAAATTTTGGTCCGACCCCTAGGTCCCGCCATCCGACCGACGCCAATAGTGTATGTTGCCATATGGCAAATACACTAATAATGAATTTATACAACAGTTGAAGTCAGAACTGACAGGAGCTTGCTTAGAATATGACGAATTAGGTTTCATAGTTCGAGTTATAATGCTGGTAATGCTTGAAGCTGTGATATTGCAGTTATTCTAGATTTAGGTATTTGAATTTGTTTGCTGCAGGAAATAGATAAAGGTTAGAGGAATTCTGTATTCTGACGTGTCAAATAGATGTACATGTCTCGATTGACTTAATAAATATCATATCATCATATATCAATAGCAAATAATACCTGAAAACAAAAATAATAAAAAGTAAAAAAGTTTCGAAAAAAACAGGAATTGGAATAATAATATAAGGATATGAAGTGATTCATTTTAAAATCTCTTATGATTTGTCCAGTCGTTTTTGCGTAATTATTGAACGAACAACAGATGACCCCAAATATAAACTTCATTTTTTACGTATGTAGTATTATTAGAGGCGAAAAAGTGTACAGTAAGGAAATATTTATTTCCGTTACCATTTACGGTTCAATTTGAGAAACACTGGTTTTAAGTTAAAATATTCTTTTGTTGTTCACATATTGTTTTCCTGACAGTATTCTGAAAATTAACGAGTACACTTCTTTGAACACAATAGCCCATCGTTGTAGACTGTAGTGCTGGCTTTACAAACCAGGATCAAAAAAATATTGTAAATATATATTTTTTCAGTTTATTTATTTTTTGTTTAAACTAGTAATTAAATGCGCAATGAAGGTTTGAACTTCTATTAATCTATCAGTTAAAAATGGATGCGTACGTTAGAAGTTCCACTTCTCCGGCATGATTAAAAACTAATTTTTAATTTGTATGCAAATAATAAAAATACTGGAGTGAATTTAGCATAAATATAGCTATTAGACGCTATTCTCTTCCATCAGTGAACCCAAAAATAACTACAACCATATATTATGACAAAGGCATGTTTAATCGCTTACCTCTATTTTGTGGGTAGCCTTTTTCTGCGAGCAATTTCATCGTGTTAATTTTCGTGATACATGGTAAAAATTCACTGTCATCATTTTTCGTAACGCCTTAAAAGATGTATAACTTTAATAAGAAAAAAACTATTAAGAAATTCAAGAGATTTAATGTATATTTTAAATAGGGATGTTGACTATTTTTGGGAAAGTGTTTTAAATCGTGCATAAATACCTAATATTGCCACAAATATTTATTATTTTTATTTAAATACAACTCAAGCCTTAAAAATCATGTATTTTAAATCCAGTTTCAAATTTCGGTCCAAAACGCCAATACTAGTCGCGTGACGTCACCTCTTCATACCAAAGGAGGCTCAAAAGTTTACACGGGAGCTACCATCCTATAGATGCCTATTCTGTGCTCATAAACGTTAGTAAACTGAGGTGATGAAAAGTTGTTTCGTAGTCGTTGGTATAGTTACATGTAATTTGACGTTTCCTATAAACAAATAATAATAAATTACACACTAAATATTAACCAAACAATGAAGTTTTTTGACAGCGGCTGAACATATGACGTCATGCGCTCTGATTGGTGTCTGTTGTCACGTGACTTGAAAATGATTTTATTAGGTTTTATTTATTAAATATTAATTAAATTCTTTAAAAATAAGAAAAAATATAGTATTTTTTTAGTATTTCTGTCATAGAAATTACTACTTTTCGTTAAAATTATGTTTTTATTTGAATACAGTCAACATCCCTATTGCCGATTGTACCGAGCGATTAGTGGATGTGGACCTTTAGGCACATGCCTGGAAAATGGTCCCAACAAGATGTCGAACGTTCAGTTCAGTGATTAGGCAGAATCGGGAATTACGACGCGTCGGCTGTCCATAAATACGTACGTGTCAGCGAGGATACTATATGTTTTGTACATTTTAATGCAAGTTTTACCAGTCCTGTTTCACTAGGGATAGTTAGGGAGGATAAAGCTCTACCGCGTTCACAGAACACAGCTTGTCAGCTCCCACTGTTCTGATCTAGTGAACGCTATATGCTTCGCTCACCCTTCACTGTCGCCCACAGATCAATAACTATGGCTAGAACTATACATAAAATATATATGTATGCGTGGTGTGTGTTTTTGTCAGAAATAGAATTAAATATATTTCGTTAGAATAGTTATATGAAATTTTTGTCGAATGTAATACTTGTTCCCCAAGCTTTGAAGCAAAGAAAAAGTTAATTTAGTATTTGAACGTGATAATTTCGATATCCTTTATAACTAAAAAAAAACACACTTTTTGACGCCCTGTTTAAACCGTAAAGTAGAAACTAGCAAGTTACAACCAGCTATGAAAATTTTATGGATTGGCCTTTTGCTTTGAGGAATAAATGAAGTACTCAAAACTCGATAGTAAAAAAAAAACTTGGAACGTGTCGCGGGACACGCGTTTAGAACGAACTCCCTTTCGTATAAGACGTTTTTCGTAACGCCTTTTTATAATCTAAAAACACCCGGTATAATCTAAAAACACCCGGTATAATCTAAAAACACCCGGTATAATCTAAAAACACCCGGTATAATATAAAACACCCGATATAATCTAAAAACACCCGGTATAATCTAAAAACACCCGATATAATCTAAAAACACCCGGTATAATCTAAAAACACCCGGTATAATCTAAAAACACCCGGTATAATATAAAACACCCGATATAATCTAAAAACACCCGGTATAATCTAAAAACACCCGATATAATCTAAAAACACCCGGTGTAATTTAAAAACACCCGGTATCACCGCGTATACCAGTATACATTATACGTCTTACGGTTTTTCGTGACACATTTGTGTTACGGTGTTTCGTGATATGTTACATTTTTTCTCGATTAGGTCCCCTCACCAACTCGCGATAAGGAACTTCGTTCCAATAAAATTTGGACCAGGACCATAAAAATGGTCATTTTCATTGCATTACTTCTTTGGAGTTTGGACAACTAAATTAATGGCAGCCTTGTTAGGTACTGCTAGCAAAATCTCGTTTTCTAGACATGTTTCTAATAAAGTACTTTTTAATCTGGTTTTAATTTTACTTTAAAAGTGGAAGACACTGGCAATGTTACGAGATATTAATGATCCATAGAATTAGAAACTGTCGAACAAATTTAATTTTTAAATCGGACCCGTATAAATCAAATCAAGTGCGTCTCGACGTAACCCAAACCAACCCTTCTGGAAAAGCTTCCGGCACTTCATTCCGCCTCTTTCTCTTGACATCGACAAAATGTAAATAAATAAAGGTCGTTGAGAAACATAAAATTTCACTTCGTAGAGATTTCAACTTTCAAAAGTTTCTGTGTAAGAGATTATGATTTAATTGGGGATGACGTTGCATACTTTCAAAAATAAATTAACTGTGACGCGTCATGTCATAATAATAGCATGTAACCGTCAATTTGAATTAAACTAGAACCGATGTTAAAGTTTCTGTTCGGGAAGTAAATCTACCGCGTATGATCAAGTCTTCGAAATAAGAAAGCTGTATGTCAGATAAAATATTCAATAAAACGTTGCTTAAAAGGGTTTATATAAAGGACTGAAAGTGTCACTTCATTCCGGATGATCAACCGCTTAAAGAAAGAGAATCTTGGCTTTGCTATTGGAGCAAAGAAATGCCAGTTCTAAAAAAGAGTACAAGGTTAAGATCAAACATGGAGCGAGTCGAAAATGGGTTTTTCCATTCCAATTGACAATATTGATGTAATGTTTAGTATCTGAACTTAAATTGTATCTACTGAAAAAATGAAGAAAAATACATTCAATCTCCTAACGGTCTAACCTAATATTTGAACTAAAACGCTGGTTTTTTGCTGTGTAATTCAAAACAATAGAAACTGAAAAAATGTAGAAAGGTGAAAAATATAAGGGAAATGGGTAATTAATTTTTGATATACAAGAAAATTGTTTTTAAAAGTAATAAACACATATAATAGTAAGTTTGATCAGCCTGTATTTTCTTTCAGAGATGTTCTTAATTAATAAGTTCTGTTTTTGGTAATACACATTCTTTTTTAACTCAACTCTTTTATACAATGTGCTTCATTCATGTTTGTCATTCGAATTCACTTGATCTATTTCGCTTAACGGAACGACGCAGAAATGACACAACGTAAAGCGTACCCGGTTCACGCACAAATACTGTGCCGCTTATATTATGAAGTATAACTGTATGAATCACTATATAGAATTGAACGGAACTGTAGCTTAATAGAAAAAAGTTGCTCTGATTCACGACAATCTAAATTTTTAATAACTATATCACATTTATTTTTGCTCGCGGTAGACTGCTAGCTTACAGAAATTATTTAAAAATTGTAACAATTAACTTATATATAGAGGACATGCCCCTTGTACGGAATAATTTTGAAATGGGACATTTCGTGTATAAGACGCAGATAAATTAGGGATAGGAAAGTCGACTCTGACTTTAGTCAAGACTCGATCTTTTGATAAAAATACGCGACTTTTTAGGGTCGAGTTGAGCCTGTCTTGAATCGATTAGAATCGATGCTCACTCGATGACTTTTCGACTTTTTTATACATTACTTAGTATAATACTCGCCGCGGTTCTAAAAGCTTTTGAAGTTAGTCACAAACAGCGTCGCAAATGCATATTTTGGTTGTTTTGTGGGAAAGGAAGATTCCTACCACCTCCCAGTTACCGGCACAGTATGTGTACTCGTCGGCGATTGGTTAACGTTCGTTGTCTTGTCAATTCGCGCTTTCCCGCTATAAAGTACAGTCCAGTACGCCATTATTGTTTCTTTGATACCAATACGGTGATTCAGATGATAATTTGTCTGCTGAGAACCCCCAAAGTCCCACTCTCAAGTACGACCAGGATGGATGACTTTAGTGCAAAGAATTAGACCTTTAGATTAAAGAAAAATTAAAAATAATAATATAGCGCGAGTTCGTAGTTTTTCAACCGACTATACCTGCGCAAGCCTCCATTTGCATCTAACGTTTGTACGTTCATAATTTAATAAAATATTAAAATATCTAAGTTTGTATACACGAATTACTAACTTTCTAAAAAGTCGACTTAAGTCACAAAAGTCGGACTATCAGAGATGATTAATCGACTTCAAGAGTCAAAGAATTTGAAGTCGATTCCAAAGTCAAAAATCGATTTAGCGCGCGCTTTTTCCATCCCTACGGTAAATTTAGTACATCGTAATAAAATAAATAAAGATTGGTCGTTCGTACAATGTAAACAAAACATCAAAATGACAAATATCGAACAATTCAGGATTTCATTTCCTCTCATATCTGTCATAAATTTGAAGATTTGTACTAGAAATAGATACTCATGCGTAAATCGAAGAAGAAAACGAAGAAAACCCATTTGTGATCCTCAACGGAAAACGCCGTTGCCATGACTGAAAGTTTTCCACTGAAGTAGATTAGATTAGTCCTCCGACGTATATCTCCAGACGATGGTGATATCAATGAAAACATAATATAGCTGTGTATAGACAAACAGATATATGTTGACATTTGCGTCAAAGTAATTTGACATCGTTCACACGATATATTGCCTACTAGCATCCCGGTCCGACGTCGCCCGGATTTGTAGATTGCCTATTAAAGATAAATATATTATGCTGCAACGGATTTTTTATAGAATATCTTAGAAAAAATAAGAAAATCGAGAACCCTCTCCTCCAAATAATTTTTTTAAAACTTTTATTTTAAAATTAGAAAATAAATAGTGTTTTTAACCGACTTCAAAAAAAAGGAGGAGGTTGTCAATTCGTCGGAATCTTTTTTTTTTATTTTTTATGTATGTTCCCCGATTACTCGAAGACGTCTGAACCGATTTGGAAAGTTCTTTTTTTGTTTGAAAGGGTATACATCCCAGGTGGTCCCATGGTCATCAGGTCAGGATCTGATGATGGAACCTTGGAGAAATCGAGGGAAATCTTCAATCAAATCCACCACTAAAAAGTAAAAAATAAAAAAACTTAAAAAAAATATATTAACCTCCTCCAAAAAAATCACTAAAAAGATGAAAATAATAAAATTTTGAGGTCGGAGCTAATTTCATTACAAAAAAAAATCACTAAAAAGAGGAAAATAATGAAATTTTAGTAAAAGCAGATATGTAATTAAAAGTTTTTGTACTGAAATTAGCTCCTACCTCAAAATTTCATTATTTTCATCTTTTTAGTGATTTTTTTGAAGGAGGTTAATATTTTTTTTTTTGAGATCAATTTTTTTTAAAACCACTGGTTTACGGTCAACTATTTTTTCGATTTTCTGATCTTGCATAACATTCATAATATCCCCGTGCTCTCTTTGTTAGCAAGGTGAAAAAAGGACCCCCGCCTTTTGAGCGTGCTTGCGTAATAGTACTCTTGATAAATAGTTGGGCAATGGGTTTTAATGACGGCTCAAGTAATAGGAAGCCCATAAAACTGTTATTAATTTATTAGCTCAAAAATCAATTTAAAAAGTTAATTAAAACATAGCCTACAGCACTTCTAAAATCATAAGGAACATTTAAACAAAATTTCATCAAAAACTGTCAGATAGTTTTTAAGTTAAAATCGCTCAAACATACGTAGGATGACTTTATTTCTTTTTTGTCCTTGGCAATTAATATAAAAATGATTTGTAAAAACATTTAAAATAAAATGGAATTATTATAAACTTTTTATTAATAATTGTTTAACTCAAATTTATATTTACATGTGTATTTTAACTTTTATATCTACTTAATCAAAATATTTAATAGTTATTAAAGCTTGAAAAAGTTCCAAACAAGGAACGAAACGTCGCTGTAAATAACAAATAATTGTTTACTTAAAAAGTCCTTTTTCCCGACAAATAATTTTTATACGTAGGAAGAATTTTATATAATAGTGTAGATAAGCTTAAGTATAGTGTCACTATCTAAAAGATGAGAAAAAGTTTAAAATTTGTAAAAGCGTCTCATAAAACTGACGATCATCAAGTTTCGTTATTTGAAATTTTCTTGAGATGAAACTACCTTTGTTCTGGAGGTACGATAATCAAAACGTTAAGAAGATGAGAAAATTTCTTACAAAAAAAGCAACATGACGTAAATTTCAGAATAAATTCAATATCCAGGAGCTCATATTATAATGGAAACTTTTCCTTTAGCAGTCTATTTCAATTTGGATAAGTAGTGGTGTTCACCAGTTTCGCAGACTGCACTAAGTAGGCAAACACCTTTACTGCGTATGTATACATATGTATTACCTACTCTAAAAATATCTCGTCAGCATTTACTTTTTTGTTCTTATCAGCTGCTTTTTAAAACTTTCTTTCTATGTAAATAAAGTCGTACTCAAGAAAGTATTTTTACTTATTTTGCGTTCTATCGTTTCATTATTATATTTCTTCAATAATATGCTAAAATCGTCACTTTACATCGAAGAATTCATGCTTCGAGCCTAATTAAACTTACACTACGAAATTATGGTATTTTCATATTATAGACCAGAAATTTGAAATGTAATGTGTTAAAGATTTTCCTAAACTCTCGCACAACATCGAAAGCTGGCGTTAAAAAACGTGTGGAACGGGAGTACATATTTTGTGGGATTCCAGTTGTCACATATGTTCGTGTTAGTTGATGCGCTATTGCCAGATGTTGTTACAGTCGAAACAATTTCATTTTGGGCTAACAACAATTTGATCTCAGTCTGATTTTACAATCGAAATGTTCGATCGTTCAAATATTTGCGCGGCCGATGTTTAGCAGTTACACCAAACATCGTGTATTCCGACTCGTTCGTCCGATGTATCGACTAGAGTTGGGTAACTCAGATCTGAACCGGTTCAAAGAGCCGACTCCGACAGAAGATCCGTGAGAGCCGACTCACTTTTTTTTGAGCCGACGGATCAACGGATCCGCATAACTCAGTGAAACACTTAACACTCAGAAGCACATTTTACACTTACGTATCAGTTCTTGCATCTGTCAGCTCAAATGACTCATGCATCACATGTTTGGCTATGCATTCTTGATTCTACTGGGTGTTTTTTTCAAAACTTTGAATGGATTTTTTTGTTGATACACCGGTTAAATCAAAAAAAGTTTTAGGTAAAAGTTGTTGGGTTTTAAGGGGGAAATAATTTACACGTAATACCAACCCCCTCCCCCACCCATCGGCAGGGGGAGGGGGTAGTTTTTGTTTTTTAAATGAAAACCCCCGATTTTTATGATTAAAAATTTTTTTTGTGTAAAAATGAACAACTTTTGTCTAAAACTTTTATTAATTTTCCCTGTTATTTTTGTGTAAAGTCTTGATAATGTTGATGATAATGGTGAGGGGTGGGGGAGTATTCCGAGTTGCCAATTGCATTAAAAATCTCACCAGGTACTTCAATTAAATTATTCTTTATTTTAACATTAAGATAATAAGTTTTCAAAGTGTTCTCCATTCACTGCCATACAATGGAACAATCGATTCAAAGTTTTGAAAAAAACACCCGGTATACAGGTCGTAATATGATTAACTGAACTAGGTAACTCAGTGGCAGACTGCAGTAACATGTTCAGAACTCGGCTCTTTTTGAACCGGTTCAGTGAGCCGGCTCACATACAGGATCCAGATGCAAAGTTGCAGATCACTAAAAAGATCCGTTTTTTCCATCTCTAACTCGAACGGTGACACAACTATTTTGCTTGCATTGTAATTGGTTTGACATCTTTATTGTAATGGGTCTTACGATTTAATTCAATTCGTAGAATATACTTGGACGATGGTATTATGCTGAAACAGTTTGTAAAATTCAATGTTCCGATGATTATGAAATCCTGGTCGGAGATTTTATGTAACTCTTACTCTTGTCATATTAATTAAATTATTTCAGATTATTTTGTAAAGAAAAAATAAGATAATAATATATTGTATATAAACTCTTATGCGTGCCTTCGGTTGTATAACACTGACATAAACTACTTCAAAGAACCTCCTGAGCAATTCAAAGAGTTATATTCCGTCACAAGTAGTTTTTAAGGACTGCTTCATTGTGAACAAGTGACAGCATAGCATCTACAGAAGACAGCGCGTCTACATTTTGTCATTCAGACAGCTAATACAAATAAAATGGAAACGAGAAAATTGGAACGGATCACTTTTGAATGTACATTCATTCAGTTTGTAAACCTGACAGAAAAGTTAAATAAGAATATCTACAAAGGTAGAATCAGGAATGATACCATGTCTTCTTTTTTTAATAAATCTTTTTAGATCTGTCCTATATCTATATATCTTGTATCTATCTATCTATCTATGAAATGAAATATTTTTTCTATCAAGTTTAGTTGTAATAAACGCGACCAGATATCACTTCCCTCTGAATTGACCAAAACTACTTAACGAATTATTATGAATAATTAACAGAGGTGGGAAAAACGGGTCCTTTTAGTGATCTGCATCTTTGCATCTGGATCCCGTATGTGAGCCGGTTCACTGAACCGGTTCAAAAAGAGCCGAGTTGTGAATATGTTACTGCAGTCTGCCACTGAGTTACCTAGTTCAGTCAATCATATCACGACCTGTATAGAATCAAGAATGTATAGCCAAACATGTGATGCATGAGTCATTTGAGCTGACAGATACATCAAAGCAAGAACTGATACGTAAGTGTAAAATGTGCTTCTGTGTGTTAAGTGTTTCACTGAGTTACGCGGATCCGTTGATCCGTCGGCTCAAAAAAAAAGTGAGTCGGCTGTCACGGATCTTCTGTCGGAGTCGGCTCTTTGAACCGGTTCAGATCTGAGTTACCCAACACTACATCAGATAGACAGAAGAGTTCCGTTTTTTCGTTGAAACATTTTACGTGACTAGTCGGTCGATGGGTTTAGTTATTTTAAACAAGAGTAAATTCAAATATGCAAATTGCCTGCTCTTAAGCATCCACAATAAAATAATTAAAAAACAACAACAAGACAAAATGTCAGGTGCATTGTCCTGACAAGAGGTGAGATAGCATGTATAATGGTGTAAAAACAGGACGACATTAGTTCTGAGTTACCGTCCTCTGGCGTATAAAAAGAGAGAAATCACTTTCCGGTGACGGCAACGTCTTTACTCTTCCGCCTCCTGTAACCCAACACCACCCTCTGCTGTAGTCCTCTTCTACCTGACTCCGACGACCGCGTCGTGCGGCGTCGCGCCATTCAAACACGCTGCACAACTCGTTCATATTAGAGGCGTTGAATGAAAATAAGAGAGCGTTGGAAGCATAAGAAAATTAAAAAAAAAATCGTTTGTGCGTGCTGTATTTGTTTTGTAAAATACAGTTAAATTCTTGATGAATACTTTACTTTCCAAATAAAATAAAAAAAAATAGATATAAACAATAATTTTATACTTTCATCAACAAAATATGTAAAACAACGCACAACTGTCATCTTTGTTCGCTTGAAGAAGGTAGATTTCTTGGAAAACGATGAATTGTTTTTTCCGAAAAGAAAGCAGTATAAGTTTGGGAATTTCTGTTGTAGAATATGCCAGTTCGTTTGAATTGTTTTTTATGCCATTAACCTATTTTGTCCATTCGATTTCAGGATTAAAATCTTGCAAAAAGGTTGATCTATCTGTCAACTTTGTTAAAATGTCGAATACAAATTTGAATGATTTTTATATTTAGTTAGACATTATATCGCATCCAAAATTATTACTATAATTCAAT
This sequence comes from Venustoraphidia nigricollis, assembly GCA_034508555.1. Classification (NCBI taxonomy): domain Eukaryota; kingdom Metazoa; phylum Arthropoda; class Insecta; order Raphidioptera; family Raphidiidae; genus Venustoraphidia; species Venustoraphidia nigricollis. The sequence continues at coordinate 1,510,783 of JAVRKA010000058.1, read as the reverse complement.
AATAAATCTCAGGTATTTGGATTAATAATACAAAACAATCGTGTTATTGTTAAATAAAGTAGTCGAAACGTAGCAAGATTAACAATAACATGATTGTTTTGTATTATTAATCCAAATACCTGACATTTATTATTGAATTTATATTTAGATTTTCCTGCAACCGTTATTTTTTTGAAAAATTTCAGAAGAGTGCGAATGCTCTAAGAATGGTACAAATATTGAAGAAATTTCGAGTAGACGCGAATGAAAAAGTTTATTGGTGTCATGGAGTTCGCCGGCCAAAGTACCGTGCACTAATATTTACACGAATCATCTCGAGTTCTTTCTCCTCCCTCTTTTTCTGTTACGTTACAGAACTCATTTTTTCAGGAGGGTCAAGGTTACCAAAAAGGAACAGTATTCCAAATTTGACGTTATATTTTCAAGATTCACTTAAACAAAAATCAATTTTAGACATTCGCTCACGGATTCATTAACTGACTGACATCATAATTATCATAAATATGGCGGGGTCTGATACAAAATGGCGACTTCTGCTTTAGAAAGTTATCTAGGGTACTTCCAATGGAGCTAGAGCTGGAATGTATAATAAAGAGTGTTTTTAAAGTGACAATTACGAGAAAAGTAAAAAATCAATAAAAATCCAACATGCCGGAGACGAACACGAAATAACGACTTCTAATTTGGAAAGTACAGAGTACAGGCAGGCGGTGGTATATATTCTGTCCAATAAATACTAACTATATAGCTATGAAATCCCACCAAAAATATAAATGTGAAGAAAAGAGCCTAAATTATTAGTGTATTTGCCATATGGCAACATACACTATTGGCGTTGGTCGGATGGCGGGACCTAGGGGTCGGACCAAAATTTCTCGACGTTTCATAACCTCCTAAACACTTTGGCACCATTTTTAAAAATGTTTATATATATATGTATATATATATATATATATATATATATATGTGCGGGCAATAACTTTCGAAGGAGTTAATTCATTTTAACGAAATTTGGCATACATGTTGGAATCCATCACCGCACGAAGCCTATTTAAAATGGGCCCAATCGGGTCATTTTAAGGGTAGTTTTTAGGAGTTGAAAAAAGAATTGTTTCAAAATTGAAATTTAACCCTTTAGTAGCAATTAAAAAGTGCTCCTAAAATTATAAGCAAATCGGTTCGACAGAACCGGACTTACAAATTTTATGAAAACACTAGTTTGCATATACGAATTTACTTACTGAAGGTCGTATTTAATTTGGTGCAGATGTTGGATTGATAACAATATTTCAACTAATAAAATTATTATTGTAAGGGGTGTATTAAGGGGTTCAATTTTTTTTTATTTTGTCCAAAAACAAACTTAATTTCATTTAATAAAGCCACAATACCTGTATTAGCAAATACACTATATTGTCGACAGGGTTTTGGCACTGCGACCCGGGTTTTTATCTATAAAAAGAATATAAATCTAAAATAGTGCCAAGTGTTTAATTGGCAAATTTTTGTGTTATATGATAAATAACTTGCCAAGTGAAAACGTTTACATCTCAATTATTTTTTGTAGGTACCGTTAACGTTAAATAATAATAATAAATAAATTTATTCCTTGGAAAAAAAAAGAAAATTAGTATCTAAATAGAAAATAAATCACATTGCGTGTAAAACATATATGGAATTTTCCAACCCAACTTGGCTATTGCCAGTTCCAGGGTTTAAACGTTTCGAACTCACAGTAACATGAGAAGTTACGCTTCAAAAATTGCATCTAAAGCGGACTTTAAGGTTAAGATGAATGTTTAGTAATACAACTTACGCTATCCATTTTCCGCAGAATTAGTTGTACATATATGTAGTTGTAGACTATATAGCACAGAAAGGCTGCGACGTGGAGCCAGGCATGCTGACGGAAGCCATTTAATATTCAAAGAAGAAAGATGAATAACTTTTTAAATTTAATATCTCGTCGACCACGACGGACTCCAAAAACGTGAAAACGGATGACGAACCCTTTTTATACGTGGGTAGTTTAACAATCCGTTAATGTTGGTATATAACGAGTTAACAACACCCCAATATGAATATATAGTGTGAGTCACTGTCACCCGAATTTTACCATCCCAACTCCATAATAGGGAATAGTACTAATTTAGATCAAAATTCACTTTACAATTTTTCTTAAATATTTGTCGTTTTGAAGTCCCCCGACCTCAAAAAACATATTTCTGGAAAAAGTATGAGTGTTTGTCTATTCGTCGGCTAAGTGAATTGAAATCAAATTTTGGGAGGATCTGTAGCATGCAAATATAAAGAATCTTATTGTTTTTTGGAGAAAATCGGCGTGCCATAACTTTGTTTTTTACATAATAATGGTTTACTTTTCGTAACGGCTTCTTTTTATTTTAGAAAGTTTTTGTAAAAAAATTGTTTTGTAATGTGTGCAATTTCATTTCCTTATAGAGTTGTATAGTTCGCGAACGAACTGGTCTGAAAGAACGCTGTTGTTCCATTTTTCACTGAATGTTGAAATAGAATGTTTATGGATCATGGGTAATTGGACACAAATAAATGAAAATTCTAAATTTTCTAAATTTGCTTTTTTTTCTAAGTTTTCTAAATTTGCTACGTTTCGTAGGTTAGTTTCCTACTTCTTCAGGCAAGCTGTATTTAAAATAGGATACAATTAGTATATATAATTAGGCTTTTAATTTACAATATATAATAAAATTTATCAAGCTACTTACTTTAAAACATATCAAAAAAGATTCTAAACTATAAAGTAAGTAGCTTGATAAATTTTATTATATATTGTAAATTAAAAGCCTAATTATACATACTAATTGTATCCTATTTTAAATAAAGCTTGCCTGAAGAAGTAGGAAACTAACTTACGAAACGTAGCAAATTTAGAAAACGTAGAATTTTCATTTATTTGTGTCCAATTACCCACTATCCATAAATATTTAATTATTGTATTTTTATGATAGGTCCATTTAAATATTATAAAACAATCATAGCGCAAATTCGCTATTTTGTAAAGATTGGCACAGCATCCTGATTTTTTATTGTATTATAAAACACTCGCTCTCTGAAATAAAGTCCATTGTTTTACAGTTGTGTAACAACATCAAGATACAATAAAAGTTTTATCATAAAAACTTTAAAATACTATAAGTACTTATTATAACTTTATCCACCACAATCTCGGTTTGAAGACATTTCCAGACACGTACGGAAACTTTTCCGTCTATTCTTACAATAACTTGATTAAATACTTGGATGTATTGTAAAAACAAAAAATCTTTTCAAAAATAGTTCGGACGTCTTTGGTCCAAATAAAAGTATTTCTGGAAACTTTGTTACTATTTTGTTCGAAATGCATTGCTAGTAAATGGTTTGTCCCGTAGTTGGTACTTTTTAAACTTACTAGCTTTTGTTGGCAACTCATGTGAACTAGAGATGAGAAAAACGGGTCTTTTTAGTGATCTGCATCTTTGCATCTGGATCCCGTATGTGAGCCGGCTCACTGAACCGGTTCAAAAAGAGCCGAGTTCAACTTATGTAATAGCATTGGACGAATGAAGGAATTATAGGAAATCAGGATAAGGTAGGCAATTTTTGAACTAGGAGTTTGATATGTAATCGGCCATGGCCTCAAATAAGGAACCATCTCGATATTTATCTGGAATTAATAAAAACTATATGGGACCACCTGGGATGTATACCCTTTCCAACAAAAAAAGAATTTTCCAAATCGGTTCAGGCGTCTGCGAGTAATCGGGGAACATACATAAAAAATAAAAAAAAAAGATTCCGACGAATTGAGAACCTCTTCCTTTTTTTTGAAGTCGGTTAAAAATATCAAATTATTATTAAATGCATAGACAAAAAAATTAATATATTTCACAATAATGAACAAGCGGTATTCAGGAAGTGAAATATGTAATCCGAAAGTTGTTTTTCTTTTTATAACGATGATGATGTGAAGTTTTCGATGAACTTTTTATCGAATTCAATTTGATGTTTTCGTGTTTTTATAAACACAGAATAGAGAAGTTTCAGAGATTACACATAGTTGATAATACGTTAAAATAAACACGCACAAAGGGGATGTTATCAACACGATATTCAGCTCACGTTCGCAACCGTCTGACGGACGTCTCAGCAGAGAAGGCTTGATCTTTCGAGACGCGATATCTCAGCGCAGATAGAGTTTTCAGGAAAGAGCATCACGTTGAGGCTGACTCGTCTATCAGCTGATCAAAAAAACGTTCGTCTATAAAGCTGGGTGCATACCTCAAGTAGTGAATAGTTAACAAATCGTTTACAGACTGTTTTTGATATTTCGATAATAATAATAATAATGCGTTTAACGTCCGTTTCTCGACTTTATGTTATAACAGACGCCATTCGCACCATTACTATTTTCCATCTACTACACTTCCCGTTATTTTTCTACATTTTTAAAACTTCAACTTATGTAATAGCAATGGGCGAATGAAGGAATTATAGGAAATTAGGATAAGGTAGGTAATTTTTGAACTAGGAGTTTGATAGGTAATCGGCCATGGCCTCAAATAAGGAACCATCTCGATATTTATCTAGAATTAATTGAGGGAAACCATGGAAAACCTCAATCAAAATGGCCGGTACAGGAATTACCGTTTCTCGGCGAGAGGCAGTAGGAAAAAGTCCCAGCCACATCTGCCCCCGCCGGGATTCGAACCCGGACCTCCTGAATGCGAGTCTAGTGCTGTCACCACAACTCTACCCAACTCGGTCTTATAGCGAAATTTACATATAGTTACTATTTCGTTTACGAACTATTTTTGATGTTTTGAACGTACGTTGTGTTGCCTATCCCATAGTTAAATGCAAACTTGTGTTTTAGTCTTATAATTAAAATTAGAGTTTAAAAAAACTACAACAACACACTTTTATGAACTAAAAAATGCAAAATAATTTGACAACAAAATTAGCTTTACTGTAAAAAGCGTGGAGTGCTTATTATTGGTAATAGATTTTTCATTTACTAGCAAACGTATTATGAAAATTTAGGTAAATTGCACCAGACGCTTTTTACAGGAATGCTAATTTTGTTGCCAAATTATTTTGCATTTTTTAGTTCATAAAAGCGTGTTTTAGTTTTTTTGAACTCTAATTTTAATTTTGAAATATTCGTACGTGAAGTAGTAAACAAGCAAGAGATAAAAATTCGAAAAACCTGCAAAATTAAATACAGAGAAAACATTTATTATGTTGTTTTTTAATATTTTATTTAAATTAAATTTCTTACAACAACAAAAATTTAATGTAAATATTCAAGTCGTGATGAAAGAACCGACTAACTCTATATGTAAATTCTCATAAATGATATGATATTAATTATTATAACAACACAAAGCGTGAATCGGATATGATTCTTAATTAATAAAGCAAATTAAATAAAGCAAATGCACTATTTTATCGGTGGAATTTGGCATTACGAATTTACAGGACAAGGTACCAAATGTTCTTTCCTTGATCTGATTTAAAGCTAGCATGAACGGAACCCAGGTGCTGACATTAATATGTCCAAATCCCATGATGGAATATTTCATTCAGTGGTATAAATATTAATACGTTGCGTGTATGCCAGTTCACGTCTCAAAAAATCCACTAAATGACCTAGAAAAATCACACTAACTTTACTGGGTTTGCGAATCGTTTCTGAAATATGTATTCGAATGACATTTAATTTCCTTTACTCAATAATGTATGTGGAATGTAAATGTACGGTATATACAAAATTGTCGATTTTCAACGAAAAAATGGAATCTCACTTTTTATTATTTTACGTAGCAGAAAGTATAGTAACTAACAGATATATTTAAGGAACTAAAATATTGCAAATATACTTATTCTAATGTGCAATTTTATAAACTACTATTTTATTAATTCATTTTGAATTGCGGTTACTACAATAAAGTTTAAAACCGAGCTGGGTAGAGTAGTGGTGACAGGACTAGACTAGCATTCGGGAGGTCCGGATTCGAATCCCGGCGGGGGCTGATGTGGCTGGGTCTTTTTTCTACTGCCTCTCGCCGAGAAACGGTAATTCCTGTACCGGCCATCTTGATTGAGGTTTTCCATGGTTTCCCTCAATTAATTCCAGATAAATATCGAGATGGTTCCTTATTTGAGGCCATGGCCGATTACCTATCAAACTCCTAGTTCAAAAATTTCCTACCTTATCCTAATTTCCTATAATTCCTTCATTCGCCCATTGCTATTACATAAGTTGAAGTTTTAAAAATGTAAGAAAAATAACAGGAAGTGTGGTAGATGGAAAATAGTAATGGTGCGAATGGCGTCTGTTATGACATAAAGTCGAGAAACGGACGTTAAACGCATTATTATTATTATTATTATTATTATTATATTATTAAATAATATTGTTTTCAAAGTGCACCTTCTCCGACAAGATATCAAATAATCTTTTATACATATTTGTTGGCCGCAGAGGACTCAAAAATATGTTTTCAAAGACAACTGAAATATCAACTGAAAACATCACTATCTGCATGCCAAATTTGACTATCCTTTTAGCGTGAAAAACTAGCCTAGACAACCAAATAGATGGACAACGAAAATGTTACGTTTTTTACCATTTTGGTCCGGAACTCTAATAACGTTATGTATGTCTATTTGCATTTCAGCTTTGTTAAATTAATACATTATCATCATATTCCTCTGATATTAATAAATTATCCGTACGTTAAAAATTAATTAATTAATCCATGTTTTTATAAGTAAATCAAAATGTTCTGAAATCTTTATAAGAAAAATGTTTCAAATTTCAAAAACTAAGGTAAATGGAAAAGGAAAAGTTTTTCACAATACTTATTACAAAAATTTCTATCCCTGAAAATCCAATCTAAAAATAGCGTTCGTATTATATGAGTAATTTGAAAATTGCGGTGACTAAAATTCTAAATCGAACTGATAATATCAATCTCGTTTTAATTTAAATATAGGTACAAGTTTCCATTTTCACTGTACAACCAATGAAATTAATTCCGCGTGCCTATGTAAATACGTTATCGATGGCCAAAATAAACGACGGAATTGTAAATCAAATGAGAAACAATTAGTATTCAGCTGACAAACAAATCATTACAGAACGCATTTAGTTAATTCAGTAGTGGTGGAGGATTACAAAGTCACAAGACGAATCTTAAATTCTGCCAACGAATTAACGAAACTTAATCCTTAATTACTGTCTCACGAAAGTTATAAATATTGTGAGGAGCACAACACGTACAATTTACTTACACTAATCGCTGTAGTCATCGACTATAAATAAGGATATGCGAGTAGTAGATTTTCCTCCTCAAGTCGGTCCGTTTTAGTTTATACCCGACTACGAAAAAGAAGGGATATGAATATATGTGCTTTTTCGTAGTGTTATTTTTTTTAAACAATATTAACAGTAGAAAACAGTATCACGGGCAATTGGAATAAAAATAAATCAATTTAAGCGCTCATTGATTGCAACGTTTCATCTTTATTTAATTAAGACTTTTTCAAGCTCTGAAAAAATTTTACATTAAATAATTTACTAAAAAGAAACAATGGTGTGACTAACCTCAATATGTTTAAATTATAATAAAACTATGACATAATAATCAATGAGTTTTTAAATTGATTTATTTTTATTCCAATTACCCGTGATACTGTTTTCTATTATAACATATATCTGGAATTGTGTTGGGCGAGGTAGGCAAAAGACATATTCTGGGTGTGACCTTCTTTAGCTCTGTCTCACTCTAATCATCCGCACGATTCACTTTTTGACTGGTGCCCACTACGAGGCTAGAAGATGCTATTGCAAGGGTGCCGCTGTCAATTGATTACTCTAATTTTTGGAAATATTTTGAAGATTTAAACAACCTTTTCGAAAAAGATAGAGTCACTTCAGGTTTGTGATGGAACAGTTTTGTGAAATAAGTACGAATAAGGTCGTAGTATGACATTGAAAACGTGGGTTGTTTTGGCACAATTAATGCCAACTTTTTTCTAGTAAATCGTACATAAATTACAAAAGTAGTCTATTAGAGACCTATATTTGTCCTTTATCTTCCTTATAGAGAAAGCATTTTTGCAGAATGTTGACGAATCAGTTGACAGCCGAAGCTCTATTTTTGGCTTAAATTCAGAGCGTTCCGACAGCCTTAAGATTTTTTGTAATCCACAAAGTAACTCTCCGCATTTTTGTTATAATTTGTATAATAAATTATTATTGTGCTTAAAATTTCAGAGAAGCATCTTTCAGTACAAGAAATAATATATTATATTTACCAATATTAAAAGAGTAGAGAAGTCAAATAATAAAACTTATTTTTGCTTTAATCACCGTGTAAAGTAATTGTTTTCAAAATTTAATTAAGTTTTCCTTCTACAAAACTACTAAAACTTTGATCGTTATGTTTTAATTTAAAACATATTTGCGCCTAGTACTTATTCGTACTTTGTCAAAAAATAACATCTAAAGCATCACGCCAACTTAATCAGTTTTATAATATGACAATGTACTGAAAACGTACAATATACAGTCTGCCAAATTTATTTTGGCAAACACTGGGAATTTCTTTCGTTTACAATAACTTGTTAAAAATGCTCCGGTTTGAATATTTTATTTTAAATATTTGTCTCTAGACTTACTACTATCTTTTGGATTAATAATTTTTTAAATATAGGTATTTTTTAGTAGATTTGGAGTTTTTTTTATTTATTTTTTCTAAATTTAGTAAATCCGGTTCGACACACTGGGGCCATTCACAGCTGAGTTTATAATTGAAGTAACTTCATACTAGAGTAACCCTAAGTGGCGCGCAAGGAGACTTCCCTGTCATAATTGGAATTTTGAAGATACTTACTACCTATCTATTACAACACCTATCTTACTGTAAGGGTTTTCTGGTAAAATCCTCTGAAATTATTCATAATAATAACATTAATAACAATTATTTTGAACCAATTTTTCCGCCATACGTATTTTAATTTTCCAATATACGGAGCATAGATATAAAGAAGTTTCGTGATCCTGTAAAAAGTCGATTTCGAGTTTTTGCTGACATCAAGTTTTCAAGCCTCCTGAATCCAAAAAAGTGGTGATATTTTAAAAAATATGTCTATAGTCGCATCTAGAACTCAAACCACTTGCACTGGTTCATTTATTTCAAATTTAATAATAATAATATTAATAATAATAATAATAATGCGTTTAACGTCCGTTTCTCGACTTTATGTCATAACAGACGCCATTCGCACTACTACTATTTTTTCATCTACCACTTCCCGTTATTTTTCTTACATTTTTAAAACTTCAACTTACGCAATAGCAATGGGCGAATGAAGGAATTATAGGAAATTCGGATAAGTTAGGTAATTCTTGAACTAGGAGTTTGATAGGTAATTGGCCATGGCTTCAAATAAGGAATCATCTCGATATTTATCTGGAATTAATTGAGGGAAACCATGGAAAACCTCGATGAAGATGGCCGGTACAGGAATTATCGTTTCTCGGCGAGAGGCAGTAGGAAAAAGTCCCAGCCACATCTGCCCCCGCCGGGTTTCGTACCCGGTACCTCCCGAATGCGAGTCTAGTGCTGTCACCACTACTCTACCCAGCTCGGTCATTTATTTCAAATTTTGTATGCGCGTTAAGGATGATCATACCTCGAGGTGAAGTCGCAAAATTAGAATTACATGAAATGTGAATTTATATGAGAAAATTAGTCCGAGTTGTGTCGGACCGTTGATTTATTTGTACATAAACGGTTCGTTCTTCTAGAATGTCGTGAAGCTTAACTTTTGGCAAAGCTTTTTAATATATGGTCCAATGTACTGCCTCAAGATTTATTTGCCAAACTGTACGTTGGAATGCACAGTTCAAATAATTGTAGCATGTATATATTGTATACATTGTTTGTTAACAATTTTACATAAGCCAGCCTTTGATTTAATTGGATCACATTTATTATTACTATTACACGGCAGGATTTTAATTAAATTCTGAATAATATAGGGTTTGCTGTGTGCTCTGTACAGGTGTAGGGTGCGTAAAAAATACTGGATAAAATTATCATGCATCAGTAACACCTGTGCAATCGTGTCTTTGATATTGCAACAATTGTGTATTTGCAAAGCGCACGAATATAGACAAACTACGGCTTCGTTTCTAGGGTTCCCTACGTCCAGTGAAAAAACGTAGGATCATTCTCATGTCTGCCTGTTCTTTTGTCATAGCTTATTTTGTCAGAATCTACTGGACGAAAAAAGTTTAAATTTGGTACTTATATAGAGTTAAATGATCCAATCACGGACGTATAGCGTACATAAATGAATTCCGATTTTGGGGGAAATTAAAAAAAAAATTTGAAAGGGCTCGTTATAAGAAATACAAATATAATTTTGATAGCTTAATAGATATTAAAGAAAATCGAGCATTAACACCTTCTCTGACCTCCAAAACTACTAAGTTGAAAAAATAGGGAATATAGGGCCTCACTCATAGTTTAAAAGTACGAAAATCGAGCATTTTAAAAATTAAGTGAAAATTTTATAAGAGATACCTACGTGCAAGGTAATATTTATCTCGGGCGTAATGATGTAATGGCTTGCGAGACTCTCAAACGCTCGTTTTAACATAATGCCAACTTATTCGCCTACAATATAATGCATTATGTCCAAGATACATCGATTACTATTATTTCACAGTCAATCACGTATTGCAATATTATGACTATAGCAAAAAATGTTATATTTCATTAAGGCTGATATGAGCAAGGGCGTACCCCCTGGAAGCAAAAAATAAGTCGTTATTAAATTTTGTTGCTGGAATTTTTACAATTCTTGAAATAACTTTACTTCTACAAATCCAAGAATAATGATACTAGTATAAGACATGTAACTAGAATATTTTTTTTTCAAGCAAAATAATTGTAATAACTTAGTTGATAAAGCACTGCCATAATTATACATAATTTTCTTAATATTTTGGTTTCATTCACCTTTTCCGTGATACAATGTTACAACCTGAACGACCATGGCCTGCCCCCCCTAGTTTTTATCCTGGGTACGCCCTTGGATATGATAATAACAAATTAAAGATATCTTTGAATTTTTATCATATTTTTTATAATGTGTAGTTTTTAATAACCTTGAATTAACAAAATACTAAATATTGAATATTATGCAACAATATCTATCCTTTTTTAATTAGAATATATTTTACTGGCTTATTTTAACTAGTGTGGTGTTAAATAAATTAAAATTAGTATGAACTTACCTTAGAGATATAACAATACAACAATAAATATTTAATATTTTTAAGTATGTAAAAGTTATAATATTCTTCTTTTTTAATTTTTTTTTCTTTGCCATGGCTGATTATATCAATAGATATAGAGGCCAATAAAACATATATTAAAAAAAAACCCGGGTCGCAGTGCCAAAACCCTGCCGACAATATAGTGTATTTGCTAAGACAGGCAGTGTGGCTTTATTATACGAACTTAAGTTGGTTTTTGGGCAAAATAAAAAAATTTACTCCTTAATACACCCCTTAAAATAACATTTTTTTTTAATTGCATTAATATTATCAATCGAACCTCTATACCAAATTATATACAACTTTCAGTAAATAATTCACTATCTGCAAACTAGTGTTTTCATAAAATTTGTAAGTCCGGTACTGTCGGGCCGATTTTATTAAAATTTTAGGGACACTTTTTAATTACTACTAAAGGGTTAAATGCCAATTTTGAAATGGTTCTGAGAATTTTTTCGGTATTTTGGGGCCCAAAAACATTTTTCAACCCCTAAAAACTACCCTTAAAATGCCCCGATTACGCCCATTTTAAATAGGCTTCTTGCGGTGATGGATTTCAACACGCGGGCCAAATTTCGTTAAAATCAATTAACTCTTTCGAAAGTTATTGCCCGCACACACACATATATATATATATATATATATATATATATATATATATATACGTATATATATAAATATATATATATATATACATATATATATAAACATTTTCAAAAATGGTGCCAAAGTGTTTAGGAGGTTATGAAACGTCGAGAAATTTTGGTCCGACTCCTAGGTCCCGCCATCCGACCGACGCCAATAGTGTATGTTGCCATATGGCAAATACACTAAAAAAAAACTAGTGTGGTGTAGTATAAGGTTTATTTTGGCATCCGTTTTTGTTTGTTCCAATAGTTGATTCAAGTGTTCATAAAACAGACAGATGAAAGTCTACTGAAACTAATGGGCGGTCTTAAAACAGTACTGGAATTTTATTTGTTTTTTTCTTTATCCTTCTATGCAATTTGAGGAGAACAGTTATTTACGAAATTCTCCAGTAATGAAAATGTACAACGTTTATTTTTATAAGCCTCGTACACTCGGATTAAAATATATTAAAAGTTTTACGACAATTTCGCATAAATTAGACTGTAACACGTTAAGATCTCGTGACAGAATACCATATTTTTTTCATAACGCTTTTATAGTGACTATACAGAAAGACGTTTGGCTTGAAAATTGCCAAGCTCTAAGGCAGCGGCTCCCAACTTTTTTCAGCTGGCGAGCCATCTTTCCTTATCGGAATACCTCCACGGTCCATCGGTCCATGTAGAGTAAAAAAAATTCTGAGGGATGTACTGTTTCTGTTGTCTGCCCCAGATGTCAAAATTCAAGAACCAAAAAAATAATCAAAACACAGTTCGATTTGTTTCGATTTTTCTTATTTTTTTATGGTTTATTGGATGGTTTCTGATAGTTTGAGAATCGAGGTGCGACCCACCGATAAACCTTCCGCGACCCATTGGTTGGGAACCACTGCTCTAAGGGTGCCGTCTTTTATACAGCGTTTCCATAGTCCAGTTTCCAACTCTTAATTTGAGAACTGGTGAAAGTAGTGCCGATTAGATTTTCAGTTTGTATATTATCTATATACTTTACAACTTATATAATAGATTAATATACAATTTTAACTCATAAACTTAACCATGAGCTTCTTTGCACAGTGTGTACTATGAAGTCACATTATTATTAATGATAACAAGCAGATAATCTTAATAGCGATAGTAAGCTACAATTGTTAAGAAACATCCATTGTTATTATTAAATATAAGTGTATTACATTTGTATAATGTATCAACATTTTACTTATTATTATTATTATTATTTATCTAGCTAGTCGCCAATATTTTTGGAAACCAATAATTATTAGTGTATTTGCCATATGGCAACATACACTATTGGCGTCGGTCGGATGGCGGGACCTAGGGGTCGGACCAAAATTTCTCGACGTTTCATAACCTCCTAAACTCTTTGGCACCATTTTTAAAAATGTTTATATATATATGTATATATATATATATATTTATATATATATATATACCTATATACGTATATATATATACATATATATATATAATATATATATAATATATATATATATATATATATATATATTATATATATATATATATATATATATATATATATGTGTGTGTGTGTGCGGGCAATAACTTTCGAAAGAGTTAATTGATTTAAACTGAATTTGGTCCACGTGTTGGTACCCGTCACCGCAAGAAGCCTATTTAAAATGGGCCTAATCGTGCCATTTTAAGGGTAGTTTTTAGGGGTTGAAAAATGTTTTTGGGCCACAAAATACCGAAAAAATTCTCTGATTCGTTTCAAAATTGAAATTTAACCCTCTGGTAGTAATTAAAAATTGTCCCTAAAATTTTTATAAAATTGGTCCGACAGGACCGGATTTACAAATTTTATGAAAACGTTATTTTGCAGATAGTGAATTATTTACGGAAAGGTGTATATAATTTGGAATAGAGATTCGATTGATAATAATATTGCAGTTAAGAAAAAAAATGTTATTTTAAGGGGTGTATTAAGCAGTCAATTTTTTTATTTTGCCCAAAAAGCAACTTAAGTTCGTATAATAAAGCCACACTGCCTGTATTAGCAAATACACTATATTGTCGGCAGGGTTTTGGCACTGCGACCCGGGTTTTTAAAACCTGATATTTTATTATCATGTGATAGCAGAAATAATGTTCAAGAGACTAGCACTATATTATAAATAATAAATAATATTGACTATACCAACAGTAATAGATATATATTAACAAAATAAAATTACTTGCAATACCTACTGTTCAATATTTTTATTTTTATAAAAGATGGTTAAACCAACAGTTTTGGTCCTTTTCAATTTTCAAATATAAAATTAAATTACAATTGTTTAAACAATTGTAATTTAATTTTATATTTGAAAATAATACCACCAGTTGTATACATTATTTGTAGATCTATCAACATTTAAGGAAAAAATGCTCGTCACTTTCCAGCCGGTTGAGTTGCGGGAACATGCGGACATCTGATTTATGTGCAATTGGATGGAATTTTAAAAGCATTTTAATTACGAATAAAACGCTCGGGTGTTTAATTAATCCCGAAGGAAACCCGGGAAACTCGGAAAGTTGAAATTTGCTATATATGTATGTTAAGACTGTTCTAGAAAAGACCATTACAATGCAATGGCGTACTTCGAAATACATTCAGATAACAAAATTGTATACAAAACTTTGTTAAGTGGAAACAAAAGTGGTGTATCTCAATTGACTGCTAAAACTTTTACACGTAACAACACACTAACTTGTTTTCAAATTACAAATAAAATCTATTAAAGACTTCAACTCTAAAAAATGAAAGTACTAACCTGGAATATCTATTACAACAATAAAAAGATTATCTTTACGATAACTTAAAAATAATAATAATAATAATAATGCGTTTAACGTCCGTTTCTCGACTTTATGTCATAACAGACGCCATTCGCACCATTAATATTTTTTCATCTATCACTTCCCGTTATTTTCTGCATTTTTTACAACTTCAACTTATGTAATAGCAATGGGCAAATGAAGGAATTATAGGCAATTAGGATAAGGTAGATAATTTTTGAACTAGGAATTTGATAGATAATCGGCCTTGGCCTCAAATAGGGAACCATCTGGATATTTATCTGGAATTAATTGAGGGAAACCATGGAAAACCTCAATCAAGATGGCCGGTACAGGAATTAGGTACCGTTTCTCGGCGAGAGGCAGTAGGAAAAAGTCCCAGCCACATCTGCCCCCGCCGGGATTCGAACCCGGACCTCCTGAATGCGAGTCTAGTGCTGTCACCACTACTCTACCATCGAGCTCGGTGATAACTTAAAAATCATTGCAACAAACTGTTTTTATTTTTGTAGTTATACCTCTTTAGGTACGTTATGAAAATTTGATGAGATTGAAATTTTACGATGTAACATCAAAATTAACACTGTGAAGTTACTTTCAAAAGCGTGCGCATGTTGTAACATAAAAATTAACAGCATGAAGTTGCTCGCAGAAAAATGCTTCCAACCGAATAGAGGTAAAGAACCGTTGACTTACACTAGTGGACATTCCTTCGCCATATATTATGTAGATGTTTTATCGGTTCCCTGAGTGAGGAGGATAAGAGTATGGTAGAAATCATGTTCGCATGCGCGTAACGTTTAAGAGCTACTCTCGCTCCAGTCCTTTTATTAATTTATTACTATTATTTGCATGCAAAATAAAAAATTAGTTTTTAATCACGCAAAAGACGATTAAAAGCGCATCCATTTTTTTTTGTTTTATTTCTAAAAGATTGTTGCATTTAGTAGTCAGGGCCCCACCCCGGGCGAAAGGTTTGCAGCCGTCCTCCCAAAAATACGTTTATTCCAATAACAAATTTTCTTATTTGATTTTGTTAGCAATTTCAATCCGTGATTCAAAATATATCTAGCCTTCTGTCGCTCCTCCGGGCTTGGCGCCCTGTTCGGTCGCCCTAAATCACCCAACCCCTCCTCCTAAAGCTGGTACAGTTAGGAAATATAATTTTGATCGCATGACATATTAAAATCTGTTTCGTGTGCAAAGGTGTCGATTATTTTGCATTTTAAATTGTATTTTAACGAGACATTTCTTTGGAATTCAAATGTTCCTTGAAACATCGTTATGTCTTTATTTTTTACAAAGTTTTAGTGACTGTCTACTTGAACGTCATCCTTACATATATGTTTACAACGACTGAACTGTCTCAAATATCCAGTTTTTTTTTATTTTTTACAAAAATATTTGTTATTGAATCATTGTCTCGTGTTATATTATAATCAATGTGGGATATTTTTATATATTTTTGAAAATAAACATTTCCAAATTGTGAAATCAATAGCTTTACCAGAGTAAGTTGAAGTGACTAGTGTATACCCGCGAAAATATACGTAATCCTACGTCAAAATATCATTGTTTAAATGTACAAGTTCTGAGAGACCGTGATGTGTTATCCAAGGCGTAAACACTTTTATCAGAATAAACATGCAAAAGTGTCCCGATTTTTTACGGACGACGCTGGAATAATATAAGTCTATAGCAGAACTATTATTACAGCAGCTACATCGCTGCATGCAATGTTTAATTATGTTAGATCTCATCCACCTCATCTCACCATCTCGTGATTATTTTTTCCTCTGTCTCTCTCTGTCCCTTGTTGTTTGTTTAAGTCGATGTTCTCTTTTAGTACAGACACATGACGAAGTGTCGACCATCATGTTTACGTCTGCATATTGTATAATTAAACACATTTAATTAATATTTCACTTTTTAAGAATACTGTGGTTTAAGAATAATTTTCGTGGGAAGCAATTGGGGCTATTAATAGACAAGGATAAATATAAGTTACCGTGGTCATAATAATTATTCAAAGATTGCAAAGTTCGGTTCACAACTAGTGAAGATATCATAGAACATCATATACCGGGTGTTTTTTTCAAAACTTTGAATGGTTTTTTTTGTTGATACAGCGGTTGAATCAAAAAAAGTTTTAGGCAAAAGTTGTTGGGTTTTGAGGGGGAAATAATTTACACGTAATACCAACCCATTCCCCCCACCCCTCGGAAGGGGGAGGGGGTAACTTTTGTTTTTTAAATGGAAACTTCCGATTTTTATGATTAAATTAAATTAAATTTGAAAGTAGAAATATTGCAAAATCGGCAAGAAGTAGACTTGAAGGCAACAGAGTTAGACTGAATTTATAAAAGTCGTCATTTGACGTGAATCACTCTTTATTTGTACGTAGCAATATTTATTCTAACATACACAATAAATTGGAAAGGATTTATACGTTCAGAAATCACACGAATATTTACTACTGCCGATTTATAAAGCCCCGAAGTTTATATAGGATTTACTTTATATATATTGTATACTGTGGTGTACTGTGAACGATGATCACATATACAGGCTGTTCCACGACATGACTGCCATAGCCTGAGACTGTGTTGCTGGGGTGATTTCAAGTCAAAAATGTCTTTTGAACATATACCCGGAACGCTATCCTAACTTAGCTAGGAGCATTTAAAATTTTAAATAAGTAAGCCCACTAATGCAGGTATTAGGCTCGGCTGTTGGTTTTGTTATTATGAAAAAGACCAGGTGGCTGTGAATTATTCGTGCTGATCCTGAGACTATTCGCAGAGCTATCACTTCAATTCTAAGAAGAGCTAGACTGTGTATACAGCAACTGGGTGGACATTTTGAGCAACTAATTCAATAAAGCGATTTCTTTTTTAATGGTTTTTAAATTAGTAGGGAATTCCTACTACTAATTATCTCAAAAATTTCAAATGCTTCTAGCTCAGCTAGGATAGCGTTCCGGGTATATGTTCATTAGACATTTTTGACTTGAAATCACCCCAGCAACACAGTCCCAGGCTATGGCAGTCATGTCGTGAGACACCCTGTATATATGAGTATCGCTTTAACTTCGATCTTCCTACTCTTTTTTTCCTCTGTTACGCACTCCCCTTCTTAACTCGTTTTATTAACATTTTATCGTGAAATATCTGTTATCTAAAAGAATGGCGGTGTAAATTGTGTCTGAACTATATTCACGGCGATAAACGCCTCAGCACAGTGAATTGATTTTTTATGTTGCGAATTTGATATCATTATCTACATAAAAAAAGTTTTCCTTTAAAAGTCAGTCTTATAACTATACTTAATATATAATGGATGTTGTAGGTACTTCTTCACACCTTCCCATCTTCCTTTAATAAAGTATTTTTTTCTCTGCAACGACTGAAAAAACTGCTAGCATCTGTTAGACGTAAAAGGCCGAATTTGTTCTGTCTATTATCACGTGATATGTTATAGAAGCAGGTGATAGCTACTTCCAACAAGATATGTGTTTAGAATTAATTTAGAATTTCGAATTTTCCGTTCATAGATGCATTTTTATGCACAACTCGTTGTAATTGCCATCTGACTATTGGCGTCGGCTGGATAGTGAGAGCTAAGGGTCCGACCAAAATTTCTCCTGAATAATTTGGCATCATTTTTGAATGTTTTTTTATGTATATAACTCTCGACAGATTTAATCGATTTAAACGAAATATGGTCCACATATTAGAATCGATCACCGCACGAAGCTTATGCAAAATGGGCGCAATCGGACCATTTTAAGAGTAATATTTAGGGGTTGAAAAAGGTTTTTGTGCCCAAAATTCTGAATTCTGATTTAAAATGTGCTACTTAAATTTAAATAAAATCGGCTGGACAGGACCAGATATACAAATTTTATAAAAAAAAACAAATAGTTTGAGTAATGTATTAAGGAGTTGAATTTTTAATTTATCCAAAGACAAAAAGCCACACTGCCTGTAATAGCAAATATATTAGATTGTCGGCAGGGTTTTGCACTGCGGTCCGAGTTTCTTTTCTTTTATTTGAAAATGAGAAAACAAGGCCAAAGCTGTTAAATAATTCTTAAAGAAATATACTTTTGAGATATTAACTTTTGAAAATGTAAGTAATTCACAAGTATACATAATATTATATCCAGATAAAAGCCGACGTTCCAAAACCGTATCACAGGTTAACTGATGCAATAATGTGCTTCTATATTACGGTAGTATAACGACTCGGTTCCTAGCTTGATATTCCGGATCTTTATACTGCAATGCGACAGACATATTTTTAAAATTTAAAATCTCAAAAGAAAAATTTAAGGATTCGAATGATCTAGAAAATGATCTTTAGAGGTTAAGTTTCACAAAAAAAAATTAGTTGATATTAGCTATCTCTCGGCTCCTTTTGAAAGTTATTTTCACTGAACTTTTCAAATCCTTAATGAAAACCCGTTTTGTTTCCTTCATATTATTATTACCGAGCTGGGTAGAGTAGTGGTCACAGCACTAGACTCGCATTCAGGAGGTCCGGGTTCGAATCCCGGCGGGGGCAGATGTGGCTTGCGACTTTTTCCTAATACCTATCGCCGAGAAACGGTAATTCCTGTACCTTGATTGAGGTTTTCCATGGTTTCCCTCAATTAATTCCAGATAAATATCGAGACGGTTCCTTATTCAAGGCCATGGCCGATTACCTATCAAACTCCTAGTTCAAAAATTACTTACCTTATCCTAATTTCCTATAATTCCTTCATTCGCCCATTGCTATTACATAAGTTGAAGTTTTAAAAATGTAGAAAAATAACGGGAAGTGTGATAGATGAAAAAATAGTAATGGTGCGAATGGCGTCTGTTATGACATAAAGTCGAGAAATGGACGTTAAACGCATTATTATTATCATTTTTATTTATTGGTGACTTTAAGAAAATTATTGTTTGGCACAGAATCAAAACGTTATGGATTTTGTATGTTAATTATGTGTACGTAGGTGGTTCGTAGAATGCGGTTGTAACAAATATCAATAAATAACCAAGATTCCATAGACTAAATTGCGATGTAAAGGTATCTATAGTTGTAAATACACAAGTTTGTGTACGTGAACGACATTGTTTGGTGAAGAAAACGAGCCATCTTTGCGTGTACAAACTGCAAAGATAACCTCTGTATCATACATAAATAACCTCTCTATAGCCAGGGTCGATTCTTTCGTTTAAAATAGGTCCGGCTTTAACACTATTGGATCACTTTCACACAGTTTGTGTTAAGATCCAGCGGTAAGAGGAGAGGTAGGCAAAAGACATATTGTGGATGTGACCTTTTTTAGCTCTGTCTCGCTCTAATCATCCGCACGTTTCAATTTTTGGCTGGTGCCCACTACGAGGCTAAAAGATGCTATTGCAAGGGTGCCGCTGTCAATTGATTACTCTAATTTTTGGAAATATTTTGAAGATTTAAAAAACTTTTCCGAAAAAGGAAGAGTCACTTTAGGTTAGTGATGGAACAGTTTTGTGAAATAAGTACGAATAAGGTCGTAGTGTGACATTGAAAACGTGTGTTTTTTGGCACAATTAATGCCAACTTTTTTCTAGTAAATCGTATATCTACTTAAATTTTCATGATATCTCTACGTTTACAATTAGCTAGTAAATGAAAAATTTATTACCGATATTAAGCACTCCACGCTTTTTACAGTAAAGCTAATTTTGTTGTCAAATTATTTTGCATTTTTTAGTTCATAAAAGCGTGTTGTTTTAGTTTTTTAAAACTCTAATTTTATTTAAGAGTTGAATTCTCATAATCATTTGTTATCGAAATTTCCCTGCCTGTCCCGCCACTTCCACCATAAATGTTCCGTTTCTCCCACCATCAGAAATTCAACATTTCCATCATTGTAAAAGAAAAACTTGTTTCAAAAAATATTTTTGACCAACAACTTATTGAACTTAAAATGGAAATGGAGTCTGGAGGAAAGATTTCCGATAAATCAGCTTTTATACGTTCACTATAACTGTAGTGTACGTAAAAATGAAAATCTATTGTACCAGCGGAGCTGAGCTGAGCCGTTGCTAGCTAGGTCAGCAAATTATCTACAATATATTGTTTTAAATTTAATATAAAGCTTGCTGCTTGTTCGTTTCGAAGAAAATTGCACAGTACAGATCAGCAGAGCTCGCAGTACGACAAAGTGTACCAAATGATAAATAATTAATTAACAAAATTCATTTTACTCTCATTTTAATGCATTGGTGTATTAATAATAATAATTATTATTATTATTATTTCGCTTATTACATTAGTTGCATGTCATAATAAGATGGCAAAAGTTACAAAAATACCTAATTAAGTACAACAATGATACATTTCACAATAATAATAATAATAATAATAATAATAATAATGCGTTTAACGTCCGTTTCTCGACTTTATGTCATAACAGACGCCATTCGTACCATTACTATTTTCCATTTTACCACTTCCCGTTATTTTCTACATTTCTAAAACTTCAACTTATATAATAGCAATGGGCGAATGAAGGAATTATATGGAAATTAGGATAAGGTAGGCAATTTTTTTGAACTAGGAGTTTGATAGGTAATCATCGGCCATGGCCTCAAATAAGGAACTATCTCGATATTTATCTGGAATTAATTGAGGGAAACCATGGAAAACCTCAATCAAGATGGCCGGTACAGGAATTACCGTTTCTCGGCGAGAGGCAGTAGGAAAAAGTCCCAGCCACATCTGCCCCTGCCGGGAATCGAACCCGGACCTCCCGAATGCGAGTCTAGTGCTGTACCACTACTCTACCCAGCTCAATTTGTGTGACATTGTTAATAACATTTCACAATAAGTATAAAAATAAATAATAATGCTATTGCATTTAACGTACAGAATTAGATGTAGTCCGGACAAGATTGTATTATTATGTAAACAGATTGCCAGTTATAATATATTTGAAATTGATGTTGCCCCTATCCGAGAGAGATAGCCATATCCCCTTTTCAAAAATTACTTTTAATTTCTCAGTTGTTATCTAATGTGGAAATGAAGAGATGCCACTATTACATAATTTGTAGTAAAATTTTAACTATGTTCCATTCACAAATATTTGTTTGTTTTATTCGCGGAAAAGTTAAAAACCAGCATTTATTGATAAAGTCATATACCCTTTCGATTTAGAAATCAATAAATGTATAATTATTTTTATTATTAATAATAATAAGATATTTTAAGGATTATGAAAAAAGTTATACCGACACAACACAAAGATCGAGGTAAAATATTATCACAAACTTTTTTGAAGATTTTAAAGGTGGCATCAAGGCACTATCAATCCAACATTTTTAAACAGCAATCACTAGACGCGAACTGCACAATACTTAATGCTACTTCATGACTATCTGAAGATCAGTTATAGAGTGCATACTATTTTGAATAACCATTTCTGTCAAAATCAATCGAAATTTAAATCGCGACCAACCGACATTTTTTTAATTGACGTTATGTCAGTTACCTCTAATGTATATATGGCGTTCCCAATAATACCATCATTTTTAGATTGGCACTTCAGAGATATAAATACATAATATATGTATTTACTTTTTTTTAAATTGTGGTACATTTTAGTAACTATTTTTTGTCATTTATATATTTATTGTTCTTCTAATGTATTGTTTCTTTTTGTTGCAGGTGAGTGTTCAAGCTAATTCAATACATAAATATAAAATGGTATAAAATCAACAAAAAAGGTTTGAGTTTTGTAAATATTATACTGGCTTACAGAAAGGATTGTCAAATAATTTGATATGACATTGACCTTAGATTGTGATTATATAATTATAGTTTTCACGCAAGCAGACTATAATGTTGTATTTAAATTCACTGTCATGTACAACATTAGATTGTATTCATACAAAAACAAATCTATACAGAAACAGTTCTTTTTTTAAGTCAAATATTGATTAAAATGCGTAGAAAAAGCCGTTCCGAACTAAAAATTATGCAAAAAAACTGTCAAATACGCGTATACACAGTTTAGAAGAAATATCATTAAGTAGATTAGACTGGAAGTGAGGCATAAGATAACAATTTAGTATTTGCTCTCTTTAATGATCTACGTTTCGGCAACAATTTGTGCCTTCTTCAGGATCTTAAAACATCAAAAACCGTTAAGTTATAAAATAATTCATTGTATATCCTGAAGAAGGCACAAATTGTTGCCGAAACGTAGATCATTAAAATGAGCAAATACTAAATTGTTATCTTATGCCTCATTTCCTGTCTAATCTACTTACATTATAAAAGAGGTGATACTATAATTGAAAGAAATATCATGTCAACCGATTAATTCTTTTTCGAACAGAATCGAATTAAAATTCTACAATGCTTTTCTTATGGAGTACAATGTGTGCTGAAATTGGCCATAAGAGACCCACATTGAAATGACAGATCAGTGCATTTTCTGTCATCTGAAAACTACATATATATAATAATATACATACTAGACGAATATAATATTTGATTACAACCGATAGTCATTTTAAGTCTTACACAGCGGAAAAAAAATTGAAAATATTTTCATATATTTAAGGTTAATTTTTTGTAAGTATTATTCTTAAACATCCACCGTAAAAATATTTTTTAAAAACGGAATTATTACAAACTTTTTAATAAACAATTGTTTAACTGAAATTTATATTTACGTGTGTATATTAACTTTTATATCTACTTGATCAAAACATTTAATCTTTATAAAGCTTGAAAAAGTCCCAAGCAAGGGACGAAACGTCGTTATAAATAACAAATAAGTGTTTACTTAAAAAGTCCTTTTTCCCGACAAATCATTTTTATATTAATTACCAAAGACAGAAAAGAAAAAAAGTCAATTATTCTTAAACTTTTTGAAGATTTTATTTCGGTAAATTCGTTGCATGTATATTAAAAATACGTTTTATAATTACGCCAAAGAAATATAATCTCAAACACGCGTACACCCTCTTTTTTTAATGTAATATTTTGTAAGCACAGACCCGATATATGTATAATTACATCTTTCCGTCAGGACTGAGGTATCTAAAGTCTGAATTTAGATAGACCATGTAGTTTAAAAAGAAATGCATAGTCCGATTGCATAGTGTGAATGAAGCTTTATGTCCGCAGCTTGTCGGTGTCGCATCTTCACTGCCCCTTGTACTGCACCAATACGTGTTTCGTCCCACAAAGAACCTTATTACAGAATACCGATGAGACTATAAAGAACATAAGACGCCATGCGTACGGCGTAACCCCCTTCGACCCCAACCCAACAGACTGCGTCATTCTCCACTGAACATTAAAGAAAAAGTCAGCGTGGACTAACGGATACATTATAGCACCTATAGGTTGTCACAAAAACGCATTATGTGTACAAATTAGAGATGGGAAAAAACGGGTCTTTTTAGTGATCTGCATCTTTGCATCTGGATGCCGTATGTGAGCCGGCTCACTGAACCGGTTCAAAACGAGCCGAGTTCTGAATATGTTACTGCAGTCTGCCACTGAGTTACCTAGTTCAGTCAATCATATCACGACCTGTATAGAATCAAGAATGCATAGCCAAACATGTGATGCATGAGTCATTTGAGCTGACAGATGCATCAAAGCAAGAAATGATACGTAAGTGAAAAATGTGCTTCTGTGTGTTAAGTGTTTCACTGAGTTATGCGGATCCGGTGATCCGTCGGTTCAAAAAAAATGAGTCGGCTCTCACGGATCTTCTGTCGGAGTCGGCTTTTTGAACCGGTTCAGATCTGAGTTACACAACTCTAGTACAAATATCAATGTATGTATTTAAAATAAATTTATCGTAAATTGTAAAATTAAAAACTTTATTACTTGGAATCACAAATCATACTAGACCAGCGGTTCCCAACTAGTGGGTCGCGGAAGGGTTACACGTGGGTCGCGACTCGAATACTATCAGAAACCATCGAAGAAACCATCAGAAAAGATAAGAAAAATCGAAACAAATCGAATTGTGTTTTGATTCTTTTCTTGGTTCTTGATTTTTGCCATCTGGGGCAGACAACAGAATCACTACATCCGTCCCAATTGAGATGATGGATATGATGAGGCATTAATTTAGAAAAGTGCGAATCATAATTTAGCCAATAGTAATTTTTTCACATTAAACATACAATAATGTTGAACATTTTTAATAAAATATTTTTTACACCACAAACTACTAATTCAGTTAACTACGTGTCCTAAATATACTTGGAATAAAATGAATCTCCAGTAAATAACTATTAAATAAAATTAAACTAGTTTTAGTCTCTTAAGAACAAAGTAATCGAGGTATTTTTTGAACGCGCTGTACAAATGATGCCTGAAAATGAGGTACAGTGGATTGCGTAGAAACTTACTAGTATGTACAATGTTTAAACTTCATTGGAAGTATTTGTTTACTTAGGAGACACATTCTTATATAATATTACCGAAAACAGTTATGTTAACAAGAAAATACAGCGATATTTATTATCTAGAAAAGTAGTTTTATATGAGAAAAGCTATCGAAAAATTCAATCCAAAATCTAAACTTTCTACAATGCATTAAACTTTTTTTTATATCAGCGGTTCTTGATCTTTGGTCTTTCACGGGCTACTTCTAAAATTTTAAACTAACTAAAACTTATTAATAAACAAATATTTTTTCTGTTTATAATTTTTTCTTGATATTTTTTGCGTATATTTTCTTGGTAATTTTTTATTTTGATTAAACAAATTGAAATATTTCTTGTCTCTCAAAATCAGTGATTGTGATAAATTATTTTTCTTTCAATATTTTGTCGCTGAAAAATGTATTTATTTATTGAGAGAACTCTTGCATAGAGATCGTGGATTTAAAATGGTCGAGATCAATGTTTATTTCTTTTTTAATTCTAGCCTAAAACCAATTTTCTCCCTTTAATACATGACTTCGACGCTACAGCGACCTTATCCAAATGAAAGTAACTTGTCAGCAATCGAATAACAACCAGTTTGCAGTCACAGTTATGCAATAGGGATGTTGACTATTTTTAGGGAAGTGTTTTAAATCGTGCATAAGTACCTAATATTGCCACAAATATTTATTATTTTTATTTAAATACAACTCAAGCCCTAAAAATCATGTATTTTAAATCCAGTTTCAAATTTCGGTCCAAAATGCCAATACTAGTCGCGTGACGTCACCTGTTCATACCAAATGAGGCTTAAAAGTTTACACGGGAGCTACCATCCTATAGATGCGTATTCTGTGCTCATAAACGTTAGGAAACTGAGGTGATGAAAAGTTGTTTCGTAGTCGTTGCTATAGTTACATGTAATTTGACGTTTCTTATAAACAAATAATAATAAATTACACACTAAATATTAACCAATGAAGTTTTTTGACAGCGGCTGAACATGTGACGTCATGCGCTCTGATTGGTGTCTGTTGTCACGTGACTTAAGAGTGATTTTATTAGGTTTTATTTATTAAATATTAATTAAATTCCTTAAAAATAAGGAAAAATATAGTGTTTTTTAGTATTTCTATCATAGAAACTACTACTTTTCGTTAAAATTATGTTTTTATTTGAATACAGTCAACATCCTTATTCTGGAAAAAAAAGATTTATTTGAAACATTGTGTAAACGTCTCGAAAGGACGTAGCGTTGCGATGACATTAGGTGAAGAGCAGCCTAAAGACGGCGTTAATATTAAATTAAAAAAATTATCTAAACTTCTATCGTGAAAGTCTTTTTCAATTTATGTTTAAAACAGTTTTAATTATCGTAATGAAAACAGTAAATGCCTAAAATTATGAAAATGTGGACAATTAACATGCGCAGAGAAACAAAAGCTTAAGGATTATGAATGTATTTTGAAAATAATTTAAATCGAAAAATTCACTATCTCATTATTTATCTATAAATTCAGATCGATTCACTAGGTAAATAAAAAGTTATAATGAATTTTATTTTGCCCAATTTTATGGAAAGCATGCCCTTGTGAACACTCAAATTAATTTAAATCTATAAAAAAATGAATTTAAGAACTTGAAAGTTAGTAGAGAGATTAAGATAAAGGAACGTAATTATCTTATCGGTTTTATATAAAAAATATTACTATAATTATGACGAATTTGTCACCAATTTCCCAGTTATCAAACACCCCCTGAAACGTAGCTAACCAATAAAATTAATAGATTTCATTGCAACTATAACTATACTTGGAATGCAACGGTGTTACGATATCTTCTATATTAGTCATAATACTATGTATCTAAGTGTTTTTTCCTATAACAAACTGTACCAGGGTAGAAGTTTTGAGCACATTCGACGTGCTTCTCTTAGGACCAGGAATATTTATTTGCCAAATTAATGACCAGTTTGTTCAGACTAATTGTTGTGCCTTCTTTCTGAAGAAAGCACATTTAGTGTCGAAACGTTGGACCTATGGGCATTAAAGAATTAGAAAATAAATGTTGTAATTCTTTTGCATTATTATAATATCCTCAAAAAACAATTTTTTTCTCAAATTTTTTTCTCAATATAGCTAAGAGATGGGTACGCGGTTCCTGTCGGATACACCCCAGATTAGGAAACGCTGCCCTAAAGTAAAGAATATTTCAGTTATTAAAACTTGCGTATTGATTTGCTGTAAAATTTTATAACATCTACATATTTCCGCGAAAATAACGTAACTTACAATGAATAATTCAGTTTCGTGAAAAGCAATCAAATGGTGATCGGGTTGTAATTTTCCGGAAGAAAAATTGAAACCTGTTTCAATTAAATTTTAATTGCAATTTTTATAGGGGTATAAATTCAACGTAAAAATAAATCCATACATATTCAGCGAAAAGAAACGACTTTCGTATTAAAATAATATGCCGATTTCTCAAAACAATTGCTATGTTTACATATCAACTGAACTGGTATAATCGAATCAATATCGTTTTTATTTTTTCAAATATTGATATATTTATCAGTTATTTTATTTAGAACTTTTGCTGTATTTACGTTCGAAGTTTGTTTAAATTATTGTTAATGTTAGATTGGAATCATTTTATTCTTTTAACAAAGGGTCTCGCCGGATTTCCATATATGAAATCTGCACTGGCGTCTTTTTTGACATTGGTATATTTATTATGTAGCTAATTTTTGACCAATTATTAAACACCTAGCTTTATTCGTTTTTGGTAAATAGGGGTTGGAACCCCTAACTGCAAAATCGATTTTCTATGAAACTATGATAGATATTTGAAAAATTCCAACGGGATATGAGAGCTACTGATCAGAGTCACTTTGCGTATGTTTT
Source organism: Venustoraphidia nigricollis (assembly GCA_034508555.1). Lineage (NCBI taxonomy): Eukaryota > Metazoa > Arthropoda > Insecta > Raphidioptera > Raphidiidae > Venustoraphidia > Venustoraphidia nigricollis. Next base: position 1,482,621 of record JAVRKA010000058.1, on the reverse strand, counting down.
TCATAATTTTCCAATTAACTGTGGGGTAGAAATATTTTTTTTGAAAAAATTAGAGGTGGTTTTTTGTGACTGTTTCTCCAGAAAACCAAAATTTATCGATGTTTCATAGCTACCTGGACCATTTGGCACCATTTTTGAAGAGGTTTATGCATATGTATGTATATATTATTGGGCGATTTTAAGACCGATTTTTAGGAGTTGCAAACTGTTTTTGGATTCAAAAATACCAAAAATTTTTTAGAATCGTTTCAGAATTGAAATTTAATACCTTAGTAGAAATAAAAAGGTGTTGCCAAAATTTTAACAAAATCGACCGACAGGACCGGACTTACAAATTCGAATACAGATTTATTTACTGAAGGGTCTATTTAATTTAGTGGAGATGCTGGATTGATGATATTGAAATTAAGAAATTTTAAGGGATGTATTAACAGTGAATTTTTTAGTTTTGTACAAAAACAAACTTAAGTTCCCATAACTAAGCCACACTTCCTGTGTTAGTAAATATTGGCGGCAGGGTTTGTCACTGCGACCCGCGTATATGTACACTATATATAATTATTATATTTTTTAACTATTACGCGATAACTGCTCACATATTTCACAAACCGTTACGCGTATTAACATTTCACAAGATGTCTTTAAAAAATCAAAGTAAAATTAACGATAAATTTTATTTTTTTATTATATAAAATGTCATAATATTTATTTAAATATTTTAAACATCGCCATTTCACAAAAAAGACCAAAAAACATAGGCTGACGTACTAAGTCGTCCTCCGTCTGTTATTTTCTTAAGAATATAGTATGCTACCTACAAATACCTCCCGAAGTCTTCATCTCAAATCCTTCCACCTCACCTAAAAATGGTTACAACACTCCCGGCACTACAAAACGCCAAATGAATTATAATAATAATAATGCGTTTAACTTCCGTTTCACGACTTTACGTCATAACAGACGCCATTCGCACCATTACTATTTTCCATCTACCACACTTCCCGTTATTTTTCTACATTTTTAAAACTTCAACTTACGTAATAGTAATGGGCGAATGAAGGAATTATAGGAAATTAGGATAAGGTAGGCAATTTTTGAACTAGGGAGTTTGATAGGTAATTATATACCGAGAATCACACTGCAGTACCCACTGACGATTTTTTTGGAAAAAGTTTCGACTGCGTGTTAACTGTTATGATTAAAAAGTTATTTTCGACAGTTACAATTACAAATGTTGCTAAAAATAGCAGTTTTGAACATCACTATACTAAGTGGTGACGGTTTTAGGTTAGTGTTATCGTATAAAGCACTTTTCGTAATGTTTTTGTATCAACCGGTTTAAAATAGCATCGATATCGTTTTCTCTTTATATTCTGATACTTTTCGTATATATAGCTAGTAACATAAACAGTATATATGTTACGGTAAAAGTAGATATTGCGGCAAATGTACATATTTTCCGGTAAATGTGCACATTTGCCTCCTCGTTTGGGTAATGTGCATTCAACTAACATCGACAATTTCAAAGAAGGGAAATGTACATTGAATTCACAATGACCATGTCGTTTTGAGCATACAAAATACGAAATCGTTATTAAAGCCTTTTGTATTATGTTTATTTAAATAAATATTTTTTTACTGCAACAACATTTTTAATTTATCTGTATTCCAACTTTTCTTAAAACATGAAGGTAAGAGTAGGTATACATTTACCAAAACGTGAAGGCAAGAGTACACATTTGCCGGGAAATGTACATATACATTATATTCAGTTCACATATACCTAACTTTTTGGGAAATGTACACATTTTACGGTAAAAGTGTACATTTCCCAAGAGTGTACATTTACCGTAACATATATATATCGTACAGGTAAAGTAGTAATGACACAAATCATTAGGGTTCATTGTTATCGGCAAATGACAGTGTTGCCCGTATTTTGTACAACATAAAAAATCCGTGCAAGTTTTCAGATCAGATCGTAGGTATAAATAGCTGTTTGGTATCATTTACTAATCACAACACATCGTATTAAAATTATCAACAAATACTTGCAGTGTAACTAAAATTATAGGTTACTTACATGCTTAGATTTTAATTACTGTTATTAATGACTGTCGCGGTATTAATAACTGATTTCATTAACTAAGTGTTCAGCATTGCTATTCATGATTTATCACACATGTCTTGTATAGACATAGGAATTTGCATTCGACACAATTACGTAATATACATAGATTAAAGCTTTGAATAGTTTTGGTGTTCGAATAGTTTGAATAGAAATTTGTATACAAATTCCTGCCAAAACAGCTATAGGTGTAATGAAAACTGCGAAATGGCCGCGATGGCCAACAAAAAGATGTCTACGTTGAAGACACAAACTTTTGAAATATCTTTTTAGTTGCAATTTAAGTGATAAGACAAAGACTTTTGTTTCATACCTGGTCGAAATATACGTACTTTCATTAATATATAAAAAGTCTTTCAAGTGAGCAATGTTGAGGTTATACGTAATAACAGCAGTTGGCTATCTCTGCTACTGCATATACTGGCGAACACGTGTTCTGTGTTGACAAGCGGCAGTTTCACGTTTCAGTTCGCATGACAAAAATGTATCGGCCCGCCTATACAGACGACGAGCGAGTAATTCCAGCGGTGCATAAATTTTAGACTTTCTGCTTTAAAATCGAATCAGAAAGTACATACTTTCGGCATGGTATGGAGAAAAAGACTTTGTTTCATAATCACTTAATATCTGTGCTTGATCAGTTTTACCAGCGACTGATCAAGAGTTCTGACCGCCCTAGGCTAATTATGAGGACTCGCCCCCGCCAGGTGTGTTACAGAGTAATAAGTCAGTGTTTGTTTTACGCTCGCTTTTTAAAATTTCAAAATTTTTTGTTAAAATCAGGGACTCTCAAGCGCATTTAGTTTTAGTGTTTTGTCTCGGTCTAGTTGAAATATGTAGGGTAGATGCAATGATGCTAGATTAGTGCATGCGAAGACACGCTTTTAGCGCGCCCCCCCTTATCCTCGCGCCCTAGGCTGCAGCCTAATTAGCCTAAGGGTTAATCAGGGCCTGAGTTTTACATATTTCTTTAGCTACCGATAGCGGCTTCACCCCAATACACATCGCTGTTCTCCATTTACAATAGTTTCTCGACTTCTTTTGTATTATAATACTATACTTTTATAAATAATAATTTGCAGCATAACATACACATTATCTACCAATATGATATAAAAAAATTGACTCGCACACGAAGGGTTCCGAACGTTAAACGTTTGTATGTATTGCCATTATTAAGATCGATCAAAAAACGCACTAAAAACACATTTCTTATATGGGAACCCCCTTTTATTTTTAACTTTGTTATATTTTTATTATTTGTTGTTATAGCGGCCCTAGTAATACAGACTCTGTGAAAATTGCAAGTATCTAGCTATTAAGGTTCCAGGGAACCAGAATATTTTAAGATGATTTGAACTACACTTTAAGCTGTATTTTGTTTTTATCTGTGATCAGTTCTGTACTTCTGTTCTGGTAAAGAAATATCTTTCTGTTTGACATTACCGGAAACCTGCAATATACAGAAGCTGAGTAGATAAACGAAGAGAGAGATAGGAGATTGGTTGATTTAACCTATTTAGGCGGTGAACCGTTAAGTTAGATAAAAGTCAAGTCCAGACTCCAAATACACGTTCAATCTTCTAATATCCAAATACAATGTGTTTAAAAGGCCAGCACGAACTGGAAAAGCCTGTTCGTGAAGGTACCCATGTTATATAATTTTAAAAATCTGTTTTATATATTTTGGATACAATTTGAAATAAAAGTAACTAATACTTATTTCGGCTACAGCTACAATTTTACCTGTACATTAATGCATAACTGCACCGTCAATGACTAAATGTAAGCTTTTTAATTAAAAGTTGATTCATAATTTATAAGCGCCATATTCCACTCTTAATTTAATGTAATTACATATATACAACGTATATTTATGAATTTTGTGACGTTTCGTGGAAACTCATATTAAACATTTTTATGTACCTACCTAATTCTGAAACAAATTAATGGGCGTGGTAAATCATAATTACATGTTATGGCTTTTAGAGCTTTATTGTAAGGAATTAGATTAAAAAACGGGCCAAGGGCGAGTCGGACTCGCACTCGAAGAGTTCCGTACAACCGTACAATATTTATTCACTTTATTTTATTTTGAAAAAAAAATTGGCTTATATAAATAAAGGCTAGTCTAATAGACTGGCCCTTATTTTGACAAGTTGGAAATTGTCACATGCTAACCTTTAAAATGGTTCTTTACATAAAAAAAATGATTCTCTGAAAATTTCAGCTCGAATGATTAAAATTCAGCCGTGCCGAAAACGCTCTAACGGTAGGTTTGCGGGGTTTGCCGCAAGCCAGACGGTAGGTAATATAGGGGGCCCATGCAGGCTAGGTCCCAGCTCTTGCGACCTAAATGTAAACTAGATCAGATAGTTCGTTCATACATTAGAAAGAAATGAAATAGAAAAATATCCCATCTACCATTATCTAGTCTCGGGCCCCGGGCTTGTGGAGAGCCACCCGGGCCCTTCCGGCCCAGTCCGGCCCTGTTGATTAGTAATACATTTTCAGTTCGAATTTCCCGGTTACTTATAGCTATAGACTGTCATAAAATGAAATTGTGTTTGTGTGATATAAAAATCAAGTACTTATCTAATAAATTTTGAAGGTAAAATTTACAGACTTTTTTAGATTGTAAAGTCGGACTGTTGTAAAAGAACATGCTAACACAAATCCACTTGGACTTACATATAACAACTTTGAACAAATTTAAATTGCAAAATTGTTCCCGTGTGGCCGGTAGATCTTACCTTTACTACATCACTACCTGTAAAGTGTTTCATAAGGCTTTTAATTTCTATTCAAAACTTTCGAAATTATAATAATGGTAGAAGTAACCTCTGACGTGCAAACCTCGCTTTTATAATTTTACTAGCCGCTATCCGCGGCTTCGCATGCGACTGAAACGAAACTCAGCAGCGACAACAGTAGTGGAGCCGTATTATTATCGAAACAAACAGAGACGTAACGTTTTATAAGAGTAGATATGAAAAGAGCTTGCTACTCTTTTGAAAAATAACTACACAGTACACCATAGGTCCAAAATTTTAGGAGTGAGTCATACACTTACTCTTCCCAGTAAATGGTATAGTTTTTCTGCATGGGAGGGGTATGATGTACATTGTTTCATTGCTTTGTCGCTCGATTAAGCGAATAGTGCTAAAATATTATGACGACTAGCTCCTATTATTTTGGGACTTACTATAGATATGTCTGTCATTTTAAGTCATTCCTAGAAAATTCATGCATGTTTTTTGAAGTTTCTTCAAATATAAGCTTACCTCGAAAATAAGCCATCGCTAAGCACAGCCGATTGGGTCCAATAATTTTACAAACAGTAAGATCTGACGAACTTCCCACTAGGAGCCATGGTACGATTTTTAAGGGAAAAAAATATAAGCCATGGCTTACAATGTGAGATACACAGTAGGTAGTTTTGATTATCCCCACAAGGGGTCCGAAATTAGGAGGGACCCACCATTTTAAACTGAAGACAAAAGTCGAAGCTGTCGGTAGGGGACGCTACAGTTTATATTGATGATTGCTATACTGTACGTTATTAGTGTATTTGCCATATGGCAACATACACTATTGGCGTCGGTCGGATGGCGGGACCTAGGGGTCGGACCAAAATTTCTCGACGTTTCATAACCTCCTAAACACTTTGGCACCATTTTTAAAAATGTTTATATATGTATGTATATATATATATATATATATTTATATATATATATATATATTTATATATATATATATATATATATATATATATAGGTATATATATATGTGTGCGGGCTATAACTTTTGAAGGACTTAATTAATTTTGACGAAATTTGGCACACATGTTGGAATCCATTACCGCACGAAGCCTATTTAAAATGGGCCCAATCGGATCACATTAAGGGTGAATTTTAGGGGTTGAAAAAAGTTTTTGGGCCCCAAAATACCGAAAAAAATCTCAGAATCGTTTCAAAATTGAAATTTAACCCTTTAATAGCAATTAAAAAGTGCCCCTAAAATTTTAATAAAATCGGCCCAACAGGACCGGACTTACAAATTTTTTGAAAACACTAATTTGCAGATAGTGACATTTATTTTATTGAAGGGTGTATTTAATTCGGTGTAGACGTTAGATTGATAATAATATTACAATTAAGAAAAAAATGTTATTTTAAGGGGTGTATTAAGGGGTTAAATTTTGTATTATGCCCAAAAACAAACTTAATTTCACATAATAACAGTATAAAACCACACGGCCCTATACAAGCAAATACACTATATTGTCGGCAGGGTTTTGGCACTGCGACCCGGGTTTTTATTCTAAATGTTACTTTAATGCTAATTGACAAAACTGTCATACGCTTATTTTGAGCTTTTGACTATTCTAAAAAAATAAATGAGTACGCAAAAACAATTGAAACTTTTGTTTACTACCCTGTGTACAATATATAACTTGAACGAATGCAGTTGACACAAATAATTACCAACACTAAATTAAGTTAGCATGAAACTGTAAATAACGTCGTTTGTTACAAGGACGTACTTAAGACATGTTTGTAAACGGTATAAGCCTCATTAAATATGATACCAAATATAATTTTAATGTTTTGTGTGTGTTGATAGCACGATCGAAAATGATCCGTTAATGCAGGCGAATAGATTTAGAAAATTGAAACATAATTGATTACAGTTTTCTTTAGATTAATAAATAATGTTGAAATACTATGCGCATTTCCTAATTAGACGACGAATAAAATGTGTAGTGTAAAATATAAATACAAAACATGGGTTTTTCGAACGCATTTTAAGAAGTAAATAATTTCCGTTATGAAACATAATATAAATGCAAATCGAAATTTAAAACAAATAGTAGTTTAAGAAACTAAAACCCGACTACGAAAAAGTAGAAAACAAGCTTCCAATCGTTGGGTAAAAAGATGACCATTTTAGTTATCCGATTAACTTTCATGTTCGAAGCTTGTTTTCTACTTTTTTGTAGTCGAGTTTTAAGTCCTTTTCGTTTGATACCCTCCTGCAGCAGTATTATATATTTTCAACCTGTATTTTCAATTTCTCCTTTATTCTCACTCGTGATAGGATCAGTTTGCTTTGGGGTTAACATTGTCGATAATTTGTCTGCCGAAGTAAAAACCTAAATATCACTGTATTTAAAACTGCATTAAAAAATTCTTATTCAGCAATATTTCTGTTTAATTGATGAATATTTTACATTAAATTTATATTTTAATTGAGATTTTATGACACTTTATTGCCTTTTTTGACTAAATGAAAATAAATTCTATTATGATTATTTTTATAATATTATTATTATTATAATAGAAAACAGTATCACGGGTAATTGGAATAAAGAAAATAAATCAATTTAAATACTCATTGATTGCAACGTTTAGTCTTTTCTTTAAAAAAGACTTTTTCAAGCTCTCAATATGCTTAAATGATAGTAAAACTATGATATAATATGCAATTTGGCATTACAAAAATTAAAGATGAATTATTATTATTATTAGCAAAAAAAAAATTGAGGTTAAACGTATTTTCCATAGGCTGAGCAACGTAGGAGGAATTAGGGACTAAAAATTTGAAAATACGTTAGTAAAATCAATTGAAAATAGAGTTTGTTGAAAATACATGATTCCGACTGTACTAATCGTTGCAGACATAAACTTATGTCATAACTTACATAGAGAAGCGTGTTTAGAATGCAAATTCGAAAGCATTATTCAACGGCAGAGAGAGGAGTGGAAGTCACTCCAATTATTTTTTAGAAATAAAAGAAAATAATTTATTTATTTACTTAAATGCATACTTCAATTACCGACACTTTATATGTAATTGACTTTTTTTTTTCTTTTTTGTCCTTGCTAATTAATATAAAAATGATTTGTCGGGAAAAAGCACTTTTTAAGTAAACACTTATTTGTTATTTATAGCGACGTTTCGTCCCTTGCTTGGGGCTTTATCAAGCTTTATATATAATTATATTATATAATTCAATTACAGTTATAAAGCTTGAAAAAGTCCCAAGCAAGGGACGAAACGTCGCTATAAATAACAAATAAGTGTTTACTTAAAAAGTTCTTTTTCCCGACAAATCATCTTTATATGTAATTTTTAACAGTGTCAATGATCGCCAGGTCGATACGCCTTTTTTGTGTTTGTTAAAAAAAAAAAGTTAAATAGGCATTTTATCTAATTTTACTTTCGTACGTGGATGAAAAACTTTATAGCAGTTTCTTTGAGAAGGCCGACGTACTCCATTCATCTTCTGTTGTTTCTTCATAATTTACTTTAAAAATAATGATTCTGACGTGCCTACAACTTTTTTGTGTGACTAAACATTAGTTATCGAAAAATACTTTTTAGTATTTCCCTTGAGATTTTTTAAGCTTCACTTCGCGCACGGGTGTGTGTATCGAAGCAGAAAAAAGATTTTCTTGAATGCAACAGGCGTAAATGAATGAAAACTTTAACTCAATACAATGTTTTTAAAATTGTATAAATGGAATGAAGTTTCTTTTTTTTCATTTAGCCGTTTTAGTTTTTTTCATTTTTTAAAGTAATGGTAAATGTTAATTATTTATAAAAAAAATAAAAGGAAAAATATAGTAGTACTCTACTACCATGCATGCATAAAAAAGCCATATGGCAGCGTACTTTTAATTACTTACAGTCTTTAACCAAAGCATATATATGCTTTAACCTCACACAAGCTGTGTTTGCAGAACGGTTCTTCTAGTTAGTATATAGAAACACTGAAAAATCGTATTAAGGTATTTGTCGTGGTTAAGGCACACCGTCAGAAAATTCCTAATTTTTGTATACTTATTAAGGACATGATAATACAATTACCCTGAAAATTTGAAGTCGATCGACCGTATATAATCCGAGATAAATTCAATAAAAAATTGATTGTATACGATCTCTGTAGTTCTGAATCAGTTTATATTTAATAAAATAGATGGCAACCACTCAAAAAGAATTTTTTTATAAGACTGAATTCTTTTTGAGTGGTTGCCATCTATTTTATTTAATGGCAATTTTAATCATTGGCATAAACAATTTTAACTAAAATATTTTATTACAACCATCTTACCTTTTGTATATATATTGTGAAACCAATCACCATGTTTTCAATCTTTCGACTAAATATTGATACGAATTGACAGCATTTGAACTCTGAAGATGGTGTAAAGCACACCGAAACGTTAGTGAAAATGCAATTTTAACTTCAGTATTGTGTTTTATTGATCCTGTGCCACGGATTTTATCCAAACTTATCCAACAATCATCAAGGATCACAACCACTCTAATTAACTTCTTTTAATTAGAGTCAACCTCGATAAGAATACTAAAAGGATATTAACGATAGTATTTTTTTTACAGGATGCGGGAATACGTTGAAGAAAATGAAAAGAACGACCCATTGATTCATGCGCCCGATAAGAAAAATAATCCTTGGGCAGAAAAAGGCAAATGCGTCATTATGTAGAGTCGTCAACAATAATATATATCACCGTATTCACCTCATTCACCATATTCTCTCATCTTATTCGTCATCACCTAATTTATCATTCCCCCAAAGATCATCATTTCGTCAACCCCTTCTCTGAGTCCTCTGCACAACCTTGAAATTAAAATCTCGTCTGTTTTTTTTTTCAAAGGTCATTTGATATGCACCATCATTTCAAAGCCTTCTCGATTTCGTCACAATTTCTTCACGTCTTTCCTTATTGCTTTAAAACACACATCACATGCTTTCCCATCCCCCATCACTTATACAATTCTCAGGGGATGTTCTTGAAACTCACACCCTTTCTTTCTATTTCTGCTTTCACTATACGCATCCTACGCTTTCAGGTTTATTTATCTCAATTCGAGATCTCTAAATTCCTCCAGTTTATCTTCCTTCTATAACGTGTCAACACATTTTATCGTCGCTTTAAAATATTTTTTAAATGCTTATTTCAACTGTAATACTTTTGTAAACAGATCGTAATTATGGGCCACGAGGTTTTTAAATATTCAAAATTTATAACTTGTAATTTTACAAGTTTTGTAGTTTTATTTTTTTGTACGACAGTCTAGAAAAGTTAATATATAACCATTGTCTGTTTTAAAATAGGTTTGGTAAAGTGAGCTGAATTTACAATCAAATTTTAAGGCGTGTTCTTTGATTGTACAAATCAGCTAATTCACTAAATCGTATGTACTGTTGCTGCATTGTTGAATAATAAACATTTCAAATAGATAAAAAAAAATCATAAATGTGTCGATTTCGAAGGTATGTATATTTAATATTACATACTTTTCATTTTTATTTTGTAATGTATGTAAATTAAAAAATGCATTTAAAATAATTAGATGTCATTTATATTTAAATGCGGTATTTACAAAAATCGACTTTATAAATTGTTATGAAGAGGTTTGATATTAAACTAATGTTTTTAATTATCTAAACAAATATACAATAAAAATTATGAATATTATGAATTACTGTAATAATTTTTAAACATTGCTTAATATCACTTCATAAACAAGTTTATTATTTTAAAACAATGCGTAGAACGGATAAACTGTATAAAGTCTTTTGTTTTATAAGACAATAAAAAAGTGCGAAGACAATGGTTATGTCTCATACATAAACTCGAATAAACATTAAACTTTGAGTTATATTTTCACTTTTTATTAGCCTGTCAAAAGGAAAAGTGGTGACAAAGAAAATTACTTTTCTTCAAACATTTCGTATTATCCATATTAGATTTGGAACAAGGGATTGAAGAAAAGGATATTATTAACAAACTTGTTATTTGATGTCTATAAAATTTTCCTAATAAAAATAAAAGTATGATGGTGTTCCTGAAAAAATATTAGAATATTTAATAATTTAACCTCAATTGATGATTATATATATATATCAGTTTCCCATAATTATATCTTTTGTATTACTTCTTTGTACGATTTTTAAAATGCACGTCTTTTACGCCGCTTTTCTCGCACTCTTTCAACAGTCTATTTGTATCTTCCTTCCCATTTACACTGAGAATTGTGATATCTTCTTTAGAATTACAATCACTATCTTTGACCCTGCATCTCGTATATCTCGCTGCTAAAAAATTCTATTCAATTCACCGTAGATCGATTAGACCCTTTATTATTCCTTCATTTGTTAAGTTTTCAACTAATATTTTTTGAGAATGAACTGATGTTTTATTATACATTCATCAAACACATCATCGAATCAACGAGAAGAATGCCTATACAATATTAAGCAAGATTGTTTTATTTGGGAATGGATTTTTCGTAAATTGACGCCGATAAAAATGTTATTATTTTACATTTTTACTGAAATATATCTTCTCGACAAATTCCATGAATAGATATAAGGAATTGACGTAAGAACTATATTTAAGGTACGTATTAATAATACCTAATGATAACCTTTTCGTTTCTTTAAAATTTTGATAAAGATTGCACTATAATCAGTAATATCTGATATTTGATGTTATTTTTAAGTAATTAATTAAAAAACTCGGATAGCAAGGCGGAACCATGTCGACAAAATAAAATATTTCCTGATACAGGCTTTGTGTCATTCAAATGAATTTTAAAAAAATTAGTTAAAATATCAAATTTTCGAATAATTAATTCGTTGGTATATACATCCCTTAAAATGATTAAATTACATTTCAGTAATCGACAAACATTTAATTAAATTAAGATTTATAAAAAAAAAACTTCTCAATCACAATTCCATTTAGACTTTTCTGTTAAAAAAACGTGGAGAAATTTTGGTCCGACCCTTAGGTCCCGCCATCCGACCGACGCCAATGGTAAATACACTAATAAGAAAAAAACATTATGAACTTGCGTTCGCATTTTCAAACCTATGGATTTGGTGATGCCCCCTAAAACGTGACATCTAAGCAATTACTTACTTAGCTTAATGGTTAATCACAGTGAAGGAAACTTTGGTTGAGGATCAAGAAATAGGCTTTACCAATGTTACGCTAGTAACCAACGTTTCGAAAAATGTATTTTCATCTTCAGGGTTTATAATGATTAATCCGACACTGAATATATCACCTTTGATGCGATTATCTTCAAAAATCGAGATGCTATACTCACCTGAGGAGTCGTGTCTAGCACACTCTATAGTAATATCACATTATTATCCCATAAATTTTATACACATGTAAGTCCGTAATGAAAGGTAATACCATTCGGAAACTTATTCAGGAAATGAATAGGAGATTGAAGGCTTTTGCTATCCTACGAGTACCGGGTAGTACGTGCTACCATATAGTAATATTTCGCTTTGTACAGTATCTGTTTGATTCATGCCTAGACGTAACAATTTGTCAACACATCTCGCTTTGAAGAGATTAAAGCGAACTACTTTATATTCAGTCCAACTTACTGTAGCTTTCAAAAATTCAGTAATGATTGCTTTAGAATTAAAAAAAATTAACCGCAGAAATCAGTCGATTGAAAAAATATTGCTGCATTCACAATTTATGTAATCCCAAGTTAATTTAAATATTTTTAGAGCTGTACTTATTTTTTTCTTTTTTAATCGGGGCAGTAATCATTTAAATAAGAGAAGTTAATAATAATTTGATAATTGTACCCTATTTGAAATAAAACTTCTTTAGCGACAGTATTTAAATTTTTTCTGTGGCGTTGTAAGGGGAAATAACGCGTTACCTTAAAGCGGAAATATAAGAGAAATTTTGGAAACGAAAACTAGAGAGGACTCCTAAACCGTTCTATCTAAAAATTAGAGGGATGTCTAAACAGTTTTGTCAAAAAACAATTCACTTTTTTATATCACGTAATGTATTGAATACAATTTATGAAAAAAAGGAAACGTCGTTTTAATAGAACAGACGGTAGAAATTTTGGAACTTCTACCAATGATTATGCTCACTAAGTCAATCTCTTGGATTATTAGTTTCGGAACATTCCATAATTTTGTCAAGATTATTCACGAGGCTCGTGTTGTGGCACATTTTAGAAATGTATAAAACAGTTCAAAACATTAATTTCATTAATTTTAAATTTTTCAAATCAACAAATTAAGAGATATGTAATAATCAATGTTTTCCAACTGCCGTCTGTTGAGCGTTCATCTATCCCTACTTTGTCGAAAAGCTGTGAAAAAATAATGTGCTACATAGAGCAGCTCTCCTGAACCCTAGGTATCAATTTATACTTTGGTAAATTTAAATGTTGTGTTTCTTTTTTTCAGGGAGGATTTGTTTTTTCAAACAAAACCAAATCATACTGGCGAAGCTTACCATCAAGGAATGAGAACACAGTTGTTATAATCCTTGTTAAATATTTTAGAATATTGCAGTTAAACATAAAAATACATTCAGCAAAATAATGGAAAATGTTTTTAGAATCAACATAATCCTCATTTCGAAAATAGCACAGTGGTTTTAAACAACACTGGTATAAAAATATTTTGCATGAGGCATGAACTAAACTAAAATTAAAAAAACAGTTTTACATTAGTTTAAACAAAAATATTGTACTTAACAATAGAGTTTTTTTGTATTATTTGAATAATTATTGCATTTGGAGGAGGGGACTATTATTTGATACTAATAATAGGATAGTTTGGACTTATTTGTTAAATATGTAGTCAAAATATTGTGACAAATATATAATACATGAACTTTTATCAAAACTCGATATTAAACGTAAAATGTATTGTCAAAGTATTTTGCCCTGATATTTCAAATAAAGCAGACAATTGTTTTAAACTTTTTTAAATAACGTGTACTTCTAGTCATAGATTTCACATAGTAAATAATATAAATATTACATCACTTTATTTGTTTAAACATTTTCAAAATTATTTATTCATTTTTTTAATTGATTTTTAAAGAGGATAGATTTTTATGTTTATAAATGTCCAAATTTATATAATATAGAGTACAACAAAAAAGTTTTAATTTTTTTTATAAAAATACTTATGAGTAAAAATTCTGATCGATCAGGTTCTTTCTTACAAGTAAAATTGTCTATCTTCTTTTTAAATTAATTTTATTTCATTGATTGTTCTGTTGTTTATTTAGGGCTGAAGGATTGTAAAAACAACCCGAAAATTAAGGATTTTAACATGAATAAATGCCCGATTTATTATTTAGTTTTTTAAGTCTAGTCATAATACGGATCCCGTTTTTGAACATGTACTTTATTCAAACGAAATTTACTGAAATGTGCTGAAAATGAACTTTTATGGTCATACCAACATTCATGACCATCAACCGACAAAACAAATTTTAATGTAAATTTATGTTGCTATTTTTGTCATCACAAAAGTCCTTTTAATTTGAAAACATAACTTATTATGTTTAATATTTATAAATTTATCCGACATATATTGGAAAGCAATTTAATGTAAAACGAGCGATGCAACTTTGGAACGACCGGAAATTAAAAATAGAGCAACTTCCGATCACCATCTTCAATAATGAAACGATTGTTCGATTGCTTGCATCTTTGATCTTATTTTACACAAAGTTGTCAGTGTCTTTTGATTTTTGCTTTGTTAAAATAAAGGTAAAATGCTTAATTTGGAAACGGACGGTGTTAACAACAATGGTCTTTTCTTCCGCTTTATCCCTTCTTGAAAATACTGTCCTTAAATTAAACTCTCTTTTTAAATACCCTGGCAGTTTTAAAAATTACATATTTAAATCTTTTTTCTGATTTAAATAATCTAAAATACGACGGCGGTTCTTAAGGTACCGCTAGATAAAAATACTATTGTGTGACATTTGTTACAGATTCAAGCCATTCTCAGATTGATTTGAATCTGTACCGACGCTCGGTCGGCCGATGTATTGACATTAGCCGATTGAGTCATTAATAAAATATTATTTAAAATAAGAATAATTAAAATTAAGGGAGATAGGTGACTGTCAGGATAAAATATTTAAATATAAATTTTAAATCGTAACTCAACAAATAACTTAATTATCAAATATTTCCATGAAATTTTTATTTCTAAAATAAAAAATGAGATGTGCGTCAATAAGGAATCAGCCAACAGTAGTTCTATATCGATTCGATTGGTTCATTCATATTTGACGCACATTAATTGTGTTTTTTGAATCGACTAACCATCGAACGCATTCCGACTTTCGTCACCATTCAATGGTTAGTCTACCGAGTGTTTTTGCGCATCGAAAATAAATCGATTCGAAAAAATACTTCTCAGTTAGTATTTAATAATAATTTAAATTCGATATACAGTAAAGTAATAAAAAACGACGATATAATAGTCGATAAGTATCTAATATTTATTATTGCAGACAATAAAAGTCTGTATTTAATGATTCACTTTTAGTCGACCATAACCGGTTGAATTTATCATCTTCCGGCTATGGCCGCCATTTTTGTCTTATTATTAAAATAAATAAAGCTTTCTGTGACTATTGCTTAGCTCTTAGTGAATTTAGAATAGATTTTTGTGTGTTACATACTATTATTATAACACTACCTATTGTAACTTAACACCATTATTGAGTAAGTATAACCAAGACCTTACAGATTAATATTGTTAAGTTCAATTTCATCGCTACTGCATAATAATATTTCGGGTCTTGGTTTATAATTATCGATATATTCACTTTTAATATTCTAATAAGACAACAAATATCTTTCTTAGAATAGAATTACAAACAAGAGAGGAAAAATGGATTAAAAACAAAAATCTACTTTAAAATATATTATATTTAAAGATGAAAATATTATATAGATTAGCTTCAAATGGTCTATCTTTAATTATACCTATCTATGCAGTCTTATATTATTATTATTATTATTATGGACAAATGTTCTGGTTCTAACTAATAAAATTATTAATTAATTAACACTCTATGGATTAGTAACATACATATTATTCTTTTGCACTATTTTGTCGCAAAATGTTTCTATTTTAAATGGACATGTAACTTATTATTGACAAATTGTAAGCAAGAACACCACTATTGAACCAGCAACAGTTTGTTTAATATCCAAAACTTGTTAAGTAGCTTTAGTTTGAATAAAAAGTAATATATTTATTATTGAATAACTATTTATTAAATTATACATCTCCTAACAAGTGAATGAAGAAAACAATATTTTCTGACATAAAAGTAATCAATGGTTAAAATTGATTGCAAGAACAGAGACAAAATTTCATTAAATCAACAAAATACGACTAATCTAAGTGTTTAATAGCACTGAGCACAGTGTTAGAAAATCTTTAAAAAATAAAGTCATGTTCAAATGCGGTAAACGTATCTATTAAAAAAGTACTAGTAGATTCACTTTAATTTCTTAATATTACACATATTTCATTATTATTTCTTTGGATATTCAATTCGTAATAAAATAGTTTTAAAAATATTGATACCTTTTAAAAATCTTGTATTGAAATGTAATGTGTTATATTTAAAGTAATCATATTAATAAAATAATTATAAATAATAGAACATCTGTTTTTTTCTTTTCATTTTTATTAGGACGTTACATAAATAAGGATGGCACTACAAGGTCATAATATTACGTACAATAGACGTGTTGCAAAATGGAACAAGTAGTGACCAATTTTGTTTTAAGTGAGTCGGTTGTTCTGTGTGTTTTTTTAACACATCTGTGTAGAAATAATAAAACTAACGGAGGGTATGATTTTTTTTATAAGGCAGATGTCTCAAGACTCAAAGAATATTAAGATAATTTTTAGTGTATTTGCCATAAGGCAACATACACTATTGGCGTCGGTCGGATGGCGGGACCTAGGGGTCGGACCAAAATTTCTCGACGTTTCATAACCTCCTAAACACGTTGGCACCATTTTTAAAAATGTTTATATATATATGTATATATATATATATATATATATATATATATTTGTATATATATATATATATATATATATGTGTACGCGCGATAACTTTCGAAAGAGTTAATTGATTTCAACGAAATTTGGGCCACGTGTTGAAACCCATCACCGCAAGAAGCCTATTTAAAATGGGCCTAATCGGGCTATTTTAAGGGTAGTTTTTAGGGGTTGAAAACTGTTTTTGGGCCCCAAAATACCGAAAAAATTCTCCGAATCGTTTCAAAATTGAAATTTAACCCTCTGGTAGTGATTAAAAAGTGTCCCCACAATTTTAATAAAATCGGCCCGACAGGACCGGATTTACAAATTTTATGAAAACACTAGTTTGCAGATAGTGACTTATTTATTGAAGGGTGTATTTAATTCGGTGTAGACGTTAGATTGATAATAATATTACAATTAAGAAAAAAATGTTATTTTAAGGGGTGTATTAAGGGGTTAAATTTTTTATTTTGCCCAAAAACAAACTTAATTTCACATAATAAAAGTATAAAACCACACGGCCCTACACAAGCAAATACACTATATTGTCGGCAGGGTTTTGGCACTGCGACCCGGTGTTTTTTATTATTTCATATGAACTCAAAGTGCAAAATGAAAATTGTTGCTGTGATGTCAAATGTCATAATAGTGGCCGATGTTTTAATTACCTGAGCTGTGATACGAAAGTTAGGTTTAGTGGTAGTAGAACTTGCAAGCACAAATCATGCCTGTGTGAAAATCGAAAAACGAAAGTGTTTTTTAATGTTTAGAGACGAAACGAATGATGTAATACAATGAGACGAGATGAATGAAAAAAACCAGTCAAACTCTCACCCACTTCATTGCATTATTGGTGTGGCCATCACTTGGATATAAATTGTAAGTAAATAAATTAGAAATATCATTATTGTTAAGGCTGTCGGAACGCTCTGAATTTAAGCCAAAAATAGGGCTTCAACTGATTGTAGACTTATTCGTCAACATTTTGCAAAAATTCTTTCTTTATAAGGAAGATAAAGGGCAAATCTAGGTCTCTAATGGACTACTTTTGTAATTTATATACGATTTACTAGAAAAAAAAGTTGGTATTGTGCCAAAAATCACATGTTTTCAATGTCACACTACGACCTTATTCGTAGTTATTTCACAAAATTGTTCCATCACAAACCTAAAGTGACTCTTTTTTCGGAAAAGTTTTTGCAATCTTCAAAATGTTTCCAAAATTTAGAGTAATAAACTGACAGCGGCATCCTTGCATCAGCATTTTTAGCCTCGTAATGGCGTTTTAAAAATATCAATGAACAAAAAAGTTATAGTTAATTAAAAATTGATGACGTAATTTGTCTGCAATCTACACATAAAAGAAGGCTAAGTACAAGTAGATACAGAGGTAACCTCGTCCAGTTGGATATTAGTGGGGAGATAACGTCATCCAACGGACTGTCAATTGATATTGAGTGGTTGATAAAACAAATTATGAACGGTCTTCTAACTCACGTCATTCATTACCAAGGTCACCTCTGTATCTAAAAACCTTATAAACTCATTACTAACTGAATAATCTCTTTACTAAATATTACTTGTTCTCTTGAAATTGAATCATAACAATTCCATTTGCCAACGAAAAAGAAAATATCTGGAACACAATGAAAAGATGTTTTAAAATATTTTTCCAAAATGAAATCGAAATTTCCTGATTTTTATAATTGTTAATTAACTTTTAAAAAACTTTTCTAATGGTTTGGGAAATAGTTATTTAAAGAATTTTGATTTCTTAACAAAATGTACGAGATTCTTATGCTTTTCCTGAATAGCACATGACTATTTCGCTTAGAAAATCACTTCTTATTGTCGTTTTTATTATATACTAACGACCCGATCCGGCTTCGCCCGGGCGCAAATTTAGTATATGGATATAACATAGCCTTTCTCCGCGATTTATTATTATTTAGTAAAATATTTATAAGAATACGCGTATTTTCTATTCAAGTGTTTGTTCGCTATGGCAGCTGGATATTATATCGCGCACGGCTCACTCAATCGTCCGCGCGTATTTCATGTACTGGTCGACTGAATAGTTGCGCAATATAGTTATGAATATAATATCACTGTTTCTCGATGACCAAATTCTTGTGATGATATAGTAAGCAGATTCATTTCGCTTGCACTCAAGCTGACCCGGAGCGGATAGAATGCAAAACGCGACTAAAGAAGTATCACTTAATAATTGTCCTTAAAATTCCGTAGAAGTATTTCAAATTTCAATAGTACCATATTTATGTTTTCCTATTTGAATAAATTCTTATAGTATCTAATATTGTCCTTTTACTTACATTAGTCAATAGTTTGTAATCCAGAATAAATACACCACAAACTTGGAAATGTATTTTTTGAAGAAATGTATTAAGACCATAAATATTTTTCTGTAAAAGATGTGGATTTATTTATATATCCTGTAATAACTTTTTTGAATTATGTACTAAAGAATCGGTTACGAATAATTGGTACCTCTTTTAAAAATGAGCCAGATTCCTCAATATAGTATAATAAACGTCCAGTTTGCGACATCTGAAATTAAAAACATAGAAAGAGGATTATTTAAACACCAACGTTCAAAAAAGAAAACCAAACAAAAAATAGTTTTAACAAGTAATTAAAAAACACTTGAAAATTCTACAAAAATTCTTTATTACTCGACGATCGTTTCGGACAACAAGTCCATCTTCAGGAGTACAAAACTTAATCCTGAAGATGGACTTATTGTCCGAAACGATCGTCGAGTAATAAAACATTTTTGTAGAATTTTCAATTAGTGTTTTTTAATTACTTGTTATTATTAATCATGTTCTACCACGTGCCGAGTGAAAAATCAGTGCAAAAAAAAAATAGTTTTGTTGCTATCAGCTTTTTTATAATTTTATAGACAACTGTAGATACTTTTTACCCTTAAAAATAATTGAACGGCAATATTTATTGTAAACGTACCATTTTTTCGTTTTGTTTTATTTTAAAATATAAACTGACAACATTACCTCTGTAGGCTGACCTTGAATAAATTTTCCAATTTTTTTGACATAGCTAGTTAGCTAATGGATAGGTGTATAATCTTTACATGGAATTTTACAATTTAATGAACACCCTTTTTACTAGAGTCGTTCATATTAAGTGTTTTCATTTTAATCAAAAGATACTATTTTGATAAAATTTCTTCTGTTCAGTAGCCGCTTTGTTTTAATTTTGTCCTTAAAGTGTTTTGCCAAAACTCTTAGGTTTTGAGATATTTAGATAAAACTGAGTAAAACACGTCTTTTTTTGAGTATAAATCTATACGCAGTAACTAAAACTCACCTAGCAAGAGGGGGAAAACTTGGTATGCTCATTTCAGACCTAAAATGGAGGGGTAAAATAATTTTCAGCTCTCACCTAATTCATTCTGAATTCAAATTCTTAACCACTGAACTATAACCATATTATATAAATAAATAATGATTGTTAATATTCATAGGTATTTGGATTGACAAGACTTGTTTAAAAATAATTCTTTAATATTTTTGTACAACGTTTCGTCTCTCTCGAGACTTCTTCAGGTACTCAATAACGAATTATTTAAATTCAAAATTTAACATAAATTCAAGTCGCAATCTAAGAGAATTTATACACGACTCTTAGATTGCGACTTGAATTTATGTTAAATTTTGAATTTAAATAATTCGTTATTGAGTACCTGAAGAAGTCTCGAGAGAGACGAAACGTTGTACAAAAATATTAAAGAATTATTTTTAAACAAGTCTTGTCAATCCAAATACCTATGAATATTAACAATCATTTATTAATATGGATATGAATATAGTAAATCATTAAATAAATAATATTTATACTCACTTGTCCCATTAATTCCACACATGGCTTTATCATATTTATAACGTATATAAAATCCCATAGTAACCAACCAACTACATCAACAAACTTAAAAAAATCCGAAATAAAATATAAACGAAACATATTAAAACTTAAATATATTATCATTGTTATAATCGAAAATAATAAACAAATTCCAAACAACGAGTTGACCATTTCTACTATTTCGCATATCTGAAGCCATAAGTATAAAACATCTTGATATTTTCTCAAAAATACAGTTTCATTTGCTGCTTTGTGCTTCATTAAATTTTTATTAAGTGTTTTCATCTGAACTCCCAATATTGTAACTAATGACGTGAATATGAAAACTATTAAAAAAACACTAAAAGCTGCTATATTATTACTAAATGTATGGCAAAAAAGAAAAGATATTGTATGCCCTTTTAAAGCACCTTTTATGAATAATACGAAAGAAAACAAACAATAACTAAAAATCATAAAAAGAGGTTTTCTTTCGATGCTTTTACTGTATAAACAATTCACTCCAAGCAAACGGTGTAAAGATTCATTAACGATATTTATTTTAATCAAAATTGCTTTTAATTTGGATTGGTTTAGAAACATGTACGCTGTTAGGAAAATTGAAAAAGCAGCTACGCCATATTCGGTGATATCTATAAACGATGCAAAACACTTTTTCTCATAATAACAATCAACTGTTTTATCTGAGATGAGAAGTATCAATAAAAACATAAATTTTGCCATTATTAAATGTGTTAGAGATTGTACAGTGAAGCTTTCTTTATCGTTTACTATCACTGATTTAAGAACACAAACATTGTACCATCGGCATATTGCCAACAAAATATTGATAGTTTCTGAAGGTTTGCTAACTAGTTTATTCATTTTAAACTCGAGTCGTTCAATCGACCTCACCGTAACTAAGAAAATGAAAATGGGGATAAATTGTACACATTTTTATAACTAAAAATTACCTAAACAAATTGCAGTACCTATAACATAACTGATCGTTCAAATCAATCATACATTATTGTTTTATTGTTACCTGAAGTTATTTTCATGCTATTTTGTATAGTCAGTGTCAGAATTTACAGTACTGTAAAATGTCTGTCTCACTTTATGTAATGTTAAATTAGAGTGTGACAAAAATTTAACAACATAGTCAACAACAGTCTACAGTCGACGCGAAAATCGTATAATGTTCAGTGTTTGTAGAGTTGTGTCTAGAAGTTTCATTTTTGTAATGTTTACTGTGAGACAAACCAAAGAACGTCTGTGCGGACGGGGAGTGAAATTAGCAGAAATCTGCCAAAACATATTTGTAGTCGGATGACATATTCTATCGTACTTGGTGATGCGATTATTGACAAGGGAAAACTCTTAGGCCGTCCGCGCATGAGGCAACACGAAAGCAATTCAACGCCGATACGATATCCCTTCGCTGTCACTTCCTAAGTAAAGGAGTGGGGACCCATCGACGGTTCAATATGAAAGTAATAGAGATGGGAAAACGGATCTTTTTAGTGATCTGCATCTTTGCATCTGGATCCCGTATGTGAGCCGGCTCACTGAACCGGTTCAAAAAAAGCCGAGTTCTGAATATGTTACTACAGTCTGCCATTGAGTTACCTAGTTCAGTCAATCATATCACGACCTGTATAGAATCAAGAATGCATAGCCAAACATATGATGCATGAGTCATTTGAGCTGACAGATGCATCAAAGCAAGAACTGATACGTAAGTGTAAAATGTGCTTCTGTGTGTTAAGTGTTTCACTGAGTTATGCGGATGCGTTGATCCGTCGGCTCAAAAAAAAGTGAGTCGGCTCTCACGGATCTTCTGTCGGAGTCGGCTTTTTGAACCGGTTCAGATCTGAGCTACCCAACTCTACATGACACCCGTTCCATGAAGTGTTTGATTCAGGTTGATATTTTATATAATAATATATATAATAATAATAATAATAAATATAGGTAAATAAGTCTTCGCTTCTCCTATCTGGGTACGCCATGTACTACGCAGACAGGAAAGGTTTAAAAAAATATGTTCTGTATAATTTAACACGTATTATCTACGAACTGTTCGTTTTTTTTCACGTTGCTGTCTCTAAAGGCCCCTATGCACATTCTTGTGGTAGACTTTCGGCGGTTGGTCGGATAATACACTAGACCCTAAGCAATTAATTTTTTTAAGTAGATCACAAGAAATATTTGATTTATAGGTATATTTTATTGGAAACTTAACTTTTTGTTTTCATGTAGTGATTGTCGTAACTACCATTCTAGAATTCACAAGAAATATATAATTAAATGCATTATTTTCTTGAATGTCACATAACTGTCAAATTATTTTATTGAAGTTGTTATTAATGATTAATATGCTAATCTTTGAGATAAAAATTCGCAATTTATTTTTTATCAACATGGTCATCAGTTAACTCTTTTTGATAATAAAGATATTCATATTTATAACATATAATAAATGCATATATTTTATTAACCGTACTATGGACAGGTTTTTAAGGTATGAATATAGATTTTCATAAAAATAATTGGAAAACCAATTGAGAATTTTAGATCTTATTCTCGATTGTTTTTATATTTTGGAACATAGTGACTAATCAAACATCTGAACGCTATTAAAAACCTCTGTCAAAGATATGTTTTTCCTGCCTTTTGTTTTTCATTGTTTAGATTATTTAGTAATAATACTAGAGAAGTACGTTTTAGTTTATCTGTTTTGTATTTATTTCGTTTGTTGAAAATCAATCAGTTTTAAACCACCACAGAGAACAGTTTTGTTGCATCAATTTTACTGACTACTATTAAATATGAATTTTATAATAAACAAAATCGTTGTCAGACTTAGTGACGTTTTCACTATATGTTTTTATATAAATATAAGACATTATCTTTTCCAATGAAGGCCTATTATTATTGTGTTATTTCTCAGTTTAGTATGTTTCACGATTGTATACAGAATGTTCCAAAAGTGACGTCGGCGGTTTTGAGGACATAATCATTGTGAAACAAATAGAGAAATTCAGTATCATTATTTAGTTTCCAAAGCTATTAATTGTTATTATTAAAATTCGTCTTCCTCCTTCCCGCTGTCGTTATTCTTCATACTAACCCAGCAGAACTATAAAAAATATCGGCTTAGCGAGAAATTTGCTGTGTACTTATGAATAATTTTGAGAAATAGGAAGAAAAACAAAGGTTATTGTCTTCAGAACTACACATGTATGCAAAATTTCAACTCAGTCGGATAACGTTAAATAGGTGAAAAATCGGTCGCAAGAATTGAAACAAATATAGGTGGTATAAAAAAATGTTATACGGAACGTACGTCTAAAAACAAAATGATATATGACATAAAAATGCCAAATGGATATTTTTTTTAAATAAATTTTGATGCAACTAACAAACACTTAAGGTAGTTGTCGTGGTTAAGGCACACCGTCAGAAAATTCTTAATTTTTGTATACTTATTAAGGACATGATAATACAATTACTCTGGAAATTTGAAGTCGATCGACCGTATATAATCCGAGATAAATTCAATTAAAAATTGGATAATTAACATTGATTGTATACGATCTTTGTAGTTCTGAACCAGTTTCTTATTTATAAAAAAAGAACTAACTGTCAGAAACTTTCCAAAAACTGACAGTCTTTCAATGCATTTGTTATGAGTTTAAAAAAAATAAGAAATTTTTTTTGACCGTCTAATTATTTATAAATAACGGTTTAAAGTTCAACAATTTATAGAAAGTATACATGCATATGAATACTGTATGGGTTACGTTTCCACGGGTACAGTCTTGCGTACAAATTATGGATCACTTAGCTACAAGCTAGTATACTTTTGTGGCGCGTATGATCTATAAGTTTTAGATAATATTGTACCACGACAACTACTATAAGCATATATATTAATTTTTAAATACGGCATAAAATGAACCTTTGTCACAAAATATATACTACTAATATTACTAATTAAAAATACGCTCGAATGAAGCCTATAAATTAAAGAAACTGTCTATGAATTTTATGAGATCTCACCATACAATTAAATTGAAATTAGGAAGGTATCGAAACTGTTGCCATCCAAAAAATTTTTTAGTCTGATTAGCAGTGTGCAACGGAGGAATTAAAGCAAAGGGAGGAAAATAGCAGGTTTTTAGTAAGCTAATCGATTAAAATAAAAAATACTAAAAATCTTTTTAAAAATATGACCAATATTTTTATTTTATGTTTTGGTACATTTTATCAAATATACATTATCACAGTTCGAATAAAATAAAATACAATAGGTTAATCCTTAATCAAATGTTAATAATTATAAATACAAGGTTTTAAGAGTTAATACAATAATAATTTAATTTTAAATAAGTAATTTGTATGCGGCACAAATTGTCAGTTACAATTTCTTAAATACGTCTAGTAAAAAAAACAACTGAAAAAATTAATTTTGATAACAGAAATCAATTTGTTGCATAGTACCAGACAAAATATGGAAGCCTCGTTTGATTACATGCGAAAGATGTTCTTTGGCGCATTCAAATTTGCATTGGAAGACAACACAACAGAAACATGGGTTTCACGAAATTGCATATATTTGTTCGTTGTCATAAACATTATTTTGATAAAATACTCCATTACTTCAAAGACATATTTTTATAAATTAATTCATAAATTAATATTATTCTATTTATTTTGGGTGCTAGCGTAGTATACTGAACCTAATATATATAAATAAAATAACATTTAATTACAAGTATAACTTATATTTCAAAATACTGATAATGATTGTAGTGCTTCATTATTTGGGCTACGAGATTTTTTTATAAATCTCCACTAAGTATACTAAGGCACAATCACTACATATAATTATATCGACCTTTAAAACCGTCGATATGAATTTAAAGCTAATACAAAATCAGCTATCAATTTTGTGTTATTAAATTGATAATGAAATTAATATTTTTTGTTTCTACAATAGAAATATTATTGTTAATAAATATTTTGAAAAAAACCCTTATTTGAGGATTTATTTTCAAATTAAATAGAATACTCTAAAAACTGTTGCTTAATACTTTGATCACTAGTAATATTCACATTATATAAGATTGCGCATGACACATCAACATAAAAAAGCTGTTATGGTAATCTTAAAGGCAATAGCAGATGAAGCGTTTTCTGGCAACTCGGCTGCAAAATTTGTCGCTGACTTGGCACGACTTCCTAACTTTCGAAATTTGCAACCATGACCAGGGTCGGGAGTGCCCGGGTGGCCCCCCACAAGCTCGGTGCCCGAGACTGGATAAATGGTAGATGGGATATTTTTCTATTTCATTTCTCTTTAATTGTATGAACGAACTATCTGATCTAGTTTATATTTAGGTCGCAAGAGCTGGGACCTAACCTGCGCGGGCCCCCTATCCTACCTACCGCCTGTCTTGCGGCAAGCCCCGAAAGCCAGGCCCGTGGGGGGCCCGCGCAGGCTGGGGGCCGGCTGGCAAACGCCACCTTGACTATATGACCAGTCCGACGCTGACCACGACAAGTCTCAAAATCAACAATTAGATGGAATTGAATATGAATCACTTCAAAATGAGCGAACTTGTCGCACGACACTCGGCGTCCAGGCATAATATGTCTCCCATCACGGTCGCAAGATTTGAAAGGGTCTAGTCAATCGTTGTTGATACAGCTTTATACGGTAGGGTCGCCTCGAGCGACATCGTTTGTCGACAACTCATCGATTTAAAGCTGTCGCAGCGGTGCTTAACTAAGCCGAATTAAAACGTTCCATCTGTTATTGTCCAAAATGAAATAATTGTCACTCAGATAGTAACTTATCTCCTCGTACTGCGGCTTTTTAGAGTAGTTTTAAATATTAAATAAGGTTAAAGTAATAAAATTAATAACATAAATATTAAAAATACAATATTACGATCTACCCGTCAATATTTCACTTAACCTTTGAGTACTTAATAATTTATAACCACGTTACTTCTGTTTTTTATCTAATTTACTATATTTTAAGAAGCAAAAACATTTCAAATACTGATATAAATTTACGTGTGCTACAAATATCACTGCCAATCGTATCGAATTATTTTTTAAAGCAGCAAATTAAAGTGCACGCGATTCTATCAAGCGGGAAATATCATAATCTACAAAATAAAACTTCATTCAGTATTAATGCACAGCGCTATGTTACTCTTATTAAATTATGCAGAAACACTACAGTTTATTTAGTTATGACGTTAGATTTTTCGTTTCTGCTTATCTCTGCCACGAAATAAAACGCTATGTTCTTATTTAATATGTAGTCCTTGTCCTTTCATTTGTCGTTAATAAACTTATTGTAGCGAGAAATTATTTTATTATGATAGGGCATTTTTATAATAGTTGGGCCACTTGCACCGTCAGACGAACAATTCGAACAACGGTGTACCTTCCGCCATCTTCTCAGTATATGAGATTTATGACCAAATTTCAAAACTAAATAAACTGAAGTATCACACTGTTTAAAATAGAGTAATTCCTTAACATTTTATTTTAATTTTCTTCCAGCCATATTAGTAGAATATTTCTACATCAACGCTACGCTGAACATTAAATACTGAGCTCATTCTAGGTAAACTCTGTGCTAAACAACACATTTTACTACGGTGCTTAAGCAAGTGGTTAATTGCCATCTGAATTTTGTAGGAAAATTGTTTTCAAACATTGAAAATTTCTTTTGGTTTGAAACACTCTCTGTTCTTGATTAAATTATCCAGATCATCTTCAGTATAATAGACAATGAAATCAGTTGGCGAAAGCCCTTCGAATACGCTACTAACGCTTGGTTTTAAATTATAAAAGAACAAGGGTTGATCGCGCGCTGCAAAATCTTGTGTTATCAAATCAATAACTTTCGCTGCTGTGTAATCGGCGCCGTAAATGTGTGAACAGTCGATCACGACCGGTACCGAATGTTTTATCGAATGCTTGTTCACCAAGTTTCGAACATAATCAACTGATGGGAAGATAAGACATCTGTCCGGTGTAAGCATTAAATATTCCACGCCGGCTCTTGACTAAAGTAAACAAAATTGAAAAAAAAACAGTTAGATTCTACGTTAGAATAGTAATACAGTCAAAATCTTTTATAACGACATCGAGGGGTCTACTTTTATTTGGTCGTAAATCCGATAGTTGTAACAACCGGTGATGTTTTCGAGGTACAAAGTAATTTTTTATTAAGTATGTAGTATTATTGAAATTTAGGTATATACAAATCCATACATATTAATCGGAATAATATTTACATTATCACTATTATTTTTCTGTATTCATAAAATCTGTTATTTTAGTCTGTTTGGAACACTTCTGTGCGTACGAATATTGTTTACAATACAGCTGGTCGTTCTAACAGATATAATTCTCCGAAGATATGAAGATATTACATTAAATGTAGTCGCTCAATGAGGTATGTCGTAATAAGCAATGTCGTAAAAAGCAGTGTTTTTTATAAGGCGGTCACATAGCATACAGCCGGGGCCTATGATTTTGGTCAATATAACCGGTATGGTGTTCTAAACGATGTCGTCGGAAACGGTTTTGACTGTATTTTGGTCTTCATATGTTAACTGAACATCCTACTTGGTCTAATATTTTTCTCAAATTACAGCCATAATTTATTTGGCACACTATATTTGCATTTTTAGATTTAGACTTGATATATTACTTCTGATCTAATTCATACAAAATATGTACAGCTATAGTTAATCTGAAACTAATTTACACTCAAAGAAATAATGCTACTTTTATTTATAATCTATTTTTTCGAAGTTACAGTACAATAAGTAGCTTTGTATTGGTCAATTAACAGTATTCAAAATAGGTGTAAAAGATTTCAATGAATTGGTAACTTACTTGTAAATGCTCGATCATAATTTTGGGTCTTGCTGCATGATATAATATAAACAGGACATTAACGCCAACTCCAAATAGAATTCCAATTTCAAGTGGCAGGATCAAACATGCGATGAAAGTTCCCATTCCAGGAATTAAATCACTTTCTGAAAGATTACATTTAATACATAAGTTCACGATTATTGATTGAACTAACGTAGTTTTTCATTATACAACAACTTTTATTAAATCTTATTAAAATTAACACCAGCAGTGTTTTAATGTATCAATATTAAAAAAGTTATTAAAAATCTTATAATATTTAACTTACTTTTGGTTCTCCACATCGGCTTTACAACTTTTACTTCCACCATAAATACAACGGCGGCAATAATAATGGCAGCCAAGGAACTTTTCGGAATATAGTAAAAGTACGGTGTAAAGAATACTAGTGCAACGATCACCAAAATACCTGAAACAGACAAAAAAATATTGATTTTAAAATAATAAAATATCGCTGTCTAATCTTTATAAAATATGAAAAATTGGAAACGCTTCATATACTATTTTATAATATGAATAAAGACCGTTCTGTACCATCAAACATATAATTTTCCTTTAAATTAACGTTCGCAAAAACTGCAAACACTAAAAGCATACCGACACGCAGCAAGTTATAAATGTTTGTTTTCTTGCAAAGCCAGGATTTTTGAGATTTTCAGAACGTGCCTCAGAAAACGGTCGAACTAATTTTGATAAAACTTGATACACCATCAATTTATAGTATATGATACCTTTTTAGCCGGCTAAGCTCAAGTTGCGATAGGCATCCATAAAAACTGACACTGAATTATAAAAAATGAATCTTTACAATTATGTCCTACCTGTGTAAAGTCCACCTAGCGGTGTTCTTACACCGCTTGAATTGTTTACTGCGCTTCTTGACAGAGAACCTGTACCAGGGAATGCTTGCACGAACGAATTACCAATGTTACTTATGCCTATTGCAATGAGCTCTTGAGTTGCATCGACCGTTTTTCCATTAGCTGTAAAACGAAACAAAAATTATACTATTGAAAATTTTGACTCATTGTTAAAATATTACACCGTAAGGGCAGAAAGTTGAAATTCCTGCACTGGACATAACATGATGCCCTCGACTTCGCCTCGGGTATCGTGTGGCGCAGTGCAGGAAATTCAACTTTCGACTCTTATGGTGTAATATAATAGTGATGTGTAAAACTTAATCTTACCGAAAGCTTTGCAAATAGAAATGTCTTCAAGCAAAGATATCAAAGGAATAACAATAATTCCAGAACCCATTTCTGAGCACATATCCAAAAAATCAGCGGTAACGTTGCCACTTGTGATATATTCAAAAGGTGGTAGTTGAAATGTAGGTAACCCGGCGGGGATTTCACCTAAAATAAAATCAATGAGTAATATAATATACAATAGAGCAGCCCGCTAGATTAAATTTAACGTTTCTGATTTAGGTAGCCCAGCTACTATCGTATCTAGAAGTATTCTCTATTATGCCTGATAACACATCTCAATAACAGAGGTTCTCGCACAATCTTTGATAAAACACGATTCAATTGGTTCCTGCACCTCAAAAGGTTAAATTATGCTTTCTCTCACGAAATAAAAATTCGGCAAACTTTTCCATATTATATTTTTAGCAAATCTCATACCGATAAGTTTAAATGGTGGTGCTCCGTTAACAGCAAAAGAGTATCCTAAAGCTCCGCAAATGATAACCAGAATCGCATTCCTTGAAGTTCCAAAGAGCCATAACAATTTGTTTATAATTTTGGTTTTTTTACTTGGTTGAATTTTTACTCCATTCTCGTCGACTTGTCCTTCTCCGATTTCTACTTTAGCGACCAGCTGCAATCATATAAACATTCCTGATATTAAATTTATTTTTAAAAAAATCAAAACTTATTCAACAGACAAAAAGATAAAGTAGAATTAAAATTAGTATTTAATTCAGACTAAAATTGCCCTTTAAACCATTTACATTAATTTAGTTTAATTGTTTAGTTTAGTTTAATCTTTTTGAGTTTTTGTGAAAAATATTTCTATATGGACGTTAAATAAATAATATTAAAAATTGCAATCAAAATTTCAAGATAGTGTACATACTCTCATAATAAGCAATACAATAATGCATGTAAATCCAAGCGCTGTGTCCCATAGTCTTGTGTTATGAATGTCTTTGAAAATTGACCTCCACATTTGAACAAAAGTCGAACCCGTTACAGATATTCCAAGGACATCTTTAACTTGGGATGTTACAATAATCAAAGCAACGGCAGATGTAAATCCTGACGATACTGGCCCAGAAACAAAGTCAATAATAAAACCTGAAATTGAGCCATTGTTTAAATAATGTACTTCAACTGACTTCTGTTCATTTTTTCATGCAGAAGTAATCAAATCAAGATGGATACTGTAAATTATAGACTCTCGACAACATAGATCATAAGCAATATTATTGTCAAAATTACCTAATCCAAACAATCCCATAATTAATTCGACGAGCCCACTTAAAAAGCACAGCAAAATTGCCTTTTCGGGACTTCCGTTAACAGCTTGGAATGTAAGTAGTGAAATAATAGCAGTTGGTCCCATTGGAATGTCTTTACAACTTCCAAACAATATGTATATGAAACAACCAAGGAACGATCCGTATAATCCATACTGAAAAAATAAAATAGCATTAAACTTGTAGGGAACCTTTAACAATTTTTTATATAAAAAAAATATTTTTAGTTGTGCTGCACGATACGGACAATACAATAATGAGGTAGGTCTAAAATGGATATTAAATTGATTTTAGATAATGAAGAAACTTTATTTATTTATCAAGCGATGCAATAACTCAGAATTAATCTGTTTACAAATAAAATTACAGTAGTTTAATATAGGTACAAGTGTTTAAACACCTGTATATAATAATTCACAGAAACAAAATATCTTTCAAATAAGTATATTTGAAAAATAAACAAAATATCAATTTAAATGTTAGAGCTGCTAATTCTTAGAACAAATGTCAAGAAATTATTTTTCAATATTCATAATCAAAGAAGAGTGTAAATTGTTAACATCACTAAGCACAAAGACAAATAATTAATATGAAGATTTCTTGAAAAAAAAAAAACTGTAGATAAATCTTTTGCATTAGGTTCACTACGATCGATAAAAACCTAAAAACGGATTGTGTAAGTTATTTACGGTAATTCTTTAGCAATTTTATATTCCCCATAATGCACTCTGCATTTTGTTTCCTATTTTTTATCATCAATAAATAATTAATCAATGAATGTCCAAATTTCCATCGATAACTTTATCGACAAATTATAACAAAAATAGCATTATTTTTTTAGTTACCTAAATGAAATTCAATAAAGATTCTGTCATGATGGGAACGCGTGTGTGTCCAAAATTTTGTTAAAAACATGACAACTACTTGAGTTACGATATAAGAGAGAAGTTAGACATATGAGATTTTTGCGAATTTAATAGATATATAGATTTTTGATGTATATTGTAACATAATTTCTGTAATTTATTTCGATTTCTTGTCTGTTTTTCAGAATTTTGCAGATAGTTTTCAGGATGCCTAAATGAGAGAATGCATTTTCAGAATGTTTGTCTGTCTGTAATTTTAATGTAACTTAAACATCAACGTTCAGATAAGCGAGGAACCCGACAAATATCTTCATTCGTCGGTCGGGGTGAATAATAGTGTATAGACAGAAATACATTGTGTTTATGAAAAAAATCACTGCACTTAAATAAAATTGTGAACAGTATCATTAGTTCTCTCAATTATTTCCAATTATTACGCCCTAATCAATTTAAATTTCAATTGAGCGTAAATTCAAACACATAAAAAAGCTCGGGTCGTAGTGCAAAATCGTGCCGGCAATATATTGTGGTTTTATTACACGAATTTTAAGTTTGTTTTTGGTCAAAATAAAAAAAAACTCCTCTTAATACACCTTTAAAATAACAATTTTCTTCTTAGATGAAATATTGTTATCAATTCAATATCTGCACCAAATTAAATACACCCTTCAGTAAATACATTCGTATACGCAAACTAGTATTTTGATAAAATTTCTAAGTTCGGTTCTGTCGGGTCGATTTTATTAAAATTTTAGGAGCAGTTTTTAATTAAAGGGTTAAATTTTAATTTTGAAACGATTCTGAAGGTCTTTTCAGTATTTTTGGGCCCAACTCCTAAAAACAACCCTGGTCCGACCCCTAGGTTCCACCATCCGACCGATGTCAATAGTGTTTATGCCATGTATGACAAATAACACTAATAATAATTTATTGATCTGATTTATGGTAATATATGGTGCAAACAGTCACATTAGTTATGTCTGTTATGCTTCATTAAGTAATACCGTTTTTTTCTTCTTTTTTTTATGTGCACTGCATATAAATTCATGTGCATATTATAATTTGCCATATAAAAGCGTATACATTAGTCAAGGCAAAGAAGAATAGATATGTGATATGTAAACAGGAATTAAATATAATCATGTATTTAAATCAAAACGGAAGTGGCAAAAATAAGAGGATATTAATTAAAATACTAGAAATGTTGAAGTACCTAAAATGGTACCGTTTTCTTCAAGACTTGTTATTCATTGTGTCCTAAAGAAATGAATAAGGTCGTCTTAGTATTTACTGTTAGTATCATGAGCGTCGGGTACGTGGGGGATTACAGGCACGTGCAATCGTTGAAATTTTTTTGTGAATAACTGAATAAATATAAAACAAAACACTAGTTTTGTAGCCAAAGAGATGAAATGTAATTTTGACTGCTTCGTTAATAATATATCTTTAAAGTTCAATTCCAGATATATGTTATAATAGAAAACAGTATCACGGGTAATTGGAATAATGAAAATAAATCATTTTAAACAAATTTAATCAATGAGTGTTTAAATTGATTTATTTTCATTATTCCAATTACCCGTGATACTGTTTTTCTATTGTTAATAATATATTTCAGTTATACTTAATTCTGAATTTAAAAAAATATTTATTTAAATAAATTAGAAGAAGTATTCGAGTAAAACTTAAAAACATGTTATAGCGTCTATTTGCATTCATTTTGAAAATACTGAATAAATAACTTCATTTTCATACAAATTGATTCATGTCTAAATTACAAAATTTTCGTTTATAACCCGTTTTTAAAAATACAGTTTCTCTTAATTTGTCCTATGACAAAAATTAAAATTTGAACACTCGATTAGTGTTTATATTTTATCAACAAATGCGAAAATAAATAAAAAAATAATATGTTGACATTGACCTTTCAAGGCCATTAAGTGGACTGAAATCAATCTTAAACAAAAACATAAAAATAAGGGATTTTCAACATAATTGACAGAACGAATTGTTATCTAGCGTTATTGTGTACTGATTGAATTTTAAGATCGTAATCAAAATGACAATAAAAAAAATCAATGATTAATGACCCATATCTTGTCAAATTGTTTATTTCTAAGAATGTTTTAACCAGTCTATTAGTGAACAATGCGACATAAAATTACCAAAATGTGACGAAAGATCAATAAATTACTATTACAGAAAAGTATAATAATTTCTCAAATGATTACGTCAAACCAAATACGCATTAACAAATTTTGATTTACACTGCGTCTTAAAATGTCACGTGAAAATAATAAAAACTACTATAAAATAATAAAGAAATTAAGATAACTCAAGTTTAACAAGAAAGAAATAATTAATTCTAAGTAACCGTAAAAATTGTCGATTGTTATGACGAAGGATTTATCATAATCTTAATTATTACAGTCTATGGTTAGAATCAGACAAAATTGCACGAGTAGGCATTTAAAATCGTTAAGATAACAGATTAATTCGAGTTTTGATTGATAACAATGATACTAACGCAATCATTAACAACCTTGTAAGGTCGGAGACAATACGGTTTCTATTAAATATACATGTACGCAGCGTCCTTTTGAAATAAATAAACACAAGTGACACATTCCATGCTATTGCATTTGTAATGAATAAAATGCATTTAAAACTAATATGAGAGAAACAAGTTCAAATGCAAATTAATTCAACTGTCTGACTATAAACGAAGTCGTTTAATACAGAGTGTTTTTCCATTTTCTTATTTTTTTATTAAGTCCTCCTTGGCGTCCTGGAACTAATCTCATGTACCAGAAACACAAAATGGTAAGGTAGAGATGGGAAAAACGGGTCTTTTTAGTGATCTGCATCTTTGCATCTGGATCCCGTCTGTGCGCCGGCTCACTGAACCGGTTCAAAAAGAGCCGAGTTCTGAATATGTTACTGCAGTCTGCCACTGAGTTACCTAGTTCAGTCAATCATATCACGACCTGTATAGAATCAAGAATGCATAGCCAAACATGTGATGCATGAGTAATTTGAGCTGACAGATGCATCAAAGCGAGGACTGATACGTAAGTGTAAAATGTGCTTCTGTGTGTTAAGTGTTTCACTGAGTTATGCGGATCCGTCGGCTCAAAAAAAGTGAGTCGGCTCTCACGGATCTTCTGTCGGAGTCGGCTCTTTGAACCGGTTCAGATCTGAGTTACCCAACTCTATGGTAAGGACTAAACTAAGCAAATCAACGCATTTTCATCCATGCTATAAATATTCTTTAATTAATAATTTTCGTGGAAATCAGGAGTGTTAAAACTCATATGAGCTGATCATTTTCCGTATTAGTGTAGGCATGCAAATCGCACATTACCTACACAGTTTTGCGTGAACAGCTAGTTAAAACCGATTAAGGTAGTTGTCGTGGTACAATATTGTCAAAAAGTTATAGATTGTACGCACCACAAAAGTATACTAGCTTGTAGCTAAGTGATCCATAATTTGTACGCAAGACTGTACCCGTGAAAACGTAACCCATACAGTATTCATATGCATGTATACTTTTCTATAAATTGTTGAACTTTAAACCGTTATTTATAAATAATTAGACGGTCAAAAAAAAATTCTTATTTTTTTTTAAACTCATAACAAATGCATTGAAAGACTGTCAGTTTTTGGAAAGTTTCTGACAGTTAGTTCTTTTTTTGTAAATAAGAAACTGGTTCAGAACTACAGAGATCGTATACAATCAATGTTAATTATCCAATTTTTAATTGAATTTATCTCGGATTATATACGGTCGATCGACTTCAACTTTTCAGGGTAATTGTATTATCATGTCCTTAATAAGTATACAAAAATTAAGAATTTTCTGACGGTGTGCCTTAACCACGACAACTACCTTAAATCGAACTGAACGACATTTGAGTGAATTTGGCAGTGCTGAAATGTTTTTCTAGTAAGATAAGATAACTTACTTGCGGCGGAAGTCCGGCAATATTAGAATAAGCTAATGATTGAGGTATAACTGTAAGTCCTACGGTGATTCCTGCTACCAGATCGCCGAGTGCATCCTGCCCATTGTACTTCGGCAACCAGTTTAGTATAGGCAAGCGCCGATATAGCATCTTCTTTGTGAACCGACTCTTTGCTTTTCCGACAGCCCAAGGCATCATGGCTCTGATGCGTTCGCTCGTTGTACTACCTTTGCGTCTATCGTCCTCGATCACTAAACAAAATCCGACTTATTATTAATTTATTCCATAGACAAATATCTTAATAATTTGGGTCAATTTTACGATGTCAATTGTTGTTAATTTGTTATATGTGTGGTCTCATTCAAATATATAATTTTGGCACGAACTGCTGTCATTTCTGATAAAAAATTAAGATAATTTATTATATTTAATTATCATACTTTAGTTTCAAGCACAGGAAAATAAAAACCCGGATCGCAGTGCCCAAACCCTGCCGACAATATAGTGTATTTGCTAATACAGTCAGTCTGGTTTTACTACATGAATTTAAGTTTGTTTTTGGTCAAAATAAAAAATTTAACCCCTTAATACACCCCTTAAATTAACAGTTTTTTTCATAATTGCAAGATTACTATGATCGGACATCTATACCAAATTAAATACATCTTTCAGTAAATAACTCACTACCTGCAAACTAGTGTTTTCATAAAATTTGTACATCCGGCCCTGGCAGGCCGAATTTTTTCAAATTTCGGGAGCACATTTTAATTGCTACTGAAAGAGTAAATTTCAATTTTGAAACGATTCTGAGATTTTTTTCGGTATTTTTGGGCCCAAAAACTTTTTTCAACCCCTAAAAACCACCCTTAAAATGATCCGATTGGGCCCATTTTAATTAGGCTTCGTGCGGTGATGGATTTCAATATGCGTGCCAAATTTCGTTAAAATGAATTAACTCTTTTGAAAGTTATTGCTAATGTGTGACTAGAAATTTGTAGTAAATGTTGACAGTTTTGGGGTTAATCGTTTTTCTTGGGCAGGACGGGAAGGTATATGAAGAAAATTTAAAAGTTTTTGCTTAAGTGAACCGCGTGAACAAAAAAACTATTTCATTCTCTTATTTGTCGGACCAAATTTTAAATGCGAACGGCACATAGTTTTAATTGTATATCTACTAAAATCATCGCATCTGTATAAAATGAAATCAAACGGTTAGTCTCTAGGTTACAATTGCTAGATTATATTATTTAGAAGTCTTGTAATACGTTTTTTCCTGGTGTTTAAAATGTAAATATTTACTTTGTACATACATATAAAGTCATTACTGCCTCTGAGACCTCCGTGAGGCTCGTCAAGAACTGTAACTGTGGAACTGGTTAGCGCTGGATTGGAGTAGCATCCACCAATGCCACCGTCGATGTCGAGGTATTTATCGGATTTCATTCTGAAAGCAAAACAATTTCGTAAATAAACTTATTCAATTAGCTTAGTAAACTCCATCTAGTAGTTTAGACTAGGACTCATGGTCCTTAATACTGATTTACTACTACATCGCCGAGTTATATTTGTCCTAGCATTACAAATTGTTTCATAAAACCATTTTTGATAGTACGGAGCAAGTGCATTGTAGATTATAGACGTTCGACAACTGAGTTTATCAGCGATCGCAGTAGGTATTGTGACAAGCTAAGATAATATCCAACCAATCAAAGAAAAACGTTACCTGGGCTGTAAAAACATTTTCATCAAAATTGAATTATGACAGCAGGTACTTTGTTTGCAAAAATTAATTGAAACTCTTGAAACTGAAAATATAAATCTCGTCTTGATACTAATATGGTAACTATTGTCTATTATTGAAATGGCAAATTTTCAAACACATATTTTTGTAACTTTTTATTGCCGCGACAAAAATAAAAAAGCAATTAAGAATCCTCAACAGAATTTCCGAAAAAAAGGACTTGAATTTCAACGCCATAAGATAATGTACTATTATCAAACAAAAGTATTAAATTTTCAATAGCTTTAGTAAAATTCCATTGTAAATTTACTAGCTATGCATTCACAAACACCTAAAGAAATACATAAAATGTTGATGGCATTAAATTAATTAAATTATTTGTTATTGATAAACACATCGATAAATTTTATTATTTTGTTTTCTTTTAATGGGTACAAGAACTTTTTTGGAGAGGGACTATAGGCGCCCGATAACGAGTGTGTTGACGCCTTACAAATATTTGAACATTATAAATGAGTACAGGCAATAATGCAATTATGTCAAAATTTGAAATGTGTAATAGTAGTTAATGTATCTCGTTTGTAATGAAACCAGTAGTGAAATAGTGTTAACACGATTGCTAACAATCACCCGAGTGATAATATGATTACAAATAAGATACGCACTATATTTTTTGCACTAGGGATAGGAAAGGCGACTCTGACTTTAGTCAAGAATCGATCTTTTGATAAAAATAATCGACTTTTTAGGGTCGAGTTGAGCCTGTCTCGAATCGATTAGAATCGATTCTCACTCGATGACTGTTCGACTTTTTTATACATTACTTAGTATAATACTCGCCGCAGTTCTAAAAGGTTCTGAAGTTAGTCACAAACAGCCTCGCAAATGCATATTTTGATTGTTTTGTGGGAAAGGAAGATTCCTACCACCTCCCAGTTACCGGCACAGTATGTGTACTCGTCGGCGATTGGTTAACGTTCGTTGTCTTGTCAATTGTCGCTTTCCCGCTATAAAGTACAGTCCAGTACGCCATTATTGTTTCTTTGATTGTTCAAAATGCCTAATACGGTGATTCAGATGATAATTTGTATGCTGAGAACCCCCATAGTCTCACACTCAAGTACGACCAGGATGGATGACTTTAGTGCAAGGAATTAGACCTTTAGATTAAAGAAAAATTAAAAATAATAATATAGCGCGAGTTTGTAGTTTTTCAGCCCACTATACCTGCGCAAGCCTCCATTTGCATCTAATGTTTGTACGTTCATAATTTAATAAAATATTAAAATATCTAAGTTTGTATACACGAATTACTAAATTTCTAAAAAGTTGACTTAAGTCACAGAAGTCGACTATCAGAGATGATTAATCGACTTCAAGAGTCAAAGAATTTAAAATCGATTCCAAAGTCAAAAATCGATTTAGCGCGCGCTTTTTCCATCCCTATTTTGCACATAACTCATATAAAATAGTTGATTGTCAATTCATAATAAGTATATATATTTATATATTTGACAGTTCGATCATATTGAAAATTTGAATTGATTACAAAGATAAAGCCTATTTGTTTCTTTGTCGTTTATATAAATTTAAACGGCAACTGACATAATACCTACCACTGAAATGGTAAAATCACATCACTTCTCTTTTACTTTACGCACTAGTTTCAAAAAAGTGTTATTATACTATCATTATACAGGCATGAAAAGCGGCTATTATAGAGTAGTGCAAAAAATAATTTTATTAGCAACAGATATTTATGAAAAATAAAGCTCTAGCTGGTTATGAGACAACTAACAAAGTTGATTTAAATGATTATTAATTATTATTAAATATATGGGTGTACATAATTAAGAGAATCAATCTGTCGCCAAAAGGCAAAACAGCCTATGTTGAATTTGTGCTAAAATAAGATTAATGACGTTCAAATCATCTAACTGATTATGGTTCCAATTCCCCATTTATCGGTGTAATAAAAATGAACATTGTCGATTGCATGGCATCGAGGTATCGTCCTATCACATGAACTGAGCCAAACGAAATTACTTCAGCAACATATTATTTATTTTCATCTGTATAGAAACTCTAAAACATAAATGTAAGCTGTAAGAATGATTTTTCTCAACATTTGTGTGGTTTGTGTGTTATTAATTTGACATCACATGTGCTACTTTCACGTTTTGGAAGTATGTCGACGATGCTGTCTCTTTTAATTGTTGTGAAAAATACATTTTGGACGACACCCTTGGATACGTCATTTTGAAGTACATAGTTTAGAATATTATTAGAGATGAAAATGTTTTACACTATATATGACACGATTCTGTAACCCTTATGCTAGATTGCACAAAGGATTGTCAAATAATTTGATTTGACAATGACTAGATTATGATCGCATAAGATCTCCATAAGAAAAGCATTGTAGAATTTTAATTCGATTCTGTTCGAAAAATAATTGGTCGATTAAAATGATATTTTTTTAAAACTGTGTATACATGCATTTCACATTGTTTCTTGCATAATTTTTACTTCGAAACGTTGTTTTTCTACGCATTTTAATCAAAATTTGAGATGAAAAACGATCTTTTTATGTGTAGATCAAGCATTTGTTTTTGAGTGAATACAATCTAATGTTGCACATGACAGGGAGTTTGAATACGACATTAGACTGCTCTTGCATGTAAGCAAACTGTAATTATATTATCTCCATATAAGGTCATTGTTTGACAATGTTTTGTGCAACCCAGCATTAGATTTGTACAGCACTGTTAATTTTTTATAACTTTATAACACATTTTAATTTATATAAATTAAAGTGAAATGAAAATTTAACAGCGTTGTGCAAATCTAACAGAGGTTACATAATCGTTTTATTAATCTAACTGAAAAATTAGAAAAACTCAACATTAGCATGTTTTGCGTTTTGGCCATAGAAACATAAAGTTAATTGGTATAAGAATAAATCAATAAGATTGTTTATTTAAAAGAAAAAATGTAAATATAGAAAATTATTCAATATATTGATCATATCATTATGTAATATAAGTAATGCATTCTAACATGCTTTATTTAATGTAATCATTCCATTAAAGAAAAAAACTTGCACGGGATATTCACGTTTTTATAATGAAAAATAATTTAACCTTGAACTAAGGATAGAATAAATATTGTTTTCTGTAATAATCAAAACCTTCAAATGAAAAAATAGAGTCACATTTTTATGCCCGAAATATAATTGCCAAACAGCGTTTCCCGTTGTTCATTCAAATTATATAATTTTTATTGGGCATTTAAACGTGAATAAACATGATTGATCACGATTTCATAATTCTTAATTGTCATACCTCAAATTAGTAACGCAAATGGCGACTCCGTTCCGCTATTTTACTAACACACTACTTCCTTAATAACTTCAAATGAAAGTTAAGGTTACTTTAATGCTTCGTTAATTTCACGAAAAGTGCACCGATTATAAGGATAATAAATAAAAATGAAATGTGATAATCGAACTAGAACCTTTTTTATTATGCGGAATGAAATACTGGTTTCTCGATCATTTGAAGGAAAAACAAAACCCATTTCTCATCATAGTTTTGCGGATTACGCATAAGCTAGTTTTTCCTAATTTTCAAATTTCGACACGAAATTTGGAAATTTGAAGCTGCCTTATTAATTTTCCATTTATCATAAAAATAAAATATCCGGCAAGTGCGTCGTTTTGGTTTAGTTTCTTAACTTTTAACCAAATTTATGAAAGCTACGTGTGACTTTAAGCTTTGATTAATGAAAAAATATGAAAAGTTTCTCTTTGATTACATTCACTGTAATTAAAAGCGTATATTATATATATATCTATCAATAATTAAATTAAGTATAATTTTTGTAAAATGGGTTAATAGTTTTAATAAAAATTTGACAGAATTATGAGTAGTAGTCCATCCCTATTAATGTGATAAAATGCATTTTTCTTTGTCAATATTATGAATATTATAAACCAATCTCGCTTATTTTGTGATGTAACAATTCAGATATATTATTCATTATTAAACACACTTATTACGTAAGTCGCATGCATAAAAGTACATATTTGTCAAAGCCTGTGTCTTTCAATACCTTAATGGTTGTGTAATTTGCCTTTATATTATGAAGCATGAGCGAACAACTTCTGGAAAATATACGAAATATTAAAAAAAAAATGAATTAAATATAAATGCACTAAGCACAGCTCTGCTAAAAAAAAATCAACAAATCGTTCTATTTTTGTCTTATTCTAATAATTCACAGCCTATGCTTGTTAAGAAGAAGAAATTGGTTTAAGGTACTTGTCGTGGTTCACCGTCAGAAAATTCTTTTTTTTGTATACTTATTATAAAGACATGATAATACAATTACCCTGAAAATTTGAAGTCGATCGACCGTATATAATCCGAGATAAATTCAATTAAAAATTGGTTAATTAACATTGATTGTATACGATCTCTGTAGTTCTGAACCAGTTTCTTAGTTATAAAAAAAGAACTAACTGTCTGAAACTTTCCAAAAACTGACAGTCTTTCAATGCATTTGTTATGAGTTAAAAAAAAAATAAGAAAAATGTTTTGACCGTCTAATTATTTATAAATAAAAAGTATACATGCATATGAATACTGTATGGGTTACGTTTCCAGTCTTGCGTACAAATTATGGATCACTTAGCTACAAGCTAGTATACTTTTGTGGCGCGTATAATCTATAACTTTTTGACAATATTGTACCACGACAACTACCCTTTATCCGCTACAAACAACCAAATGTACAAACTTTTCCTCCTTAGAATGCCAGTTACTCCAGTCAAACTGTGTTTTTCTAGGAAAGTTGTGGGGTAGTTTTGATTTCTTCCATTCTACATGTTTTTTTGGAATTGAATCGATACCTGGTGTAAAACATTTAGAAACTGGAGGTATTTAATAAGCGATTGTAAAAGCAACGACATATCTAGTAGTTGTCTTGTCCATTTTTAATCTCAAACAGAAAGTTTCCAATTTTTCCCTCTTAATTATAAAAACTTCTGATACTTCAAAATTGTAAGTTTGACGATTCTCCGCGCCATAACGTTCTCAGTGCGGATGGCGTCATGCGGCACAAGTGTCATTTTTTATTCACACTGTATACATTACTATATATGTGCTATATTGTCACACAACTAATTTGTTTCCTTAAATGTGAATAAATTACAGTAAGTTTGTATTTATTCAAGTGCTTCAAATATTTACTATATTTATTTCCATATAAAATTCTACTTGTCACATATTATTTTTATTCTATCGAATTATCAACAATAAGAATAATTTTCCTGAAACATAGGTTTCGAAAAATAAATACTTAAATGACATACCAATAACATACCATCCCCATAACTATTTACAAATAAGCACGGCTAAGTTCCTCATCTATTATTTATCTACACTAATGTTATAAAGAGGAAAGATTTGTATTTTTGTGTGTATGTTTGTAATGAATAAACTCAAAAACGACTGTGCCGATTTAAAAAATTCTTTCACCATTAGAAAGCTACATTCACCCTGAGTAACATAGGCTATACTTATTGCTAGAAAATATTAGGGATCCTTACTAAAACTTTAGTAACGTAACCCAAGGTGTAAAAAAAATGCCATAAAACATCTTTCGTCGCATTCGCTGCGGAAACTATTGATGATAGAACAAAAGTATGTTCTACAGTATTAAAGAACATATCAATAACTACAAAAAACTTCGCGATACTATATGTCCAACTATTATCGTTATGTCACAATAACCACTTTTTACGTTTTAATAATCCATGTAGATAAAAGACGATGTATATGTAATCTATGGACTCCAAACGGGTAGACCATTTTTGATGAAATTTTCAGACAATCTTTAGATTAGCCCAGGGGGTGATCTTCTGAAGTTTGGTAGCGATCGGATCAACAGAATTTTTTAAATTTCTTTTTGGGAAATAAGATTTTTCTTCGATTTTTGAACATTCACAAATAAAAGCGATTGAATTCGCGCAAATTCAATACACGTTGAGAATTTAGTGATAATGATTCTCATCTTTTATATTCTATATATTACATTTACACCCGGGCGAAGCAGGACTGGGCCGCTAGTACAAAATAAAGCCCTACTTTCGCGACTGTCTGTTTTATATATAAATCGCTGCACTGCACCGATTTGAATTTAGTTTTCACAGTGATTGCTTTTCCGATGTCGACCGACGTCGGATCGGGAGAAATACGAAATGTAGTGGCCCCCAACGTGCGTAAGCAAAAATTAATAAAACTTCCCAATTTTTTTTTTTATTTCAGAAATGACAAAAGTCAAAAAAAGCAATTTCTTTTTTTCCCGCGTAAAGCGTGCGTTCAAAAGTTGGCAACACCCTACATCGGTGATCGCGGGCTGCGGGATTTCCCCATTTAAATCATTTACTTCAACGGGGGAAGGGCCCCCAAACTAATTTTTATACGGCGCCCCGCCAAGGCACGCTACGCTTCTGATGCAGCCTAAGACATGTCATTAAGTAGGTGTTTTGGTGCTACCTAATAAACACTTTTAAATGCGTGCGAAATAACTGATTGGTTGATTTCAACGCGATACGTACATTAGCAAGTATTTATGCATGAGGTCATTCACAGTAATTGACTGCCCTTTATCGTGTTCAATAGCATATTTTAATTTTAACTGACATTCAGCAATAAATTTAAAGTTTTTAATTGAACAAGTGTTTCAATAAATTATTTTACATATTTTGAATACTAGCGGCCTGGTTCGGTTTTATCCGGATTTGTAGACTGTAT
Source organism: Venustoraphidia nigricollis (assembly GCA_034508555.1). Taxonomy (NCBI): domain Eukaryota; kingdom Metazoa; phylum Arthropoda; class Insecta; order Raphidioptera; family Raphidiidae; genus Venustoraphidia; species Venustoraphidia nigricollis. Next base: position 1,437,848 of record JAVRKA010000058.1, on the reverse strand, counting down.
ATTAAAAATAACATATTTAATTCCCGCGTCCCGCTCTATTTTCTAAAATACATAACTCAAATTTCTTATTTAATTAAGAAAATATAAAAAAATAAAATATTTTCAGGTTTTTGAGGACACTAGCGCGCGCTTCTTACACAGGGTATATCTACACTGGATCCGTATTTCTCCTGATTCGATTCTATGTTCAGATGTCGTCCATCGTGAGTAGAGATGGGAAAAACGGGTCTTTTAAGTGATCTGCATCTTTGCATCTGCATCCCGTATATGAGCCAGCTCACTGAATCGGTTCAAAAAGAGCCGAGTTCTGAATATGTTACTGCAGTCTGCCACTGAGTTACCTAGTTCAGTCAATCGTATCACGATCTGTATAGAATCAAGAATGCATAGCCAAACATGTGATGCATGAGTCCTTTGAGCTGACAGATGCATCAAAGCAAGAACTGATACGTAAATGTAAAATGTGCTTCTGTGTGTTAAGTGTTTCACTGAGTCATGCGGATCCGTTGATCCGTCGGCTTAAAAAAAAGTGAGTCGGCTCTCACGGATCGTCTGTCGGAGTCGGCTCTTTGAACCGGTTCAGATCTGAGTTACCCAACTCTAAGTTGCAGTTGTATGAGTGGCTCTAATGACCGCCGTCGGATCGGAAGAAATACGAATTCAATATAGGTACAGCTTAGAACTTGATAAGAAACAAGCAGGAAATAGCTTCATGGGCCCGAAAAAACTATGTATTGAGTCCTGACCTTCGTTTGGAAAATTTGAAAATAAAAAATAAGGTAGTTATAGATTAGTCATACGGAATGCGTAGTTAATATTTATACTACTTATTTTTTGTTGTTATTTTTTAATTTACAAAGATATTTCGTAAGTGATTGACCTTCACACATAACATTACAATGTTTACAGACGTATAATGCAGCATTTTTAGATAGAATAAAAAAATACTTTTAGGGCCAACATAACTTATTAAATGTCGACTGTGTAGTTTGTTATTGTTAACCCCGTAGATAAATTTTCATTTCCATGTAGTAATATTGAAAACAAATTATTAAAGAAAACAAAAATCTAACTACGGTTCCAAAATGAAAAATACTGAAGTAAAAAGATGACAGACACAAAACACTTTTTTGCACACCCCCTATAAATTAGCTACTTTTCATACCTGTACAGCGATAGTAAAAATCCAACGTATAGTCTACAAATTGGAAGTAAATTTTGAAAATTATGTGAAAATCAACTATTTTATAAGAGATACTCGAAAAGATACTCGATTATTATATATCATGTGCGTAACGATATTATAGCTCATGTGACCGTTAAAACTCGCTGGCGCCCATTTCAGCATAATGTCACAATCGTTATAATATACGACTATGTCATTCCGCACTAGAAACATAACCTACTATTTTAAGAGAGCAAGAAAATCTTTAACAGTATATTACACCGTAAGCGCAGAAAGTTGAAAGTCCTGCACTGCGCGTAACATGATGTCCTAGGCAAAGCCGAGGGCTTCATGTGTCGCTCAGTATAGGAACTTTCTGGCCGTATGGTATATACTATTTCAACCCGCCGTTACAATCGGCATGCGAGTAATTCCAGCAATGTATAAATGTTAGGCTTTCTGCTTTAAAATCGAAGCCGAAAGTACGTTCTTTCGACAGGGTATGAAGAAAATTCAGTTGTTGCACTGGCAATAACCGATTAATTTTAGTACTCATCCATTATTAGTATACCTACATATAAAATGTTGTCACAACAATATAAAACCGGCTTCATGAACATTCAACATAGAATGCTATGTCAAGTTCAGGTAATTGACACCTTTTGTCATGGATAACAGTTCTATACTTACTTGGATAGGTACTATTTTTTTCTATTTTTTTCAGTAGTCAAACGATCCTATGTCTCCCGATTTTTACAACACATACACTACCGCTCAAAAGTATTTGGCCTACCAGAAAAAGACATTTTGTAAAAGTTTGAATACATGAAACGACTTCATAGTAATTTTAAATCTATTAGAACTTCTTTAGGCATAATAACAATCTTGTTTTTAAATTTTAGACTGATCTATGTGTCCTCCTTTGTTTTTAATGACTGCCGCAAAAATCTTCGGCAACCTAGCCACTAGTCTTGCAGTTTTCTCCACAAGTCTTCCTGAGTTGTAGAACAAGCTGATCTCATAATAATTCTATCGGGTTCAAGCCCGGCGACTGGGGAGGCCGTCATGACTTTAAGCACCTGTTGTCCTTTTTCTTTTAAAAAACTTTTGCACAGTTTTGACGTATGTTTGGAGTCATTGTTTTGTTGAAATATGAATCCCGGACTAATTAAACGGGTACCAGAAGGCACTGCACTGTTCTCCAATATGTTTTTGTAACTTTCTTTGTTTAAAATCCTTCTATTCGCACAAGGTCCCCAACGATGGAACCACTAAAAATTCAGGTAGCCATTTACATTTGAGCGGTAGGTATATGTTCCTATTTAGTTTCATTCGTCGAATTTGAAAATTAAATATATTTTTTCCAAAATTTGTTAAAAAGCAGTGCTTAGTGAGAGAGAGAGAGAGATTGTAGACTATATTATATTATGCTCAACAGTTGAGGTCATCAGCGTCTATCGGTGCTCAGTGAATGTGAACGAGAGATTGCGCGAAAGTAAACGAGTGAGCGAGAGAGAGGTTTTCTTTCGACGTGTGATTTCATGCACGCACTCTCTTCTTTTTAGATAACTTAGGCATGCTATATTAAAACCTAACAAATTTTCTATCCCATGTCTATTATAATATTATGTATTTTGACATTCTATCTTCATAAAGAAGAAAACAATAAATTGTTCTGTTTGTGACAAACTATGTTCCAATAAGTAGTTTCAAGCTCGTGGCCGTCTGTCAACTCAATCCATGTAAGTGTTTACTAATTTACATCATATTATTGACTATAACACATCCGACCTTCCTCAATCAATATTGATTTAATGTTAGTGACATTTTAATATGTTATAATTGATTTGCGTCCATACGATAGTTAAGAGAGATAAATGTTGATTGATTGTACAATCTTATATTCAAAGACCGCGCACACTTATCCAGTACGGACAAGCACAGCATGGACCAGAAAAGTCTGTTCGTCAAGCTACCCAGTTATTTAAGGCTGTCGGAACGCTCTGAATTTAAGCCAAAAATAGAGCTTCGGCTGTCAACTGATTGTAGACTTATTCGTCAACATTCTGCAAAAATTTTTTCTCTATAAGGAAGATAAAGGACAAATCTAGGTCTCTAATGGACTACTTTTGTAATTTATGTACGATTTACTAGAAAAAATTTGGCATTAATTGTGCTAAAAAAACACACGTTTTCAATGTCACACTATGACCTTATTCGTACTTATTTCACAAAACTGTTCCATCACAAACCTAAAGTGACTCTTCCTTTTTCGGAAAAGTTTTTTAAATCTTCAAAATATTCCCAAAAATTAGAGTAATCAATTGACAGCGGCACCCTTGCAAAAAAAATTTTTAGCCTCGTAGTTGGCACCAGCCAAAAATTGAAACGTGCGGATGATTTGAGCGAGACAGAGCTAAAGAAAGTCACACCCACAATATGTCTTTTGCCTACCTCGCCCCTTACCGCTGGGTCTCAGCACAAATAAAATTCAAAGCGTTCCGACAGCCTTAATGGAGTAACGCACAATATAGATTAGCACGTGTAGCCAGTAACGACTAGAGATGGGAAAAACGGGTCTTTTTAGTGATCTGCATCTTTGCATCTTGGTCCCGTATGTGAGGCGGCTCACTGAACCGGTTCAAAAAGAGCCGAGTTCTGAATATGTTATTGCAGTCTGCCACTGAGTTAAATATTAATTAAATTCCTTAAAAATAAGGAAAAATATAGTGTTTTTTTAGTATTTCTATCATGGAAACTACCACTTTTCGTTAAAATTGTGTTTTTATTTGAACACAGTCAACATCCCTATTGATTGAAGTCACTATATGTGCGATTTTATAACCGACTTCAAAAAAAGGAGGTTATACAATTCGTCCGTATGTTCCGATTGTATAGAGACTGAAATTTTTAGAAATAAAAAAACTTTTGACAAAAAATATTAACCTCCTTCAAAAAAGTCACAAAATGAAATTGGCGCCGACCTCAAAATTTCATTATTTTCATCTTTTTAGTGACTTTTTTAAAAGAGGTAAATATTTTTTGTCAAAAGTTTTTTTATTTCTAAAAATGTCAGCCTCTATAAAATCGAAACCATTTTTACGTCTGACTCTTGGATTATTATTTCCTTTACTTCAGCTAAATGAGTAACAACTAATTAGATTACTTTGTTTAAATTATTAATTTCAAAGACAGAATAAAATAGTATAATTTATTAATGTTACTTATATAATATACGGATATTAAATATTTGATGATATGAAATAAAAATTTGACGTCATTTATAACTTGGGGTCTTTCCAATTTTCCAATGATTTAATGACAATATTTGATTGACTTGTTGGCATAAATGACGAAACATTTGTTCATAAAAATGCCTTTGACACCTATTTCGGTACTTATTACATATTATAGTAGATCACGAATTATCCAACTCTTTTTGCAAACATACGCGTCTGTGCTATTACTCATGTTATCTAAATCTTATGAGGAATGTTTTTTATTTCTTTGTGAACAAAATGTCAAAAAAGACGAATTTATGCAAGTAATTCACTAATATGTGATATATTAGTGTTTACCGTTGTGGATCGATCCAGAGGTAGTAAAATTTTCGGTAGCAATTGGGGGTCTTGAGTAAAAATAAGGGGCGGTGGAAGCATATAAAGGAAGAAGAAGATAATTTTGAAAAAGCGTCCCTACATGTTTATCTGTTGTGTAAAATACAGATAAATTTACAGATCACACGCTTTAAGCGTGTTATCTGTATTTTACACAACGTAAACATGAATGTAGAAATGGGAAAAACGGGTTTGTTTAGTGATCTGCATCTTTGCATCTGGATCCCGTATGTGAGCCGGCTCACTGAACCGGTTCAAAAAGAGCCGAGCTCTGAATATGTTACTGCAGTCTGCCACTGAGTGATCTAGTTCAGTCAATCATATCACGACCTGTATAGAATCAAGAATGCATTGCCAAACATGTGATGCATGAGTCATCTGAGCTGACAGATGCATCAAAGCAAGAACTGATACGTAAGTGTAAAATGTGCTTCTATGTGTTAAGTGTTTCACTGAGTTATGCGGATCCGTTGATCCGTCGGCTCAAAAAAAAGTGAGTCGGCTCTCACGGATCTTCTGTCGAAGTCGGTTCAGATCTGAGTTACCCAACTCTACATGAATGTAGATTCATTTTCTGAAGGGAGAGGAACTCTACAATATTTTTTAATTAATTTGTTTTTATTTGCAGTTCCTTCATAAAATATTGCTAATATTTGGTACAAGTATTTTTCAGTTTTAAATATTTATTGCACCCACTAAGTATTGCGTGGATATTTTATCTCATCGCATAATGTGACACAATACTTATGCTATTTTTTATCAACTCCTAATATCTGTCGAAAGAATGTTAATATTTGAAATTAATTATTTCGGAATACTGATTCATTTTTTTTTTTTTATTATTTCACTGATAAGAAATATTTCCACTTTACCCACTAAAAATATGTAAAATGTATATAAAATTCAATGACGATCAGTGGCGGATTTACCAGCAGGCTGAGTAGGCTGAAGCCTATGGCGGCAGATTTTAGGGGGCGGCAAATTTGGCCCAAAAATTTTTGTCTTACAGAAATAAAAAAACAACATTATTATATACATAGAGAAAACAAGTTTCGAGTATTTAACAAAAATTTCAATATTATACAGTATACTGAACACTCTAACGTCTGTATATGAAAACTTACTAAACGCTCTGTAAAATATACTTTTGAGACAATGCGTTTTTAAAATATTCCAATAGCGTTTCAGTACTGCAATTTAAATTCAGTATTTTTTTTTCTCCATGTACCTAAATATTACTAGGTTACATTCGCACAATTCAATCATCGTGTAATATGTTTCAATACTTAAATATTTTTTTTGTACAACGTATTTGCGTAGTCGTTTTTGTACTTAAGATGATTGCGAACTAGGGTATCGAATTTCAGAGCTCAGTAGGGGCGGCAAAAATGTAATAGCCTACTGGCGGCAAATTTGTAAATCCGCCACTGATGACGATTTTGATAAAAACTATTACAATCTAATTTTGGAATTCTGGAAAATAATAATAAATACCTGATCATGAAAAATTACAAGTATACAAACAATAGCTAAATAAATCTGGATTTATCGATAACACCCGCCGACATGCCTACTTAATTAAGTAATTAATTAATTTTATGAAATCGGAATGCATAACACAATTGCATAACTTGCAGAGAATGCACTGTTGATCATGTGTACATTAGCTTACCTTCCTTTCACACGATTTTCTGTGACTGCCAAATTGAGCGTAAAATTCGTAAAAATGATCCCCCTATACTGTTTCGAGTTTATTTAAATTTGAAAGGTGCGCTGATGAATGAATTTCAGTCAACTGAATAACGAAATCGTAGCAATTTTATTTTACTACATATTCGACACAAGCGGTTTGGTCTTGTGGCCTCAGAAACAATTTAATACGGATTACAAAAAATGTTTTTGAAACAATATATAGACCTTACACATCTGTTTCATGTTGGATTACAAAAGCATCAATAATTCCTACGTTGTAGTAAATACTGCTTTTAGAAGTTAATCGTTCAGTCGAAAAAAATATCTGAAATGATCCCACCACTAGGGTTGCCAACCGTCCCGCTATACGCGGGACGTCCCGTTTCTGATACCCTTAACGACACGTCCCGCTCAGGATGTGTGCGGGACGCTAAATATCCCGCTTTTTACGCCTTTTTTACGATTTTTACAATTTTGTATTTAAAAATAAAAATATCCTTAAAAGTGTCAAATGTCTAGAAAAATACTCATTTAAAAAGTAATTTATAGTTTTCATAATAAAGTTTAAATTACACTATAACTGTTTTTTTAGTAAATATTGACAATTATTAATCTAACAAGGTGTTTTATTTTACTTCTCATCCTGATTTGTAAAGAAAATTTCACGTTTTTTTGTATTCTAAATAAAATTAGGTGGATTCCGCTTTTTAAGCTTTTTGGTTATTACTATGTACTATTATTAAAGTTTTTAATAATATAACCTGATCAAATCAAATTGGCTTTTTAAACCAAAATCGTGAAAAATTCCGCGGCAGTCAACGTATAAAATCCAGTAAATTCATTGTAAGAATATGTTAATTCTGTAAAGCTTCAGAACGAGCTATATAATTGTTGTAAACATCCATTGTTGCATTGCTAAATTAGAAAAATTTATTTTTTATCCACTGTCACCGTCGGGCTTCAAACCCGAATCTTTCCACTTTCGCGGCGGAATGAGTTAATCAGTTACTATCAACTCTCGCATGTAGTGAATTTAATGTTACATTTACTTTATTATGAAGAATTAACTGTTAAAATATCGCACCGTTGAGTAACTGATTAACTCATTCCGCCGCGAAAGTGGAAAGATTCGGGTTTGAATCCCGACGGTGACAGTGGATAAAAAATAAATTTTTCTAATTTAGCAAAGCAACAATGAATGTTTACAACAGTAAATTCATATTCCCAAGCTAGTATTTTAACAATATTGGCGATTTTATTAAAATTTTAACAGCTTTTTTAATCTTTAATAAAGGTTTAGATTTCAATTTTTAAACGAGTAGCCCCCTCGTGAAATTCACACTACACGCCTAAAGAAGCTTTAGTTAAAAAATAACAAATCACATGACAACAAATTTGTATGTAGTTACGCACTTTGTAAATCCGTATTTCTAGGAAAAATGTACACCGAAATTACTTCGTTTTTAACTTTTCAATATGGTATATGTTTATCATACATAAAATTCACTGAAATAAAAAATTCGTGAGATATACAAATCTCTATCTAATTGTATTCAATTGTATTTGTTTTACTTTATTATTGTATAAATTATTAGATAAAACCCGCTAAACACATTTACAAAGAATACTATTAATTTCTGGAAGTTGATTGACGTAGTTACCTGCCCAATTTGTGACACACATTTTTTAATCGTCGCCGCTAGCGTAGGAAATACAGAACATTGACTTTATAGTTTTGCAAATACAGTGAAACCACTGTATATTGCATTTGAAATGCAATAGGTGAGCATTAAAATATATTATATTATGGCGATTTTCTTTGGGTTCAGTCTGACGAGATTATCAACTTTAAAATTAATATCAACTAAGTTTAAAATTAGCAGGAAATTGGACAATATTAAAATTTATAATCAATTTAGCGACGTTTCGGTTTATTTATTAAACCTTCATCAGGCTTCTAGCACATACATAACAAGAAATTAAAAATAATACAATGAGTTAATAAAATTAAAACAATATAAATATACCTAATATACGTCGCTAAATTGATTATAAATTTTAATATTGTCCAATTTCCTGCTAATTTTAAACTGAAAAAATTATGGATGATAACATTTAATATTAATATCAACGAAAGCTATTTTGATATTGCTTACAATAACTTATTAATTGAAAAACACACGTATTTTTCGATGTTTTCTGATTTATGGATTTTTATTCTATATATATATATATATGTATATGGATTAAACAAATATACTTTGAAGGGAAAGGGAGTCAATCCGCTGGTAGCAGCGAGAATTTTGGGAAACAATAGTTGACGTCTGTTCTAGGTTTTCCACCGAAAAAATAGTATATTATCCCACAGGGGCAGGAATTTCTATCTTCTACCCATGTTGTATATACTAGGTATACCCGGTCGAAAGTGCGTTTATTATCAAAATTTTTAATTATTATTATAAAAATTACAACCACGTTCCAGCAGGCAGCTTAAAAGACTATTAACTTTCAAGTGAGCAATTTTGAGGTTATACGCAATAACAGCTGTTAGCTACTATTGGCTGGCGCCAGTCTCACGTATTAGTGTGCACGAGAAAACACTTTCGTCTCGCTGTTACTTTCTTTCGGCTCGCTGTTATAGATGGCGTGCGAGTAATTCCAGCAGTGCATAAATCTGAATCTTTTTGCCTTAAAATCGAAGCCGAAAGTACGTAATTTCGACCGGGTATAAAGAAAAAATATTTTTATACACATATTTTGCTTCTCTTCTATGCAGAATGCATCTTGTTTGATTTAGACCTACTTCCAATACAACAGATGCGGAATAGTTGTACTGTATTCTATGAGCTAATGATATTTAAGAAATTTTAAGAATTATTCGGCTTTCTTTTTTGTAGTGCATCAATCATCAGTAGCGCCGCGATTGCACACGTCATACGAAACAGGCACGTACAACATAGTTTATCAATAAATAATTTCGTTTTCTTGCAGTTAAGGATGTCGAAAAAATATCGATATATCGATATTTTTGGGCGATATTTAATATTTCGATATAAAATTCCCAGTATCGAAAACCGATATTTTTTTCCAGTAGCAACACTTGCATGTTGGTACTACCACGACTGACTATGACCGTTTAATTATTCCGACAAATCGAAAACTTCACTGAAAAAGAAACATGTGTTTTTGGAACACTTTTAAGTGCGTTCCAAAAACAACAACAGTGAATAAAACACATATCAAACACGTTTCTTTTTCATCGGATTTTTCGATATTTTTGGAATAATAAACAGTCAAAATGTCAATTCACGCAATATTTCATTTCATTTCTACAACATCTAGAATATTTTTAATTATTTCGATTTACACCTCAATTCATGCTGTACCAACAATTTTCTGTCGAATGTCACCTCTGGCACGCATCCCATAGGTTCACCATCCCTGCCCTTATTAACTGTTCGATTAATCTCTAAAATTATCTGCTACTAAATATATTAGTCCTTTAATTAATAAACAAAAAAAAATTCTTATCGTTGTTTTTGATTTCAGATAAATATTTATTAGTTGATTTATTAGAAATAATGTCCGTTAATTGCTATTTGAGATTATATTAAGCTAACCAATATGTATACTAAATTTCTTCGAGTGCCAATGTTCTCTTTCAAATTGGACCGATATATCGATATTTTTTAAAAAATATATCGGTACCGATATCGATACTTGAAAAAAATATCGATACGATATACATCGATACTTTTTGGCACTTCCGACATCCCTACTTGCAGTTGTATCACTCGAGAACGATTCGGTCGATTCTGATGAAACTATATGTTATCAACTTCTCGGGACTTGGGTTAAGATTGTAGGTTTACTATAAGCATCAATTTTATTGATGCTTTAACCACGAAGAATTTTATGTCTAGTAAACCAATAATCCGCCGTGAGGTTACATAGTTCTTACGTGGCGTTCCTTTAACCTATCACAATACATTTTTTGTATTTCGGTACAGAGACATTACATAATTAATATGCTTATTTTGCTTTTCTGTTCAGGTATTATTACGCAGCAATATTTATTTAGTTTTTCAAAAAATACAAAAATACAATTATCAAAATTTAACACAATGATAGACTGAAGTCCAGCTCTGCTGTAAATATACCGCCATAAAAATAATGTACATTTATTAAGGTGGATAGCAAAAACTCATATTTGAAATAATTATATTACAATAAAAGAAAATAAATGATTCAAAATAGTAGGCTACTTTTTTATCGCGGAACTCAAATTCTCTTCATCGTGTTGCGAAAGAGTGTAACTCAGTTCATTGACATCATTTCAAGACGAACTTCTTTACCAATCAATTGATTACTTTTGAAAAATAATAAAAAAATAAGTTATACTTTCATTTTAAAAGCATTATATTTATTCAAGGTCAACAACTACCAGGGTTATCAAAATCCAGTAACATTCATATTTTCAAATAAATTAAAATTCCTCTTATTTTATCTAACAGTTCTTATATTACTGCCAATAACAGGTTTCATCATAACCCTAAATACATAAACAACTAATTCTTGGAGGTTTTCGGGTATTTTATGTGATGCTAATTATTAACGAGAAATTCAAGATTTTTGTATATACCAAAAATTTGAAAACGGTGAATTGATTTTGATGAAATTCGATACACTCTCAATAGATTATTCATACTTAAATTTTAGTTTTTAGTTTTAGTTCACGTGAATGTATCCACGAGCCAAAGCTAATATGACATCAGTGAAACACAACACTTCACAATATTATGATACTGTAAACGTATTACAGATATATTTGTCCCGTTGTAAAATATTACAAAACACAAATGAAATATTTTATCACTTAATAATAATTAGCATTCTTCAAAGCTAAATACCTACTTAGAATCGACACAAAAATACATGTTTGCATGTATGCTGATAACATTAATGTCTGTGCCCGTAACATTGCACTTTTATGAGTAAAACAATAAATTAATGCATTCGTTGTGCAACCGGTATGTGTTTCAAGATAAAAAATGGACCAATTAATTGAAATCTTATCGACAACCGTAAAGACAAGCCGTTTGGCTGACAAGCATGCTTTAGTTAATTTTTACTTGTGAGACCATATTATGTAACCATGCAAACCAATAATAATAATAATAATAATACTTTACTGCTCCAAAGACAAACAATATTGTATAGGAGAAGTCAGTATGACAAACAAGATATTAAAAAAAATTACATATTAAAATAAAACCCGGGTCGCAGTGCCAAAACCCTGCCGACAATATAGTGTATTTGCTTGTATAGGGCCGTGTGGTTTTATACTTTTATTATGTGAAATCAAGTTTGTTTTTGGGCAAAATAAAAAATTTAACCCCTTAATACACCCCTTAAAATAAAATTTTTTTCTTAATTGTAATATTATTATCAATCTAACGTCTACACCGAATTAAATACACCCTTCAATAAATAAGTCACTATCTGCAAACTAGTGTTTTCATAAAATTTGTAAATCCGGTCCTGTCGGGCCGATTTTATTAAAATTGTGGGGACACTTGTTAATCACTACCGGAGGATTAAATTTCAATTTTGAAACGATTCGGAGAATTTTTTCGGTATTTTGGGGCCCAAAAACAGTTTTCAACCCCTAAAAACTACCCTTAAAATAGCCCGATTAGGCCCATTTTAAATAGGCTTCTTGCGGTGATGGGTTTCAACACGTCGCCCAAATTTCGTTGAAATCAATTAACTCTTTCGAAAGTTATCGCGCGTACACACATATATATATATATATATATATATATATATATATATATACATATATATATAAACATTTTTAAAAATGGTGCCAAAGTGCTTAGGAGGTTATGAAACGTCGAGAAATTTTGGTCCGACCCCTAGGTCCCGCCATCCGACCGACGCCAATAGTGTATGTTGCCATATGGCAAATACACTAAAAATCCTCAACAGAGTAAAAACATTTATCAGAAAGAAAAGCCTTAAGTTTTCTTTTGAACTGTCGACGACTAGCAACGTTTTTTATTTCGTGAGGAATATGATTAAATATCCTAGCACAACAATATAAGGGACTCTTCAAGTAGAATGTTAAGTTAGGTCTATCATAGTTTTTACTATTAGTCGTTAGTTGCGTTACGGCACGCGTAAACTGAAATTTTATTTTATTTACTATAATCTATCAAATTACAATATTTTTGAAGTTGGAACTGCCCTGTCACTCAATTCACTGGAATTTTATATACTAGTACAGTGAAGTACATGTATCATAATATTCAATTCATTATTCCGATATCCTTCAATAAGTAAAATGATGAGATTCGTCGCCATATGCAGCGAGGGAGGTCTCATCCTAAAACGGTCTCACTTTTGTATAAAGTATTCACACTTGAGACAAACTCATGGCTGGTCTAAAACTTCAGTTTATTGGCAACAGTAATCATAATGTTAGTAAATTCGTGTCCATATTTTAATGAAGTTGGAATCGTAGGGAATTGGACAGTTTACGAAAGAATTAACTTTGATTAAGTTGAACGTTTCGTTGCTAATTGCAAGTAATCATAATATGTCTCGTGACGCATGTCTCGTGCAATCGCAGTTGGCGATCTCAATGATACCGTCTCGACGATACATAAAATTAGCGATACCGTAACATTCACGATAAGATTTGTCTCTGAGACATGGGTATCGCCGCACGTGACAAGGCGGATCTCGTCGTGTATGGGGCGTTTAAGATATTGGTATAACGTCGAAAATACAGCTGTGGACAAAATAATTTTATCGCGATTACGTCTAAAAAAACTTTCAAAAACAAAGACCACAGACAAATACATTACAAAACGTGTGAGCCTCAGCCGCATAAACTCACGGGAGAAGTGAAACTTCTTTAGTGTTATGAACTCGTTTCATTGATGCGTTATTCATTTTGTGTTACCAAGGTCTGTCTTAGATTTCCCCGCCATTGAATAATTTCCCCTTTAATTTTGTGGTATCAAGGGTTCTCTTACCTTTACCCGCTGTTGAATCATTTCCCCTTTAAAACTTCAAATACATACATCACTAAAGAAGTTTCACTTCGGATTAAAAATTTTGTTTCCTACATCAAATCAAATACAAGGCTATTGTGTATAAAGCTATAATTTAGAAACTTTATTTGTTTTGATTTTGCATTTAGTAACACATTTATACTTAAATGATATCACATGACAATTTTTAATATGCATAAATATTCAATTTTTCTTTCAACTAGTTTATTTAATGTTACATTAACATCAATTATTTGTAAATAGCATTTAGTTAAAACATTTACTGCAAATTAATGAAAAGAATATTAATTAAAATCTAATTTATCTAGTCACGAAATTTGATTAATTAAACTTCATTAATTATTGCTAATATGCTAACAACAATTTACTTTAAACTATATTTAAGCTCGAGTGAACTTTAGTTTGTCTTTTGGATGCGAACATAATTTAAAACGAATCAACATTGATTTTCGGAAACTGACTAAAATCTAACATAAATAAAAAAAGTGGGTGACGTGTACCTACTTAGTACGTGCGTTAGAAATTCTTCTTCATCTTTGCGTAATTTCAATATATTTTTTTTGCATGCAAATAATTTATTAAAATAAAATAAAAGGACTGGAGTGAGATAGTACCACTAATATTCACACCTAACAAATGTTTTCACTTTTCAATAAATTCATCTTTAAAGTTCAATTCCAGATATATGTTATAATAGAAAACAGTATCACGGGTAATTGGAATAATGAAAATAAATCAATTTAAACACTCATTGATTGCAACGTTTCGTCTTTTCTTTAATTAAGACTTTTTCAAGCTCTAAAAAATTTTTACAAAATTGCATATTATATCATAGTTTAACTATCGATTAAACATATTGAGGTTAGTCACACCATTGTTTCTTTTTAGTAAATTATTTAATTCATAATGTTTAATATTTTTATTATATGAATATTAATTTTTGTAAAAATTTTTTAGAGCTTGAAAAAATCTTAAATAAAGAAAAGACTAAACGTTGCAATCAATGAGTGTTTAAATTGATTTATTTTCATTATTCCAATTGCCCGTAATACTGTTTTCTATTGTTTTCAATAAAATTCACCAATACTCACTATCAATCACTATTGTATATAATTTATAAGCACATTATAATATAATTTTTTTCATACTAAAATAAAACATGACCTGACATGTATCATCTTCACTATTGTATGTACATTTTCGATCGGTGTGTTATCAGTCAAATTTTCGATACACGTGTTTAAAATCAAAACATTTAACAAAATGTCCAACGCGTATAGTTAGCAAGCAGCTTCGTGCTGAAAATTTTGATACTACATAGAGATGGGAAAAACGGGTCTTTTTAGTGATCTGCATCTTTGCATCTGGATCCCGTATGTGAGCCGGCTCACTGAACCGGTTCAAAAAGAGCCGAGTTCTGAATATGTTACTGCAGTCTGCCACTGAGTTACCTAGTTCAGTCAATCATATCACGACATGTATAGAATCAAGAATGCATAGCCAAACATGTGATGCATGAGTCATTTGAGCTGACAGATGCATCAAAGCAAGAACTGATACGTAAGTGTATAAAATGTGCTTCTGTATGTTAAGTGTTTCACTGAGTTATGCGTATCCGTTGATCCGTCGGCTCAAAAAAAAGTGAGTCGGCTCTCACGGATCTTCTGTCGGAGTCGGCTCTTTGAACCGGTTCAGATCTGAGTTACTCAACTCTAATACTACAGTCGGCAACTTCATCCTGTTAATCTTATATCGTAAAGATTCACTCTCGTCATTTTTTCATAATGCGTCAAATGAAATATAACTTTGAGAATGTATTGATTAATTATTGTGGTTTAAGCCTTTATAATTTTTTTCACGACAAGCTGACAGTGAAAATTATCATCTGGGCTTTCTCGAGCTTACTCTTTTTAATATATATTCAAAACATTTTTTTCTGACTATTAAATACTTAAATTCAAGTTACTAATCGCGTAGTCACGCAGTCAATTATTTTAAACAATAAAAAAACGAAATTTGCAGCGTTAAAAACACTAGTTCTTGGAGTCTATGATGTTAGCAAATGTAATAAATAGTACAACTATTTAGAACTATTTTATTTTACTTACTAGAAAAAAAGATGACAGACTTTATTTTTTGAGACGAAAAGTGTAACTATTTTAGTTTCTTACTTATAAATGATAAAAGAATCACCTCACTTGTAACCAGTCAACTTCTGATCCATTGAATATGGACGTAAACCCACGGTATAATTAGTGTACGCAGGGCCGGCTTAAGCTAACTATGCGCCCCTCTTTTCAGCAATTCATATCAAGGTGAAAAGGAATATTTCTAAATAATATAATTAACAGTTCAATGAACATATATTATATTTTTCATCAAAAGGTATTTATGTCATCTACAAGTATAATTCTATAAAAGCAACTGACACTCACAATGCAGCCTTTCTGGCTTTCAGCTAAGAAAAAGACGCTATGTTAAAATAAAACATTGGCAGTTACAATTTTGCCGCCTCCTTGAAGATGCCGCCCTAGGCGGGCGCCTGGTTCACCTATAGCTTAAGCCGGCCCTGAGTGTACGGATGCACTCATTTAAAAACAGTAGCTTATATTAATTTTCTAACCGTTTAAGTAAAACCGTAGAAATTGAATGTCATTAACCTCGCAGATTTCAATAACAACACTAATGAATTATTGTGTATTTTCCTATATTATTAAACTAAAATAAAAAAAATTGTTTTTATTATTTCATTTTCTTAGAACTTTTATTTATAATTAGTGCTACAAATCTTTTATTTTTTTTATACATTTATTCATCTTTTACGATTGAGCAGTCAAACAAAACTAATTTACATTTCAAATTGATTTTATTATTAAAACGTGTTGTTTGCATTTTTATTTGTTATCTATGATTCAATATTTACGTGCTTTTTGTTGTTTATTAGTGATTAGTACCTAAATTGGAATCACATAAATGAATATAAACTATGCAGAATTATCAAGAAAAGCATTTATTTTATCATTAACTTATATTCCGACAAGAAAAGTTCAAACCAAAGTGCTTCCTTCTGTAAGTGGACTCCACGTTAAGACCATCTGTAATTGGACCTATTGGTCTGTTGATAAATAAATTTATTAAATTTTAAATTAATTAATTTAGGTCTTTTTATAATTTAATGGTGATTAAAAGTTAAATAGTGCTATTAAGTAAAAACTAACAAAAAAAAAGATGGACGAAGAATTAAAATTTTTGATAATAAACGCACTTTCGACCGGGTATAAATGTTCTGCCCTTATGGTGTGTAACACAGGCAGAACATTGAATATAATATTAGTAAAGATTAATCACGGTATTGACTGTTGTTATGCACCGTAGAGTAATTGATAACTCATTCCGCCGTGAAAGTGGAAAGATTCGGGTTTGAGTCTCAACGGTGACGATTGAAAGTAAATTTTTCTAATATAGCATTGCAACAATGGATGTTTCTTAACAATTATAGCAAACGATAGTTATTATCTGTTTATTGAATATAATATTTATATTTTTTTAGATTGAATTGCGCGACATGATGGTCGAGGCGAAACAGGTTTCAAACCCGGCTTCGCCCGGACAGCTTTTGATTTGACATCAAAATAATCAAAAGCTACAAATTTGTCATATAAGTATACCTATATTTTATAGTTTAGCCAAAGTATATCAATTTAGTAGCAGAAATCGCGTACGGAATCCCCGATTTTTTCAAATCGGTACAGTAGTTTCTAAGAATAAGATTACCCGTGACAAACACATACACTTTTTCTTTTTTTAAAAGTCTCTGAAACGAACCTCAAGGTACTCAATTTCGTAGATAATTTTCGTTAGAAGGAGTGAAAACCAACCAGGTTCAACTATATATTTACTTATAGAGAGTTTTTCTCTATAGAGAGTTTCATTACACAAAGTATTGACTCTAGATTATTTTTGAATTTGTATAAAAATGTTTTCTAGCAGCAGTACCGGCCCGTGGCAAGTTTTACGATGGAGCGCCCCCCTTGCTAGCCCCATACCGAGTTTTATGGGGGTACAAGTTTTCGTTGGGACACCGTGTATATTATATACCACAATCAAAATATCGAAAAGCGAAAACATGCCTTTTTCCCTTTATTTTTCTTTACCACTCAGGCGGCTCCTGGAGCCCGGCGCCTAGATTATGACGCCCGCCTTGCTTGCCACTAATATATTGTAGCGCGCCCCCAATTATTACGCCACTGGAAATGACAGAGGCTTCTCGAATGTGAACAGAAGTTTCTGGAATGATCGAGAACGGAATGTACGCGCCTATAAATACAGCGCGTGTGGGGCGATTCAGTCAGCCAGTTGTATGCTTGGTACAATGAGAGTACATTCAGTGGATGCGTCACGACAGACATAAATCATAGTTCAACATAAATAGTAGTGCGCTAGTACATAAATTTCGGTGTGTGTTTAAAGTAGTGCATTGTGTACATAGTCATTATTATCTTATTACTTATCAGAATCCGTTAGTTTATTTCATTGTTTAGTTTCTTTTTGTCATTTTGTTATTAGAGAAATACTTTTTAGTTATTTTGTTTTGTATTTATTTCGTTTGTTGTAAATAAATCAGTTTTAGACCACCACAAAGAACAGTTTTGTTACAATATTGTCTATCACAAACAAAATATCCTTTATTTCACTTTATCATTTATGGTAGGGCCGGGTCTATCTAGCAGCTATACGTTTCGAGTTAAAGAGTAAGGCCCTTAAGTATTTAAATGAAAAAAGTGTAATATTAGCACATCATATTAACTTATATTATAACAGTTAACATTCACGAATTAACTCTTTATCTGTATTATTAATGATCTCGTCAGATTATAAACTGCATTTGCATTTTGCATCTCGATGAAACGTTAATTAATTTAATTAGAATAGTAAATGTATTAATTTATTAACATAATATAAAATTGCACGCAAAAGTCATTGAAATAAATTCCTGTAGAAAGTGAAATATGATTAATCAAAGTTCAAAATACTGCTCTTGAATCATATTTTCTCGTATTTTTTATAACGGATATAGATTCGTCAAAGGTGTGAATGGATAAGGTGACTACCTACTTCGTCGAATTAACTGCTGTCTCGTTAATTGACCGAACCACTTACTTATTTTTAATTATTTCCTTAAGAATTGGTAATATAAACTGAGTTATATGTACCTATGCAAAATTCGATAATTAAAAAAATATTTCTTGACAATTAAGTTTTATATAAGTTATAAATACAGTTTCAAAATCTAAAACGAAAATTGTATTTTGAAATAAATTAAACTATCAGGTTGTATGATTTATGAACTATCATTTCGCTGTTGGATTTTTAGTAATAGCTCGTCTTCCTTTACCTGAAGCCTATACCCTGATATTGAATAAACATTATGATGTAAATCCGATCAAAATCGGTTCAGTCGTTCTTAAGTTAATCCAGACAAAACCTATTATAAAAACGGCTAAAGGTATGATTCCGAATGCGACCGCAGACTGCAGACTGCAGCGGCAGACCGCAGGCGGCAGTACTGGTATCCATATTTTTCTATTAAATGCATTCGGAGCGCGGCGGCACTGTCGCCTGCCGTCGTAGCTTGCCGCGACTGCGGACCGCACCACTGCTCCTGAACCAGTAGTGTCGCCGACTGCACACG
This sequence comes from Venustoraphidia nigricollis, assembly GCA_034508555.1. Lineage (NCBI taxonomy): Eukaryota > Metazoa > Arthropoda > Insecta > Raphidioptera > Raphidiidae > Venustoraphidia > Venustoraphidia nigricollis. The sequence continues at coordinate 1,418,600 of JAVRKA010000058.1, read as the reverse complement.
TGAAAAATGAGTTTTTCGGGCGCCGACGAGGAAAACTGATTAATTTGGTGACTTTTTTTTCGTCACTTAACAAATGCTTTTAATCAACATTGAATAACTTCCTTCATCTGGGCTATTTCTGAATAAAGGCATCGTGAGCTTTCTTCTTTTTCTGGTATACAGTACCAAAAAGTTATCGTCATCTTCCTCTTCCAACAAAAGGCTCAAAATAGTACCGGAAATTTGCTACCGGGAACGTCAAAATCGTCCGTCATAATTTACGGAACGCTTAAAAACCGACTGCCGCTGAAATCTGTCGCTGCATTCTACATTGGTCCAACCGCAGGCAACAGCACGTTTGCGGTTGCCGTCTGCAGCCTGCAGTTGCAGTCGGTTGCTGCAGCCGCCTTCGGAATCATACCTTAATATGGACGAGGTATAACACAGTCAAGCTACGATTTTATTAATTCATTATATTGATTGAACCAACGTCTACATAATTCATAAATGCAATATAAAAAATATCGCACATACTAAATCTAATGAAAACTCTTAATCACTCTGTAGTGGAACTGAAAACGTATCAACCACGAAATAATTGTGAAATTACGTTTTTATTTTTGTACTTATAAGACAATTTTCTGTAAATATAGGTAATTTGTTAAAGTGTCAGAGTTCTATATTTTATTAATTTTGTATACAATTATTATTCTCATATCATTTATTGGTTTAAAAACAATACTGAAACTATTCCAGGAACATTATTTCAAAATTTTTTTTAGTACTCAAAAAAATTTGTGGATATTTTTTGGATCAGTAAATTCTTTCAAAGTCTAATTTTAATAGATAAGTAAAAATAGTTTTCTCAAACATATTTCAGTTTAATATATTTTTGATATCTGGACCGTTTATAGAAATGAAATGAGTTAACCGGCATTTTTTCAACAATAACTGCAACATGACATATCGAAATACAAAAAATTTGAAAAATAAACGAAATTATGAAAATTTATAAATATTGTGCTGAAAATTAACATCACTGAAATTTCTTTTAATTCTACAATATTTTTAAAATAAATTTGTGAATTAATTCATTTAATTTCTACATAGCCCAACTGGCAACTTTAAACTATTTGATATAAAACACTGAACTTACCTTTCGAAATATCAAACTTAAAACTGCACTGAAAGTCTTGATTGCAATAAAATATAAAAAAGTATTTATTTCAACCGAATCATTGATAATTGTATAGATTTTGAAGCAATACTGTATTTATTCAGATGGTATAATTACACAAAACAACTTTAAAAAAAATTCTTCTAACACTTTTATAAACACAACCCGGTAAAATGCACACATAAATCGTTTTCTTCTGAAGAACAACTTCCAACAAACGTTATTTACAAACTGTGCCGATCTTATTAAATGTTATCATTATTATAATAATGTGAATGTATAGCTTAGCGCGCACGTGGTTACTTTGGCTACGTCAAAGTTGTAACAACCAATCAACGAACGGATCAGAGTCTTGGGGATCCGCGACGTCACTTTCATTACTCTGTTGTTTAACTCAAAATGTATTAATTGTTACCAGTTCGCATCAGATAAAAATTATAACCATTTGATTCATCTATCAATTAAGTAGAATAGGGCTGGGCAAGCTTTTTTAAGTAAAACTTATTTAGCGAGGGTACCTATTTGAAATTTTCTGTGACGTTTTTATTGGAAAATGGCCCATTATATAAGAGAAACCTTGGCAAAGAAAATTAGAGGAGGACTTCTAGACCGTTCTGTCCAAAAAAAATTGTTATAATACGTAGATAAGGGAGTAAAATTCGACATAAAAGAAATTAAATATATAAAGAATAATATCTATACCACTAAAGAAGTTAACCTTCCCCCGCGAGCTTATGTATATGAAACTCAGACATTATTTTTTTATCTAGGAATCTCCTATAATACTGCAATTCACTAATCGATTCTCCCGTTTTGCATCGGATATGTAATTTCCCCAACCGCAATATTTGTATGTGTATTTATTACGGCATAATGGCCGACTTCAAACTTGTGGAATAACTTTGTTTTGGAAATTTCGATGGATTTTTACTTTTGAAATATTGGTTACTATCCAAACAAATATTAAATAACAACTGGTCAAAAAATCTTTAAGTCTTAAGTAACTATGAATTGTCAAATCGTATGCAGGCGGCATGTTTAATGTTTATGCTTTCTTGATACAATCTTGCACAATATCATAACAACCTTAAACAAAATATTCTTCTAAGTTATGTCTGAGATTGTTTGAAGATAGTAAAACCAACATGCATTTTGCAATATTACTGTCCATCTAGTTACCCAGGTCCTAAAGACTTCTTGTATTAACAAGAAGTCTTTAGGGCACGATTTCTTAGAAAAGTTCAATGGGACATTATAAGGCCCTATTCCACTTTTCTAAAAAAAACTATTTTATGTAGAATAAAAAAAAAGCAGTGCGTGTATCTTTTACGCGCGATTGAAATAAAACTTATTTGACGTAGTGGCACAATTTATGTCGGTAAGGTAGAAATTTTACAACTGTGCGATCATTTACTGACTAAAAGCTTCGACAGTTACTTTAAAAAATGCCTAACCAATATGTCGATACGCCTTTGCATAAACTGAACGTTACTTCCTTGAGAAAAAGTTACTTCTGTTAGAAAAAGATCTAAATGACCCCTCATTCCGCGCCTAAAGAAGTTTACTTCAAAAATTTCAGTATAGCTACGAAAGATACACTTGACATTTTTTTCAATTTCTAAAATATGAGTCGATATCTGTTATTCAAATTATTTATAATTTTTTCAACCTATAATTATAATTATATTTATTTTTATATTTATATTTATAAATATAAATATAATTATAATTATAGGTTGAAAAAATAATAATTATTAGGGATGAGAAAACAATATAAATATAAATATAGATATAAATAATAAATATAAATATAAATATAAATATAAATATAAATATAAATATAAATATAAATATAAATATAAATATAAATATAAATATAAATATAAATATAAATATAAATATAAATATAAATATAAATATAAATATAAATATAAATATAAATATAAATATAAATATAAATATAAATATAAATATAAATATAAATATATTTGTATTTATTATTTATATCTATATTTATATTTATATTGTTTTCTCATCCCTAATAATTATGACTAGAAGAATGCAGTTTAGCAGGAGTTTCCCAAAACATTACATGCGTAAATAGTGTACTCATTAAAATGTAATATATTGCTGTATAATTATTCTTTTATATTTAATGTAAGCGTTACACCTCAATAGTTGCAACATTATTACAGTTTTAAAAAAAGACGCAAACTTATTTATATTCACAAAATTTCCACACAAGTGGCTTACTATAATTTCGTTTAAATTCGAAAACTATTTCAATTCAGCAATAAGGAAAAGCGTAAGCAATGAATCATTTACTGAAATATTGTATAAGAAGTTATGGAAGTAGACTACGGAACCAGTTACTATCAACCGTATAAGATTTTTTTTAAATTAAATAGGCGCACAGCAGCTAGACTATATGCACCAAAGTGAGTTTAATTATCTGAAAATATTAAATTTATGACAGTATTATAAAATATTGATAATAATAAATTGTCCAGTGATCAGTGTTTTTTGACTCCCTCTCTCTTCACAAATAACGAATATAGTAAAAAAAATAATAATAAATAAATAAATTGTTGATTTGTCAAAAATAAGTTGACATGTAATTTTTTTTTCAGGTCTTAGGAGTTTCTAAAATGAGGTGAGCCAGTTTGCAGTCTTGTAGAAAGGTAAGAAGCTTTCTAATATTGTGAATATAATATAATAATATAATAATAATATAAGAAAAATTGATACAATAATACCTACTACATTTTCACAAACAGTTTTGGAAGATTTAGATTTTAGAAGTAAAAACCTTTATCGATTCCATAAGTAGTTAAATATAAATTTTATATCTTGACATCAATTTTTGACATTACTTGATAAAAGAGGAATTCACGATGCTATTGACGTCACAAATTACTACAAAAGTGTTTTGAGTCATCATCATCAACGATGGTCATGCACCTACCGAAAGTGTAAACATTCAAAATTAAAATTTATGTTATAAACAACAAGTCAAGGTCAATTTGTAGGGCAGGGAAAAACACAACGCAAACTGTTACCTTTTGATGACAGGTGTAACTGATATGAACCGAAACCGAACTAAAAAAACGCACCGTAATTATTCATTTTAGAGAAAAAAAACTCTAACAATGATGTCCTTAAAATTTTAACAAAATCGATTCAATCTGTGGTCACAATATTTACAGATATAAAAGGTTTAATCAGGTAACAATAAATGTTGAATTAATAAATGCACTATTTTGTTGGTAGGTTTCTGCAGGACTACACGAGCTTTTGTTTTTTTTTTCAATTATACCCCCGAACTCTTCATCTAAAATCCTTTCCGCTCGTCTAAAAATGGTTACAGCTCTCCCGATACTATTTTTAAAGCTTTGGGTAAACGCCAAATGAATCACACTACAAATCCTATAGATGAAAAATTGACCCCTCGTTTGTGGGTAGCAAATTTTTTTTTTTTTTTTAAAAGGTATATCCAGTTGTATATGTCCACATATATATAGCATATGCACATATACAAGAGAATATCACTTGGGGAATTGGCTTCCGCCGTAAGGCATTTTAGCCAGCAACATTAAGTGTGAAATAAATCGACATCACAAAACATCCATGAGCACAGGTGGGATTCGAACCCACGACAGTTAGGTCGACAAGCCAGTACGCTAACCACTAGACCATAACTGTCCCCTACGGGTAGCAAATTATACACTTAATATTTGTTTTAATTGTTGCGAAATTATATATTTTCAAAATTACTTAAAAAAAATCTCAAGTATTTGTCGATTTTTTTATTTGTTCTAACTGTACTTTTCAGTAAAATTTTATGGTAAAATATAATGTTGATAATAATTAACTTAACATTTTTGATTATCTGAAGATAGATATATCTTCAGATAATCAAAAATGTTGTCGTAAACTTTTAAATCTCTAGTATCTATTTTTGATCTATTATAACGGTATTTTTCAATAAAATAAAAATTTCGTGTTTATCTTAACATTCTTGTAAAATACTTGTATATAAAATTAGGAAAGTTGGAAATGTTTATAGTTACGTCAACACCATGAGTTCTGATTCAGAGATTTCTGGAAAATCTTAGCTTATAAATATTCACTTGGGGTAGTTTATGAGAAAAACCAGTGAATGCCTGCAATTAAATCAGAAATTACAAGGCCAGGACAATAATATTATTTCTCTCTCGGGAAATAAAAATAAACACCTCAGCTTTTGGCATAAATGGGAAATAAGTCACCTGATAAGGAAACATGGACTCTCTACTGAGGGAAAGCCCACCATTATAAATGACATATCTGACATACACTTACAAATTCCAAAATTTCCCTAGCGATTTTTTTTGTTATTGTAAGATAGTTTCTTTTTTTGGATACATTAATTTTAAAAATGTATTCCTTTTTTGGAAAAAAATAAGAATAATTCATGGTGTATAAAAAAATTTCTAAAATTTTTTGTTGCAAAGTCAATAGTTTCCGAGTAAAATATTTTTAAAACGAAAACTAGCTTATTTTCAACACATCCGAAGTTTTTTTTTTCTTTTCTAGTTTATACAATATACTGAAGATGTACATTTTTATCAAGTACTTCCCATAAGGAAAACTAATTTGTTACTTGGAAATTGTCTACCTTTTGGGAAAGGTATTGTCTATTGTTACAAAGCAAAATAATTAAAGGTATTGCGTAATATACTGCTTATACATTTTGTGATAGGTAATCCATAAAAATGTTATTACATGTAGTTTTTTTTGTTTTTTTTTTGAGGATAGCTAAGAAATAATAATATGGGATATTTTTGTTTCTACCTATATCTTGTAATTTAGGAAGTAATATCTTTGGATAAATATTGGTTTGAAATGATCTCTTTTTTTTCGACGGACACATTTTAAAATTGATAAGTGTTGACAAGCATAGAAAAAGATTACCACACTAATATATGAATATTAAAAATCCATAATAGAAAACAGTATCACGGGTAATTGGAATAAAAATAAATCAATTTAAACACTCATTGATTGCAACGTTTCGTCTTTTATTTAATTAAGAGTGTTTAAATTGATTTATTTTTATTCCAATTACCCGTGATACTGTTTTCTATTATAACATATATCTGGAATTGAACTTTAAAGATGAATTAAAAATTCATTACGTCTTTTCTTATTTAAATAGTTTGAACAAACTGCTGAGGTGAATTTTCGAAGATAAAAAAGCAGCTATACTGCTGTTTTGAATTCACATTTATTGCTTACGTTTCAAAAGATTTTCTGTCATCTTCAGAGCTTTTGATCCTAAATAAATAAAATTTTCTTCGACAATTCACCTTAGAATTACTTCTGGGGTCGTTGTCGTCTATATTAAATTGTAGCAATTCATTCGAAAGTTTCTCAACAAATCTTTTTACCCTGAATTCTAAAGACAATAACAAAGTTGAAGAGAAACAGCAGTATTCAAAATGTACAATAACAACAAAAAAACGCTCATCTTTCAGACACTCAGATCGCAATGCCAAACCCTGCCGAAAATATAGTGTATTTGTTGCCACAGGCACTATGTTGAAATTAAGTTTGTTTTTGGAAAAATAATTTTTCTGGTCCGACCTCTAGATCTCGCCATCCGACCGACGCCAATAGCATATATTTCGCAAATACGCTAATAAGCACTCATAAAATGGAAAACGAGTAGCCATGAACGTGACATTGGTAAATTTCAAGCAAAACTCGTCTTCATAATTGCGTAACAATAACTTAATGAAAAAATTACGTCACGTTCTGACCGCTTTTTGTACAATAATTTTAACACTATTTCTCTACAGGTCACAATTTTCCGGATTAAGTTGGTTACAAAATTCAGTGTTTAAGCAATGTCTGACGTAGGTACAAAATAAAAATGATGAAATACTGGTTTGTATAAGATTGAGTGAAGTCCCGTGCAAGTATTTATGTAATTGCTATGACGAAAGTAATCATAAACAAGATAAAAATCAATGCTATTTATAACAAATAAGAAATAAGGATCCCTCTGATAAGACAAAAATGGAATCCAAAACTCCTATAAGCTTGAGGGCAGAAAGCATTGTTTGTCAGAAAATCTGAATTGACAATGACATTAGAGTATGACCATACGTGATATTTCTCCATAAGAAAAGCGTTATATTCCTGCTCGAAGAATAATTGATCCGATTGAGGTGATTTTTTTTACTGTGAATGCATGTATTTAACATCGTTTTTGTACAATGTCCGTTTCGAAATTGTTAAAGTGTAAATCCAGATTCATTTATTATTGCACAAGTTAACATATTACATGAATACAATGTATCTATTTTTACTAAATCGTTTGCTCTAATCAATGATATTTAAGTTTTGGGCCAAATTTGTCTTTCAGTAATCTGAATTCCCAGGATTTTAATTACATTTAAATTGAAAGGAATTAAGAACAAATTCTTAATAGATGTGCTGCAAAAATTTAATTCATCCACCCGACAAAATCAGACTTTTTATTAAGACACTAGTCTGCTGATACAGATTTAACTACTAAAGAATTTATTTAATGTACTGCAGATGTTGAATCGACAATATTGCAATCAAGAAAAAAATCATCATTTTCAGGGCTTACATAACGCCTATATTAGCAAATACACAGTATTATCGACAGGATTTAGCACTGCGACCTGAGTTTTTTTTTTATTTATAATCTGGTAAGGCCCCAGTACACAATGGTCTGTAGTGGACCATTGTAGACCATCGCCATTGTGTACAGGGGGTAATGGTCTGTAGTGGCGGACAATTGTGAATCGTGGTGCGCAATCCATTTGTTGTCGGTTTTTTTGACACACTTCAAAGGAATCGTGGTGCAGCTGGCCTGTGGTGTTCACACAGTGGCCCATTATTCGGGACAGGTACCTACTTTTTTTGCTGCGTGCTATACTATTTAAATTTTTAATCGCCCAATATGTCAGTATCCTGAAGCAATGAAGAGACTTTAGGTTTATAATACTTGCAAACAGTATATAAATAAATAGCCGCGGCCGTAATTACTTCCACGTCCATCGCAAGTGCTTCGCCAGGCAGAAATGAGCCATGGGCCATTGTGTGAACACCAAGTGATAGTGGCCTACAGTTGCACATTGCAAAGCATGGCCCACTACAGACCACTGTGTACTGAGGCCTTTAAAGAATCATAATCGATGTACATGCACTTATTGAATAATTATTCATGTCAACACTTAGTGGTTACAAATGCACATCAATTGTTAATCATTTGTTAGTCATATTTTAACCATAAAAATGTGTTTCTTATACCGAAATATTTGTTGACTTCCCATTGCAGACAAACAGGTGAAGATAATGTGTGATGTGTTTACCGACTGGTTAATTAATTGAGGAAAATGTAATATACGACCGCTATGAATGACAGTCAATGTATAATCCAAGTTTCGTTAATACAGTGACCACAAGTTGATTGCAATTTTCATTTACTATTTTTACGCTTCCGAGTACGTAAAATGTCAATTTCATAAATAATAATTGACCAATACCTACTAATTCCGGTTCATAATTGAGTTTTCTTGTTTTTTCGAGATTTTTGGGAACTGTTATTTCAGAAATCTTTCTGTTTATTCGTACTAGGATCACTTGAACACGGTCGTGGCGATTTTGATGAAACTTAATACACTAAACTCAAATAAGATAAGGATCTCATCAAGACCCATATTATTGCGAGCGAATTTGTGAACATCTCCTCGTTCATAGCTACAAATCCATGATCAAAAGTTAGTGTTATTTTTTTTCGATAGTATTTTCATCAATACTTTGATCAAAGTACAATTTCCTGCGGACAAAGTACCTGGTATATTTGCTAATATTACATGAATTTTGATATTATTAAATATATTTTAACTTGTTTGAAACAAAAATGTACAAAAAAATATATAACTTCCTATATCCCTCAAAATGTATTTGATCCCTAAATACAACAGTTAAAAAAGTTCATTGAGTTAATTTTAAATAAACTTCCTGCGGTGATGTGTTCCAACTTGTGTAAAAAACATTTCCAAAAACGATACCAAATTTTTCGGAACAATGTGAAATATAGACATTTTTTGGTTGCGCTACTAGATCTCGTCATCCGACTGACCACGACGCCAACATTGTGTATTAAAGAGTATTTTTTATAATAATAATTATCGTATTTTATATCAATCAAAAAAAACTCGGGTCGCAGTGCCAAAACCCTGCCGACAATATAGTGTATTTGCTGATACAGGCAGTGTGGCTTTATTATGCGAACTTAAGTTGGTTTCTGGGTAAAAAAAAAAATTTTACTCCTTAATACAGCCCTTAAAATAACATTTTTTTTCTTAATTGCAATATTATTATCAATCGAACCTCTATACCAAATTATATGCAACTTTCAGTAAATAATTCACTATCTGCAAACTAGTGTTTTCATAAAATTTGTTTGTCCGGTCTTGTCGGGCCGATTTTATTAAAATTTTAAGGACACTTTTTAATTACTACCGGAGGGTTAAATTTCAATTTTGAAACGATTCGGAGAATTTTTTCGGTATTTTGGGCCCCAAAAACATTTTTCAACCCCTAAAAACTACCCTTAAAATGGCCCGATTGGGCCCATTTTAAATAGGCTTCGTGCGGTGATGGATTCTAACATGTGTGCCAAATTTCGTTAAAATAAATTAACTTCTTCGAAAGTTATAGCCCGCACACATATATACCTATATATATATATATATATATATATATATATATATATATATATATATATATATATATATAAATATATATATATATATACATATATATATAAACATTTTTAAAAATGGTGGCAAAGTGTTTAGGAGGTTATGAAACGTCGAGAAATTTTGGTCCGACCCCTAGGTCCCGCCATCCGACCGACGCCAATAGTGTATGTTGCCATATGGCAAATACACTAATAATATTAGTAATTTCTTATATATCTATACTTTAAGGTGTAATTAATTAAACTGTATAAGAAAATCCAAATATTGACGCATTATAATAGCGAATAAATAGACACGGTGTAATATTTGCAGCATAAATAATATTCACCCTTTTAAACAAGGCCATATAGATTTATGTGACTAGATCAAAAGGTGATGTAATACGAATGGGAATTACCACGTTTTTTCCCCATTTCATTTTAACTAATCACTTGAACTAGTGTAAGCAAAGCACCATTTGGATAATCAGAAGCGGATTTGGCTTCAGTGTCGTTCTAGCCAACTTGACTTTTGCCGCCCCAATAGAGTAGAGATGGAAAAAACGGGTCTTTTTAGTGATCTGCATCTTTGCATCTAGATCCCATATGTGAGCCGGCTCACTGAACCGGTTCAAAAAGAGCCGAGTTCTGAATATGTTACTGCAGTCTGCCACTGAGTTACCTAGTTCAGTCAATCATATCACGACCTGTATAGAATCAAGAATGCATAGCCAAACATGTGATGCATGAGTCATTTGAGCTGACAGATGCATCAAAGAAAGAACTGATACGTAAGTGTAAAATGCGCTTCTGTGTGTTAAGTGTTTCACTGAGCTATGCGAATCCGTTGATCCGTCGGCTCAAAAAAAAGTGAATCGGCTCTCACGGATCTTCTGTCGCAGTCGGCTTTTTGAACCGGTTCAAATCTGAGTTACCCAACTCTACAATAGAGGTGAATTTGATCACCCGGGTTTCAGAGGTAGGTCTAAATATAATTATTTAGAACAGGAACATTATTTTGTCTCTATAATTGTGATTTTTGAATAAGGTTTAGTTTTGTTAATTCACATACATGCCACGAAAACGCTTTCTGTAGTGAGTAATGTTTACCTTCGAAGCCGATTCCATAAATTTTTCACTGTAGGCCCTGACCTTACAAGGCCTAAATTCGTCTCTGCACTGTTATATTACTACAATTAGCGGCGTACTTTCATAATACAGTTAGAGCAAGTTGTTCCATACAGTGTTTAGACTGCTACAGAAAATGTAACATTGTGACATTGAACCGGAACGTACATCTTGCGCTACCTAGAGTTGGGTAACTCAGATCTGAACCGGTTCAAAGAGCCGACTCCGACAGAAGATCCGTGAGAGCCGACTCACTTTTTTTTGAGCCGACGGATCAACGGATCCGCATAACTCAGTGAAACACTTAACACACAGAAGCACATTTCACACTTACGTGTCAGTTCTTGGTTTGATGCATCTGTCAGCTCAAATGACTCATGCATCACGTGTTTGGCTATGCATTCTTGATTCTATACAGGTCGTGATATGATTGACTGAACTAGGTAACTCAGTGGCAGACTGCAGTAACATATTCAGAACTCGGCTCTTTTTGAACCGGCTCAGTGAGCCGGCTCACATACGGCATCCAGATGCAAAGATGATGCAGATCACTAAAAAGACCCGTTTTTCCCATCTCTAGCGCTACCTAATCGTCGAAAATTTGACAATATTGAGTCATTATTACTATATCTTTTGGTAAACTTATAGCATTGCTAGTACTAAAGTTTAAAGGTTGCAAAATGAAAAGATTAAAATGAACCTAATTTTGAGTATACACAACAAAACACATAAATATATACAATCGGTCAAATGATATCTTAATTACATAAAAAATGTTATATATCTAATGCGTTAATTATTAAGGTGAAACGAGCTCCAGCGAGTTTTAACACGTCATAACAAGTCATAAAACGTATATAGTATTTTTGTGCATAAGTACCTTCTATAAATAGCTGATTTTCACATAGAGTCAAAATTTTTAATAGTTCAATTTTGACGTCTAATTTGTACGCTGCATTAGATTTTCGTATTTTTTGTATGAAAATGGTAGACCGACTATGTTTTGTTTTACTTTGTGCGAATGGGTCATTTTACGACGGCTAAAATTCTTTGCACACTCCCCTGTACAAAAATATTATTTTTTTGAAAGTCTCATTTAAATTTGGATAATATTAAGTAGTAAGACATGTTATTTTTTTCTTTTCAAAAGAATATTATATGCGGTTTTTTATAATTTTTAATTTTATTCTTATTATTGAAAACAGTATCACGGCTAATTGGAATAAAAATAAATCAATTTAAACACTCATTGATTGCAACGTTTCGTCTTTTATTTAATTAATGAGTGTTTAAATTGATTTATTTTTATTCTAATTACCCGTGATACTGTTTTCTATTACAACATATATCTGGAATTGAACTTTAAAGATTTATTCTTATTGTTCGCTCTATATCCAAAATGTTTTTCGAAAAGTGCCTTTTACCACTTAAGTATCAAAAAGTAAAATAAAAAATGCGCAGATACTAAAATTGGCAATTTTAAATTTAATTTGCAAACACTATTTAAGTAGGTAGTCTTTACTTTTTGTATTGCTATATTTTAGCATCATTATTAAAATTGTTTTACTTTTCATTAACTTTACCGGTTATCTAACGTTTTTGAAATGAAATTTTTCCAACCAAAATGTTTACATGATTAAAATGAAGGTACTAATTAGAAACAATATTTTATAATTAAAACTAACTCAGATTCATAAAATCAATATCTGAAGCTTTTCTTAATATATTTCGTTTTCTCATATGTCGCAGTCAATTATTAGTTAAAACGCTCTGATTGAATCGGCCAAAATAACTCAGTTTTTTTACTGTCAATGATCTCTGATTTAACAATTATTGCAAATTTTCACTCCTGAAGTCATTTATAGAAAATAAAAAAAGAGACTGGGTATTTTACACTGCACACTACAGAAGTAAAACTTAATAAATTTACTTTACAATTTAAATACATCAACTACAATTAGATTTTAAAAGCACCTGTTGTAATAACATTGCATATTTTATTGCATATTTGGTTCAAACTAACCAAACACTATTCTTTTGACATTGTTTCGTTAAATCAAAAATAAATATAACTTGCCTTTTACAAACTCAAACGAGAACATATAATATTATGTTTTGCGCGACTCCCCATAAAATTGCTGCTTTTCTCATATTTGTACCTCGGCAGTAAAATGACCCTTTTAAAAACTAAAGTAATTCAATTTTACTAATCCAATAGGCTATATAATAATCGAACATTCTACCCCCCCCCCGGCCAGCGTTGCCAGACGTCCCGATTTTTAAATTAAAATTAAATGTCCCGCTTTTCAGGGATAACTCGACCGTGTGTAAATAATTATGCTCTTATTGTAAGTTGCCATTTGTAATACTCACTCCTCAGACTATAGTTTGAAACGCCCTATTTTTCTAATGAATAAAACTTTTTTGATTTTGATTTCTATTTTTTTTTTGTTTTATTCAGAAGACGAATAAGACTCAACTATTTAACGATAGGGTAAATCTGATTTAAAATATCATATTTTTATTAAAATACATTTTCTATGGCTATTTTTGCTATCTATTGTCACGTAAACGTAATTTGAACTCAAATAAAAAGATAAATATTTAAAAACTTCTAATTATATACGTTTTTTTACTATGTCCCGCTTTCGAAGAAAGAATCCCGCTTTTTTCACTCAAAAAGTTCCAAAATCCCGACTTGGCAAAAAAAAATCTGGCAACGCTGCCCCCGCCCCACTTAATCACCGAAACTACGCAGTCTAAAACTTTGAAAAAATAGGGAATATAGGGCTCTCTCATAGTGTAGAGGAAAATCTAAACGAAAATCCTATCTTAAAGTTCTCACGGAAAACGAAATGGTACGGAAATCTCTCCACGCGAGTTCGGCTTACTGCACTTAACCGGTTTTAAAACTTTTTTATATCATGTTTTAAGGAAATGGTAGAAGTAATTGAGTTCATTCACCGTCTTGAAACCTTGATGAAGATTTTAATTGCAGAAATTAGTTGCACATACTTGTTGATTATAATACGAACCCAATTTTTTATATTTTTCCAATAAAAAAATGAAGAGTTGCATTGTGTAAGATAATCAATTAAATTATTTTAGACGTATGCAAGTAAACAATTCAAGCGAACAACGTTATTTGCTGATAATAAAAATAATGCAATAAAATGCTCAGAAATAAAATAAAAATAAAAACCCGGGTCGCAGTGCCAAAACCCTGCCGACAATATAGTGTATTTGCTTGTATAGGGCCGTGAGGTTTTATACTTTTATTATGCGAAATTAAGTTTGTTTTTGGGCAAAATAAAAAATTTAACCCCTTAAATCACCCCTTAAAATAACATTTTTTTTCTTAATTGTAATATTATTATCAATCTAACGTTACACCGAATTAAATACACCCTTCAATAAATAATGTCACTATCTGCAAATTTGTGTTTTCAAAAAATTTGTAAGTCCGGTCCTGTTAAGCCGATTTTATTAAAATTTTAGGGGTACTTTTTAATTGCTACTAATGGGAATGTCAATTTTGAAATGATTCAGAGAATTTTTTCGGTATTTTGGGGCCCAAAAACATTTTTCAACCCCTAAAAACTACCCTTAAAATGGCCCGATTAGGCCCATTTTAAATAGGCTTCTTGCCGTGATGGATTTCAACACGTGGACCAAATTTTGTTAAAATCAATTAACTGTTTCGAAAGTTATTGCCCGCACATATATATATATATATATATATATATACGTATATAAATATATATATTTTAATATATATATTTTAAAATCATAGAGAACATTAATATTGCAGATTCAGCAGTGTTTACTTTCCGGAATTACAATATTAAATCATGAGCAATAGTTAAAATAGTTTCTAGACATGCGTGTTTTCCTTACCTTAAATTAGTTTCTAAGATAAAAAAAACCCGGGTCGCAGTGCAAAACCCTGCCGACAATATAGTGTATTTGCTTGTATAGGGCCGTGTGGTTTTATACTTTTATTATGTGAAGTTAAGTTTATTTTTGGGCAAAATAAAAAATTTAACCCCTTAATAAACCCCTTAAAATAACATTTTTTTTCTTAATTGTAATATTATTATCAATCTAACGTCTACATTGAATTAAATACACCCTTCAATAATTAAGTTACTATCTGCAAACTAGTGTTTTCATAAAATTTGTAAATCCGGTCCTGTCGAGCCGATTTTATTAAAATTTTGGGGACACTTTTTATTTACTACTAAAGGGTTAAATGTCAATTTTGAAACGATTCTGAGAATTTTTTCGGTATTTTGGGGCCCAAAAACATTTTTCAACCCCTAAAAACTACCCTTAAAATGCCCCGATTACGCCCATTTTAAATAGGCTTCTTGCGGTGATGGATTTCAACACGTGGACCAAATTTCATTAAAATCAATTAACTCTTTCGAAAGTTATTGCCCGCACATATATATATATATATATATATACGTATATAAATATATATATATATATATATATATATATATATACATATATATATAAACATTTTCAAAAATGGTGCCAAAGTGTTTAGGAGGTTATGAAACGTCGAGAAATTTTAGTCCGACCCCTAGGTCCCGCCATCCGACCAACGCCAATAGTGTATGTTGCCTTATGGCAAATACACTAATAATTACAACGGAACTGTAAATTACCACTGGGAGAAAACATTTGAGTACAGACTTTAAAACTGATCAGATAAAAACCTTTTAAACATTCTGCAAATCTATTTGCTAGTATATTACTCTGCGTAGAATTAACAGAACTGAGAACCTAATTGAAAGGGACAAAGTGTCAGTAAATACGCACATAAATTAAATTAAAATTATAACTACTTACTGCACGTAGGTTTTTCTGGTACTAATTCATTTGTTTACTTCGATAAAATTTTATTTCACATAATATTGTCTACGTGCCGCTGTCAATGAAAGCATCTCTAAACACTGTCGAAAACAAAACATTTTATTATGACCTTAATTTAATTCATTCATTAAATAACATATAAAATCTAAAAGCAAAGCTTGTAACCAACTTCGTCATCTATAAAGAAGCGATGTACCATTTCCGTTATAGAAGAATTAATATCTGCGACTACAAGACAAAATGACTTAGTTTGGATTTCGAGTAATAGCAAAATGATTTTTTTCACAGTTTTAATAACCTAATTTTTCATGTATTTCATTTATCATTAATTAACATTAATCTTGTTGATAAGGATGTTACAATGTTTTCCCAACATAAACGCTTTTCTCAAAATACATATTACAACATTTGGTTCGTGATACTGTAATATCAAATTAGGTGAAGGTTCGGATCACTTTTGAAAAGTGCAGCAGACTTATCTTTATTATTATGCATAATCATTTCATCACTTTTCAATTAAACTTATCTTCATTAAATACTGCGGAAAGTTAAAAGGCACTTCTTTTACTCAAATCTTAATCCAACTGATTTTTTTTTTTATTGCCTATTCATACATATACCCAGATTGGACATAAAAAGTTTGAAAATAAAAAGTTATCTAGAATTTAAAATGCAACAGTAATGCATATATGTGTCTTAGAATTGAATTATGAGCAAAGAAAACCCAGAACAAGATTTTGATTGCATGCTTTCAAAAATTCTTTGATTGATATAATCCTTGCTGACTACGACCGGCGGGGTTTGGGCACCTGACACAAGTCCTTGTCCAAGTCCATGTGATACATTTCAATGATACCGGTTCAGAAAACGAACTTAAGATGATCATATTTTGAAAATGACAAATTTGGCTTCCGCCTAGCCTCAGCAATATAAATTCAACGCGGTTTAACCAATAATTTCAACACTTTGCATAACTATTATTTTAGTTTAATGATCTTTTCCTGTTTTGCTGTTAAAACAGATAGGTACAGTGCGTAATTTTTTGAAGTTTAACTTCTTTAGCGACGTATTTGTTTGAAAAAAATAAAAAATCGAGGGGAAGTAGAACTGCCAATAAAGGGGAAGTTAGTTTGTCTCCTAAATTATCATGAAACTGACAAGGATAGAAGTTTATAGTGTGTTGCTAAGAATGTGTAAATATTATTAATTAGTTTCACATAAAAAAAATTAAACTTGGGAATAATATAAAAAACTAAAGAAGTTAAACTTCTACAAGTTTCAACAAACATATGCAAACAAAAAAACCAAAATAACTCAAAAAAAATCTTGACGTCGTCATTATATTTGTACGTCACTTTTAAAGTGTATTTTTTTTAAATTTTTAAATATAACTGATAACCTACACGTGACTGAAAACAACAAAATTGGAAGTAAAATTTTATAAAGTTAATAAAAGGTCTTCAATTTTGCCGAAAAGTAGGTGAAGGTAATTTAAATGAAATAAATATATGTTAATGCAGTGTTATAAATGCATTTTTTCTTCCTGCTATACTTGCATTTATTAGCGTACTAAAAGATGTTAACTGGTTTTCTGTTAATGTGATACCAGTTTACCTAACAATATATAGAAATGTTAGAGAAAAATTAATCGGTAGTTGAAGAAAAAAGGTAGATATATGAGGTTTCATGGTAAAGGAACATATGTTGCGTTTTTAAAAACCGCGCACACTTAACCAGCACAGCACGAGCCTGCAGCCTGGATGAATTCGCACACTAGACCAGCACGACCAGAAACGTTTAGTGCAGGTTCCGTGTGTGGCGGGCATTTTGCAGTTTTCAAGTAGTTGAGTGTGTAGTCCAGTGACAGATTTTTTTATTTTGACAATGTGTGAAAAGGAAGAAGCCTGCAAGATAAGAAGGTTTTGGGTTCTCCCTATTAATAAAAATTAATTAATGAAAACGACACATCACTAACACACTTGATAAGTTCAGACCGATCGATCGACGGTCGTTGCTGGTTGCAGGTGCTGGTCTAATGTGCGCTACTACGTTAAGTAACATGAGTACCTTCACGAACAGGCTTTTCTGGTCCTTGCTGGATAAGTGAGCGTGGTATTTTAGAGTGATAAGCTTGTTAATGACATAATTCCTACAAGCAAGTTGGGACGATGATTATGTTCTAGTGTGCTTATTTATTTTCATCAAAATCGATCTAAACACTTGTCATGTCGGTGCAATACAGTGTACAGTACGGTGTACAGTACGGTGTACAGTACGGTGTACAGTACGGTGTACAGTACGGTGTACAGTACGGTGTACAGTACGGTGTACAGTACGGTGTACAGTACGGTGTACAGTACGGTGTACAGTACGGTGTACAGTACGGTGTACAGTACGGTGTACAGTACGGTGTACAGTACGGTGTACAGTACGGTGTACAGTACGGTGTACAGTACGGTGTACAGTACGGTGTACAGTACGGTGTACAGTACGGTGTACAGTACGGTGTACAGTACGGTGTTTGGTCCACGCGTTGAAATCCATCACTGCAAGAAGCCTATTTAAAATGGGCCTAATCCGGCCATTTTAAGGGTAGTTTTTAGGGGTTGAATAATGTTTTTGGGCCCCAAAATTCCGAAAAAATACTCCGAATCGTTTCAAAATTGAAATTTAACCGTCTGGTAGTAATTACAATGTGTCCTTAAAATTTTAATAAAATCGGCCTGACAGGACCGGATTTACAAATTTTGTGAATACACTATTTTGCAGATAGTGAATTATTTACCGAAACGTGTATATAACTTGGTATAGAGGTTTGACTGATAATAATATTGCAATTAAGAAAAAAATTGTTATTTAAGGGGTGTATTATGTAGTTATTTTTTTTATTTTGCCCAAAAACCAACTTAAGTTCGCATAGTAAAGCCACACTGCCTGTATTAGCAAATACACTATATGTCGGCAGGGTTTTGGCACTGCGACCCGGGTTTTATTGTGTATGATTGAAAATAAACCTTGTGCAAACAAGGTCTGTTTATCACTTTGTTTATTGGACATTTGCAGTCGTAGTGTCAAATGACTGGTCATGTTTGACAGGGAAATAATTAATAAATAATTAAAAATACTGTTCATTTTTGCATTTCTTTAGTAAACGACTTTTTGTAATGCTCGCGTTAAAAAATGATCGGCAATGTCACCGATAGGATAGTTTCCGGTTGAATTGTATTTTTTTTTCTGCGATATCTAAATGTATTTGCAAAAAATAATTCTGCGTCTATCCCCTCTGTCCTTGTAAAAAAATGTGATTCGGTACTCAAATTAACACAAATTAAAATGCGGGAATGAGAATAGCCCATATAGTAGGGATGCTACGTCTTTATAATTTGGCGTAACCACGACAACTACCTTAAGTCAAATGAGCAACTTTTTTTGCAAAACTTGAAGCGAATGTGTAGTTATATGTATATATATATTTATTCTTCGTTTATACAATGAATGACATGTAAGTAAGACCGATATGAGATAACTGTATAATTTTAATAAAAGTTGAATTAAGTACCTTAAAATTTAAGTATTACTACAAAATGAACTAGTAATCTATATTTTATGATTATCAATTAATAATCTTAACTAAATCTAATATTTTACAATAGAATTTGGTAAAATCTATTTTTATTCACTAGGTTCTCGTCACTTTTGTACTTTGAACGCTAAATCAATAAGTATTTAGTTTTTATATCAACATTGGAAAAGTAACATTTACTACAATTTACACTAATAACACAATGCGAATAATCGTCAAAACCTTTTTCATTGCAACAATAATTAGTGGTTGCACTAATCTGTCTGGAGAAAATTATTTTCACTCTGACGATTAAAATTTCTGATATTGATTATCGGAAAATCTGATTTGACAATAATTTTCAATTGTAACCACACTTATTTCTTCATAAGAAAAGAATTGCAGAATTATAAACCGATCCTGCTAGAAAAATAATTAATTAATCAATTAAAACGATCTCTGTTAATACATGTATCCAATGTAGTTTTTTTTTTTTGTACAATCCTCACCTCAAAACAACGTTTTTCAACGCAATTTGATCAAACTTTCGCATGAAAAGAGAACTTTTATATGTGGGTCAAGTCAATCATTTTAGTTGTGTGAGTTCATTCTAATGTTCTACGCGACAGAGTTTCACAACGACATGAGATTGCTCCTGGATGTATAAAAACTGTAATCACAATCCAAGGTCAGATTTTTTAACAATGCTTTCTGCAACCTGGCATCAATTTTACCAAGTGGTTTTTCAGAATGTCTGTATGTCGCACCTACAGCTTCTATCATTGAATTGCTCAAAATTTACTAGCAATAAAAAAATTTCCTATACATCGAGTAATTAGGCACTTCTTTGTTGTACTATTTAATTTTTGAAAACATTAATTTTGCATATCTTCTGATAGAATGAGCCGATAGTAATGAAATAAACACTAGGTATGTTACTTTAAGTTCAGCTCTGTTTTTCAAAAACTCCATCCGTAATTCCAAATATGACTTTATTATTATTATTATCATATTATAAGTTGAAGTTTTAAAAAATGTAGAAAATAACGGGACGTGGTAAATGGAAAATAGTAATGGTGCGAATGGCGTCTGTTATGACATAAAGTCGAGAAACAGACATTAAACGCATTATTATTATTACTAGCGGTACCCGTGCGAATAATTTGCACTGTTAGCGTATTAATATTATGTAAATAAATTATTCAATTCAATTTGATAAGTCACAATTTATTACAAGTATGCCATTAGTTTCTAATTTCTCACACTCTTTATAACTTTTTTCTTTTTGTTGTATTACATTACGAAGCTCGGTGACAGTTCAAGAAAATATTTTTTTAAAACTGTCATATAGAGGCGCAAGTATCGAAAACGTGGAGCTGAAGGGCCGCCAAACGAAAAGTATTTATAAGTGAATTTTGATTAAAAACTAAACAAAAAAAATTTACCGACCGTCAATCATGTTGCCGTTGTTTCAAAGTTAGAACCGTCAAATGGCAGCATTGCTGCATATACTGAATAAATGTATAATTGTTATAATTAATTATTTTGCAAAAACAAAAGCAATAATAGATTTTTTAATTGTTGATGTCGGTAGAGCAAGCAATTATCTATAAAATGATATAAAATTTATGTGGAGCAATTGTGTGGTTTTCTAGAAAAAGGGAGGCAAACATCTTAACATTAACGTATTAATATGTGATTATTATTAATATTATTATATTATTGCATTCTATCACTTATAAATATCACTGTTAATGTGGTTCTATACTATACTTATACTTCATACCCTCAATTATTTTTTTGCAAACGTTTTCAATATTCTGACATGCATAGTTTACAGATTTACTATAAGTATCTATAGATTTAGATATAGAAGATACGACATCTTAGCCTGTATTATCGATAATATTATGTGAATAATAGGTACATGATTAGTGGGTAATAAATAAATAAATTTACAAAGCAACTTCGCAATCCTGACCCTAATCCTGAAATGCCTGTATCTTTTTTTACTTTTAAACATGAATATCAACGCTTCATAAGTTATAGGCAACCGGATATACTGTACTGTATCAGGCTGCAAAGAATAAAAATGTAGAACCTACAAAAAGACAAAGTAAAATTAGACAAATAAATTAAAGGAAAAACCAAGCTGTAGTCTTAAACCCAGGCGATTTATTTACCAATAATAAAATATTATGTATGTCACAGTATTTAAACGTTACTTCATTTATTTTCCGTTATTATTATGTGAACTTAAATCCGTTACTACTCCTTTATTATTATTATTATTATGGAAATGTTTAAGCTGTGTACATTTTTATGTGTTC
The DNA here is from genome assembly GCA_034508555.1 of Venustoraphidia nigricollis. Lineage (NCBI taxonomy): Eukaryota > Metazoa > Arthropoda > Insecta > Raphidioptera > Raphidiidae > Venustoraphidia > Venustoraphidia nigricollis. The sequence continues at coordinate 1,396,776 of JAVRKA010000058.1, read as the reverse complement.
TGTCCAAAAGTGAGTTTACTCTCATTAACAATACAAATTACTTCTGGTGATCACACAATATGCTTAAGTTTTGGAATATTTTGAATTGAAATGTTTTTAGTGCGAATGCTGCCGAGAATATCACCTCTTTGAAATGAGTGGGGCTTCTGTCTGACATCGTGAAGGAGGGTGGGGGGGCAAGCATGGGATAAAACAGATTTATATGGAAGTTCAGAACTATGTAATTAAATTCTTATATAAATATCTCTCAAAGTATAATTACACTCAAGAAATATTGTATTAGTATCCTTATGTATACTGCCTTTCTGTATGAATAGCTTTCATTTTAAAAGTTACAAAAAATCCTCCTGTTTCATAGTTAGACTATAGCGAAAGCAATAGTACATTAATGTTACGTAAATTTTTCACATTATTATCATTTCCAAATTTCTATCACAGTGTAAAATTTGTAGATCTTTAATTAAGAACGAGAAATGTTACCAGAGTTCTTACAATTCATATAGTTACTACTTATAACATGTTATGTTATTTAGATAAGTAAATAAAACCGGCATTATTTTCAAATTTGGGTTTTTAGGGCATAAAAAGTAATAATTTCATTGTTAAAAATAGAATGAAGTCAAAATAGAGGTTTTACTGTAATATCACTTTACCAAAAGCACGTATGTGTCAAATATGTTACTTGTTAGTAATTATGTACACATTTAATAACTACAGTGGCAACAAATAATTGGCTCACATATGTATAACAAACGTCTATTTAGATACGATTTCGTCATATTTATTAACAAAGGCAATTAAAAGTCTGTCTAATGATAAAATTGTTTGTGACACCAATATTTACAGTAATCTAGAAATACCTTCAGAAAAATAACGTGACGTCGATTCAAATTGACAAAATTATACAGGTGCACTTATTTGTCAAATAATTAATTAAATCAATAGAACAATATTAACAAAGTTAATAATCAATATTTTTAATTATTATAAAACGGATTCAGTTTTTTGGTATATGTGTACATTAAATGAATTATTATTTTGCTTCATTAGTTTAGATAATCAAAGTTTAAAACTGCTAATCATAAAGCACAGTCAATTTCAAATTCATTTTGTTATAAACGGAATTGAGGAGTTTAATTTTTTAGTGCGAAAATATGCTTTTGTTTGATGTTTTTTTTTTTTTTTTTTTGGAAAATGCTTAAATATTTGACTTCTGAAAGTAACAGTATCAGGTTTAGAAATAATAAGACTCGAACTGAATTGTCGCATTTCTGCAAAAGTATAATAAATTAACTAAATTAGTTCGTATTTGTTTGACTTCAATTTTGTACGTGCGTATTTTATAATTTATCATCTCAATATGCGCTAATAAAATCAATACCCACAAATACTCATAAAAACTGGCCCAGTTGTGTCATAAATAATCATATTAATATTAATAAAACACTATGAATCATACTAATAAAAATGACGGATTTAAAGTTTTCTCTTGATAATCATAACAGAGGCTACCCTTGCTAACACTATCGCTAAATAAATGTTTTTTTGCGATTTTGATACAAACGTATGCTTCGTTATTTCTTTACTATTTGTAAATATATTGTTAGTAATACCATAAGAGTAGAAGAATAATAGAAAAATTCAAATAAGTGAAGGAATTTGTTCATGTTACAAAATACCGATAACTAGAAATAAGCGGTATTGACTAGCTAAAGTCCACAATTGCCGCAATAGCGGACTTTGTCGTCTAGTCTAAAAACTTGACAATGCGCAATACGTTTTTTGAGAAATAAATTTGTATTTTAGTTAGCCCTGTATAAAATGAATGGGCATAAATTTGAACACTTGTCAAAATTGTTAATTTATTATCTCTGAATTTCTATTTATAATAGAATTGTTCTAGAATAACACAAATTAAGCGCTATTAAAAATCACGCGCTCATCATGTGCAACGTTTTTTGTACTTGTTGAAATGACACAAACAATGTCACGTGGTAATTATTAATCTTAACTAGTTATGATCGGCGACAGCTGTTAAGGATTGGCAGCCACTGGTTATTATTGCACAAAGCGGTCTGGCGTGGAATTTATATATGTAACTAATTGTTATAAATGATACTCAGTACCGTACTAAAGGAGGCGTACGCGCTTATCAAAGAACGCCAATCGTTTTATGAATTATTATCAAATAGCGGTAATACTTTTTTAACAATTTAATGTTTATTTATTACTAACAGTTGAAAGTTTAATAATTTGACTTGCATATTGGCAAAATATCAAAATGCATAAAGTTGATTTGATCATACAAAAACTATATGTACCGTTCCCAAGAGTCTTCTTACACCTCAGAATTTCCACGATTTTAAGTCTAATTTAAATTCAGCAAGCGCACGATTCCTCTTGGTTTCGGGGCTTGTAGGCCGTGGTTCATTGGTATTTCTACCTGATATTTCTCTTACACTTCATTACACATTATCCAAGACAGTGTCACAGTCACAGATTGTTGTTCTCCCTTCTTTTATGCTCGACATGTCGTCATCCCGACTATCCAGAACGAGGCAATTTCTATAATCTACTAACCTTGCATGCAGAACATTAGATTGTACTCACGAAAAAACAAATGATTGATCTATATAGAAAAATATCGCTTTTGATGCTTTCTGAAACTCGGTAATATGTCTTGGAAAAAATCTGCATATACATAATAAACTGATAAACAACAACTGATAAAAAGCAGCCGACTTAAAAACTGAAGAGGTTACTAATTCGTCACGCATTATTTTTTTTTTGTTCAGCCATAACTTTTCAAGGTATTGCTGATTTGAAAAATTTCGACACCATTTTGTTCGGAGCGTTAACGGATTGGTGCCATATAATTTTTTTTCTTGGTCGGTTCAGTCGCTTATAACAGACATAAAAAGAAGACTTTTTTATATGTGTTTGGTAGATACCTAATATCTTCAGCATTTATAAATCGATTTTAGTGATTCTTTTTTCTATTTAATAGAGCATACCTTTAGGGTGATTTCATAGACATTTTTCATAAAATTCAATTTAGTAATAAAATATTAAGGATAAAAGCAACGTATTGCAAGGCCACTAAAAAAATAAAAACAAAAAACAACTTAAAGAAAAATTGGACCGCCTTCAAAAAAAGTAACTAAAAGCGGAAAATAAAAATGTTTTGGGTACTTTCATTAAATTGGCGTCGACATCAAAATTCAAAACTTTATTATTTTTCGTTTTTAGTGACTTTAACGAAAAAGACCATGTGACCTATATTTCAATTTTTGATTTTTGTTCAGTTTTGGTTGATTCCACAAAAATTCGGACTGGGTGTAACTGTTCAAATGTGTCATAGTTCAACTTCAGACAAGTTGATTGAAACATGATTGAAACGTGTTGAATAATTGTCAGTCAATTTGAAGAAATTAAATGATTCGAGTGTTGAGCATTCTCAGTTTTATGATTAACGCTGGTTTCATGTTTTATCTTAATAATAATTTTTCTTAGTTCTTCCCTTAACAAAACGACGATGACCTGCACGAAAAACTACATTTAGCGCCATTTTGAAGTTAAAACTGTCAGTCAGTTTTGATTGTAACGTGTGAATGAAAAGTTGTTCAAATCAAGTTCAGTTTTAGTTGATCAAAAATCGAATCGCGAGAACCCGCGTTAGGGGAATAAATAACCAGAACAGATAAATTTTGACGAGGTGACTATGCTTTGCGTTTCGCGTAACACCAGGTGATCAGCTATTCACCGCTGGTGTCGTAATATTTCATCCTGTGAATGATAATGTCCTCTTCACCGTAACTTCACTACAGCCGTTTCCACCGAGCAAACTTTATTATTTTTGTCAGGATAACATTTCTATTTCTTTATTTATTAGAAATTTCATATTCTACGACAGTATTTCATTGGGTCTGTTTGTATTTTTTACGCATCACTTCCAAGCAGGGGAGAATTTCTCAGGGGAGGAGCTCCCATGGCTCTGATCAACATGATTTTTTTTTAATCAATAATATTGAAAATCCCCATCGAATTTGAATAGACTTTACGTATGTTCTTATTTTATCGTTTATTTCCAGGATCTGAAAACACCACCGGTAGGCCCTATTTTCACTCCTGTAAAGGTAGGACCCTTGCATATAGATTTAAAAAAATATGTTTTTTTTAAACTAGCTCTTAAATATCTATTCGACAATTGAACTCCTCGAAACGTTTGATACCTAGGCCCTTTTCCTTAAATCAGTCAGTGTTAACGCTGTCGGAACGCTTTGAATTTTATTTGTGCTGAGACCCAGCGGTAAGAGACGAGGCAGGCAAAAGACATATTGTGGGTGTGACCTTCTTAAGCTCTGTCTCGCTCTAATCAACCGCACGTTTCAATTTTTGGCTGGTGCCCACTACGAGGCTAAAAGATGCTATTGCAAGGGTGCCGATGTCAATTGATTACTCTAATTTTTGGAAAAATTTTGAAGATTTAAAAAACTTTTCCGAAAAAGGAAGAGTTACTTTAGGTTGATGGAACAGTTTTGTGAAATAAATACTAATAAGGTCGTAGTGTGACATTGAATACGTGTGTTTTTTTAGCGCAATTAATGCCATTTTTTTTCTAGTAAATCGTACATAAATTACAAAAGTAGTCCATTAGAGATCTAGATTTGTCCTTTATCTTCTTTATAGAGAAATAATTTTTGCAGAATGTTGACGAATAAGTCTACAATCAGTTGACAGGCGAAGCTCTATTTTTTTGGCTTAAACTCAGAGCGTTCCGACAGCCTTAAGAGATTGTAGCGGTTTGAGTCGTGTTATTTTTAAATGTTGAGTGTCTATAAAGTATAACCTACAATCTCTCTCACGTACTGTGTTATAAGACAAGTGACTGTTCATTTAATACATGAAGATAACAATTTCACAAAAATTCATTATAAGTACCAAGAAGGGATTTATAGTAGATGGTTTTCAGTCGCGTTTTGCAGCTAAAAATTGTCTTATTTCAATATGTTAAGAAATTCTTATAGTTTTATATATTTTTTCAAATATTCTTCGCTCAGGGGTGGCCGACTGGCCCTAACTTCAAACTTCCACTGATTGTCAGATCAGTGATTCATAACTTACACAATATTACTGAAAAAATAATACATAACATAACTCTGTTCTAAATATATTCAGTGGTCCTTTAGTTACCGAACCATTTCTTGGCAAAATGGATTGCTATTTTGTTTTTTATTATTTAAATGAATACAGAAATATAATGTGAACATTCTAGTAGCTTGCTAATGATTTAAAATCGCATTCTGTAGAACACTTCGCAGGCCTGTTTTGTCTGCAGGCAAACTTTGCTTAGCTGTCTGAGACAGCAAAAAATAATAACTCGAATTACGTCGTAAAGTTGCGCAGTAATGAATGAAAGAAATGAAAAAAATGTGATATCAACAGAATATATTTTATACTTATATTTATTTTACATAATGCATATTATAAATACTATTTTTTATTTACAAGGCACATATAAGTTTAAAATCAAGTTCTTTTTATCATGATGATGACTTATTGCGTTCAGCTTTCATTTGTTTATATGCTTTTACAACTTCGTCCCGTTGTGTTTCCAGTTGTCTTCTCGTTGCTATAGGCAAATTTTTTCGTTTGACAGTTTTATCAATAGCGCCTTTAGTTTTCTTTATTTTCTTCAATTTGTTTTCATCTTGCGATTTCAATGATGGATTTGACTTGACAACAGGCGTTGCCAGATTATTGTTCAGCATATTCTTCAATAAGAGATCATTTTGACCCGGCTACAAATAAAAAGGATCCATAACATTTTCAAGATTCAAGTAGATAGAAAAAATGCAAATATATTTCTATAAACATTAGCATCGGTATTTTTTTTTCGTTATAATCCAAAACAAAATAAAAAATGCTTGAAGGTTATATAAACATTACAGATCTATATCTACAAAGTTGGCATTAATATTCATTACAACGTACACACCTTAACTAATTAAAAATTAAAATAAATAACACGCTGAATTTTATCAACTCCATATTTTGTTTTTTTTAATAATAGAATGCATAAATAAAACTTACTCTGCGCGTTCCTTCTTCTGCAGCTCGCCTTGGCTTCACCAAATTTGGTGGTTCATGTACTGTTTCTCCAAATTTCACATCATCTTTAAAACGATCAAAACCGTCATCAATTTGTTTAATTTTTTCCTGTTTCTTAAGTAATAATTTTTGTTTGCGTTTCTCTCGTTTGGTCAATCGCGGTTTATCATTTTCAACTTTCTTCTTTTTCTTTTTAGGGTCACGAGCTTCTTTTTGAGCTTTTTTCATTAGTTCATCTATTTCGTCCTTTGGTTTCTTAACGACTCGTTCAACCTAAAAAGATATTTTTTGTTACATTAATTAACAAAGATGGACTGTGCTAGTCAATATACTCGCTCGAAAATAAAAATCTAATTTCTCAAAAAAGAAACAAGACATCATGAGGTTTCCGAATCGCTTGTAAATTAAATATTACTGGTTTTAATCATTGATAAATATTGCACTTTGAAATTACCGCTCCTGTGTCAGCATTTCGTATGACATCAACTCCATATTTCCGCTCAAATTCATTTTCCTTTAAATATTCTTGCACTGTTCGATTCATGCGTTTCACAAATTGTGTATCATTTTCATCCTTTTGTTGTGTAAAAACAGGGACTGGTTTTGAGTAACGGCCTTTAATTTTATTTTTTTTGTCAACGTTTGTACTTTGCCCTTGTTGATTTTCATCATGGTTTTCTGATTTATATTTCTTTCGTTTTGGTTCTGATGTTACAGGACCGGGCTTCCGTCTATTTTTACCTTTTTCTAAAAACAACTTGAATTGAGAAAACACTGAAGAACTGAAATTGTTTTAAAAAATAAGTTTTGAAGAAATCTTACTTTTACGTTGAGTAGGTATTGTTCCATCTTTAACTTTTTGTGTTAAAGACATAATTTCTTGCAGGCTTTTTGGTACATGCTGTTCATCTGGATTTGCTGGTGGGGCATTTATTTTCATCTGCAAACTAAATTTTGAAATTACATTTTTCTTCGTCCAGAGAAAATATAAATAACAAAGTTTAAACTTATAAAGCTAACTCCAAGTATTTCAGAGTGTATGAAGCTTACAAGTACAGGTCCCTTAGAAATTTTCACTACAATTATATGATTATTATAATCGGCGCAAACCAGTTGATAGCAAAATCTACGCATATGAAAACTTACAGCCTCCGAACCAACACAGAGCTGTAGCTAAACGGTAAAATCGAAATAAATTAGTTAGAAGTTGATTTAATTGAGTCACTGTCATATTCACAACTTCTTTTTGACAAATTATTTGCGGATTTTCGAAATGGGCTCCGAATTCATTGAATATGACAACTTATGGTCAGCTTTCAACTCAAGTTCAGTGAACGTTCGACATCAGTAAATTGGGTATTATGGGATCGATATTGAAATAAAATGTGTACTAAAATACCTTTCAAAACGTTTGGCATGTTGCGCAACCGGATCTTTCACGCCACGGTGTTTTTTTCCTGGTATTTTTCGACCCATTTTGATCACTTTTTAGGTTACAAAAATCTATCAAAACCACGTGCACTAGGTACCAGCTTCTACTGCCACATGCGCCGACGCACATGTGCAGTATGTTAAGGAGGAAAGTCGATATGAAACTTGGCTAGTGGATAAGTTAACTGAAAAGGTCCCCAAACTTTTTTGTCTCGTTGATTACTTGCCATGTTTTTCGGTTTTGGGTAAACCCCCTGCTTACCTGATATTGTTTTTTTTGTAAATTCATTAACTAGCTTAAACTGCGAATAGATACTTTTTTTTGCGGGCGGAGCTGCGGGAAATGCTAGTTTATAATAATTCTTAAAGTTTCACATATCAGAAAATACACCTAATAGCTTAAATTTTAATATGATTCTTCATCACGTTTAATGAACATTTGATTTTAAAATTTTCACTTCAAGTAAATAGTTACTATAATTTGTGTATGTGGATTCTTTCATTCATGGGATGCCAAAATGGACGATTACATGAGATCCACTATCGTTGACCCCCATTTTCATTTCATGGACCCCCAATTTTTTTTCTCGCTGATATGGTCCCTTGCAAGTTATCGTCAACCATTCGGGGTCGATATAGACCATTTTGGGAATCACTGGACTAAAAACTTGTCTGAGAGTGAGCCATGTTTAAGACCATCGATGAGCGGTAGATATGTTTCTGTGCTTACTGTTTTGACAGATGGTATCAATAAAAAAAATCTTAAATGTCTTCTTGTGGCGATTATCTTATAAAAGACTTAACCTATTAGAACTGTAATGTAAAATTATAAATACTTTTATTAATATATTTTATTGTGTATAAATTTTATTTTTAGAAATTATTCGTTCATATATTTATGTATTTACTTATTTATTCATTTATTGCGAAACTATGATGTAAGTAGTTTTAAAAAATACATGATAGAAAAATGAATATTAAAAAGTCATTACTACAAAGTGTAGTTTTTGTATTAAAACACTACCGAAGCAATCGTTACTGCCCTAACTCTTGCTGCTTTTATTCTTCAAAAATTCATGAAACAGACGAAAACTTTACTGAAAAAGTAAAAATAGTGTTAAAGCCAGTTGATAAGTCTGAATTAAAAAAAGTTAGGCATGTAATGGTAGATGCCTCGGAAATTGAAGTGCCAGAGAAAGTAATTTCTAATGGCATTCCTGAAGAACCGACTACTTGTTGTATGTCGGGTTGTGCTAACTGTGTTTGGATAGAATATGCTGAACAATTAATAGCTTATTTTAAAGATGGTGGTGAAAAAGCCGAAAAAGAAATACTACAAAAAGTTTCAGATCCAAATATGAAAGCATTTTTAATGACTGAGCTAAAATGTTTGAAAAATAAAAATGTGTAGTCTATGATCTCCTATTTAGTACATACATTAAAATTGCATGTTATTAGTCATTCATAATATTTGATAAATGCTAATTTATTTGTAATTTTTTAAATTAATATATTAGTTCAACAGATGTAAATAAAGTTCAGTTTACAAATTTTACTTATGCAGAGGAAAATAATTTGGGAAAAAAATTTAGACCAATTTAATTCACAAATATTATTTTTATTTACATTCCAAACTTTCATCCTTTTCATCAACAGTTTTTCTTTTCTTTTGTTCATAACTAAGGCCTAGTTTCTCAAAATCTAAAGCCATGATTCCTAAATCTCCACTATACCTATTTTTAGCAACCTAAAAGAGATAATTATCAATTGGTATTTGATTCTAATTATGACAAAATAATATTTTGTTCTAATTTAGCGCTAATAAAAAAACATTGAGAATATAGTACATGCCATGGAACTAAAAGGCTCGAAAGTTACATGCAAATGGAGGCTTGCGCAGGTACAGTCCGTTGAAAAACTATATTATTATTTTTAATTTTTCTTTAATCTAAAGGTCTAATTCCTTGCATAAAGTCATCCAAAAAAATTATTTTTCGTGCTTGTCTATGCAAAATTGTATTAGGCATCTTGATCAATAAACAATCAAACAAACAACTTAACAATAGCGTACTGGACTGTACTTTATAGCAGGAAAGCGACAATTGACAAGACAACCAGCGATAACCAATTTCTGACGAGTGCACGTTCTGTGCCGGTAACTGGGATGTGGTGGGAGTCTTCCTTTCCCACCAAACAACACGGACGGCATCTAAAATATGCATTTGCGACGCTGTTTGTGACTAACTTCAGAACCTTTTAGAACCGTGGCGCGTATTATACCTGAAGATATTTCTTTCCCCGAACAGACGTCAATCGTTTATCTTGTATTAATAGGACGTTATCAGCCTCTTGTGACGCTTTTGCGCCTCCAAATATGGAACTGGTCGTTAAGTCTTCAGTATCGCGTTCTTTTCGAGGATGTATAACGAGAGTAACATGGCAATTTTTTCTTGTGGCAAAGGTTCTGAAGGCTGCAATGATTACGTCTTGTTTCCAAAACCTGTCCATATGTTTTGGTTCCTCTGTCATTCCCATCATGAACTGGACATTATCAATAATTACATGCGATATGTCATGTATATACTGCGCATGTTCAACAGCCTGAAAAACAGAAAATTTTGCGTCAACTATGATGGTTCCGAATATTATAATTTGCAATGATTTGTCACTCAGCACTTGGTAGAACATGATTAATAATAACAGAGAAATAAAAACACTCAAAAATTCTACCAAAATTTACTATTAAATTATACCTTGATGATCGTTTCAGACAATAAGTCCATCCTCAGAAATATATATTATGTTTTATGTTCCTGAGAATAGACTTACTGCCTGAAACGATCGTCGAGAAATAATTCAATAATACATTTTTGTAGAATTTTCAATTGTTTTTATTTATCTGTTATCAAAAAATATTAATTAAAAATACCTCCATTACAACTTTAACAGATTGTTGCCCATGGAATGTCATAAAATATATCGGAAGTCGTTCGAACTCATCGGCCCAATGATCAAACTGATTCAAATTTAATTCCAACGGTAAACCGGAAAACTGTTGCAACATCGTCCGAGCTAATCTTGCATTACGAATCTCAAAGCTTCCCCATAAAGTATTGACCTTAAAGTGAAACAATTTTTAACTACGATCACTCTTTCATTTCATTTATTTTAAAGAGAAACCCTAACGTACCCCTTGCATGGCCAAATCGAGTGAATATTCACTCATAAATGTGGTTTTACCGCACCCTGTTGGTCCTGTTAAAATAGTTAGTTCTCCTCTACGATGGCCTTTTAAAATTTTATTCAAAGTCGGAAATCTTTTCCATTTCACTCCTTGAACCTAAACAAAAACATTTTTGCATAAAAGCCGTTCATATCTACACAATTTTTAACTGAATATTTTTTAATTCATATTTTGAAAATTGGCATATTTTAATTTACAATTTAACTAAGAGCCTGAAAAAATTTTAAAATCAAAACGAAACGTTGAAATTAGATATTGCTTAATAGCATTAATTAATTGATGCGCTGTCCTCTTAAACAATGTCATCAATTTAACTAACATTAATTAGCTAGGTAAATTTTCTTTTCACCAATTACCACTAACTTTTTCAATATTCTGCAAATCACAAAAAACATCCTGTCTTAAACTTGCGAAAGTCGTAATAGATTTATGCCAAACTGGCTGAGCTGAACTAATAATATTTTTCATTTCTTTATCATCACGAACCAAACGTGGAAGAAGTTGTTTATCAATTGGTCTACAAAAATTGAACATAAAAAAAGAAAAACATTCAAATAAAAAACTGTCATGTGTACATTGTTATTTGTATTTATTGTGATTAACATTTATATTCAACACACTATATTAAAGCCTACGAATTTGTGATCCTTCCCAAATCAAATAATACGTGTTTTTTGTGTCAATACAGCTATATAAAAAAATAGATCGCTTATTTTAATTATGGAAGTTAATTTTACCTTACAAACAAGCATCTCTTCTCTCCCAACTTTTTGGAAAAATGTTTCACTGAATCCCAAGAACAGCTTTCGTTTCCAAACCAAAGGACTAATTTATTAAATCTTTCTAAAAAAGGCAATAATGACTGAGGAAGACTATTGATACCGTAAGGTAAACATATTGCAGAGCATGAAAGTTTACTTTGTGATAAAATTAGAAAATCTATAACCGAAGCGACTAAAGTCGCGGTAGTATCTTTGGCAGTTCTAATCGGTTTTGATATCATTACACCCCCACAGCCTTGTGGTGGCACTGTCTTCTCTTCATTTGTTTCACTATTAACTACTTTATAGCCGTGTATTTTTCCATCAATTCCATACAACGGAAAATACATATTCTTCCTTGATTTGTCAATTCTCGCTTCCAAATTACACATAAACATTTTTTGAATATTCTAAAATGTAACCAGATAAAACATATAAATATAATTAACTGTTTACTGAGACTTGTAAGCAGTGGCATAGCTATCGGAGTGCTAGGCAGTGCAATGCACCGGGGCCCCTTGACCTTCTGAGCGACGTTCGAAAACATTATTTAAATATTGACTTTTTTTCTAGAGAATTTTTGACTTTTGACTCTGGCTCCTGTAGTCTGGTTCACAAGTTGAAAAACGTGTTAATTTTTGCTACTGCGAGTTAAAATACGTGTCATAGCTCATTGGAACGTAATCACCTCTAGAAAAATGTGCAAAAGTTTCAAATCCGCACATAGATAGTTGCAAAAGTTATTAACAAAGAATCCCAAAAAAAGGGGTCTAATTTTTTGCAAATAACTCGAAAACTATTAATACTAATGAAATTAAAAAAAAAGATTTTCGAAAAAAATTTCGACTCTCGGAACTCCATCTCTACTATTAGTACTTTTCATTTAATATTGTGTGGTCGACGCTATGCTGATAAAATTTAACCAATTTAGATGGGGCCCCGATTTCATTTTTGAACGGGGCCCTTGGTTACATTACTACGCCACTGCTTGCAAGGGAAAATTTAAAAAATTACCGCAAAATTAAACGCCGATAAAAGTTCCGGGAAATCAGAATCTGATATATCGATTAATGAATCTGTATTTTCTTGTATTTTTTTCCAAAGCTGATCTGACTCTTCTTTTGGGATTAATTTCTCAGTTAATAAAGTTATTTCTTTAGCCGATTTAGAGTCTTTCTTTAATGAAAGGCATTTTACCAGTAAATCCCACTGTCCTGAAAGCTTGCAGCCATTGCACAAAAAGTATCCTTTAAAACAATACGAAGACTGTTAGATATAACTAAAAAATTCCTCCACGGAAATGCATTCGTCTTAAGAATTACCTGTGGTTTTATTAATAAATATCTTTGGTTTTTCAGTATTAACTGTTTTTTTACACACTGGACACGACGTTATGAGACAAGTAAATCCATCGGTGAAATTAATACCAAGCGTTTTGAGCGTTCGTTTTATACTTAAAGCAGACACGTCAGGAATCTCACTTGTATTAATGGTATTGTAGAATCTAAGGCTAGTTTTGGCATCTTTTGCAAATCGAAAATACGCTCTCATTTCCAAATAAGATATATTTAAACGCTTTAGAATATTCATCGTAGCGTTTTGCTTAAACACTTAACCTCACATTTATTAACAAACTAATACTTTTAAAAGTGATATGCTATACAAAATCCTAAATAGTATAAAACGAAACTAGTATATCTATAAAATATAAAACTACAAATTATAATTATATATTTAATAGCTGTTAGTTAAAAAAATATTCCTTCATTCGCGCCAACTTTATTTGTCATGCGCCAGCGCGGACAAATGTCAAAGAAACGTCACTGTCAAAATATGAAAGATAAACACCGCTTTAAGAGCAGATCTTCAAATATTGATAGTTATTAACATTATTATTCTGTGATATTATTTACAAATTACTCAGTATATATTTAGAACAAAACTGTAAAATGTCATTATACATTAATTGTATATTAATATTTATACTCAGCTGGTTTAACAATTGTTTAACTACCGAACTGGATAGTACAAAACATCCCACCGTGTTTATTGCCATATTAGCAAGAAATAAAGCTCATACTTTGCCATATTTTCTTACTTTACTTCAAGATTTAAGTTACCCAAAAGATAGGATATCGTTATGGTAAGTTTTTTCTAATTATTTTCCATGTTTTAGAAAACATTAATTTGCAAATAACGAATATATTATAGGATAAGATCTGATCATAATGAAGATGAAACAATCAATATCTTATCGATGTGGTTGTCGTCTGTAGAAGGTTTGTATCATTCTGTTGACGTAGTACTGGATGAAAAATCGTCAGGTTTGTATCCAGATGAACGGGGATCCACCCATTGGTCGAGATCACGCTTCGATAATGTTATAAGCTTAAGAGAAGCTGCTTTCGAACGCGCTCGAAGAGTATGGGCTGATTATGTGTTTGTAAGTACGATATGTAATTTAGGAATTTCAAAATACTATTTTGAAATTAATACTATATTTAAATATGAATAAAAGTTTTTAAATGGGCTTAATCTGTTTCAGTTTTTGGATGCAGACGTTTTCCTCACAAATCATCAAACATTGCAAAATTTAATAAATCAGGGTTACACAGTGTCAGCACCGATGCTTAAATCCGATGGTCTATATTCCAATTTTTGGTACGGAATGACCGAGGATTATTATTATCTTCGAACGGATGATTACAAACCAACGCTTAACAGAGAACGAATCGGTTGTTTTCATGTTCCGATGATCCACTCGGCTGTTTTAGTTGATTTACGTAAAGTAGTTTCCGATAAATTGACTTTTGTGCCCGAGAAAATAACAAATTACGATGGGCCACACGATGATATTATAACGTTTGCTTTATCGTGTAATAAATCGAATGTGCCTTTATATGTTTGTAACGATAACGTCTACGGATTCGTTATGGTGCCTTTAGAACAAACCGATCCGTTAAGACAAGATTTGTTACAATTGACTAATCTGAAGTTGGAAGTGTTAATTGAGAATGACCCTTTATATGTCAGTGAATTGTTTAAAGATTTAATTAAACTACCAGAAAAGAATACAATGAGTTTCGATATCGTTTATATGATAAATTTAGTGCGTCGTCCTGAAAGAAGAATAAGAATGCTGCAGTGCTTTGATGAATTAGGCATAGATGCAGTCGCATTTGATGCCGTAGATGGAAGGTAAGTATCTTCTTAAATACTCATAATTTAGCCAATTGTTTCACAACTGATTAGGTATTCATTACAAAACTTTCTATTTAAGTTAGGGGCCATCCATAAATTACATCACACGAATTTCATGATTTTTTGACTCCGCCCCCCGTCCTTTCATTAGTTGTTACATTTGTGGGACCCCCCCTCCCATGTATGTACCTAGAACTGAGCACAGCAGTTTCGAAATGATTACTTTTTTAATAAAATCATTAATCAACATCAAATTAAACATTCTAAAAAATTTTGACATGTAACGTCTCGAGATTTGTGACCCCCGCCCCTTGTCATACAATGTCCCCCCTCGTAACGTGTGACGTAATTTATGGATGGCACCTTATGTCATGCAATATAGCTGAAAAAATCTCCATGAAAATATCTCTTCATTTGTTGCAGGTCTTTAAACGACAGCATTTTGAAAGAATGGGGTATTAATTTCATGCCGGAATATGCAGACCCTTATCATAAAAGGTAAAAGCTTTTTAATTTGGAAGTACAAATAGGGGCGTGCGCAGAAATTTATTCAGGGGGGGAGCAAAGTCATAAAAGTAAACATAGATGTCTGGTTATCATACTATAGTTTGCTCAAACGCTAGTTCTAAGTACAATTCGGAGAATTTTCAGACGCGAAAGTTACATAGCGAGGAGTAATAGAGATTAGTACGAAGTTAAAGCTTCATAAGTGTTCATTCTTAATTTCTTTAGTCCAGATTGCAGAGTGAATAGTTCTCTACATTGCGTACGCTACAGAATACAAATTTACAACTAGTTCCTATTGTATGTATCCTATTCTTAAATGTACACTATGTTCCGAAAAGGTTAATTTTATGTGTAATGGTTAATGTTTAATGAACTGCATAATCTGGTACCATCAGAACATAGTGTTTTTTTACGATTAGTAATTTGTTATGAATAACTATGTCGTAATTGCAGACGGATGACTTTGGGAGAAATAGGATGCTTTTTGAGTCACTATTTGATTTGGAAACAGGTAGGAATTCGTATTGGTTTCATATCTTAATCATGTAAATTCCATATATTTGATGCTGTTTATAGTACTATTTTATAATGAGTAATTCACATTATAGGTAGTTGAAAACGGCTATGAATCCGTTATGGTTTTAGAGGATGATATACGATTTGAACCATATTTTCGGTTAAAAGTTGAATACCTCATGTCAGAAGTTCGCCAACTTCCAGACTGGGATCTTGTGTAAGTCATAACATTAATTCCATAGTTGAATTTATTTTTATGATTTTGCAAAAAGATGAAAGGTTATACTTATAACCGGTCGTGTTTTATGATCACAGATACTTAGGTCGCAAAAGACTACAAGAAGCTGATGAACCATGGGTAGAAGGCTCACGATATTTAGTGCGTGCTGGATACTCCTATTGGACTCTCGGTTACGTTTTAAGTCAAAGAGGCGCCAGAAAACTACTAGATGCTAAGCCATTAGAAAACATGGTTCCTGTTGATGAATATCTTCCTATATTGTTTGATAAACATCCCAGGTAAGTTGTCAAATCTCCTAGGCTTGTTATGAACCAATATTTTTATTCACTTGAATCACGATTCTGTCCTGATTCCTGATAAGATAATGCATTCATTTGTTTGAAAAATAGGATCATTATAGTTATGAAACAATATTGTGATCCATAATCATCCATAATCAGTGTTTGTAGGGATTTGACATGGAGGCGTGGCGCGAAATCACTTTTTTGTATATTTTAATTTTCTACCACCACATGTCATAGCGTGAAATGTCGAATTCCGGTAATATTGAGGATGAAATTGCGTTATTGATCAACGTTTTTTCTTTGTGTCCGTGTAGAGACAATTGGAAAGGCCATTTTCCACAACGCAATCTGGTGGCGTTATCTGCCGCGCCTTTACTGCTCTACCCAACTCATTACACCGGAGAAAAAGGTTATGTCAGTGATACCGAGGATTCAGTTCTCATACCTAGTGCACTAGTACCGGCCTCAGCAAGAGAGGATCTGTGATCCTGGTGTTGGTCTTGCACTCCTATTAATCGAGCGGAAACAAATGAATTACCCACGTGATATTTTATTCCCTATTTTTTTTAAATGCTATTAATTTGAATTTGACCTTGTGCCATATTTGTTTTTTACTAAATGATTTTTTTTATCGTTTTTAAGAATTAATAAATAATTTTATTTGCCATTTTTAAATATTTTATAAGAAATCTACTAACTTTTATAGATATGCCATATTTACTATTTAGTGTAGTTTAATTTTATATATTGTTCTGAAAATTTTCAAATTATTTTAGTTGTCATTTTAAAATGTTTTATAAACCGTTTAACGGTTTTTTTACATCTATATTGTTTAATACTTGTTGAGTGTCGTTTGAAAGTAGTGTTAAAATTTTCACAAGTAATTTAGATGCCATTTTTGAAGTTTTTAAATTGAGTTTCGTTTTTTTATTATTTAATCACGAATAATAACAAACTGTATGCCACATATAAGTCAAAGCGATATGAGTGATATACTTCACTGCCATCTTTATTTTAATTGTACATAGTTCGACAATAGAGTTGACGATTTTTTGTGATAACTGAAGAACAAAATTATTTATTTATTATCAGATATATTTTGCATTCATTTTCGCAGTAAAAAGCAGCACCAGATTAACTAATGTTTCGCTATCTATAATTAAAAAGCTGCTAACCTACAGATTCTTAAAAAAAATCAGCCGTTTTCTTACTTAGTATTTGTAAAATGTTACTTCCAAAAATTTACCGTCCCCACGAATTTGCCGTCCTACCTATAAAAATATTTTATTGGTAACCACAGATAACGCATTGGTTCACAAGGTAAGTTTCCCCTCCCGAAATTCTCAAGAATCAAAAATCTGTTAACGTTATATTCTTATTTATTAGTGTTAATTATTTAATTTTAGACGCGACCTTAAAGCAAGATATATAAACTGTGCTACAAATTCCCTGATTTTTAAAAATGTAATATTTCAGAAAATTCAAATAAAAAGATTCAAAGTAGCGATTTCTTTTGCAAATTTTAAGATTCCCTTTTCAGTGTCAAACACTTGAACTCGTTCAATTCTTGTCGAACTTTAAACTGTAACAAGTTTCTTTCTTTTGTATACAGTATAGTTTATATGTTCATTAATCATTACTTTTTTTTTGCTATTTGTGCCTTAAATATATGTAATTACTTAGTTGTATAGATAAAATATATAAGAGGTTTATTTTCTGTAATGATGGAAACAGAATGTCAAAAAGTCAAATATTATGGTCAGTTCATTAAAAATTTAAATTTATTAGATATTTATTTAATATAGCAACGAATTTATTTTTATCAACTGATTTAATCGGTCTGATATATACGCAGTCGACTTTTTTATAATTTAGGAAACATTTTTTGCATAATATTTTTACATCTAGGATATTGAATTCCAGATGCATTGTCCAATAATAATTTAACAAAACTTAGTTCTCGCAAGCTGCTTCTTGCTTTAACTATTTTTATATCAACTATGTTACGTCACATGACTGTACATCATTACTGATTAAATTATATTGTCGATGTCGAAAAAATAAAAAAAAAAACATTTTCAAGGAAGGCCAGTAACACTTTTACATTTGTTGTAAGTGCATTTGGGATTTTTCCTTTTAATCAATAATGTCATCGCTACACGCTCAGCTATTTTTAAGTTCTGCATATCAGTCACTAGTTTGTTAAACGACATTACTGTGAATTGAATAATTACTGCGCTTGCGCTACCATCAGAGGCTACCATTTGCCAAATTAATCTCCACTTCACGAAGTATAGATGTAAAGAAATTCAAACGACAAAGAAATTCCTAATTTTTCCGTCCACCAAAACGAGCCCACCTGATAGTTCATTTTTTGAACACCAGTAGCACTGATGTTCAGGACGTACTGTTAAAAAAACACTAGCACCAATTTTCTGTATACGTCAAAAGGTTCACTAGCCTCTGATACGGAAAATATCGAAATTATAATTATTAGACTCAGGTGCATTTTCTGTAAAAAAGCTTAATGGCATATTTTTTCACGTCGACAATAGTTACATGTTAACAAATTACCTACCCGGAAACAGTGTTACTGTACGTTTTCTTGTAAAAAGTAATTTCTCTAAAATGTTTTGACATGTTATATTTTTAAAATAAAATAATGCATTGTCGTTAAAAAGTCTAATATGCTCAAGAAATGCAATTTCTCAAAATTTTATCTGTATTTTAAATAAAGTACATACTTATAAATATTTACGGACTGTCTTTTATTTAAAGACCGCAATCGGCGATTTCGAGAAAAATAAAAACAAAATTTACAAATATCCCGCATGCCTATTTACTGATGTCTTGTAGTTTCGTCTTGTTCGCCTGTCTATCAGAGTCCCACAGGTCCTAAAATTTACAACTGTTTTTTTATGAAATTTCATTAGGGCCTAGGGAATGACTTTTATATATATAAAAGTGTTTAAAAAAATGTAAAATTTTATTGAAACACAACACATACTAACTGCCAATACCTACTAATTTTGGAAATATATATACCTACATAATTGCCAATTTTGTACCTATATAACAATATCCTTGTATATATGGACTAGTTGAAAACTACCGTTGAATGTCCCTTTTTCTGTAAAAAGTCATCAAAAATTAAATTTCAACTGTAATTTGATTTTTTAATACAACTGAAACCTATCGGGAATATATCGAAAATGACAAAAATCAGAATTCTGATCATTTTTTTGACTTAAATTAGTAACTACTGGAATGGTAAAATCGAAAACCTAGACGATAAAAAGTTATGTGGTGGCAAATTGGGAGAAAGTGAGTGATGAGATGGAACTGTGACGCCTTTAGCAGGCAGAAATGAGACAAAAAATTAAATGAACAAAAATATTACTATACTGTCAACACAACAATTCGAAACATTCGTCTAATATGAAACAACTCACTTTGAATATACTAAAAATACTTGTTTTTTAATTTTTTTAATGAGTTTTCTATGTCGTTTTAAATAAAAACTGTATATCTCCTCTGTTGCCTAAAATTTAAAAAACGACATATAAAGAGACTGATAATATTGCAAGAAAAATATAGCGAATCATGTACAGCACCTTCGGCGCATAGAGTACTTTCATGTTTGATCGATGCAAGCTTTCTTTTTTAAATTTAAATAGGTACTATCAAAACTATTAGTTACATAGGTGGTTGATAAAAATATTGACCGGTCTTCCAGTTGACGTCATTCATTAACGAGGTGACCTGAGGTACGACTGCATTTTTCTGCGCTAAAATGAGTGATTAGGTATATTTAATAGAAGACGCAATTAAAATATCATGATGCTACCTCTGACACATGGTGAGATGGTATTTTCTATTATAATTTGATGCGTTAAGGTTGTAAGCGAATTTAATGTGACCTAGAATGCGTGGTATTATCTAATAAAAAAGTAATTTATCTTTTTCTGGTTCTAGTTCACTGAAGAAGATAGATATATTTTTTTCATGTCTTTTTTTATTCACAATGTAGTTGCATCAATGATAAATAGGGTATTAAATAATCATGTTCTATCTAGTTCCGTAACGCTTGCACAAATCGGACTGCTTTTAATTTTGAAATTCCAGTAACAATTTTACTAAGCTTGCGGTGAGTTGTGTCGAGTCATTGATAATTATTTAATTTTTTTTTTGCCAGCGATAAATACATTTTAAGTTAATTGGTTTTAAATAGGTACTGTTTGCTATTAAAATTGTGATATTATTGTTAAACGTAGAACTATCTTAGTGATGATGAAAATTATTTACATCACAACCAGGTGTGCACAAAAACGAACTTCACATTGATTGCGCAAACGGCATCTACTGTAAAAATGGTAAGCGATTTTTTAATTTTTTGATCATTAAATAATCCAACAACTGTCAAGGACAATAGCTAAATCTTTATGATACTAATATCAAAATAAATATTTTAATAAATTTCAAACATAAAAGAGTAGATAAATTATATTTCTATATAATAATAATAATAATGCGTTTAACGTCCGTTTTTCGACTTTATGTCATAGCAGACGCCATTCGCACCATTACTATTTTTTCATCTACCACTTCCCGTTATTTTCTACATTTTTTACAACTTCAACTTACGTAATAGCAATGGGCGAATGAAGGAATTATAGGAAATTAGGATAAGGTAGGTTATTTTTGAACTAGGAGTTTGATAGGTAATCGGCCATGGCCTCAAATAAGGAACCATCTCGATATTTATCTGGAATTAATTGAGGGAAACCATGGAAAACCTCAATCAAGATGGCCGGTACAGGAATTACCGTTTCTCGGCGAGGGACAGTAGGAAAAAGTCCCAGCCACATCTGCCCCCGCCGGGATTCGAACCCGGTACCTCCCGAATGCGAGTCTAGTGCTGTCACCACTACTCTACCCAGCTCGGTTATATTTCTATATAAGTGAAAAATAATTTTTAATGAATATAAAAAAATCGAAAGGTAGTGAGCGAAAAAAATTTGCATAAGCAAAAACTAAATAGATAGTCCCATCTATATTACTTGAATTTAAAACTGTTTTGGATTATAACGTCCTATTTCAACATTTCTGACATTTCACTTATGTAGCAATGAGTGTAGCAATCTACTGTGCTCATATTTATGTATAAGTAGCCACTCTCAGTTGTCATACTACAGGTTCGCATCCAGCTGAATATTAAAATAATTGATTTTTTTAAATTTATCTACAATTAAAAATGATAATTTGAAAACATTAAATTATTATTGAATTTTACTTAAGCTCTCTGCGGGCGGTTAAGTTATTTTTCCGCCCGGTCATTCAATGCGTGAAATAAGATATTTTACGACCGGTCTACATATACAGGCTAGGACAAAATAGTAGCCATGTATCTAGATTGTAATGCATTATTTTATATACGAGGTGTGACCTTATGTTAATAGTCACGCGTATCATAAAAGTATTACAATTTTTTGCCCGTACCTCCTAAAAAATAGCTGTTGTTCGCCTCATAATGTATTTATATATCTGATAGTTCAGGTTAGAGTACACCTAATTTGCTGCCTCTGTTGCTCATATGATTTTAAATGGCAACTAACAGGGAAATTTCTATTGAATTGCTAAAATCGCAGATCTTTTGTTTTACTTTACGCACTAGTGCAACATTTTACTATGCTAACTGTGCCGTCCATATATGTCTATTTTACTTTATGTTTTATTAAACGACGTATCCATAATTATGATACGTTTCAGGTTATCCATGGACATAACACAAGGAATAATTCTAATATTATTTTACCAAAATCGACACTAACGTTGTTTAACAAGAGCGCCGAATATCACGCTCCGAAAATGTTTAATAAATTGCCACACAGTGTAAAAAATCTACACATTTCTAAATTTAAAAGAGAATTAAAGGCTGCTCTTCTTAAACAATGTCTGTATAAGATAGATGATTTTGTTATAAATGAATAATTGTAAACAAATCTTTCTTTTTTGACGAATCCTATACATATTTGTATATCTTTGGATCAATAAATTCTATTCTATTCTATTCTATACAGGCATGAACAGCAGTCATTTTATAGGGAATCGTGCAAAAATTGTTTCTTCCATTAAAAAAGTTTGAAAAACGCCAGTCTACCTTTTCATACGTAATATTTATAAAAATACAGTCGGTTAGTATTAGAAAGCAGGCTGAATGTTTGCAGGACAGCGGCGCTGTAAAAACAAGCCCCGTTACTTATGATTAATGAACAGAGGTTATCTACGAGTGGCGAACTGCCGCTGAGAAAGATGAATGGACGTCTCTCGGGAAAACATTTGGACCGGCTTGGTTCCCTGTGGTGGTCTAAAGGTTGTTCACAATCATGTACCTATCATTGATCGACCCCTAGCGGTCCCTATTTATATAATACTAGCGGCCCAGTCCGGCTTCGCCCGGGTGTAAATGTAATATATAGGATATAAAAGATGAGAATCATTATCATTAAATTCTCAACGTGTATTGAATTTGCGCGAATTCAATCGCTTTTATTTGTGAATGTTCAAAAATCGAAGAAAAATCTTATTTCCGAAAAGAAATTAAAAAAATTCTTTTGATCCGATCGCTACCAAACTTCAGAAGATCACCCGCTGGGTTAATCTATAGATTGTCTGGAAATTTCATCAAAAATGGTCTACCCATTTGGAGTCCATAGATTACATATACATCGTCTTTTATCTATAGGTATAGATTATTAAAATGTAAAAACTGGTTATTGTGACATAACGATAATAGTTGGACATATGGTATCGCGAAGTTTTTTGTACTTATTGATATGTTCTTTAATATTGTAGAACATACTTTTGTTCTATCATCAATCGTTTCCACAGCGCATGCGACGAAAGATGATTTATGGCATTTTTTTTACACCTTGGGTTACGTTACTAAAGTTTTAGTAAGGATCCCTAATATTTTCTAGCAATAAATATAACCTACGTTACTCAGGGTGAATTTTTTAAATCGGCACAGTAGTTTTTGAGTTTATTCATTACAAACATACACACACACAAAATACAAATCTTTCCTCTTTATAATATTAGTGTAGACTAGAACGTAATGACATATATTATGTATACGAGCTGTGACAATATGTAAAAACGGTTGCAGCGAGTTTAGCAGTCACACATGTCATAATATCAAGGCGTTCGAGATATATACTATCTTTTTTTAATGTATCTATCTCCTATAAAATACCTGTTTTCTTATTGATAATGCGAGTGGTTTTCGAAACTATCACAGCTCGAGGCGAAATCGGGAGATCAACTTAAGCTTAAAAATTGGAGAAATCACTGTAAAAACCGGTAGAAACATAAAAAATAAAAAAAATCTTTTTTCTCGAGAACGGCTATTTTACTATCTCAGATAAAACTGATTTTCTGCACCATAAGAACAATCTTGTAATCGTTTTAACGATATAATTTTGATGCATCTTGTCCGAAGGAAAGGCTATTAACTTTTATTATTATAACTACACGTGCTAAATGCAGGTACTGGGTAGTATTAGCTTACGTGCTTCCAACAGTTTTCTTCTCTCTTTATCTCTCTCTCTAAAATCCATTTAAATTCGAAATATACTCTACCAACACATGCCACTTACATTTAATGTACTTACAAAGTTATAATTGCATTTGTTGTCAATTTCAACTGCAGAGTTTATTGGATCCTATTCTACTTATTATCCTGCTAAATGTTTGGAAACACAAGTCAGATCCCACACACATTTCTTCGGGTGTACCCCAAGGCTCTGTTATCGGTCCGATTTTATTTATATTATATATAAATGATTTGCCAACCAAAATATAATAGTCTCGTTTGTGACCGTTTATACAAACAATTGAATATCTCCGTTAAATTTAAAGAAAAAACGTTTTTGAGTGAAATTGTAAAGGATGAGTTGAAAAATGAATTAAGAAAGCATTTCTTACAACACCTAGTGGACGCCCATGGGCTCAGATCTTTCAGAGTATCTTATAAGTATTTTTACTATTAATTTTGTACCAAGATATTTTTTTAAATAACTTCTGCACCTCTGGTTTCAGATTGATGATCAGCAAGAACTAAATCCTCCTTTTTTCAAGCAAACTTAGAATATTTTCTGTGCCATTTTTATTGTATTTCGTTATCTCTAGAATACACTGTATGTAAAGATGCATTGCACTTCCACTTTATAGTTTATATTATGGAAACTGACCGAGCTGGATAGAGTAGTGGTGACAGCACTAGACTCGCATTCGGGAGGTCCGGGTTCGAATCCCGGCGGGGGCAGATGTGGCTGGGACTTTTTCCTACTGCCTCTCGCCGAGAAACGGTAATTCCTGTACCGGCCATCTTGATTGAGGTTTTCCATGGTTTCCCTCAATTAATTCCAGATAAATATCGAGATGGTTCCTTATTTGAGGCCATGGCCGATTACCTATCAAACTCCTAGTTCAAAAATTACCTACCTTATCCTAATTTCCTATAATTCCTTCATTCGCCTATTGGTATTACATAAGTTGAACTTTTAAAAATGTAGAAAAATAACGGGAAGTGTGGTAGATGGAAAATAGTAATGGTGCGAATGGCGCCTGTTATGACATTAAGTCGAGAAACGGACGTTAAACGCATTATTATTATTATTATTATTATTATTATTATTATTATTATATATTATGGAAACTGGAGCTTGGGATATAAAGTATACTAGTAAAAACCTTAATTTCCGCTTGCAAACTCTTTGGCAGCTGACAAAGCTGTTTTCTATAATATATCTTTACACGTTTATTAATACTGACATCATCTTATATTTTCATGAATACAGAAACACAAATTAAGTAGACTTTAAAAGCCCAACTGCACGTAGCAGAAGGGTTGATTTTTGTCTCATATTTGTTTGAAATTAAATAGAAGGGAAATGGCAGCATTTTAAAAAATACCAGTTTGTTTTAGGAAGTAAATGAAAAAGATATGCCTCAAATAAAACCGTGACATTATTGGAAAATTGATAAACTATAATGATACAAAAATAATAAAAATTAGGAAAGTTGCGGAAACAGCTATATCTATACTGAGTGTTTTTTATATTTATGAAACAAGTCAAAGATATTAAATTATAATCTAGTTTCCTTTTACGAAGTACCCATTTATAAAGTAATACACAGGGCGTCTGTCAAAACGACTGACAACGTTTTACACCAGCTTCTTGAATTATTAAGTTGATTAAACCCACTGTATGAATACTCTTTCTCTTTAAAGATTGAACTTTCAAAATTTATTTTTAGTTATACTTGCAATCGAAAGAAAGTTTTCCGATATGAATTAGAGCCGATGCACACATGCTACTTTTTTATCTTAAGTGCGCGACTTATGCTGACTTGCAGAAAGCATTGTCAAAAAATTGTATTTGACAATGACTTTAAATTCTAATCACGTACTTAGTGTTTATACATGCAGGAGCAGTCTAATGTCATTGTGAAACTCTTTGTTATTTACAACATTAGATTCATATAAAAACAAATGTTTGATATATACTGAAAAAGATCGCTTTTCAAGCTGAATTTTGATAAAAATCTGTAGAAAAAAATCGTTTCGAAGTGTAAATTGTACAAAAAATGATGTTAAGTTTGGAATATTGTTTCAATCGAATAATTATTTTTTGAGCAGGATCGATTTAAAACTCTACAATGCTTTTCATGTGGAGAAATATGTACGTTCACAATCTAAGGTTATTGTCAAATCAGATTTTTTGACAACGCCTTTTGGACAATTCTCGTTTTACATCAGCTGACATGTATTTGAAGACTTTGGTGCTTTTACACTATTGTAGTATTTGAAGTATGAGAGGGGAAAATAAATACACTAAACATGTTTTGAGAAAAATAAAAAATGATCGTATTCGGTTTTACCGATTTTCAGAAAAATCAAATTAAAGGTCAATTTTAAAATCTCGAGAGGGCGAACTAGTAGACCCGCAGTCTGCATGTATATTATGTCTCTTCCTACAAAATTAATTTTTGGGAGGCGTAAAATTCAAATTTTGACCTTAGCTACGATACTGAGTGAATTTTATACTTTTGTATATATTTTGAGTAAAATCGACCCAATATCATGAAACTACTGTAAACCGTTGTTTTTACAGACACTCTGTATAAACTTATTAGAAGTGTTTGTTGCCAGCATTTCACTTTTAAGATAAAATTAAATTTAAATACACTATACACTATTGTTGTTTCTTTTGATATAACAAACGTAATTTTCATATGCAATTATCTACTAACCCATACTCGCTATTTCTCTCGCGTTGATATTTTATCTTTGTGCACCAAGTGACATCTGGTAGTTGACTTTTAAGGTAGTTGTCGTGGTTAAAGCACACCGTCAGAAAAGTCTTAATTTTTGTATACTTATTAAGGACATGATAATACAAGTACCCTGAAAATTTGAAGTCGATCGACCGTATATAATCCGACATAAATTAAATTTAAAACTGTATAATTAACATTGATTGTATACGATCTCTGTAGTTCTGAACCAGTTTCTTATTTATAAAAAAAGAACTAACTGTCAGAAACTTTCCAAAAACTGACAGTCTTTCAATGCATTTGTTATGAGTTTAAAAAAAATAAGAAAACATTTTTGACCGTCTAATTATTTATAAATAACGGTTTAAAGTTCAACAATTTATAGAAAAGTATACATGCATATGAATAGTGTATGGGTTACGTTTCCACGGGTACAGTCTTGCGTATAAATTATGAATCACTTAGCTACAAGCTAGTATACTTTTGTGGCGCGTATAATCTATAACTTTTTGACAATATTGTACCACGACAACTACCTTAAAGTAGTGCATAAGTTTGCAATCATTTTAAATTATCATCGACTTTTATTAGTGAATATAAATAAGTATTGATTGATCTGTTTAAATGCATTGTTTTTTTTGATTAATAAAACAAATCAACCAAGAACTAACTAACTAAGAATTCAGTTTTGAAAGAACTATAGGTGTGCTTGGTATATTTAGAGATGGGAAAAACGGGTCTTTTTTGTGATATGCATCTTTGCATCTCGATCCCGTATTGTGAGCCGGCTCACTGAACCGGTTCAAAAAGAGCCGAGCTCTGAATATGTTACTGCAGTCTGCCACTGAGTTACCTAGTTCAGTTAATCATATCACGACCTGTATAGAATCAAGAATGCATAGCCAAACATGTGATGCATGAGTCATTTGAGCTGACAGATGCATCAAAGCGAGAACTGATACGTAAGTGTAAAATGTGCTTCTGTGTGTTAGGTGTTTCACTGAGTTATGCGGATACGTTGATCCGTCGGCTCAAAAAAAGTGAGTCGGCTCTCACGGATCTTCTATCGGAGTCGGCTCTTTGAACCGGTTCAGATCTGAGTTACCCAACTCTAGTATATTAGAGACGCATGTACGTAAAACACACTTCTAGTGCATTTATTATTATCAGACAATAGAACATGAGTTTGAAATTTGTATTTAAAAAAAATTGAACATATTGAAAACAAATAAAAAAAACCCGGGTCGCAGTGCCAAAACCCTGCCGACAATATAGTGTATTTGCTGATACAGGCCTTGTGGCTTTATTATGTGAACTTCAGGTGATTGTTGGGCAAAATAAAAAAATTAACTCCTTAATACGCCCCTTAAAATTACATAATTTTCTTAACTACATTATTATTGTCGATCGAACGTCTACACCAAAATTAAAAACACCTTTCAGTAAATAACTCACTATCTGCAAACTAGTGTTTTCAGAAAATTTGAAAATCCGGTCCTGTCGGGCCGATTTTATTATAATTTTGGGAGCACTTTTTAATTGCTATTAAAGGGTTAAATTTCAATTTTGAAACGATTCTGAGAATTTTTTCGGTATTTTTGGGCCCAAAAACTTTTTTCAACCCCTAAAAACCACCCTTAAAATGACCCGATTGGGCCTATTTTAAATAGGCTTCGTGCGGTGATGCATTCCAACATGTGTGCCAAATTTCGTTAAAATGAATTAACTCCTTCGAAAGTTATTGCCCGTACACATATATACCTATATATATATATAAATATATATATATATATATATATATATATATATATATATATATATATATATATATATACATATATATATAAACATTTTCAAAAATGGTGCCAAAGTGTTTAGGAGGTTATGAAACGTCGAGAAATTTTGGTCCGACCCCTAGGTCCCGCCATCCGACCGACGCCAATAGTGTATGTTGCCATATGGCAAATACACTAAAAATAAAATGAAACACATGTGTATCAGAAGCTTTTATTACGAGTAGTACATGATAATAAATTCAAATATAGTTTTTTCGTATGGTAAGTACATGTAATGAAAAAAAATGTCGATGCAAATATTTTAAAACTAGATATGGATTTGAAAATTTTAAATGAAAAAAGTTTTATGAACACTATAATGCTCTATTTGAATTGCAATTATTTTACAATACTTGCTGTTTTTTATCATTTCAAAAAAATCGAAAAGTAAAGTTTCATTGTAGCGTGTTTCGTACAGTGTTGTTTCGCTATAGCAGCGGTTCTCAACCGGTGGGTCACGGAAGGGTTACAATTGGGTCGTGACTCAATCCTAAAACTATCAGAAACCATCGAATAAACCACCAGAAAAGATAAGAAAAATCGAAACAAATCGAATTGTGTTTTGCTTGATTTCTTGGTTCTTGATTTTTGGCTACAAAGTGCTTATATTTTGTCAACCATTTTCAAATCAGAACACAAATTGTTTATCAATGATCAATCTGTATCTTCAAAAGAGTATATAATATATATTTGCAATATTTGATGGTAAATTTTCTATAAGTACATAGGGAAGGAATACGATACAAATATGGTTTTTTACTCCACCATGGACCAATGGACCGTGGAGGTATTTCGATAAGAAAAGGTGGGTCGCCAGCTGAAAAAGGCTGTGGACCACTGCGCTATAGTGTGGTTTACAATTTTGCATCCGTAATAATCACTGTAGCGCACTTAAAATTCTGTTTAGTACTTTTAAAACTTGCCAAACAGTTTTTGACAATTTTCCGGATTTTTAAACGCTTCAGTTTGGCATGGAAGTGTATTTCTTGCAGCATAATGACTATTTCACTTAGAGCTCAGTTATCATGGGACTATTTAATGGTGGGAATTACGCGATATACTTCTAATATTGTCTGTGTCCTCGTTTATTAATTCTACCATATTTTCCTTTTTATTAAATTTTTAACTTGATTGCATTTAAGTGTTTCAAAAATAAATAAAATTAACCACTATATTAGTAGATAATTGAAAATTTAATTATGAACAACGTTTCAGCTCAAATTTAGACATTCTTTAGATTCTAAAAAAATTATTATATAAATTAAAAAAAACGAAAAATAAACAGAAAAATATAGGAAAAATGATTAAAAAAATCAATAACAAACCTTAAAATAAAAAAATTGATAATACATATATTTTATGACATGTGTGAGTATTATAGATATGATTTCTGAATAAAAACAGGCGTCAATATGATACAATTTTTACTTGTCTACTGTAAGTACTTGATAAGTACTTACTTTAAATAAATAAATAATAATGCTCAATTATTACGAAAACTGCAAGGCTTTTTGAGGTCATGTTTAGCTATTTTGATAGCACATGGCCAGACCTATCACATCGTCAAGTCTTACACAAGGTTTACTGGACACCTTGTGTAAAACACGACACAGTTAGCAAATTTGATTGGGTGAAATATAGCTTAATATCTGTGTTGTAATGTGCATCGTAAATAATTTTAAGAGCTCTACGCTGAAGTCTGAATATACTATTATGGCTGTTCATGTTCAACGCCAAAGGTATATTACAAACATACATCTATAATAATAAATTCAAAAGAGTATTGGCTCACAGTTTTTGCTGGACTATTTAGATTTAAAATGTACGGTGCTGGATTAAATTCGTTTGAATCGCCCTCCATGAATGGAAAACTATTTCAAAGCATGCGAAAAGAGATAGCATTATTGCTCGACGCGCTTATGCAATCGTAAGGTAGTTCTATGTTTTTTATCATTCTAACTCTACAAATGAATTTGATTTTGATCCGTTTAGCCGTTTGACCGGTTTCGTGCTGACAGGTAGCCAGAATAATAGTTATTTTTTTTTTCAAAAACACGTTTTTTACGTTGTAAAAGTTAGGACCTAAATTGAGAACAATCATGCAAAATCCGATAAATCCAATTTTACTGATTTCGAGTAAATCGTGAAAATCGATCACACATGATATTTTCTATAATGAACAAATTTTATTTTATGAATCAGTGACAAAGGTCATAGATGAGATTTAGAAAAATTGATCGCTTTTAGCGTGCAACTAGAATTATATTGGGTTTTGTACACAAATCTAGTAATATAAGTGTTCCACTAAGCTTTTATTGATATAATAATAATAATAATAATAATGCGTTTAACGTCCGTTTCTCGACTTTATGTCACAATAGACGCCATTCGCACCATTACTATTTTCCAGTTACCACCTCCCGTTATTTTCTACATTTTTTTACAACTTCAACTTATGTAATAGCAATGGGCGAATGAAGGAATTATAGGAAATTAGGATAAGGTAGATAATTTTTGAACTAGGAGTTTGATAGGTAATCGGCCATGACCTCAAATAAGTTACCATCTCGATATTTATCTGGAATTAATTGAGGAAAACCATGGAAAACCTCAATTAAGATGGCCGGTATAGGAATTACCGTTACTCGGCGAGAGGCAGTAGGAAAAAGTGCCAGCCACATCTGCCCATCGCCGGGATTCGAACCCGGTACCTCCCGAATGCCAGTCTAGTGCTATCCTAGTACTTATTTACTATGGGATTTATGGGATTTAGCTTTATTCTCAAACGTACTAATGATACATAACACTAAAATCACTAAAATTCGATTTATCCGGTTTTGCATGTCTACTCCTCAATTGAATCGGGCCTGGTTGTGTACATAGCAGATGTCGCTATAATATTATAAGTATAGTGTAGATAGTATTCAGGTCTGCAGTAACAACTTAACGCGCTCGTAATGACGTTTCCTCGCACTCTAATGCACACTAATGTAAAAAGCATTGATAAATCATAAACTACTCCGTAAATCAAACTGACGTGCTTTTCCATAGTACGTCTACAGCAGTCCGCTTTTTACGACCTCTATAACATGCATTTAAAGTGAAATAGATTACTCTATAGCCAATGCTACATGGCGATATTGTAAATAATATACAGTCTCAATATTCGCAGAGAGCTGTTACGGAGCATAGCTTACCTTTCGCGGTCGGTTTTATAATATTTTTAACCGACTTCAAAAAAAGGAGGAGACTCTCAATTCGTCGGAATCTTTTTTTTTATTTATTTTTTTATTTTTTATGTATGTTCCCCGATTACTCGCAGACGCCTGAACCGATTTGAAAAATTCTTTTTTCGTTTGAAGGGGTATATATCCCAGGTGGTCTCGTATAGTTTTTATTAAAATCGGTTCATCCGTTTTTAAATGACGTCAAAAAAACATATTTTTTAATGTATGCTACCTCATATCTCCAACATTTGTAAAGCGATTATGATGATTCTTTTCTTATTTAATAGGGCATATCTTCAGGGTGATCCCACATAAATTTTACTTAAATCGGTTCAGTAGTTTTTAAAAATGTGCGAAATCAAATCCACCACTAAAAAGTAAAAAATAAAAAAAACTTAAAAAAAAATATTAACCTCCTTCAAAAAAATCACTAAAAAGATTTTATATCGAAATTTTGAGGTCGGAGCTAATTTCATTACAAAAAAAATCACATGAACTTTTGAGGTCGGCGCCTATTTAATAAAAGTAGATATGTAATTAAAATATTATTCAAAATAATCGATTATTTTCCTGCCAATCGATTTCGATTATTCCGATTATTTCGAAAAACCGATTGTGGGGAAAACCGATTATTTTATTACCCTAAAATCGGATAATCGGTCCAAAAAAGAATATTTTTCCCGATTATAAAATCGGGAAAAATATTCTTTTTGTGATTATTTCGAATAATCGATTTATAATCCCCATGCCTAGTTAAAACAAGTGTTCAAATATTGTTGCTATAGAAACCACTTTGAATAGTTATTACTATGGTTAGGTTATTAGGTTATTACCATGAGTGCTTTATTTTAAAAACAAATATTTTAAGGTCATAATACTTCACTAATATATCAATTTGAAACAAACATTAATATGAGCTTTTTCCTACAATGGTGTCGTGATAACACTCTGTATAAATAATTTTTTGATGGTTTTTTATTTTAAAATAATTTTTTGTTGCAATCCAATTTATTTGTAAAAAAACATATTCGATATTGATATTTGCATTGTAATATTTCAATGTTTAAAACCGATGTTTTATTTTAAACTAAATTAAAAACTTTCGCAATTTTTATTTACAGAATTTATACAAAACTAATATATTATGATATCGCGAATTTTCTCGATTCAGTTACATTGTGGGGACTGTGAAATCTGCACTAAAAACTACAAAGTGAACACTGAACTTGCATAGGAATTGAATTTTGATAGTGATGATTAAAAAAATACCCGTAATTCCACCACATTTTATATTTGAGACACGCACTTCCACCACATTTTATATTTGAGACACGCACTTCCACCACATAAAATATAGTATATCCGTACTTCCACCATATAAAAGTTTTTATATCCGTACTTGCACCATATGAAATATTATACGTTCGTGCTTTTACCACACAATATTGGGTAGTATGAGTTATTGTTGGGAAATTAAGATGACGCACGTCTGGTCAATAGTTAATTACAATGTAGTTTCTTGACTTCCGGGCTTGCACATCGACCTCCATTGGTATTTCTATCTGACGTTTCGTCTGCAACTACGACAGACATTATCAAAAGCGATGTGGTAGCGGGCGAAGTGTCCTTCTAGGTTGATCACGCTTACCTGTGAGCAGCCTAGAAGGACACTTCGCCCGCCACCACATCGCCTTTAATAAATGTTTTCCGCACTTGTAGACGAAACATCCGGGAGAAATACACATGGACGTCGGCGTGCAAGCCCAAAAGCCAAGAAGTTTTACTACAACGCCAGCCGTAAAAGCCTACACACTTAGTTAATTATAATTATCATTATTTATAAAATTATTTATAAAATATTTTTTCTAAATAATAATACTGTGAGAATTTTTGGTGAAAAAATTGTAATTTCAAAGCAGAAAAATAATTAAAAAAATAGCAATTATGAATTCTTCCAAATTACTTGAGTGAGCCAGAAAAATAAAAAAACTCAACCAAATAGAAAAAAATCTATCAAATTAGAAAAACTATGTAACAAGAAAGATTTGAGTGAAAAGCAGCTGTATTATATTTTTGCTCTCAAAATACGTTTGAAATGTTTCAAAGGAAAATTTAACTGTAAAAAAATAATGCAAAAGTACCAGTTGAATTTATATAATATAGTTGTGAATATATACTGTCCATTCAGTATTTAGTTCGTAGATTAGCACGTCTGTGCTTTATTATTTTGATTGAATATATTTTTAGAGATGTTATTTCTATAATACTCGATGTGAAAAGATTTACTATTTGCTATTTTATTTCATTTTTCACACTAATAAAATGAAGAAAATGAATAACGAATCTCAATAAACTCATTCATTTAGGTACAAAATAATATATTTTTATTATTCTTAACATTATTTTAGATTTGATTAATTATTTTCAATCCAAATGTAAAATTTTGACAGTTTTAATTTTTGTTTTAAAATTCCGCAGAATATAAATGAAAAAGTTTGTATTACAATAAAATAGTTATTAGGTACTGTTTAAGGCAGTTGTCGTGGTACAATATTGTCAAAAAGTTATAGATTATACGTGCCACAAAAGTATACTAGCTTGTAGCTAAGTGATCCATAATTTGTACGCAAGACTGTACCCGTGGAAACGTAACCCATACAGTATTCATATGCATGTATACTTTTCTATAAATTGTTGAACTGTAAACCGTTACTTATAAATAATTAAACGGTTAAAAAAATTTTCTTATTTTTTTTAAACTCATAATAAATGCATTGAAAGACTGTCAGTTTTTGGAAAGTTTCTGACAGTTAGTTCTTTTTTTAGAAATAAGAAACTGGTTCAGAACTACAGAGATCGTATATACAATCAATGTTAATTATAAAATTTTTAATTGAATTTATCTCGGATTGTAGACGGTCGATCGACTTCAAATTTTCAGGGTAATTGTATTATCATGTCCTTAATAAGTATACAAAAATTAAGAACTTTCTGACGGTGTGCCTTAACCACGACAACTACCGTAAACCGTTCCTTATGTCGTGCAGTTTTCTGATTTTATCTTACAGGGAACAGAGGTTTAAAACCAATGAAAACGCACTTCCACAATAGAACAGTCCCTTAAGTAACATTTTTGAATGGGCACACTGTTTGTTTGATATTATTATTGTTAACATTAGTCGTTGTGGCGATTAGTCTATCTGTTGATCTATTATGAACGACTGTGTTGTGTAAACTTTAATACTTAACAGTTTATGGTCGCCATTAATCAGAACATGCAGTACAATGTACTCGTATTTACTTGAAAAGATGTATTAAAATGTCTCACAACAACTTAGTAAATTGTTAGGGAGTTATGAAACCCGTATAACATATATAAAGAATGATTCATTTGAAGGTACTTTTTTTAGAACTAAAAAAAATTATTATATAAAATTATTCGGTTGACTTGTCTTAGTGAGTCCTTTTACTAGGAGTGTCTGATGATGGAAAATGAAAGTAGTCATGGGAACTTCTAAATTCCTAACAAACAATAGATCACCCACTTCTGAAGTATTAAATAATATAAAACTAAAAAAAAAAAAAAAAACAGTAAAATGAATTATAGTTTAAAATTATTAAAAAAACACGCTTTTATGAGTATTACATTAAAAAGCAAAAAAGAATTATTTTCCTTTTATAACTGTACAAGTCAACAGGAAACCGGGGCATGCGTGTGTGAGCAAAGGGAGGCGAAGTTCGTTAATTGTTATGATGCGCGAATAGCACACCCGTTTTTCTGTTGACTTGTTCAGCTATAAAAGAAAAATAATTGTTTTTAACTGTTTAGTACCCTGCTCATAAAAGCGTGTTATTTTAGTCTTTAAACTACAATTTAACATTTCTTTCCTGCCTTGCTGCATATAATTACTTTACTGTTAGTGTTAGTATAATATAGTTAACTAAACAAGGAAATCATTTCAAACCGGAGCAGAAATATCTTAATTTGCGAAGTACTACGTAAACTATTAAAACTAATGGTTGAGATAATATTTCGCATCTAATGTATGCAACCACTCTACTCTAATATCTCGAAACTTGTGGTACATAGAAGTTTCAACACATAATATGATGCATACATAGTATATTAGTGGTATATTATATTACGTAGTTGAAAAGAGATTTTGGAATAGGTACAGAAAATAATTTATTACTCTAGTTGATACAGAATGGGGCATAATCGCTCTATTTACAGATGAAAATAATTTAAAATTCTCCAAGAAACAGTTTATAAATTAAAGCTGAAATGCATTTTTTTCCGACAGCGAAAACTCATAAACCAAGAAATATCATTTTTCTATCACTGCCAGTCATAAACATTTTTAACGCCCGTGTTTGAATAATGATTGTACATTATAGACGCTCAATATCTGAGGTAATCAGCGTCACCCGAGTTTGGAGAAATGCTCACTATGAACGAAATTGTTTTCATAACAGTGAAGTTTATTTAGTACTTATACCGCGGGTGTCTCAGAAATCGGGCGCCCAATTGTTGGGATCGAAGAAGAAAAATTTTTTGATAACGTAGTTAATTAGTAATTAATTAATGAAAGTGGCCAATCAGGAGCGCGCTATAGAAGAGAGTGTCGTCGGCTAATTTATTTCGGTTAATTAGTAAAATAATAATGATTAATTATTATCAAAATAATTTTTTTTTAAACTACACTAATAATTTTTAATGAATAAAATAACTTAATTAACGCTCGCCAGTGATTTCCACTTTTCGCATCTGTCTTGTCAAGGCCCTCGGTTTTTTTTAAATAAACTTTTTTTTCGATTTCATTTAAAAAATTCATCAGTTTAATTTTTTCCCACTTCATTTTAAATGGAAATTTTTTTTTCTGTGATCAACTTTTCATTTAGTTAAAATTTTATAAATGAATTTAATAAATAAATCAGCCGACGACACTCTCTTCTGTAGCGCGCTCCTGATTGGTCACTTTCAATTAATTAATTATTAATTAACTACGTTATCAAAAAATTCCAAACATGGATTTTTGGGCTCAGAATACTTTTCTCTTTCGATCCCAACAATTGGGTGCGCGATTTCTGAGACACCCGGTATAAGGTTTAATGTATAAGTCAAGGATATAAAAGTTTTTATTGTTAAAATCGAAATCTCTGTTACCCAGATCTCATTAAAAAGGAGTTCCACTGTATATTTAATATAGTTAAAATCGATGCAACAAGCAAACGCATAATTATCTATGTATAGTATCTTGTTTAAGCGTTCAGTTCTGATGAGTTTGATTAATAATGAACAATTATACATTAGGCTAAATAATTGCTTCCAGCGGCGTACAATATTTGTTGTTCTATATAACACAACAGTTTGCGAAATGACAAAGACAAACACCGAACACTGATGAACAAGAGACGGAACTGCTTGTCTGTCTGCGTTTGTGTCGGGCCGAGTCAACATCTGTGCCAACACATTGGCCAACCACAATAAACGTTTCAGTCAGCCGAACGCCGAACTGCGCGTTAATCGATTTGGTTTGCAAACACACCTGGAGTGTCACAATTCTGCGTCTGCATTGTGTTCATTTAGAATTTAGACGTTCATAGTAGAGTTGGCTAACTCAGATCTGAACCGGTTCAAAGAGCCGACTCCGACAGAAGATCCGTGAGAGCCGACTCACTTTTTTTGAGTCGACGGATTAAAAGCCAATTCAGACTAGCCGTTCTCGGTTACGATTCACCGGTCCGGTTCGGTTTTCGATTAATCTAGGCTGCTCACACTATCCCGATTCGGTTCTACGTTTATTCTCGGTGCGCGTGCGCAATTTCGAAATATGATTTGACGTTTGATGCGCAGTTAAACGTCAACAAAAACAAGTGGCTAGTCACGTGACTCCAGCAAGCGTTCTCATTGGCTACGGTTGCGAACGGTCCGGTTGAAATTAGAGCTGAACCTAAACGCTCGAACCGAACCGCAATCGGGAACGACTATGCCCTGATTGGTCGAGCTCCCAACCGGACCGGTGAATCGTAACCGAGAATGGCTAGTCTGAATTGGCTTTAACGGAGTCTTCCTTTCCCACAAAACAACCAGGACGGCTCTAAAATATGCATTTGCGACGCTGTTTGTGATTAACTTCAGAACCTTTTAGAACCGTGGCGAGTATTATACACTCTTCATTCACTCGGCGACTATTGGGTATCTATCAAAATAAAACATTAACGCTAGCTGCGTCGTAGGTAAGGATATTTCGTATTTGTATTTCTGAAATTCGTGGAGGTAATATATTGAATAGAAAATCTCACTGACTTTTGTATAAAAACGGATTTATTTCTAAAAGCCACTTCTGACTGAAAAATCGTTTTAATTCAGTTATAGACGTTTGATGAGACAGATATGTATAACTTCGTGACATTACCGATGCTGTTACCAATCATAAAATTAAAACAGAATCTGTACCATCACGAAGTTACGTACTTTAAAAAACGGGCATTAGAGTTGACAAAAAAGTATAAAATGAACATTAATATTTATAAGTTTTATTCAAAAATGGTTTACATACATTATATACGTTTAATATACATACTTATATTTCAGACATAATTATTACATCAGACTTTTAGACTATACATTACAATAAAAAATTATATTTTTTTCTTTACATTGTTTCTGGCAGGAATAAATAATTTTTTTTTCTTTTCGTTTTTTGTGAGAATACAATTTCGATACATATCATTTACATACAAGAATCATAAAATAAAATCCTGCTGCTATCACTTAACGTTTTAGTGTGAATTTAAAGTAGGGTAAAGGGAGGTCAAAAAGTCACTTTTTGAAATAAACTCTCTTATATCGATATTAATTTTTCAATACCGATTTATGAGAGTTTATTTCAATAAGTAATATTTATTTATTAATTATTTTAAACTTAACATTTAGTTTATAGTACATAATAAACAACTAGTGAACTCGTTGTTGGCTTATTACCAATGTCATGGTGTTATCACATTTTGAAATATTTAAGGGGTAACACCACTGTAAATTTTTCAAAAAACCGAATTTTTTTTTAGGCTTAACAAATACTTTGAACCTTTTAGAATATGGGGAAAAATATTTCATACCTCAAAGTATTTTTTTTCTTGTAATTTCGAGCTCTTCCCCAAGCGCGTCTATAATGTCTATAATGCATTTCAAAACTTAAAATACGTTTTTCTCGAAACACGATTTTTCAAAACGGCACGCAGCATAACTCCAACAATTTTCATTCTTTTCATTCGAATTTGTTACAATATCTTTAAAATAAGATTTTGAAGAGAAATACGTAGGGGATTTTCGATAAGTTAATTTAATCATTATTTATTAACAAATGATTATCTTTTTTTTTGTTGAAAATTTAACGATTTAATTCAAATACTCGCCAATCACACAAAAATCAATATTTTTAAAATCCCCTACGTATTTCTCTAGCTATAAGCATGTACAATAAGTATTTTTTTTTTTTTTTTTAAATCCAAATTTGCAGCAGCTACACTGCGTGCCGCAGAGCGCCTCAAATTCTACGTGCTTCGCGAAAATGGCTGTGGTGCCGTCATTTCTGAATATTTTTTTATAATAATTTTCTATTTTGTTACTTAAATATACGCTAAATAACTTCCTCCAATATTATAATTTTATTACCTTTCCTTCCACCCAAAAAAAAATGACAAAAACACGTTTTTTTAGGCTGTTACAGTGGTGTTACCCCTTAAGATAAAAACGTTTGTCACTTTTGATTCCATGCACTGTGCACTGGGGCACAGACTGACGAGAATTTTATGACAACCAACTCGACAGTTCTGTTTTTTCAAAGCAATATGATTCAAAATCTCTTTCCTGTAAAACTTTTTAATGTTAACCTTTTACCTTTCTCTTATTTTTCTTTTCTTCTTCCGTTGCAAGTGCATCTTTTTGAAGGGTATACCTGTTAATATAGTTTTTCTGCGACGTTTTCTAGTGGTTGTTTTACGAAGATTCGCTTTTAGTAATGGTCTGACAAGCTGTAGTGAAAATATACTATTGGTGGATATAGACTGTCAACAATGATTTTGACGGAACTTTTTACTTCGCGCTACACTGCAGTTTTAGGAATACGTATTTAATAATATATCGCAGTTCCCATAACAATGTCATCGTGAATTAACATCCAATCAAACTTCAAATAAATTTACACATTTTTATTCTAATAAGCCACCATTATCAGGGATGACACACGAAATAGAAATTTCACCATGAGACACATCAAAGTAGCTGTGTTACACTTGTAAGTGCTTGAAAATAATCGACTGTTGACTTTTTGTACTTGCACGTTCGAACAAACCGTTGAGTATGACGCATTATTGTAACAAATAAGTAACAGCTGAGATTTTATAGGTGGACTTTTTTGCCCCGCTCTACCTATCAGCGCATAGAGTATAGACCAGGGGTGGCCAACTTTTCTGTATATAAGATCTACTTTTTATCTTAAAAATATGTCGCGATCGACTTGTTTTCATAGGCGTAGTCTAAGGGGTGTGAAATGCATACTATGTTTAGACACTATGTTTCAGTATAAGGTGCATTCCAGCGAGGTATGGGTAGATAAGTAAAATATATGTTTAAAACAATTTTTTATTTCTTAAATCACTTATTAAGTTTTTGAGATGAACGGTGAAAAAACTCGCGTCCAGGGGATTTACGAGAACATGGATAATTATTAACAATATTTATTAATTCAAAGTAGCTACAGATCGGCCAAAATTGGCCTCGCGATCGATTTGTTGGCCACCCCTGGTATAGACTATTAAGTATTAACTACTGAATACTGATAATTCATTTTTCAAAACTAAATAATACTGATTCGGAGGGCTTTCTCACTGATGACCAAATATTTGTTTCGATTAACAGTATTTACACACAAAATACCAATCAAGACGATAGGTAGATCGCTGAGCTCGTGAAACAGACGATCTACCTACTAAGAAGCCTTATTTACACTAATACAAATACATTTTGGCTCTTCATTTTTAGAAATAGCGTTTTAGTGCTCCTTTTTAAATATTATCATCATAGTACTAAATATTATTTTTACAAATGAGCTTTTTTGTTTTTCATATTGCCACGAAGAGATGGTGTTACTGTGCTCATTTTTACATATTGTCATCATGGTAGTAAATTTTTGAATATCTTTATGTTTTACAAAAACTACCATTTATTATAAAAAAAATGAGTGATATTCTCAAAAAAAAAGTTACAATGTATATTGTAAGTCCGTGAGTGGGACAAAAATTACTGACATCAAGTTTAGAAACCTAATAGAACGAA
This sequence comes from Venustoraphidia nigricollis, assembly GCA_034508555.1. Classification (NCBI taxonomy): domain Eukaryota; kingdom Metazoa; phylum Arthropoda; class Insecta; order Raphidioptera; family Raphidiidae; genus Venustoraphidia; species Venustoraphidia nigricollis. Next base: position 1,355,737 of record JAVRKA010000058.1, on the reverse strand, counting down.
CTCATGCATCGATGACACAAAATAATAAATACTTTATTAAAGAATAATTTTAATTTTTGTCGTCAATGAGTTCGTTGAATTAATTTTATTCTTACTACACTCTCGAAATTTGATATCAGTTGTTTCTGTCGCAGTCACGAGTTTTAAGTTAAAAAATTACTTAACATGAGTTTCGCCGTACGGAGTGTATAAGAATAAAAATCAAGTATCTTTATTCTGTACTAGAGTTGTGTAACTCAGATCTGAACCGGTTCAAAGAGCCGACTCCGACAGAAGATCCGTGAGAGCCGACTCACTTTATTTGAGTCGACGGATCAACGCGTCCGCATAACTCAGTGAAACACTTAACACACAGAAACACGTTTTACACTTACGTATCAGTTCTTCCTTTGCATCTGCCAGCTCAAATGACTCATGCATCACATGTTTGGCTATGCATTCTTGATTCTATACAGGTCGTGATATGATTGACTGAACTAGGCAACTCAGTGGCAGACTGCAGTAACATATTCAGAACTCGGCTCTTCTTGAACCGGTTCAGTGATCCGGCTCACATACGGGATCCATATGCAAAGATGCAGATCACTAAAAAGACCCGTTTTTCCCATCTCTATTCTGTACTTTGATGTTTATAAAAAATGTCTTTAATTTTGTTTTTTTTTTAAATGAATTTTCTGTTGTAATTATGTTATGTAAAATTGCATGCATTTTCGTGAAAATATGTATTAGCATATCAAAATTTTAATGAGGATGGGTAACCCCATATTGTTTAGTTAGAACGACTGTCAATAAAATAAAATTTTATGATAAAATTATACACAGTATTTTTTGAAAATGTTTTTTTATTGTAAATACATCTTGCAATATTTAAATGATAAAAACGCAAAACAATACTTTAAATCAGTGGTTCTTAACCTTTTTAGAGGTACTGAACCCCACCAGTTTCATATGCGAATTCACTGAACCCTTCGTGTCAATGTGAATTCATTGAACCCATCGTGTCATCACGAATCATATGAGTCGGGTGTGTGTCTTGACCTTCGCCGAACCCACGACACTGACACACCGAACCCCTGGTGTTCGATCGAACCCAGGTTAAGAACCACTGCTTTAAAGATTTACATTTAGGTACAATGTTTTTATTGTCTGTCTAGGATATCGTATACATTTTGTGTTAGTGCAATCTTTTCATGGAAACATGGAATGTAAAATTAATTATTAGAATACTAGATTGAAAAAAACACTTTGGCACGGTGACTGATACAAATAGAAACCCAGCGGGGGGCAGGGGGGCAGCTGCCCCCCCTGTAAAAAAAAGAAGTCGTTATTAAATTTTGTTGCTGGAATTTTTACAATTCTTGAAATAGCTTTACTTCTACAAATCCAAGAAAAATGATACTAGTATAAGACATGTAACTAGAATAATTTTTTTTTCAAGCAAATAATTGTAATAACTTAGTTGATAAAGCACTGCTATAATTATACATAATTTTCTTAATATTTTGGCTTCATTCACCTTTTCCGTGATAAAATGTTGCAACCTGAACGACCATGGCTTGCCCCTCCCCTAGTTTTGATCCTGGGTACGCCCTTGGAAACACAAAGAAAAATATTTGTGACCACAAAACAAAACCGCTATCTCGTACTTTCGATATTTGTTTCTACATAGGCTGCTCAAACTGTAGTCAACATCCATTTGTCCTTTTCTGTTCCCGCGTATCTCTATGTGTCGACTGCCCACGCGACCCGAGCACCACGCTAAAAAATCTGGGAAACTTCTTTAAAAAAATGAAATTCTCTACTTTAAGATTCAGATCACTAAAAAGACCTGTTTTTTCCATCTCTAGCCCATACTGGCGAATACGTATTCAAACGACAGTTTGACGTACCAGTGCGCATGACAAAACTGTTTCGGCCCACCTATACAGACGATATGCGAGTAATTCCAGCAGTGCATAAATGTTAGACTTTTTGCTTTAAAATCGAATCAGAATGTACGTACTTTCGACATGGCGTAAAAAAAAAATATTTTAGCACTCGTTTTGCAGTTTTACTAAAGTCGGCATGAGAGAAAAGGTCCATGCACTTATCATACGTGCGCATAACTATCTATGACAGGGGTTCCCAAACGTTTTCAGTTCGCGGCGCACTTACAGGTTTAATATTTTGTCTCGGCGCCCTAGCTAGTCGAAATTAATGATACTACACGAAGCTGAGTTTTTATATTTTACACAAGAATACATTTATTACTTAAGAAAAATTGTTTATTTTGTAGCCGCAAATACAAGTTTAGTTTCTGGAGAATGGTAAACAGGAGGGCCTCGCGGCGTCCCTCTTTACCACCAGGGCGCCGCGGCGCCCACTTTGGGAACCACTGACCATTGACGTTCTTTATACTTACATAGAACGCAGTATAGTTGACAACGACACTTCTTTTTCAAAACTACTTTTGTTCATCTCTTTTCAGTTCATTCTCATATCGCTACGTTTTCGAGCTTATATCTCAATTATTTGCAATCCAGACTATGTGCTTTATCATAACTTTTCTTCCTTTTATGGCTGCATTCTAGATTCTAGTTATAAGTTTCCATGTCAACGAACGGAACTCATCCGATAGTTTGCGTTCTTATTAAATCAAGTCAATTATCCATTGTCACTGCAATTTCATCCATGAGCTGGCATGAATCTTGAACCCTTAGACTGAATTTAACATAATTTTTTAATTAATTTACTAATGACGATGAAACAGATATATACAACGAATATTTTTTTTGTGTAAAAATTTTAATGTTTCCTCCCTCAACGTCCAAATTTATCTTAAAGTGACCCGATAAAAATAAATAACTTTGAAACTATTTATTTTAAAATTATAAAAAAAAATATTTCAAACCCTTACTACAAGCCCTTTTATTTGATGTCACGCGGTACTGTTTGCAAAACTTTTTTTTTAATTTTTTAATTTACCCCCCAAAAATGACCCCTATGTTCAAAATTCATTTATTTACGTTACACGTACGTCTTATGGTCACCGAATTACATATGTGTACCAAATTTTAACCCAATCGGTTCACTTGTTCGGTGCAAATTTGCTATAACAGTGAAACGGAATTGAAAGTATTAAACTTGACAGACTAAAATCTTTTGTATCTTTTAAAATACGCATCAAATAAGCATACCAAGTTTTGTGAAGATGAAATATTTATTGGTAAATTACAAAAATTTAATATTTTCTCAATAATACTTGTCTTCGCACGGCTGCCACGCCGAAACTACTCAGTTTCGAGAAAAAAAATGTATAAAGCATATTTTGTAGTAAATTTAATTTTACTTTATTTTGCATGACAACATTTTTTGTCTATCGTGCACCCGACGCGAGATATTTCAAAGAAACTGTTTTTTTTTCTTGCGCGATTTTGTCAATATATCGCTCTGGTGGTTGAGATTACATTTCGCATTTTTTCTCATTTCATAAAAGGAATTGAACTCTACTAATTTCCAAAGTTTCAAAATTTATTTCAATTAAACCATCTATCTTATGCTACTAAACTATTATTTGTGCCGTGAAAAAATATAATTTTTGAGATTTTATTCCAATCTGAATGTTTGCATATCTTTTGAGAGTCCAACACACGTTTTTTTAAACAATCAGCGTATAAAAAGTGTTAGTTTTTCGCCCAGTTAGTAATTTGTTTAACGAATTTTGTAATCGAATGTAATCGATTGTGTTTGCTTACAGTAAGAACCCATTCGGTCCGAAAACATGTGTGGCTGAAATAATGACTTCTTAAATAGGAGCCGATTTTAGTATGAATCTTAATAATGTGTTCTACAAATCAAATTATCTCAATAGTCACTCTGTAAAAGTATTTATTTCATATCGGTTTTGACAATCGTAAATGTGATTGAGATTGACTTGGAAATCTTCGTCAACTTAATAAATCTATACTAAGTTTTCGATAATTGTTTATCCGTATTCTGTTGTATGAATCTGAAATGTTATAATCTCTATAATTATGTGATAATTTGTTATAGGACACGAAACATTAAGTTCCCATCATTTATTTTAATTGTTTTATAATGTATACGAATCAGATTACCTGTTCCAATATTTTATAAATCTAATTAATAATTGTTCAAGAGCATTGTAGGTTACATTTTGATTTAATTGACACGAAAGTAACATGTTTTGTTAATTTTTAATTTTATCTGTCGTAAAAATAAGACTGCCATATTAAAATATTGGTGAAGTATACTTAATCGTGAATATCATTTCCATTTTACTAAAAAATTATTAAAAAACGAGAATGTCGAATTCTTGTCGGCTATAAGTTGAATCATTAAAGAAACATTTTAATAATCCGATTTACAACAACAGCGCTTATGTAATTTTGTTACAGTTGTTTTTATTATCAAGCATTTTTTCGGCAGCGACTATTGCCTCATTGCAATTTAGCTGACTTGTATAAATTGAGTATCCAAGAATACTGAACAGAATACAAACTTGTCGAATCTTTGAGTTAGCCTTTCTAAACTTACGACCGCGACGCGATACAACGACATAATATCCCGCATCACACTGAACACTTTTCACGTACGGTGATTTGGTGCGATAAAATCTCGAACATATTTCATATTCAGTTTCATTTAATTGCTGCTTTCAAGACTTATATCTGTTGCCTATCTCTGCGTCCGTCGTTTTCGGTCTTTGCGGTCATAAATTTCTAAAGGTTAGCGAATTTGACTATTTTACAACAGCGTTTGTTCCATATCGTTACGATTTAGTTCACGAACTATGACTCCGGTACGCGAATCAGGCCTCGATAGTTCCGATCTTGGGCTTCCATACGAATCAGATGACCTTGCCGGACTATCGTTAAGTCGCGTTATATCTGTATGGTTACGATACCGTGATCCAGACGGTCTAAATGCATTACCGTAAGTTGACAGACGGTGCTGCACTGACGATCTCGTCTCAAAACTGTCAACGCTCACGACTTGGCCGTCGCCTTGTGAACGAGTATGACAGCAACGTCGACTTATCGCCGCGTTCATTCGATGATTTGCATTCTGTAAATAATAATTATAATAATACCAAAAAACTAAATCTTAAGTAGCAAGGAACTAAATCTAATATTTTCTATAAAGCACATACCCGAGTCATATATTTACTACAAAAAAATATTGAAGCAAGTAATTTAAGCAGAATATCTTTATTTTTAAACCGACGCTTGCAAATTTTTATTTTCTGCATCGACAGATAGGTACTACGATTAGCATTTTTGAAAATATTAGATTAGATTAGAGTACATTATGATTTAGTTACAGACAGCGTCAGGCTGGACATATAGTCGAGATGGCGATTGCCAGCCGGGTCCCAGCCTGCGCGGGTTCCACACGGAACATTACGTTCCGTAGTGCGAGTGCGTAACTTTGTCTATGACTTAACACCAACCAATTTCTATCTTAAAGAAGTCCTAAGATGTGTTTAAGATTTGTCCACATCCATTGGAAAAGTTAATTTTTTATACCCTAAGCACAAAGTTAAGTAGTTTCGGAATTTGATTTCTACGTAACGTATTTTCAAAGTTCTCTGCGTTTTCGGCGCGGGTTAAACTGTATAAATTGTGCTGAAATTTTAAGCTTATCATTTTTTCAATATATAGAACCATTTCAGGGGGTAGCAACTCAAAAAATATGAAAAAAAAAATGGCTTCTACAAATAAGGGTGTCTAATAATAGACTGGCCCTTATTTTGACAAGTTGGAAATTATCACATGCTAATCTTTAAAATGGTTCTTTACATTGAAAAAATGATTCTCTGAAAATTTCAGCTCGAGTGAGACCTAGATTTGTCCTTTATCTTCCTTATAGAGAAAGAATTTTTGCAGAATGTTGACAAATAAGTCTACATTCAGTTGAATTAAAATTGATTTATAAAAATAAAATACCTAGTAATACTCGTTGTAAACTTATTTTGCTCGCAAACCGTAGACCCTAGGCCAATTAAACAACAGGATATTCTTTGTGCAATTTAACTGATTGTTAAGAATCTACGAGTAAATTACAAAGTGAAATTAGATTTTTCGTGAAACGAAAGAGACTTTCATCTAAAGTATAACTAATAAAACCCGGGTCGCAGTGCCAAAACCCTGCCGACAATATAGTGTATTTGCTTGTATAGGGCCGTGTGGTTTTTATACTTTTATTATGTGAAATTAAGTTTGTTTTTGGGCAAAATAAAAAAATTAACCCCTTAATACACCCCTTAAAATAACATTTTTTTCTTAATTGTAATATTATTATCAATCTAACGTCTACACCGAATTAAATACACCCTTCAATAAATAAGTCACTATCTGCAAACTAGTGTTTTCATAAAATTTGTAAATCCGGTCCTGTCGGGCCGATTTTATTAAAATTGTGGGGATACTTTTTAATCACTACCATAGGGTTAAATTTCAATTTTGAAACGATTCGGAGAATTTTTTCGGTATTTTGGGGCCCAAAAACAGTTTTCAACCCCTAAAAACTACCCTTAAAATAGCCCGATTAGGCCCATTTTAAATAGGCTTCTTGCGGTGGTGGGTTTCAACACGTGGCCCAAATTTCGTTGAAATCAATTAACTCTTTCGAAAGTTATCGCGCGTACACATATATATATATATATATATATATATATACGTATATAAATATATATATATATATATATATATATACATATATATATAAACATTTTTAAAAATAGTGCCAAAGTGTTTAGGAGGTTATGAAACGTCGAGAAATTTTGGTCCGACCCCTAGGTCCCGCCATCCGACCGACGCCAATAGTGTATGTTGCCTTATGGCAAATACACTAATAAAGCCACACACTTACCTTAATTTCTTGCATTCTGGCTGCATATATAATAGGATTGACCAAAGACTTGAGTATGCAGAGTGTGTTGCAAGCAAACATCAAGAAGAATATGTAATTGGGATTGACTTGTTTTATTTCGTAAAGACAGTCGTTACATAATAGACACATGGTTAATGTAGCCGGCATCCAACCGACCAAAAACGATCCAATAATATACAATGTCGTCCGTATCGCTTTCACGTTGCGTCGCATTTGTTGCTCTGCCCTGCGCTCCGAGCAACTCGATGAGCTCTGCAATCCAGACGTCGGAACTGCCGATGACCTACCCGAATAACGGCTACCGACGCGAATGAATTTGTCGCGCGTCGCTTGGTGTTGTTTGATGATTCTATAGATGTGACCATATATCACCACCATTACTATTAATGGGATGAAAAATAATGAGCCGAATATTATTCGAAATTTTTGATATTTTAAAAACCTGAAACATAAAATACATACTAAACAATTAAATGTTTCGATAGCTTGTGATTGAAGCCAACAAAATGTTTATTTCAGCGACTTGACGCGAAATATCGTATATAAAAAATGAGAATTTGAATTGTCTGCATTATACTTCATTTAATGTGTTCTATCATCTTACAAACTGACGTAACTTTTATAAATATATATACATCAGTACAATGTCAACAAAGATTGGTGAATTGTGTCAATTTGTCATCGAACTCAAAAACAGTCAACACTTATAACAGTTTTAGTATAGAATCACAAAAATTGAAACACATTTCGTGGCAAAGTCTAAGAATTATCAATATCAGTTCAGTAATCAGTTTTAATCGGCACTGCATATTTCGACAGAGTGCTGACCGCATTGAATTAAATTAATTTATATAATCAGATCGCGCCCGATCGAACGAGAAATTTCGCGTAACTGAATATAATCATCAAATCGCGAAGCAGGTGTTAAGTCGCACGATTTCGACTCACAAAGTAAACTTAGAAATTATTTATCTCTTTAAATATGAAAGCATCACTTACTCATATCCACATTCGGGAGTTTGGAATCCTTCATTTGGAATAGATGAGAAATAAATGAGCAGAAACAAGGTTGGAAAACACCATAGCAACGCGATTACTGCTCTAGTATTAGCCGAAGTCATGAGCGATGCATATTGGAGAGGTTTGAGTATTCCAAGGTAGTGGTTACCGGTGAGAGCCAATAGATGCACAACTGTTATGATGATTCCACTGAGACGCAACGCCTCAATTGCTAAAGCGAAGCAGTTGCTGCCACTATCTGTAATTACAAAAGTAAGAATAGAGATGTACAGTAGAACCTTAAAAGGCCATCACATTTTTCTTATCGATCTATAATCTTGCACAAATACGTAAGGCAGAGAATATTATAGTCCAGAATATACGTAAAAGACACTTTTGAGGTAGACGACTAAACATAAAACAAAACGGCAAATAAATAGAACACAAAATTAGGCAAAAACAGATTACAGATTATTTTAAAAACATATTACAGTGCGTAAGTTTAGTGTGGAATCTAAAACATGAGTTATGATTTTTATCATCCGCCTATTATATAATTTAAAAAAAATACAACTTCAAATATTTAGTTTTTCAGAAACCAATTGCGGCAATTATATTGCCATTGGAATTGACAAAAATTGAAAACAACAAACTATTATTTTTATTTGTTTATATTATTATTTTGGTAAGTTGGTAATGTAAGTCCACAACAGCTAGTAATAAACGCTATTCCTGTTAATGAAGAGCGGATCTAGTTATAGAAAAATCAAAAAAGCACCACAAACGTTTGGACGTTTTAATCGTATTGGCCTTCAAATATAAGTTTGAAAAGAATAAAATTACGTGTTTTTTGAATCGGTCCTTCTGTATGGATCTGAAACCTGGAATGTTTGAAGGTCATAACAATTAAACTGCAAAGTTTCATAAATAAATGCCTCAGAACAATCCTTAAGGTTAAATCGTACATCACGTCTTGAACAGTGAAATTTGGAAACGATGTCTTGAAGAAATTTGGATAGAATTGGATGCAACGAGTGACAGACAATGATATAGCGAAGGAAGTCTTGGATTGGAACTCACAGGGACGTCGTAAAAGAGGAAGACCTAAAATATCCTGGACAAAATGTTCGTGAAGAAGTTATGGAATAAGAAACTGCTTGGCTTCAAGTAAAAAATATGGCAAAAGATGGTATCAAATTCAAAATTTTCATAGAGAGCCAATTAGGAGCTATTGGAAATTATGAGTTATTGGATAAGTTTGGATAAAATCCGTGGCACAGGATCAATGAAACAACAATACTGAAGTTAAAATTGCATTTTCACTAACGTTTCGGTACGCTTTGCACCATCTTCAGAAAAGCGTACCGAAACGTTAGTGAAAATACAATTTTAACTTCAGTATTGCTGTTTTATTGATCATGTGCCACGGATTTTATCCAAACTTATCCAACAATCATCAAGAATCACAACCACTCTAATTAACTTCTTTTAATTAGAGTCAACCTCATTATGAGTTATTATTTTGGTAGTGAATCGGTTATTTTCAAATAACGATAACATTTACAACTGTTACAAAAATAAAACAGTTTTATCCATTATTAACACTGACCTAACATCGTTGGAACATATGAAACAAGGAACTGCTTGGCTTCAAGTCAAAAATATGGCAAAAGATGGTATCAAATTAAAAATTTTCATAGAGCCAATTAAGAGTTAGTGGAAATTATGAGCTATTATTTTGGTAGTGATTCAGTTATTTTCAAATAACGTTAATAGTTATAACTGTTACTAAAATATAACAGTTTTATCCATTATTAACACTGACCTGACATCGTTGGAACATATGGAACAAGGAACTGCTTCAAGTCAAAAATATGGCAAAATATGGAATCAAATTAAAAATTTTCATAGAGAGCCAATTAAGAGTTAGTGGAAATTATGAGTTATTATTTTAGTAGTGAATCGGTTATTTTCAAATAACGTTAACAGTTACAACTGTTACTAAAGACTAGCAGTTTTATCCGTTATTAACACTGACCTGACATCGCTGGAACAAGTTTTGGCAATAAACTGTTGTGGACCAAACCAGTTCCAACCACTGTGGATGTGTACGTGTCAGCCGCAGCTAAACTCAAGCTGAATCTAAGCGTTGGCGTCATTGGTCGCCTAATCCAACGCACCGACACCAAAACCTTGACGTTCACCATTACGGACACCAAACATGTAAATATCATCAACGGCACGAAATAAATGTACAGCTGATTCAATTCGCAACCATTGCAAGTTGGCTCGGTCTCGTTCGATCCCGAAATATTGAAGTCGACGGGATGTTCTGTGTAATCGTAAACCGTTTGGAAGTGACCTGATCCGTCACTTCGCGTACGATGCTTGGCATGACGCAAGTGAATCGTTTCCTCGTTGCTCATTTTAGCGGATGTTTTGCACTTTTTGTTTTAAGTTTGCACTATTTCCATTTTTATGCAGGGCACAACATTTTTACATTACAAACTACCGGTCAATATTAAAACTGCCGAATCAATTGAAATGTGCATTAGACATCAATAGATTTAAAATATAGCTGAAAAAATATTTAAGAGAACTTTCACCCTAAGTCAAAATTATTGTTATATATTTTTTTTGTTTAAACAAAAATTCTGCAAAAAGTGGATTTTAGACGAAATATTGTGAATAAAAAATTACATTGACTTCGTTAGAACACTATTCAAAGAGTTTCAACGTCAACATGATCTAAAAGAAATTTTATAGAAACCAGTCCAGGTGTTTTTTGTTTAAACAAAATTATTGGAAAAGTCGTTTTTACGCGAAATTTCACGTATAAAAAATGTTAATTACTTTGTTAGGGCGCCAATCGAAGCGTAATAACGTCAGTATGACCAGAATTCAGTCCAACCGTTTTAGTTTAAGCAAAAAACTTGGAACGTGTCGCGGGACACGCGTTTAGAACGAAGACCCTTTTGTATAAAACGTTTTTCGTAACGCGTTTTATATAATCTAAAAACACCCGGTGTAATCTAAAAACATCCGGTATAATCTAAAAACACCCGGCATAGTCTAAAAACACCCGGTATAGTCTAAAAACACCCGGTATAATCTAAAAACATCCGGTATAATATAAAAACACCCGGTATCACCGTATATCAGTATACATTATACGTCTTACGGTTTTTCGTGACACATTACATTTTTTGTCTTACGGTTTTTCGTGACATGAATATTACATTTTTTGTCTTACGGTTTTTCGTGACATGTTACATTTTTTCTCGGCTAGGTCCCCTCGCTAACCCGCGATAAGGAACTTCGTTCCAAAAACAAATGCATTTTAGAATTTTTTAAAAAGAATTGTCTGGTCTAATTTGTTAAGATCATACTGGGAAGTTGGTCGTGTAAGCCTCAAGTGTTGCACTTGTAGAGTTCTAATATACTATCCACCTTAGGGCTTGTTATTTTATTTGTTACTATTCATTCTTTTACTAAGACTTCTACAGGAAAATCCAAAAAATGTCCACTGCTTTCGCACAGCTGTCATGGCACGTGTTGTGGTAAAGTTTTATAACTGACTTGTATGTTTTACTACAGCATCGGCGTCTTCGGGGAAATGCACACATTCTACGTAAACACAAGAGTTATGTTTGTTCCACTTATACGAACTCTCAGACCTCAGTCATCTTTCATGTTGTATTTTCTGCTATCTTGTAAAACAGTGTAGGCGGTTTTACTACCAAAAGCAGAAACTATTACCCCAGAAGAGACTTACGAAAGCATCAGCGACCAAATCATATTGATTATGTAGAGTGCTTTTCATTTACCCGACTGCCGACTCTGGATTTTTTCCGAAAATCTAATTTATAGTCTAATAAACTTACATGTATGTAATGTAAGTTTATTAGACTATAAATTAGATTTTCGGAAAAAATCCTGATTTCCCAAAAAACTTCCGACATTTTTTACATATCGGGCAATAATTTAGCGCGCGTTTTTTTTGTGAAAATTTTTATAAGAACTCGACAAACTATCTCTTTATAAACAATACTGCACGCTTCGCCATTTTTATTCCCAGAAGTAAGACACAAAAACTGTCTTGAAAGGCGTATAATACTATGTTAAATAACGTTCTGTCATGTAATCTATAAACTGTTTCGTTTCTTAGTAAAAAATGAACTCTTCAACAAAATCTAAACAGTGATTGAACAGCTATATATATACAGTGTCCACCCATATATTTGGAGCTAATGGCCTTGCTGTCGCCCTAATTAAAAGAAAATCTATAACTTTTATTATATTTTTTTTAAATTCCAGATATATGTTATAATAGAAAACAGTATCACGGGTAATTGGAATAATAAAATAAATCAATTTAAACACTCATTGATTGCAACGTTTCGTCTTTTCTTTAATTAAGACTTTTTCAAGCTCTCAATATGCTTAAACGATAGTTAAACTATGATATAATATGCAATTTGGCATTACAAAAAACAATTATTAAAAATTGAAATTGACTTATTTTTTTTAAGTTTTTTTTTTAGTTTATACCTTTATTGTTCTATTTTGTTCGTGTGTATTTTTGCTTTTGTTTTTTTTTTTATTTACATTTATACTTTCAATCCTATCATGAGCTTGGTTGTCGAGTGTCTATAATTTACAATATCTATCTATGCACAAGTTATCTTATATTTTCCGGTTCAATGAAAAAATATATCTGGGTTGTGCATACGGGAAATCCCCTACAGTTCGCGTTTGTGATACGTGTTCCACTAATTGACTTCATTATTAGTATCTGCGGACGGTTCGACTGACAGTTCCAATACATACACAGAATATATTCTGATTGCGCTGATATTGATCTCATAGCCTGACATGTCACCAGAACATCAAAGATCAAACATTGGACATTGATTAGCTACAGTGAGTTCAATTATTTAAGTCTAATAAATGGGTTGTCGCCTTTTCAGTTTCCCAAAACTCAGGGCACAAGAGTGCCGAGAAAAGAAAAACACATAATATCCTTTCGAGAAGCTGAACACAGCAAAAATTAAATCAGGACATTCTTTGTAATACGCTTCGTGGTAGATAATTTAAAACAAAGCGACCTTCGATAACAAAAATGATTGCGTTTATTAAACAGTCATTATTTAAAAAAGCACCGCATTAAAATTCTGAATTAATTGCTGACGATTTATTGAAAATCTAATCCACTAATGAAATTGGAAATTCAATTACTGTGTCAGTGATTAAAACAAATTAAAATGTTTTATATACACGCTGTTTAAAAAAAAATGTTCACAAGTTTTTATAAAAATATGCCAAAAGAAGACTTAACGTGTTTTCAAATATACCTACTCCATTTGTACAGCGCAACTTTTTTTAACCACTAGTGCAAATATCGGCGTTTTAAGTTTGAAACCTTTGCTTGCCTGTCTGTGGTAGCTACACAATGAGCTTTTCTTAATTTGTTTGAAAGCTAGCATTTGCTAGATAGTTCTTTGCCATGTTTGATTAAAATTGGTTCACTCGTTTTCATAGCTACCATCACAGTTTGTGTAGAAATCTCGGCCACTATTTTAGCTAGAAACTTCGAGTTTTTGCTCAAGCATCCAGTTTTGCTGATCAGTTAGTTTAAAAAATAAATTAAAATTAAAAAAAAACCGACGCAGCAAAAGCAAACTTTTAAAAAGTACGAAATTATAAAGTTTTCATTTGAATGAAATATTTAATTCTATGGATGCAAATTTATGGTAGTTGTCGTGGTACAATATTGTCAAAAAGTTATAGAGTATACGTGCCACAAAAGTATACTAGCTTGTAGCTAAGTGATCCATAATGTGTACGCAAGACTGTACTCGTGGAAACGTAACCCATACAGTATTCATATGCATATATACTTTTCTATAAATTGTTGAACTTTAAACCGTTATTTATGAATAATTAGACGGTCAACAATTTTTTCTTATTTTTTTTAAACTCATAACAAATGCATTGAAAGACTGTCAGTTTATGGAAAGTTTCTGACAGTTAGTTCTTTTTTTATAAATAAGAAACTGGTTCAGAACTACAGAGATCGTATACAATCAATGTTAATTATCCAATTTTTAATTGAATTTATCTCGGATTATATACGGTCGATCGACTTCAAATCTTCAGGGTAATTGTATTATCATTGAAGACATATTCACGTCAAAAATACTATTTTCAGTTACAAAATCTGTCCTTGAATTTGTTAAGATGCATTGGATCACGTTGTGTTGATTCCGTTGAACCACTGCGAAAGTTATGATGATTGAACCACCTTGTATTTATTGTCACTTCGCTTTTGATATGCGATAGGTATTGAAAAGCAAAAAAAACTGTTCACATCGAAAATAACAACCCTCAAGGGACTGACAAAAAAGGTTCGTTATTTGCGAAGTTCACAATAGGCGATAATGATACTATTAGAAATAATGGTAACACTTGAAATTGTAGTTAATAACGGTTCGCTGTATGCGAGGACGTAATTCTACTATAGTAGTATTTACATTTAGATATTTTTTTTGGTCACGAATCCGCTTGCGTGAACGTCGATTTTACTTTTTGAATCACTCGTATTAATGTCGGTTTTGACAAACTTCGCCTAGACACTAACGTAGCTGGGTAAAAACTAATTGAAGTACCTTACACATTATAATTTCATGGTCAAACAAAACTTAAATGAGACACTCTATATATTTTATGACTTATTTTCATACCAAGCTGTTTTATAGCTCGTTCTAACTTATCTTCTCTAGCTATATGGCTGCTAATATTTTAGAAACAACGTATAGTGTACGATTTATAGTACAATCGTTTGTAAGATTCAAGACTTCATTAATTTCGGTCAAGTGGTTGGCCCGCAGCAGGTGCTCGTGATGTATTGATCACTGTCGGCCATTATATAGGTCTTCATCAGCGGTTTTTATACATTGAAACCGTTTTTACGTCAGTTTAGTGCCTTTTGTTATCTGCTAAATAATGATGGTAAGCATGACGAAATTTTGTTTCTAAAATATTGGAAAGAGTATTGTTGTTATTGTAAGGAATGCATTGTGTTTTATTCAAACAAAAACAGTTATGCATTTGTTACAATAAAAACAATTTTTAATTTTTTAAAATAGGTAAAAAACACTTTTTAAGTTAAATGATTTTATTGTACAATTAATGCTGTACAAAAAACCAGCCTGGGGCTTTCATCAGAATAAAATCCAACAGACAGTCGAAAGTGAGATATGATTTACATAATTCAACAAAAGATTTTCTACTAACTGCGCACCAGGATTTTATTTGAGTCTAATCAAAGCCTCATATTGGTGGCCCATAATTATTTTCTAGGTTTTAGTACACCATCGATTGTACAATAAAACCGCTTAACTTTAAAAGTTCTTTACCCCTTTTATATTTAAGATTTTAGTGTGCTTTGCACCCGAAAGAGAGTCGGGCCAATCAGCTAGTTTCCATAATATTATATTATCATCGAAACTACGCATGTAAACAAAATTTCAACTCAATCGGATAACAGGAAGCTAGTGAAAAATCGGTCGCAAGATTTGAAACAAATAAATATACAACAAATTAACGGACCGTGAATTTGATTAAAACCGTTTAAAAATTAAATCATTTAATTTTCTTTTTTAAGTGATAGTAAAATTGTGACCCTTGAGGCTTAACTATATCTAAAATGCAAGAGTCAGTTCGGTATGTTAAAACTTACGCCTTATATGGAATTGTTAGGGTTGATTCATTGGGAGACCCTTCATTTTTTAGATCTACTATATCGCGCTCTTATCACCGCGTATGGAAGTGAGGTAGAGTGAGGACTAAAAGTAGCAATGATTTAAAGAAAGGTTACTTTACATGTCGTGTTCCATAATAAATATGTTTAAGGATAACGTTTTTATAACAAAATATGATTTTTAAGCTTATGTTCCACTTCCATTTAATTATAATTCTTAATTAAAATAACGTCTCACCAATGAAACTTTCGGAGTAAAACTAGTACTTGCTATCTTCAAACAAGTTTAAATAAAAGAAAAAGACTTTCAAAAAATAGTTTCGTCGAGAAAATATGAGTTTTTATAATTTTTCATTTAAAAACAATGGAGTAGACTATATTTTATACTTGAGTTTTTTGTTATTTATGCTTCACCGCATTATTTTTATACATTTAATTTCTACTTGAATTATAATTTAAAAGGACTGTCAATCATAAAATTGTAACGTTAATTAATTATAATTAATTTTACCATTCGCAGTCTTTTAAAAGTCTCAGATTTTTTAAGTGGGTAACGCTAAACACGAACCCTCTTAGCTGTGAGAGCTATGAATGAATCAAATGAAATTTCTATTTTTAATAATCATGGGAAATGGGAGACTAGTGAAATCAATTTAACTTTATCTGTTGAATATAATGCAGTTTTAGTGTCCCGACGTAATTACAAATTTTATGTCTGATATGCTTTTATTACACACAATGCAGACGAATTTCTAATTTCTCTTTAATTTCTCTAACTTCCGAGTAACTAAGAAATATGTATCTGCTATATTTTATCGATTTATATATGTGCAATATCCGTTACAGAAATGTAATAAATAAATTCCTAAGTTGATAGTCGTGACCCCCAAGTAAAGTTGTTTTCCTACTATAGAAATCCCAAACCAAAGGATTTATGTGATACTAAATACAAAATGTATATTTAACACTAGAAAATCCATTTATTTCTCTTGTGTAACGTTTAAAATCGTGGGGCACGCACTGTACCTATATTTCATTTAATTTGCCAAGTTTCTTATGCTTCCAACCGTTATAGAAGAAAAATAAATTTAGGTTTTAATTTTTGGTGGATTGATTTAAACTTTTTTTGAGGTTTAACTTCTTTAGCGACGTATCTGTAAGCAATCGAGAGGAAGTAGAATAAACAAATAAAGTTTTTTTACATGAAACTGACAAGGACAGAAGTTTATAGTGTGTTGCATTTTGATTCGCAAAATAGTAAGACAAGGATGAACGGCTTGAATCTGACGTTTAAAATAAATATTGAAGTACAAAATAATTTCTGTAATTTGACGTACAAACGGCAGAAACTCATAATATATATTTCATGTAAATTCAGAAAGGAAAATATTAAATATCATATTCTCTATTTTCAGATTTCAGAATAATTTTCGGATTAAACATTTTTTAAATTCAAGTATATGCTAAAACGTCACATAATGTGAGGTAATGATGTTGATATACTACAATTCATATTAAAAATGTTTTTCTGTAGATTGTAGTACGTAAATAAAACTATGGTATGAATGTGACGATTTGTTTTTGTGAAAATTTTCACATGGCATAAACATCAAAGTGCTCTCTTAAAATGTGTAATAATTTCGCCGTAATTATAACATTAAAAAAAGAAGTTAAACTTCTTATGTGAGCTTATCAGGGTGAGGCTCATTATAATTTTTTTAATATATTTTTTATTATATAGTTATAGTTATATTGTATTTAAATTTCCCACCAACATCATCATTTCCACCACATATTTTTTATTTCCATTTTTAAAATACCACAATATTGTGGTTGGTTTTTTTACTCGACATTTTTTATATTTCATAATAATAAATAACTTAAAAATGTTATGGTTCTGTTTGCCTTTTTTTTTTGTATATATGTAAATTTTAAATTTATAAAATACGTAAGAAGCATAGCTTTCGTTGTGTATTTTTGTTTATTATTGTGTATTTTTTTTCATTTGCTAATTTGGCACCCAAAATTAACCCCCAAAATCGGAATTCCTTTATTTACACTATAAGTCCGTGATCTGATCCGAAAAAAAATAAACTTTGACAGACGGACAGACAAACAAGAGAGTGATCCTATAAATTTTATAGGATCACTCTCTTGTTTGTTTCCGAACATCCAATGAAAAAATGGCACCTTTATAGTATAAAGGTTCCGTTTTTCCATTAGATGTTCGGAATCCTAAAGAAACGACATTTAATGAGCTTGTTTAATGGTCAATGACCTTGTATCGCTTTAGTTGATACAGAATTGTTTCTCTGTCGTATTATATCTGCTCCGTGGTTTAAACGCCAAAAATGATTAATGTAATAAAGGCCTACAGAATACATAAAATAAAAACTAACTTTTTGTCTCTCGTATTTACATTACTATGCGGTTTCCAATAAAACTAATATTTGGACAAACGGTTGCATCTTCGGATTTCTAATCGACTTTTTCTTACTTTATTGCAACGTCGTTGTTCTGTAGGTACATTAGATTACTATTAAAATTAATTAACGTGTTTCGCTTTATTTACTTCAATGTTTGAACACAAAATATCCGTTGAAACTAGAGATGGGAAAAACGGGTCTTTTTAGTGATTTGCATCTTTGCATCTGGATCCCGTATGTGAGCCGGCTCACTGAACCGGTTCAAAAAGAGCCGAGTTCTGAATATGTTACTGCAGTCTGCCACTGAGTTACCTAGCTCAGCCAATCGACCTGTATAGAATCAAGAATGCATAGCCAAACATGTGAATCATTTGAGCTGACAGATGCATCAAAGCGAGAACTGATATGTAAGTGTAAAATGTGCTTCTGTGTGTTAAGTGTTTCACTGAGTTATGCGGATCCGTTGATCCGTCCGCTCAAAAAAAAGGGAGTCGGCTCTCACGGATCTTCTGTCGGAGTCGGCTCTTTGAACCGGTTCAGATCTGAGTTACCCAACACTAGTTGAAACTGTATTCAGCAGGTTGCGTGTGACACAATACGACCACCACACCAGTTGACAAATTAGTTTTTATTTGAATTATCGGGTGAAAATTAAAAAAAAAACGAGTCATTGTTCGTTTTATGCGTTTCGTGCAGTTATGTAAAGTTAGTGAAAAAAAGATAAAAAGACAAATAAACAAAGTAAAAATATCAAATAAAATAAGGTTGCTTTAATGTCAAGATATTAACAAATTGTCTTCATTACAATTTACGCAGTGTACCCTGTCTTTCACGCAAAACTGCGCATCCGAGTAGATGGAAGGTATTTTAGCAGTTTCTTCTGGACCAAATAGAAATAATAAATTTGAAAAAAAGAATGATAAATCATCTGAACAAAAAAAAAATGGTTAAGGTTGTAATGAAGCATCATATCGATCAGTAAGTGACATAATCGTGATATCACAACGACGTCCAACGGTCCGAGATATATAGGTGCTGTATTTTTGATAGTATCTCCTATATAATATGGCAGCTGTTCGTTTCATTTTCAGTATATTTTCAGCATTTTTAACAGTTCAATTGTGTAATAAAGTTCTGTTCTAATAGGTTACTATTCGCGCTTAGTTTTGTATATTATATATTTCGAAAGGTAGTTTATGAAAATTATTGTTGAATTGGTTAAAATCTACAGCGTAGATAAGATGTTTAATTTTTTGAAAAGACATTAATTATTTATTACAGTTTACGATAATTACATCTACCGCAGTTAGATTATAATACTTATATAGAATTGTATTTAAATACCGAGCGGTGTAGCGTAGTGGTGACAGCACTAGACTCGCATTCAGGAGATACTGGGTTCCAATCCTGAGAATGGTAATTCCTGTACCGGCCATCTTTGGACGTTTTCCATGGTTTCCCTCAATTAATTTCAAATAAATATTGAGATGGTTTCTAATTACAGGCCTTGGCCAATTTCTTGTCAAACTATTATGCTCACAAAGTTACTTTCTCCTAATTTCCTACAACTTCTTCATTCGCCCATTGCTATTAATTAAGTTGAAGTTTTAAAAATGTGCAAAATAACGGGAAGTGGTAAATGAAAAATAGTAATTGTGTGAATGGCAAACGTTATTTTTAGACTTTTATTCAAATTTGATAATTAAAAACTTAGTAATTTGGCAACTGAACGAATAATGGTAAAGAACCGTATGCCCAAAATCCTCGCCATTTATTGAAAATCGTGTTCAAAATTTTTTTTTATAATTATAAGATTAGTTGTAGATTACAGAAGCTTTACAACTAAGGTCAGTAGCGTCTGTTATAATGGGCTAGGTGATACTATTTGCCTCTCCACTCAAATTAATCTCTAGATCTAGACTTTCATATTATGAAAGGCAGAGTGTAAAATTGAAGAATGATTCTTTGACGTTAAGTTCATTCTATATAGAGAATTTTTACAGATGGAGGTATAATATGATAATATTATTCTTTCAATTTGTTGTAACTCCCATACAAGTGTTTTTGTTCGGCTTACCAGTTTCTCTGCTATATTTGTATATGTCCGAAATATTTTTATAGTTTATCCAGTCTATTCAAAATTTAGTATCGAATAAAAATACCAGTTAATCGGGCGACGGGATCATTCCAACTTTACAACTTCGACTTGATACACTTTCTACTTAGTAAACAATCGCTCGTACCTGAAAACTTTCATTCCAACCCACTATAGTAGGGAATAGTGCCTACTAATTTAATCAGATCTAAGATAGGTGTTGCCAAATACAACAAAACAAACGACATGCTCTTGCGTCATTCCGTTTATGGGATATCGAAGAAGAAAAAATTTCACACAGTCACAGCACACATACATCAGTCGAAAAGTGAATTTAAATGATTCCAAGGAGGACACAACGGGAAGATCTATTAATGTGCCGAAAAAAATGTCTCGTTAAAAGTGGGACATCTGACAACACTAGTCACACACTTCTTTTCCGTTACTGCGATCTAAGAGGTTTCACTTTAAAAACTTGTCCATAAATGAATGATGATTTGTTTGTAGAGATCATTTTGGGTGCGGAGTTTTTTCGGTTATTTGTGAAGTTCAATGTAATTCAAAGTGAGAATCCATCAGTATGGATAACATTTTTCCAGTCAGTTAGAGGAGAGAAAGAGATGCGAAATCCCTTAACTCCACCTTATGTATAAACCGTCTAGGGAATTATTATAAAGGCGGCTTTTTGCAAGTTTACTTCATGCACCGATAACCGCAGCTGCGACCCTGCTCTTAGACCATAGCCTAATATAGAATGATCAATAATTAAAATTTGTGTCATTTTATTGTTAAAAAGTAATTTTCAGTCGTTTCATATTTAATTTTTGTTAATGTGAAACTTGGAAACGCTGTGAAAAGGAGTTCTCGATGTGGTAGGTGATAGGGTGCTCTAATAAAAGATTACAAACTGTAGATTTGCACAAGAATACAAAAGTTTGTTAATACTGACATACAGTGCATTTCTACTTTCATGTTTTGAAAGGAAATAGAAATATTGGTGAATTAAATCGAAAAAACGTGTCTAAGTTAAGGTCAGATTAATGCTTGGTTGATGAACTTTATGCCTTAAATCTAGATTTAGACAGAAACACATAGCTTAAGAAATATTATAATATGAATTATAAAGTTACATGAGTGTGATTGAACGTGCGTGTGAATAGCGTGAGTCTCGAAAAGTAATTATTATCGTGCGTGAACGTGAGTGAGTGGTTGAAACCTAGCCGTGAGCGTGCGTGAGTGTGATTATAAAAAATAGCAGTGCGTGAACGGGCGTGAGTTGAAAATGATTTTCGTGAGCGTGAGCGATCGTGAATAAAATAGTACTCACGATTGCACCTCTACATGACACTATTGCATTGTGACACAACACAACACGCGGTCCGTAATATTAAGGCTGTCGGAACGCTCTGAATTTAAGCCAAAAATAGAGTTTCGGCTGTCAACTGATTGTAGACTTATTCGTCAACATTCTGCAAAAATTCTTTCTCTATAAGGAACATAAAGGACAAATTTTTGTAATTTATGTACGATTTACTAGAAAAAATTGGGCATTAATTGTGCTAAAAAACACACGTTTTCAATATCACAATATGACCTCATTCGTACTTATTTCACAAAACTGTTCCATCATAAAACTAAAGTGACTCTTCCTTTTTCGGAAAAGTTTTTTAAATCTTCAAAATATTTCCAACAATTAGAGAAATCAATTGATAAATAAAATTTGCAATAAAATTTTTTAGCCTCGTAGTGGGCACCAGCCAAAAATTGAAACGTGCGGCTGATTAGAGCGAAACAGAGCTAAAGAAGATCACACACACAATATGTCTTTTGCCTACCTCGCCTCTTACCGATAGGTCTCAACACAAACTGTGTGAAAGTGATCCAACACTGTTACCCGCAATTTTTAGTTTGTTTCCGAACATAGTGTAATAAAATGTAATGGAATGTTATTTACAAATACTCTGTATGTTTAACTGTTGAAATATACTTTCCAGTATTATGTAAAAGGTCTAAGTCTGATTATTTAAGGAGCATATAAGTATAGTTGGACGCTATAGATACGCCATATTATGCTGAAATATCCTTGCAGGAAAGAATCTGATAGTCGGTCGGAGCAGTATCGATCGACATAACGTTTTTTATAGTAATTAATCAGTAACTATATGTATACATACTAAGATATAGTATCTAGTACCACGGTGTACTATGGAACGAGGAAAAACAATTTGTTATTGTCACTCATTTCTTATATACTCAACTTATTTCTCCGGAAAAAAAACTGTTAAGAATTATAACTCGGAAATGTTAAAAAATTAAATTTTTGTTACCACGCCCCTACATATTTCACGAATATGATGCAAAAATATCATTATTCAAAATTCACGGCTCATACTAGAGCGGTAGTAGTTTATAAAATCGTGTGCACGTATCAAAATTTGATAATTTTTAATACTGCATATTATTCCACATACATCACTAAATAATGTATGACTTATTCGTCAACATTTTGCAAAAATGATTTCTCTATAAGGAAGATTAAGAACAAATCTAGGTCTCTAATGGACTACTTTTGTAATTTATGTACGATTTACTAGATAAAAGTTGGCATTAATTGTACCAAAAAAACACACGGTTTCGACGTCTCGTACTAATCTCACAAAATTGTTCCATCACAAACCTAAAGTGACTCATCCTTTTTCGGAAAAGTTTTTTAAATCTTCAAAATATTTCCAAAAATTAGAGTAATCAACTGACAGCGGCACCCTTGCAACAACATTTTTTACCGTAGTAGTGTGGCGCCAGCTGGTGGCGATAAATTCAGACAACATTAGAGACCTAGATTTGTCCTTTATCTTCCTTATAAAGAAAGAATTTTTGCAAAATCTTGACGAATAAGTCTACAACCAGCTATCAGCCGAAGCCATATATTTGGCTTAAATTCAGAGCGTTTCGACAGCCATAACGGTCTTTTTTGAGCTGTCTGTAACATATTCTCCGAAATAAACGTTTTAAAATTCTCTTAGCTACTTTTCAACAATATGATTAAATATTATTATTCCTTTCTCACATGTTTATATATCCATTGGGGGACACTCCTTTAAAGGTTGCGTAAAGAAATAAACTGGTTGACGTCACCTCGTCCACTGCAAAGGTCATTTTTAAAAGCTTTAAGTCTGCTGACGACATTTTAGCTACCTATAATACATGCTCTCTGCGTATTGCATGAAATGTAAGACGATTTATATTTCAAATTCCAAAAAGGTGCTATTATACTGTTAAAATGAGACAGAAATATCAGACTGCATATGTAGTGTCGTAATGAGTTATGTTACGGCAAGGCGTAATATTATGTTTAAAACGAACGTCAGCGAGTTTTGACAGTCACACGAACTGAATATCATTACGCACGAGATATATATGATATTTTTACCTGGTTTTCACTTCGTTTTCAGAATTTTTAACAGTTCTCTTAAACAAATATCCCTTCTATTATATAAAAAACAACTGATAGACAAACAGTGATTTACTTTGGGAATGGTATAGCGCGATCAGTTTTGTTTTAGTTTACCGCACTAGTGCTTAATGGATCTCTTTACATGTCTATATATACCTACGTGTAATGCAACTGTTTAAGTAATAGGTACAAAATAGTGGTTTAGGTATGTTCATAAAACGTATTACAGTTATTATGGAAAAACTACCACTGCGAGTTTTAACAGTCACACGAGCTATAATAACATTACGTTCGAGAAACATGCAACATTTTTTGCACGTACCTCTTAATAAAATAACTGATTTTCAAATAATATATTTTTGACAGTTTTTTATGTGGCCATTGGCAATCTATTTGGATACTTTTTTAACACTCTTAGGTAACTTTTTAGGACAGGGCACTGGCAACACTTCTTAGATGTGTCATGCAGAATAAATTTTAATTCAGCCGGTGCGATCGTGGAGGATTCAGGTTTAAGTCCCGACAGTAACATTGTTTGAATAGTATTTTTTTCTGATCTCCCAGTATAATGTATTAGTATAATATTATACGAAACAAGTAGCTATCTATTTCTATATTATTTGATAATATTTTTGATGAAAAAATAAATAAACCGTAAATTATTTAAAGCTTAAACAACCGTCCTTATACTAAAACGGATTACAGGCTTATGTAATAAATAATGTTTCTCATGACAAACTGACAGTATCCTTAATACCTTCAAAATTAATATGTAATAAAGATTTTAAAAAGTAGGTGCCTGTACCTATGTACGTGCGTTTGAAGTTATATTTCTTTGACGTGATTAAAAACTAATTTTTAATATATACGTATGCAATTTATTGAAATAAAATGTTCAAAAAGTTTAAGAATAATACCGTTGTATTAACTTTTTACTCACTGACAATACTTACAAAAAACTAACCTCAGATATTCGAAAACATTTACAAAATTTTATTTTGGTTTTTACTTTTTTCTGCTGTGTGACACTTAAAATAACTGTTAAACAGATTGCCACCAGATGGCGACATTTGTTCTGTTCTATTCTGTTCAGAGACTTCAATGCCACTACACGTCATTTAACCGACAACTGTTAAAATAAACAAATTGTCACCAGATGGCGATTGTTAAAATTTTTAAACTGTAAAGTTTTAATGAAAACATTAGTTTTAAAATATAAACTTATTTTTCGTCAGAGAGAAAAATAATCTCCAAAATGGCGTATCAAACATTAATTTTGATACAGTATTAAGGGAGATATTTCATACCGACAAAAACATCTTCGAAAGCTAATATAATCGTGGGAGAAAGTGGAACTAAATTTAAAATAGGCTAGGCGAGTAATTAAATGTTATCGAACCAAATCATTTGCCTAGCTATTTGATTGAATGGCTGAATATCATTCAGGCCGCTAGTTGAATTGCGCCGTTTAGTAAAAAGGCTAGCTAGGCTGTTAATTGAGCGGCTAATTAAGCTAGTTGGCTGCGACATATCCATAGAAACTAGGCCTATGAATTGAAGCGACCTTGGTTGGAAAGTATTTACCTATATGAGTTTATTCATCTCACTTGTGCATCCATAATCTTATTTAATCTTCTCAGCATCATTGAAATGTACACCTACGTGTTTACCACTATAGATGCGGGTACATGTAAATCGCTGTGTATAAATGCGATTTTCGCGTGAGTATTATATATCTTTCTACTTTTCTAGGTAGGATACACCGACATCACAGTAGTCGGTGTATAAAGATAATATATTATGTGCATATAATTGTATAGAAAGATTTATATTATACTGTAGTACAGTGCTGGTCAATATAATATACTCAAATCGCAGGTTACGGAAATAACAGTTGAAGTATAAAACATATTTGACGCATACATGCTGCGCAAACCTCTGACATGTTCTTAGCAGTCACCGCTGCCAGTTTTGTTAGAAACTCTAGGCCAGTCATGTAGTAAAATTTGCTGGCAACTAGGGTCGATAGTAGAGTGATCTATTGTCACACTATACAATATAATACGCATTACAGTCTCTATTACGTCAACTAAACGAGATATCAGTGAAATTGCCAACAATAGTCATTAAATAATAATAATAATAATAATAATAATGCGTTTAACGTCCGTTTCTCGACTTTATGTCATAACAGACGCCATTCGCACCATTACTATTTTCCATTTACCACACTTCCCGTTATTTTTCTACATTTTTAAAACTTCAACTTATGTAATAGCAATGGGCGAATGAAGGAATTATAGGAAATTAGGATAAGGTAGGCAATTTTTGAACTAGGAGTTTGATAGGTAATCGGCCATGGCTTCAAGTAAGGAACCATCTCGATATTTATCTGGAATTAATTGAGGGAAACCATGGAAAACCTCAATCAAGATGGCCGGTACAGGAATTACCGTTTCTCGGCGAAAGGCAGTAGGATAAAGTCCCAGCCACATCTGCCCCCGCCGGGATTCGAACCCGGACCTCCCGAATGCGAGTCTAGTGAATAGTCATTAAATAAAAAATATGTTTATAAAATTATTTATTTGATTTATTTGCAGGTTCCACAATTCTGATGACAACGAAGAAGTTAGAGAGACAACTGAAAAGCAGCGTACCAGACTAACGTAAGTGACTGTACCATATTATTGTGAATTAGCGTTTAAGAATTAACCGCCATCGTTAGGCCATTGAAATAATAAAATGGTTAATTGTTCTTAATTTATTATAACTATAAAATAATTTAGCCTTGCTTACAAGTAATGTCTACGTTACAATGTTAGGTCCACGGGGGTAAGGGAGTTCTAGGAAGCGCCACGCCAAAAAATAATTTATATAATAAAATATAATTTATACAGATACATTAATATAATACACATGAAATCTAGAGATTTATTTCTGTACTAATTAGAAAGAATTCTCATATTTCTTTTCCTCTTATTATCTCATTTTTCCTGTGATCATCACTCATCAGCGGGTAATAAACATTTTCTTGTTTACACACTAGTTTTAATTTCTTATATTGATTTAATTTAGATTAGTTGAGGTTGAAGTCTTTCAGAAAAAGTTACGTTACTGTGAAATATGTTAGTTATTTACTATTTAATATATTATTTGCGCTCACATCAAACTGTCGGCAACATGTATGTGAATTAGAGATGTTTCCAATACAGAATATTTGTCCGAATCAGACTCGTTGGTTGAAAGTATTTACTATCGCGTGGATGCATGGTGAGCACTTGAGGGCACATATTTTTTTGGTACGTCTATCTTTAAATTTCTGAGCGAAATAAAAAATGTATGTACATTTGTGTGTAAGTAATCAGTGTATTTGTCATATTACACATGCGCGATTCGCGATGGATGGATGGTGGGGTTTAAAGACTTGGTAAAAATTTTCCAATGTTTCATAACCAGGTAAACAATTTGCCACTATTTTTAGAAATGTTTTATATACAACTAGCGGCCCAGTCCGGCTTCGCCCGGGTGTAAATGTAATATATAGGATATAAAAGATGAGAATCATTATCATTAAATTCTCAACGTGTATTGAATTTGCGCGAATTCAATCGCTTTTATTTGTGAATGTTCAAAAATCGAAGAAAAAACTTATTTCCCAAAAAGAAATTTAAAAAATTGTGTTGATACGATCGCTACCAAACTTCAGAAGATCACCGGCTGGGCTAATCTAAAGATTGTCTGAAAATTTCATCAAAAATGGTCTACCCGTTTGGAGTCCATAGATTACATACGAAAGATGTTTTATGACATTTTTTTACACCTTGGGTTACGTTCCTAAAGTTTTAGTAAGGATCCCTAATATTTTCAAGCAATAAATATAGCCTATGTTACTAAGGGTGAATGTAGCTTTCTAATGGTGAAAGAATTTTTTAAATCGGCACAGTAGTTTTTGAGTTTATTCATTACAAACATACAAAAATACAAATCTTTCCTCTTTATAATAGTGTAGATATAGCTCATAAAAATGAGCCCAATTGTACTATTTTGAAGCTGATTTTTAAAGGTTAAAATGTTTTTAGGCTCACAAATACCGAAAAAAAATTCAAAATCGTTTCAAAACTAAATTTTAACCCTTTAGTAACAATAAAAAAAGTATCTTTAAAATTTTAATAAAGTCAGCCCTATAATGAAAAAATAAGTGATTATTTCACGCTGAAATTTTTATAGCAGCTTATATTTAAAAATATTTGCAAAAAGCCAGACACTTTTTCCGGGGTTTAAAACTATTTTTGTGAACTTATTAATGCACGATTTAAAACATTTTTCCAAAAATAATCTTAAACCCCAGAAAAACTGTTTGGCTTTTTACAAATATTTTTAAATATATCTAATGAAGCTGCTATAAAAAATTCAGCGTGAATCAATAACTTATTTTAACATTTTCGAAAATTCAACTTTTGGGTGTTTTAATATTAACCCCTCCAAAAGTGTCTGCCTCATTTATTTATTTTTCTAAAATCAACTTAACTTTCGAATAGTACTTGTTGGCTTTTGAATCAAATATTTTTTTGGCACATATTTTTATAATCTTTCCTGTATGCGCAGTACCTGGCGTACCCAGGTAGGACAGGCAAACAGTCATTTATCTATACATCTTGCTTATATATATACTATTGTATAAAATTTCTACCTGAATCAAACACTTCATGAAACGGGACTATAAGGGGAATTCTACTTTAACATGAACTAATTAATGCGGTCTCAAAAAAAAAGAGTATAGAATTTAGTAACAAGTAGCTTAATACCGCTGATGCCTTCTGGCGAATGTAACAATAAATTGCGCAAAGAATGTAAATGTTCCTGTTAATTTATTTATGTACAGATAACGCAACATAATGTTATTTATTACACCGTCCAAAAATTTCGCTTCGTAAACATAACGTTCAAAATATTTATTGAGGAAGGTTTAAAAATACTTCTATATAAATCACACAAAACTAGAGTTCCATTATGTTTCAATTAACTGACACATTAATTTTATTACACATTATGTAGCTCCGAATATTTCAGTTCCAAATTAAAATTTCGATTATCAGTAAATTTTTTTTGTTTAATTTTTAATCAAAATTCACGTATAAATACTTTTCGTATGGCGGCGCTTCAGCTCAACGTTTTCGATACTAGCGCCTCTGTACGATAGTTTTTGAAAAATATTTTCTTGAACTGTCACTGAGCTTCGTAATACAATACAACTGTAACATAATTACAAATTTATATTTATTTATAAAAAAAAAAAAATATTTAACAGGTCAGTCAAGTTAAATTAATTAAATTGTATTTATATATCCATTTATTCAAGTCAAGTGACATAATTTATTCTCTCTTACGTAATTAGCCAAAATGTTAAAATAAAATAAATTCCAATAGTAAAAATTATCATTCTCTGCCGTTATTCAGTACCGAAAAGAAAAATATTGAATATTGACCGAAGTCAATTTATTTCTACCCTTTTTAAGAAATAGTATTTTGACATTCGCGTATTTATTATTGTAACCCTACTGCCAGACTATGCTCCTCGCACTGCTCCTCGCTCTGCTCATCGCGCTGTCGCGATGTTGCTCTAAGCGGCCAGACACTGCTGTACTCGCGACGCTCCGCACTCGGCTTTCGCCTCTCGGCAATGGAGGTCGATACTGTGGCAGCGTGCGCACTATGCCTTTACACTTAGACCGCTACACTTAGACCGCTTGGCGCGGGAGTATGTGGCCGGCTTACTCGTGCTCTTATTGCCGGTCCTTTGACTCGCGCACAAAAAACCGACAATCGAGGGAGCACTGGGCATGACGAGGAGCATGACGTGCGGCATGACAAGTAACGCGGCCACACAACGTCTCTGCCTCCTTTCCTCGCTACTTCGTCGAGTGTGTGGCTGAGGCATAATTGTTTTTTTGTGTATCGTATTTGTCCGAAAATAATTAAATACCAATATTATAGTAAACCTGCGTTTTATTTAATTTTAATTCACTACTGAACCAAAAGGTCGTTATACAAAAAAAAAAGAAAGTTATAAAGAGTGTGAGAAATTAGAAACGAATTTTAGTGCGAATTGTTCGCACAGGTACCGCTAGTATTCATATAATGTAGTATCGAGTCGAATACAGTGAATGTTACTGATACTGACATACTAATTTATTTTTACGAACTGTGATTAAAATGTAATTAAATATTAATTACACGAAGCGAGTTTATTCGTCTATAAATATTTAATGAAAATTCAAAATGTTCAAATACAAAAATTAACAAACTAAAATCTTATTACTTTAAACGAGCAATTCATGTATATAAATTTGTTACGCGTATCGCGGAAACGACTCTAATTATTTGGATGAAATTTTGTATTTAGATAATGTATTGCTTTTTAAGTTTATATACATCGTATTTCTTGTAAAAACACAATTTTACACAAAAAGAAAACGTTTTTATAACTATTTATTAGAGCCTTCTATCCGCTTTCATGCTGAAAATTTCATATAGCGCCATCTCGTAAATTTTTGTGGTACTTGTATTGTTGCCGACGGATGATAATCAACTGTTACCTCAAAATTTTGTAAGATGGCGCTATATAATATTATCCGAATACGAATATGTTCGGCTTACATCCAAGCTAACACACTGTACCTACACACAAACAAACAAATTGGATTTACTGTAAAAAGCGTGAAGTGCTATCTACTGAATTTTCATAATAGCTCTACGTTTACAATTGGCTAGTAAATGAAAAATTTATTACCGATATTAAGGCCTCTACGATTTTTACAGTAAATCTAATTTTGTTGTCAATTTATCTTGCATTTTTTAGTTCATAAAAGCGTGTTGTTTTAGTTTTTTTAAACTCTAATTTTACTTGTTTTCAAGAACTATAAAAACGTATTCTAAATTGGGATTTGTTTGAAATGAAACTGTTCGGATTTTATACGTGAATAATGCCCACACGAATAGAGTGTAGTCTGAATTGGCCTGTCGGCATGGTTTTTATTGGTTTTTGTAACGAAACTATATGAGCCACACACATACATACATTCATATTACTTTTACTTGTCATATTTTATTCATGAAACAGTGTTGACCAAAAGTCCAGCAGATCTAAAACATTTCTCAAAGAATATTCTAAATTAGAATTCACGTCGCTCAGATACCGGAAAAAATTTTCAACTAATGAACGTTCATTGAAATAAATACATTGCGAAAAAGAAAATTTCATTTAGAGAATTTTATTGGTATAATTGTTATTTGCAATTCGTAATTGCTAAAACATTACATATTTTGATGGACCTGATATATTTGCTGGACTTATTGTCGCGGGAAGGTTTTGGTCAATAGACCCGACTTCTTCCGACTGTAAAATCGGATGGATTCCAAATTGGAGAGGGAACGCGAGTAAGTAACGAATTAATTAATTTTAAGTTTGATCAAATAAGTGAGTAATATATTAATCATAAATTCGTTCGAATGAGTGAAGTGATTTTAACGTATATTCATTAATTATAAATTCGAAAGAAGTGTGCAATTTGTAACACTCACTCCTCAGTCTATTGTTTGAAACGCCATATTTTTCTAATGAATAAAACTTTTTTGATTTTGATTTCTCTCTTTTTTTTATTTTTTTTATTCAGAAGACGAATAAGACTCAACTATTTAACGATAGGGTAAATCTGATTTAAAATATCATATTTTTATTAAAATAAATTTTCTATGGCTATTTTTGCTATCTATTGTCACGTAAACGGAATTTGAACTCAAATAAAAAGATAAATATTTAAAAACTTCTGATTATATACGTTTTTTTACTATGTCCCGCTTTCGACGAAAGAATACCGCTTTTTTCAGTCAAAAAGTTCCAAAATCCCGACTTGGCAAAAAAAAAATCTAGCAACACTGATCCAAATTGACAGTTGTAATTTTAATTTTGTTATACATTTGAAACTTGAAAAGGACCAAAAAGTTTGGTTGAAAAGTTGTATTTTATATCAATAAAAACCACTGAACAGTATAGCAAGTAATTTCATTTTGTTAATTTTTTTAAAAGTTTAATTATTGTGAAATGACATTGTATAACTAGACAGTGAGACTAGCAAAGTAATAATGGTAGCGTATATATTATTTTTTTTTATATGCTTATGAATTTATTACTTTCGTTACTTTAAATAATTGGTTTTTCAGGTGATATTTATCAAAATAATAACTGAATAATATCGCACACACATAAATACCAAGCTTATAAATAAATTATGGCGTGATCAACATGTCACAGTTAGATTATTTGTTATTTCAGCAGTGAAAAGAACGAAATATATCAGTTCTTCTTGCCAAATTTGTAGTTTTTTGATTAGATTTATATCGGCGACATTTCTTTCCAACAACACCCTTTTTTAGAATTTCTTTTTTATTATTTACAATAAAATTATAGGAAATATAGCAACAGATGTTTATGCTTAACCATTTTTAACCGCGACTTCAAAAAAAAAGGAGGAGGTTCTCAATTCGTCGGAATCTTTTTTTTTTTATTTTTTTTTAGTATGTTCCCCAATTACTCAAAGACGCCTTAACCGATTTGGAACATTTTTTTTTTGTTTGAAAGGGTATACATCCCAGGTTGTCCCATATAGTTTTTATTAAAATCGGTTCATCCGTTTTTAAATGACGTCAAAAAAACATATTTTTTAATGTATGCTACCTCATATCTCCAACATTTGTAAAGCGATTATGATGATTCTTTTCTTATTTAATGGGGCACATCTTCAGGATGACCCCACATAAATTTTACTTAAATCGGTTCAGTAGTTTTTAAAAATGTGCGAAATCAAATCCACCACTAAAAAGTTAAAAATAAAAAAACTTAAAAAAAAAATTAGCCTCCTTCAAAAAAATCACTAAAAAGATGAAAATATTTTTTTTTAATAAAAGTAGATATGTAATTAAAAGTTTTTGTAATGAAATTAGCTTCGACCTCAAAATTTCATTATTTTCATCTTTTTAGTGATTAACATTTTTTTTTTAAGTTTTTTTGAGAAATGCCCGTTAGGGCGAGATGTTGTTTTTTGGACAGCCCTGTTTAAAGAAATCTATGTTTAGAAAGAGAGGAAAGAGCCAATCATATTTGATGGGAAATAATGCGCTCAACGCTATTATTGAAAATGTAATATACACCTCCACGTGTAAATATCACAGGATTGACATTTGTTATTCTTGTCTACAATGGAATAATCGACTATTGTGTGCTCGGTGTAACGGGTGCTATATTGGGTGTAACTCGAAGGATAATATGAAAAGGACGTAACAGTGACAACGCCATATCTCCCCCGTGAAGTTTGTTTAAAGAGGCTTTTATTCTAGGTTTCACAAAGGCGTGACAAAATTTTATACTGAAAATAATAAGAATTTAAATTGTATACCTACCAAGACATTAAAGTTTTTAGAAAAAAATATGCGGTGACTGTACCGATTTTAATAAAAATTACATGGGAAGATTACATAAATATTAAAATGGTGTCGAAGTTTTTTCAAATCGGCTAGTCCCTCGAGAACTTATGGCTGAATTAAAAAAATATCTACCAATATACATGAATTGATAACCTGTTTTTAAGTCGGCTTAAAAACAATCGAAATAAAATTGAAATACTTGAAACAAAGATTCCGCACCAAAATCGCATTTCAAGGAAAAATATCTTTGATGTTTAGCTGTCCTAACAAATCTGACAGACTTTATTTGTCAAACATCACACGATATACATGCGAACAACGATTGTTGTAACTTATAAATTCTAACTTTTCAAAGAGAAAGAGCAAACAGTCCAAAATATATATTACGATATTAGAGATTAATTATTATAAGATGATATTTATAACAACATATAAAAAATATAAGACTGCTAAACAGTAATTCTCAAGGATGTTAGTTACTCTTGAGAAATCTGCACCCTATTTTGTTATTTAATACTAATAATAATGCTCCACGGGGCACGGACATACATGCATAGAAGAAGTCAATACTGTACATCGAAATTACAATTAAGGTAGTTGTCGTGGTACAATATTGTCAAAAAGTTATAGATTATATGCACCACAAAAGTATACTAGCTTATAGCTAAGTGATCCATAATTTGTACGCAAGACTGTACCCGTAGAAACGTAACCCATACAGTATTCATATTATGCATGTATACTTTTCTATAAATTGTTGAACTTTAAACTGTTATTTATAAATAATTAAACGGTCAAAAATTTTTCTTATTTTTTTTAAACTCATAACAAACGCATTGAAAGACTGTCAGTTTTTGGAAAGTTTCTGACAGTTAGTTCTTTCGTTATAAATAAGAAACTGGTTCAGAACTACAGAGATCGGACACAGTCAATGTTAATTATCCAATTTTTAATTGAATTTATCTCAGATTATATACGGTCGATCGACTTCAAATTTTCAGGGTAATTGTATTATCATGTCCTTAATAAGTTTACAAAAATTAAGAATTTTCTGACGGTGTGCCTTAACCACGATAACAAAATTTTAAACAAAATTTAAAAAATCTTCAATCGTGTAAAAACAATTATTGCTTAAGAAAGCCTTAAAGGATATTAAAATTAAAGGATATTAAAAAAAATCCAAATTTTTCTGGAAACACCAACTATAGCCCTCATTAAAATCGGTTTGCCTCTCTAGCTCAAATACGTCTTTGCTTTTTGACAAACAAATAGCGATGCAGCCACTGGATGTCATGACTAAATTATATACTATATAGTATACATTATGCAATATACTGTGATACAATACAAAATTAATCACCTTTATTGTATCGCAGTATTAGAGAAAATGTGATAGAATTTCCGTTTAAATTATATAAATTTAAATAGAAGATAAATATTCAGCAGACATATTAACGCTGTAAGACTTCAAGAAACAGTATTAGTAAACAGTTTCTTGGGTTTGAACCTTTATAAGAATTTGGTATTTGACGCTACGACATCTAGTAGGAGAAAATGACACTATGACAAAATGTGATTTCGCTGTACAGTATAACCTCGATATAACAAAGCTGAAGGGAATTAGAAAATATTCGTTATACCAAGTAATTCGTTATAATGAAGCTTGTTATATAGAGGTTAGGTTGGTCTAAGATTTGTTTTAACAAGGTAAGAAAAATCATTTTCTTCTGAAAACGTATCTTTAAACTTTAAAATTGTGCCCAATGTACTTACGGGAATTTCGAACTCTTTAGCGATGTCTAATTTTTTCTTTGTAGGATTCTCGTCTACATACTTATTGATTTTTCGTTTCTCTGCGACGGTTAAGGAACACCTTTTTCTGCAACTTTAAATTTACTAACAACAGTGACCAACATCAGTGTTTATCTTACTTTACATCAAACAACAATGATTGTCTTTCGATAAATTTAACGTGTCTGAACCTATCGAGCCATGAATAAATTGTTGTTGTTATTGTGGAATTGTGTGTAATTGATTGGTAGAATATGTTATGTAAAAAAGTTGACAAAAATGGTTAAATAGAGGTAAATTATACTTTCTATTGACATTCTGCAATGATTGAAAATTCGTTATAAAGAGGTTTTTGACAAAAAGTATTCGTAATGTAGACGTATATTTTGCATTAACTCTTACGGGCAGTGCCAAGGTATTTGGAAAAATTTGTTAAATCGAGGAAATCGTTATATTGACGCTCGTTATATTAAGGTTACACTGTATTTATTTCAGCGTTGCCAGACGTCCCGATTTTGGCGGGACGTCCCGATTTTTAAATCAAAATTAAATTCAGAAGACGAATGACTCAACTATTTAACGATAGGGTAAATCTGATTTAAAATATCATATTTTTATTAAAATACATTTTCTATGGCTAGTTTTGTTATCTATTGTCAGGTAAACGTAATTTGAACTCAAATAAAAAGATAAATATTTAAAAACTTCTGATTATATACGTTTTTTTACTATGTCCCGCTTTCGACGAAAGAATCCCGCTTTTTTCACTCAAAAAGTTCCAAAATCCCGACTTGGCAAAAAAAAAATCTGGCAACACTGATTTATTTACACCAAGAAGACTAGAAATACGAGAACCGCACGTAATCAAAATTAACAAATGGAAGTCGATAACGTGACGGTGATCCTTAATCTCTATTTACGAAATACATAATACGACAAATAGTTAAATACGCATCCAAAAGAACATTTTTCAGGTCACTGCGTATTTTGCTGCGTTGCGTTGCAAGCTTGCAGTTCACAATGAAATCATTATGAATACGAAACGTTATTAATGTGTTCGGCATGAACATGCTGTGCAGAACCCGATTAAATATTCAATAGAGAATTTAACTATTTGTTTTTTATTAGTTTCAGAACACGTGCACTCAATAATAAATACACAGACGAATTAATAACGCCCAGTAGACTGTAAATCACATTAGCGAACCGTTTCGTTCCAGAATTCCTCATTATTGAGGTCAATTAAAACGATAATTATACTCGACTTGTTCAGATTCAGCTACGATTTTAAGCCAACATTAAATGGAAATGAAAGTCTTGATAGTCTCAGTTTTCAAACTCATAAATCGACAGTAGTTATTAATATAATAATAATAATGCGTTTAACGTCCGTTTCTCGACTTTATGTCATAACAGACGCCATTCGCACCATTACTATTTTCCATTTACCACACTTCCCGTTATTTTTCTACATTTTTAAAACTTCAACTTACATAATAGCAATGGGCGAATGAAGGAATTATAAGAAATTAGGATAAGGCAGGTAATTTTTGAACTAGGAGTTTGATAGGTAATCGGCCAGGGCCTCAAATAAGGAACCCTCTCGATATTTATCTGGAATTAATTGAGGGAAACCATGGAAAACCTCAATCAAGACAGCCGGTACAGGAATTACCGTTTCTCGGCGAGAGGCAGTAATAATATTATTGTACAATTTAACATGGATAGGTAGTAGAAAACTGCAGGTATTCCGTGAAAATTGCCAGCTCTTAGGATCTGTGGAGTAGTCGATAAGGTTGTAGTCGATACTTAGTCTGGCCAGGATCCCGGATTTGATCCCAGCCGACTTTTTCCCATTGTTTACAATTTTTTTTTCAATTTTTATCATACAGCGGGATGTGCACTTTTGGTTTTGCTATTTTTAACACTTCTGAGATGTTGCAAGATATTGCAGGATGACACTGATGATACATCAAAATTTTTAATGCAATCACATTTACTTCCTTTTTATTGAAGCTCGCTGCATTTTGAACTGCAAGTTGCACAATTGTTTGTTAGAAAATAACTTTGCGAGCAAATAGCAACTGAACTACATCTGTACATTTGCAAACAAGCCAACTTATGCTATTTTAAAACCCCTACGGATTCTGCAACACACAGAAGACCTTCGGATCCCATCGTTTAGACTTTAAATTAGTTGTACAGTACAAAGCTTTGCTATTTTCTTTTCATTTATTCCTTTTTCACAATTATCATTGCGACTTGACAGTTTTGTTTACAGTAAACCCTTTTCAAAAACGTCTGTTTGAGACCAAAGTGCGCGTACATGTGACATGTATTTGCAATTTGTGGTTAGTTTATTCGTTGTTATTAGCTCTGTTCCCAACCTGCTATAAATGGACGGTAACGAAACAGTTTGTATTGGTTTTGAGCGCATGCGTCAACTTTGCACTGTTTTGTGACGATAGAAACGTTGACATTGGCTGGAACGCTTTTGTGAACGTTTTGTGATCAGAGAGAGACAGAGACAGACAGAGAGAGAGAGAGAGAGAGAGCGTAAGCGTATAAATATCTTAGATCAACAACATTTATATTGTCCATCAAATGTCTGATATATATATATTTTTTTTTAATTTTAAATGTATAGTTTTAAAGATATTAAAAAAATATACGAAAATCGAGCATCTCCCTCTATCTCCGAAAGAAGTATATTAACAGGAAAGCCTAAATGAAAATCCTAAGTTTCATGGAAAACGGAATGGTACGGAATAGGGATGTTCACTATTTTTGGGAAGTCCCTAATATTGCCACAAATATTTATTATTTTTATTTAAATACAACTCAAGCCTTAAAAATCACGTATTTATCCCGTTTCAAATTTCGGTCCAAAACGACAATACTAGTCGCGTGGCGTCACCTGTTCATACCAAAGGAGGCTCAAAAGTTTGCACGGGAGCTACCATCCTATAGATGCGTATTCTGTGCTCATAAACGTTGGTAAACTGAGGTGATAAAAAGTTGTTTCGTAGTCGTTGCTATAGTTACATGTAATTTCACGTTTCCTATATAAACA
The DNA here is from genome assembly GCA_034508555.1 of Venustoraphidia nigricollis. Taxonomy (NCBI): domain Eukaryota; kingdom Metazoa; phylum Arthropoda; class Insecta; order Raphidioptera; family Raphidiidae; genus Venustoraphidia; species Venustoraphidia nigricollis. The sequence continues at coordinate 1,317,763 of JAVRKA010000058.1, read as the reverse complement.
AATAATAATAAATTACACACTAAATATTAACCAAACAATGAAGTTTTTTGACAGCGGCTGAACATATGACGTCATGCGTTCTGATTGGTGTCTGTTGTCACGTGACTTGAGAGTGATTTTATTAGGTTTTATTTATTAAATATTAATTAAATTCCTTAAAAATAAGGAAAAATATAGTGTTTTTTAGTATTTCTATCATAGAAACTACTACTTTTCGTTAAAATTATGTTTTTATTTGAATGCAGTCAACATCTCTATTCTCTCCACGCAAGTTCGACTCGGCCTTGCCGGATTTTTTTTTTTTTTATTAATTCTGATAGCTCTGTATAATATGCATCGTATTCTTTTTGTGTTTCTTTGATTTGTAAATGCCTGACGGAGTGTTTTAGTTGACTGATGAAATTCTTTATTGTAAGTCAATTTTTAATTAAATTTTACTTTGTGTTAGCCATATTACTTCAACATCAGAATTTCATTCAATGTTTCTTAAAATAATAGTATTTTTTAACAAAGCGGATGCCGATGAGTTTACTTCAAAGAACGTAGGAGAATAGACGATGTTCTACCTTTTTATGAAATATATGGCTCCAAAAGAGTAGATTTTACAGCCGTTTTTTTCTGTTTAAACAAAAAGACCAAAAAAATGGTTTTTATACGAAATCTCGCGAATAAAAAAACGATATCGATTGCGTTATGACGCCAATCGAAACGTATTAATGTCAATACGATCTAGATATTTTTTAGTCGGACCAGTCGTTTTTTTTTCCAAAATGAAAATACTGCAAAAAGACCTATTTTTCAGGATATCTCACGAATAAAAAATGATATCGACTAGAGTGCTAATCGAATTTTACTAACGTCATTATGATCTGATTTTTGTTTGTCAAAATCGCTTTCTGTTTTTTATTTGTTTAAGCAAAAATACTACAAAAAAGTAGATTTACATGAAACCTCATAAATAACAAATGCTTGTGAATTCGTTAGCGTGTCAACCAAAGCGTCTAAATGTCCATATGCTCCTAAATAAGCCGGTTTTTTTTCGTTTAAAGTATGTTTTTTTAGTTTTAAATACTCACATTTCTGTCCTTTTATTTCTTACTAATTATTCAATATTTGTCAAATTAGGAAGTTGGTCTTGTGAACCTTAGGACCGATTGTTTCTTTTATAAAATCAAGTAAACTGAGACAAAAGAATCATCAGTTCGTCATTTATAAAAAGAATTAAATTGTACCTGAAGCTTTATGATATATGATATTCTAGAAACTTTACCAATAAGAGATTCACGTGTACGATTCGTTTTAATTTTCCTTTGATAAAAACCTCATTGAAAAAGTTTACAGAAAAAGTCCATTTGTTTGGAACATTCATTTGTTATAATGAATACATTGGTTTCCTGCAGCGATGGAAAATTTACTACTATTGCCGTTGTTTCAAGGCTAGAGAAACAGACCAGTTCAATCTTTTTACCCGACTTAAAAAAGACGTTATCGATTCGATGTATACGTTTACATGTATGTTTGTATGTATGTTTGCGAGCTTGCGATTATCTCCGGAACTACTGGACCGATTTGAAAGTGATTGAACTGCCCATACATAATTTATATACAGGATGTTTCGGGAGAAGTGGTCAATATTTCGATTAAAGATGGGAAAAACGGGTCGTTTTAGTGATCTGCATCTTTGCATCTGGATCCCGTATGTGAGCCGGTTCACTGAACCGGTTCAAAAAGAGCCGAGTTCTGAATATGTTATTGCAGTCTGCCACTGAGTTACCTAGTTCAGACCTGTATAGAATCAAGAATGCATAGCCAAACATGTGATGCGTGAGTCATTTGAGCTGACAGATGCATCAATACAAGAACTGATACGTAAGTGTAAAATGTTAAGTGTTTCACTGAGTTATGCGGATCCGCTGATCCGTCGGCTCAAAAAAAAGTGAGTCGGCTCTCACGGACCTTCTATCGGAGTCGGCTCTTTGAACCGGTTCAGATCTGAGTTACCCAACACTAATTTCGATATGTTGTGTTACCGATAATTTTGAGTAGAAAAATTCATATTGTGTGTTCAGTTATAAATGGTTTAATCAAATACGTATGGTGGGACCTAACCTGATAAATATATAGGCAACTGTCTTAAAGTAGAGTATGCAAATGTGACAGAAATGTATGTCATGTGCGTCGCGCTGCTGAGCATTCTGTGTAACAATTTGTGACGTTTCAGTTCTGTTTACATTAACATACTTTGTTTAAGTAGAGCTAAGGTATCAGGTTTAGTCGGTGGGAATGTTGCAACCCATCTTCACAATTAATAACTATGAACTATTTTAGTATATACTCGTTTTGTAAATTACTTGTATAGTAGGTACTTTATTGCACACACCGCTACACTGCTGTTGCCGCTTTTCACGTCAGAATTGAGTTTCGGTCATACAAGAAGTTATATCTGGGTTAATTTTGTACGAAATAGTAGCTTTTTGAAAAGGAAAAATTATCTATACTAATATAATAAAGAGAAAATCAAAATGGAAACTTGAAATTTAGTGAGTAGGTTCCTTTCATGACTTAAGCACACAATAAGAATACATTTTTCAAAATTCAGCTCCCAAGATGACCAATAATAGCTGCAGATTTTTTTAACATAAATTCATACTTTAAGGCTGTCGGAACGCTCTGAAGTTTGTTTGTGCTGAGACCCAGCGGTAAGGGGCGAGGTAGGCAAAATACATATTGTGGGTGTGACCTTCTTTAGCTCTATCTCGCTCAAATCATCCGCACGTTTCAATTTTTGGCTAGTGCCAACTACGAGGCTAAAAAATTTTATTGCAAGGGTGCCGCTGTCAATTGATTACTCTAATTTTTGGAAATATTTTGAAGATTTAAAAAACTTTTCCGAAAAAGGAAGAGTCACTTTAGGTTTGTGATGAAACAGTTTTGTGAAATAAGTACGAATAAGGTCATAGTGTGACATTGAAAACGTGTGTTTTTTTAGCACAATTAATGCCAACTTTTTTCTAGTAAATCGTACATAAATTACAAAAGTAGTCCATTAGAGACCTAGATTTGTCCTTTATCTTCCTTATAAAGAAAGATTTTTTGCAGAATGTTGACGAATAAGTCTACAATCAGTTGACAGCCGAAGCTCTATTTTTGGCTTAAATTCAGAGCGTTCCGACAGCCTTAATAGTTAAAGTTAAATAGGTACTGAATTCAACATATATAGTAACTCTTCATTAAAAATAAGCAGACCCGTTTTCGATCCTTAATTTTTAGGCGCAAATAGTGAAAGCTAAAGCGTCTATAACGTGTGAATATGCATATCTGTTACGCTTTTTTGTGTCATATGTACAGTTCAAACGGCTGAACCTATAAAAAAAAACTTTTTGTTCGATTCGTCTTGGGGTCAGTTTGATCCTAACGTTGCCCGATTTTTTAATTTTGGTCCCAGAGGAGAGCAAATTAAAAAAATAGTTTTTTTTCTTATAATTCACTCAGTTTTATCACATCGACTCAAAACCTGTCTTTAACGAAAAAAGAGAAATTTCTAAATAGTTCTCGTATATCCGATTACGTCGAAACATTTTTTTTATATATCTACATATAAAAATAGAAAACATAACGTCGAGGAATTTTGATCCGATCCCTAGATCCCGCCATCCGACCTACGCCAATAGTGTATGTGCTATTTTATGGGAAATACACAAAAAACTTAGTTTGAATGCGCGTATTACAAAAAATAATTTTAAATAGGTTGTCGTGCTTAACTATTCAGCATAGTAGAATATATTATAATGTTCGGTAATTAAGAATGTGTACATTACCATGTAAATCGTACTTTGTGACATGGGGTTAACTTATGCTCCGTTTTGTAACAAAAGCAATTGTAGAAAGGAACTAAGGTAAAAGACAAAATGACACATTAGATAAATGTGTAAGTAGTTATTCCTTATTACAAATGAATGTAATTATCGACGCTGTTTTGTTCTTGGTCTCGCAGCGACCGTACATTTGCAGCGTGACTTCCCCTCATTAATTTAAAATTCTGATTATACGAACTTATTTGTCTATAGTCTCCGTTGCAAAACGTTTAAGCGTTTATTTGTCTAACTACATGCAACATTTGCTTATAGAACTTTATGGTTTTACAACCTTGCAGACCTATCTTACATGCGTTCAAAAAGTCTTGAAGTTCAGTAGAAATTAGACTTGGGTAACTCGGATCTGAACCGGTTCAAAGAGCCGACTCCGACAGAAGATCCGTGAGAGCCGACTCACTTTTTTTGAGCCGACGGATCAACGGATCTGAATGACTCAGTGAAACACTTAACACACAGAAGCACATTTTACACTTACGTATCAGTTCTTGCTTTGATGCATCTGTCAGCTCAAATGACTCATGCATCACATGTTTGGCTATGCATTCTTGATTCTATACAAGTCGTGATATGAATGACTGAACTAGGTAACTCAGTGGCAGAGTGCAGTAACATATTCAGAACTCGGCTTCCACTTTCGCGGCGGAATGAGTTAATCAATTACTCAACTTACTCATTCATTAACTCATTCCGCCGCGAAAGTGGAAAGATTCTGGTTTAAATCCAGACGGTGACGTGTTGGAATAATAAATTTTTCTAATATAGTGCTACAACAATGAATGTTTCTTAACAATTATAGCAGACAATAGCTATTATTCTCAATTAATTCTAGTATTGAAAAAGAACTGTGTTTTTCTTTACTAGCACAAACCGTTGTTTAACTATATAAACATTCTACAAATATGTAAATGCAATTGCATAAGGTATTATAAATACAAAACAATGCCCGCGAAACTTGTTCGTGCTATGAATAAAACGCTCGTGCAGCAATTCTTCAACTCATGAAAGTGCCTTTTAGATTGCTTAGGGGAGAGGTGGCGCCTAGGCGATAAGGGTGTTGTTCATTAATTTAACTTAATTAGAACAATTATCAACTTTATTTTAGTTGCGTGCATTAATTTTTAAACATACGGTAAGATAGCGTTTTACAGCTTTGAAAATTTTAAATATGTAATTTTTTAACGAGACAATTACTGAGATAGGTAGAGTCGTTATGGATATAAAAAAAATTTGACATTCATATTCTAATTTAATGATGTCAGAAGTTGAATTTGTCAATTTAGCACAATCAGATTATTTACTGACAGTTGAAATATCGATAATAGAAAGATTCACGAAAGAAGATGACAAGTTTAAAACGTAAAATTCGAGACAGTAAATCAGTTATCTAGGTGTAAATAATATGTGTAAATATTTTCTTTTCTTCATACTATGCCGAAAGTACGTACTTTCTGATTCGATTTTAATGCCGAAAGTATAACATTTATACATTGTTGTTGTCACAAGCTGCAATTACACGCATATCGTCGGGTCTAAACAGTTTTGTCATGCGCACTGACGACGTTTGTCATCACATGTTCGCCCATAGATGTCTATAAGTAGCCATCTGCTGTTATATTATTAGATGCATGTGTCTAACAATCGCAGTGATTTAATTTAATGTAGACAACTATAACTGGTAACAGCCATTATCTTCTGTTAAATTCGCATAGATATTGAAACCAGTAACTGCCAATTGATGCAATAAGTTAAACTTATACATTTATCAATGAAGCTGTGAAATCAATGCTTCTGAAACGCTTTACACACTTTAATCAGCTTTTTACACGTGAAGCATGAATTCCTTTTCCCACGTCCTGTTTTATTTCATATGTTTACCGAGAATCTTCTTTTATTGAATGTTCTCTTGTCTGCTCTTGAAATTATCATTTGCTGTTTCAAACATATTATAGGTGGCGTTTGCATGCAATGGGACCGTCCTGTTAAATTAAAATTCTCGGTTCTGATTAGTGTTGGGTAACTCAGATCTGAACCGGTTCAAAGAGCCGACTCCGATGAGAGCCGACTCACTTTTTTTTTAGCCGACGGATCAACGGATCCGCATAACTCAGTGAAACACTTACCACACAGAAGCATATTTTACACTTACGTATCAGTTCTTGCGTTGATGCATCTGTCAGCTCAAATGACTCATGCATCACATGCTTGGCCATGCATTCTTGATTCTATACAGGTCGTGATATGATTGACTGAACTAGGTAACTCAGTGGCAGACTGCAGTAACATATTCAGAACTCGGCTCTTTTTGAACCGGATCAGTGAGCCGGCTCACATACGGCATCCAGATGCAAAGATGCAGATCACTAAAAAGACCCGTTTTTTCCATCTCTAGTTCTGATGAAACCTAGCTATACTTACTTGGTTTCGCTAATATATTATAGCAACTTAAATTTGTTTTTGACCAAAATAAGCAACTTATCTTATAAGGTATTCCTTAAAATAATATATTTCTTATTTGCAAACTTATAATCTATAAATCTTTGCCCGCAAACTAATGTTTACATAAAATTAGTAAACCCGGTCCTATTAGGTCAGTTTTATTAAAATTTTAGTAGTATATTTTAATCTCTGCTGAGGGGTAAATTTTAATTTTGAACAATTCTGAGAAGTTTTTCGATATTCTTAGCCCAAAAATATTTTTCAAATTGGTCTATTTTAAGGATGGTTTTAACACCCTAAAAATAGTATAACTAAGTCCGTTTTAAATAGACTTCGTACGGTGATGTATTAAAAAATGTGGACTAAATTTCGTTAAAATCAATTGACTCTTTCTAAAGTTATTGTCGGAAAAATCAAACACAGATGTGCTTCGACTGCTAAGATCATTATAAAAATCGAATACGTTCAAACAGTCTATAAATAAACAAGCTTGACGAACTTTTTTGTAATTTCAGGAAAATGGAAGTATTAAATTTTAATTTTTATTGGATTAAATGCGATTATAATGAAATGCCGGAACCTATGTAAAGAAAGCGCTTTGATAAAAAAAGAGTCTTCTAGCCTAGCTGCTTTCAACGGTTGTTTTCTTTTGAACAAAAGAAAAATATCTCCCATGCGCTAGACGATCACTCTGCAGTCGGTGTTCACAAAAAGAAAAATAATCTTAACTCTGTTTTTTGCGATTTCTATTTCTTTTCATTCACAGATAATACGGCTAAAAACAAACAAAAATACATTTTTCACAAAATTAAGTGATACTCTTGACATTTTGTTTTATTTTTAAGGGAAATATGACGTATAATATAAAAATAAACCGAGCTGGGTAGAGTAGTGATGACAGCACTAGACTCGCATTCGGGCGGTACCGGGTTCGAATCCCGGCGGGGGCAGATGTGGCTAGGACTTTTTCCTACTACCTCTCGCCGAGAAACGGTAATTCCTGTACCGGCCATCTTGATTGAGGTTTTCCATGGTTTTCCTCAATTAATTCCAGATAAATATCGAGATGGTTCCTTATTTGAGGCCATGGCCGATTACCTATCAAACTCCTAGTTCAAAAATTACCTACCTTATCCTAATATCGTATAATTCCTTCATTCGCCCATTGCTATTACATAAGTTGAAGTTTTAAACATGTAGAAAATAACGAGAAGTGGTAGATGAAAAATAGTAATGGTGCGAATGGCGTCTGTTATGACTTAAAGTCGAGAAACGGACGTTAAACGCATTATTATTATTATTATATAGAAATATAATTTATCTACTCTTTTATGTTTGAAATTTATTAAAATATTTATCTTGATATTAGTATCATAAAGATTTAGCTATTGTTCTTGAAAGTTGTTGGATTATTTAATGATCAAAAAATTAAAAAATCGCTTACCATTTTTACAGTACATGCCGTTTGAGCAATCAATGTGAAGTTCCTTTTTGTGCACACCTGGTTGTGATGTAAATAATTTTAGTAATCATCATCACTAGGATAGATTATTATTTTTAGCGTATTTGCCATATGGCAACATACACTATTGGCGTCGGTCGGATGGCGGGACCTAGTTTTATTTTTGAATTTGATATAATATATGATATATACCAACCAATAAGTCGTGAGCTAAATTGAAGGTATCAGATTTATTTTCAAAGTAATTAGTAACAAAACTAAACTAAACCATAAATGTTGTCACATTCTCTTACCTATTAAATTACAATGTACATTGGAATCTCCCTTCACTGTCTCTCCCCACTTCTCCCTCATCTTCCCTCGTTGAGAACTGTCGTCTAACTTTATTTAAAGTTTGATTGCATACAAATTGAACCCTGTAGAGCCAGAATATGGAATATGCAGCGCATTTGCATTAGAAGTAATTGATTAAAAGTGGTGCGAGAGCGACTTCACGTTGGAAATTCTATTAGAGCAGAGGCTCTCATCAGCCATTTTCCATATATTTAATAATCCTATAATAGATTGTTAGGTGGCCTATCTTCTCACCAACAGGGTCGCGAAATACGTGTAACTCAAAATTACCAGACCTACATTTAACATGAAAACATAAAAATAATATACACAATTAAGTTAGCAGGAAAGTGGGCAAATTGATGTGAATCAATAAACCAATTATTAAATTATTAATTCTAACATGTGTTGTACTTTATAGATGCCTGATGAAGGTCAAATATATGACCGAAACATCGCTAAATTAATTGGTTTATTGATTAACATCAATTTGTCCACTTTCCTGCTAACTTAATTGTGTAGGTTTAAAAAAATATGGACGCAACAATTTCCAACATAAAAAGAATAATTTATAAGAGAAAATAAAAATTTATTTCGTCGTACTTAAAAAATGTGTTACTCATTTGTAATAGTGTAGTGGAGTATTAGTGTATATTCAACATTAAAAAAATTAATTTTTTCCTTATGAAAAGTTTTATCAAAAATGTTAAAAAAATGTGAATAATTTTACTGTAAACATATTTTGTTTGAAACGTGTGTAGTTTTCAAGACAAATGCGAAAAATTTAATTTCGGTCGCCATTTTCTAAGATGGTGAATGACACAAGCTAGTGACATTAGTCTTGCTGTGGTTGTCCAGAACACTTATCTGATGCTCTTTGTAAATTTTTAGCGTGTACCGAATTTATTTCGTCCAAAATTTCTGGGTTTATATAAAACTTAAAAAAAACATATTAACCTCCTTCAAAAAATACACTAAAAAGAGGGAATTAATGCAATTTTGAGGTCGGTGCCAATTTAATAAAAGTAGATATGTACCTAATTAAAAGTTTTAGTAATGAAATTGGCTGCGAAATTAATGCATTAACAGTAAAAATTTTGAATTATAAAATATTAGTAAAAAACTTTTTAAACATAAATTTTCATTGAAATGGACTAAAAAAACAATTTATAAAAATTTAGGTCCGTAATTATAAAAGCGTGGATTGTGACTCATAAACTATCACAGAGTTCATAACCCACGCTTTTATAATTATGAGCCTAAACTATTAAAAAAATATTTTTTTTTGTACATAACAATTTGTCTTTATTTATCTGTCAAAATGAAAAGTGCTCGAAAAATACGGCGGAAGTTGAGGCAGGCGCATAACAAGTTTTCAACTATGAAAATAGTTGACATGTTTTTTGATTTTGTTTTCAAAATGGCCATTAAATATTCAAATTGAAGACTAGGCATAAAAATTGTTTTTTACTTAAATCGGATCAGTAGTTTTACTTCTTTTTTCTAGTTTATAAATCAAAATCGGTTAATAAGGTATGTACGAAACTGATTTCGCTCCTCATTAAACTGAAAAGAGCATTTCATACTATAAACTACTTCAAATTAAACACCCTCTGTAGTCTGTTTTACGACAATGATTGATGAGCAAAGTAAAAAATAGCTGTAAACCACCTTCAGCTGGTGTCAAATGATTAATCGTTTTGTATCGATTAAATAAATATATATCTATTGTTTATGTTAATTTTTGTATCCACTATTTCCTTATGTCAAAGCAAAAAAATATATAGTTATAAACGAAACAAATTTAGTCTACTAAAAGTTCAAATAGAAATAGTTAATGTTGGTTTTTGTTAGTACATTATCAGGTCCCTCGCATCACGATCAGAGCAATAATTTTTAACACTACTCCGTATAAAATAGCTGTTATACATGCCTGTGTACAGGTATGCAAATTAACCCTTTACGTACTAGTGCGGTAAAATAATACAAAACTGATCGCGCTAGATCATCACTATTTATTTGTTAATTGTTTTTTTGTAATGTATTATTACAACTGACGTTTGTCCAAAAGTGAACTGTCAAAAGTTTTGAAAATGAAGTGAAAAGCAGCTATTTTATAGGAGATACGTGCAAAAAGTATGTAAATGGTTTTACGACTCGTTGGATTGTAAAAACTCGCTGATCTCGTTTTGAACATAATACTTCAATTCGTCGTGATATAATCTATTATACAATCTACTATTACATAAGTAAGTACTGAATTAAATTAAAAAACAGTTAAAACGCGATCTAACTATTCAAAACTAGTTGTAACATTAACCTTACACCAATACTGGTTTTAACTAGTCAAAACTAATTTTCAAAAAGCTTGTGTTTTATTATTATTAATTAATACCGGACGGCTCCCCCTTGTTGATTTAATTTCACTATCTCAAAACTCCCCTTCTTTAGTATCATGAACCTAACTCACTTTGTTCGTTAAATCGACATAATATTTTACACGAAAATATAATTATAGTTACTTGGAATCAATCCCATTTTTTCTCGGGCGAAGTCGGACCTGAAGAAATAAGCTATCGAATTGTAAATAATACAAATCATTTCAGAAGTCCTGATGTCTCAGCGAACACACGGAAATCCAGAAGCAGACGGAAACTTCGTTTTATATTATTATGTATCTAGTGATTTTCTTAAAGAATATTATCGTGGCACTCACGAGTATAGGTAAACTATATTCTATAACTTGCTATTATATAAAGGTGCTTTGTGAAAAATATTTGTACTACTTGTATTCCTACAAGTGTCTCATAACAGTTGTAGCTAAAAATAGCTCGCTTGCAAACGTGATATTAAAGTGTTCAGAAAAGGCAATATGAAATAAAAGAATCCACTTATTTCTAAATAAAAATCCTGTTTTGCAGAGTCAAACATCTTACAAATTTTGTAACAGTGCTTTATTTGCTCGAAATGGAGACAAGTTATGAACGAACGATAAATTGCACATTCTATATTCTTGATTTTAAATTAATCAACAATGTCTATAAAATTTTTATTTAGTTGTTCATATACTAACGTTTTCTAGCATCAGTTTGTAAACCTCACTCTGTCCTTGTTTATATTTTATACAAAAAGAAAATCAGTCAGTATATGTTATTGGACCTAGGGTTTGCAATCACGCTGTCTTTATTTTCTCATTAACCTTTTTGCGGAATCGTACAGTATTTTATTTATGCAAATTTAAATAAAAGAACCATCATCATGTTATTTTTATTCAATGAAATCTAACATTATCCTTTCTAAATATGTGTTCGACAAAAAACAGAAACTCAAATACAAAACCATTTTTAAAATTGAAACTAGTACCCAACTGAAGCGCCCGCATATCACATCTTCTTCAGAGAATTCACCTTTACCACAGGATGAACAACCACCGCATCCTCCTGCATTTGAGATAAATACAAATTCAAAATCTAAAAATTTGGAAAGCTTCGCCATACCAAGTAATGAACCATTATCTAACAAGGAAACAAAAGCTAAAGAACAAAACACAAAAAAACGGAAAAAAGTAAAAAACACTGATACGAACAACTTAGAAACACAAATGAGTATACTAAAACCTATAATCAACAATAACCAGGATCAATATACTATCTCTTATGAACAACTAATTGAACTTTTGACTCACTCATGGAACTACAATGAAATAATTATCACAATGGACAAAATTCAAAAAGAACCCCAATAGATGCTCTACAAAAGCTATACGCGGAACTTAAAAGCAAATCTGCTAAAGCTACATTCACACGTTATATCAGGAAAGTAAAACAAATATTAGCAAGTGCAGAATCAACAATGGAAGATACCGCCACAAATACAGAAGACGACCAAGAATCCAGTGAACCTCACATGCTCAAAACATTCGCTCAAAAAAAACATTATTAACTTACCAGTGCATTATATTCCAGTGTTTAGAAAGTGATGACGCTTCTAGCCCTGATATTGAACCTAAAAGTGTAAATACTATTATAAATTGTGCCTACAACCTACATGAAAGTAACTAAGTGATTTTACTTACCTTAAAAAATATTCAGAACTGTAACTACTGATTAATTTAGTTAGTAATCTATTTATATATTACATCATACTTACCATATTTACTTAGAATCGTGCATATAGCCATAGTAGCTGCGCACGTTATTTAGTAAAAAAAAAAAAACATTTTTATATAATATGTATGTATATGAATACATATAATATTATTATAAACTTACATTCAGGGTGTCTCACGACATGACTACCATAGCCTGGGACTATATTGCTGGGGTGATTTCAAATCAAAAATGTCTAATGAACATATACCCGGAACGGCTATCCTAACTGAGCTAGGAGCATTTGAAATTTTAAATAAGTAAACTCACTAATGCAGGTATTAGGCTCGGCTGTTGGTTTTGTTATTATTAAAAAGACCAGGTGGCTGTGAATCACTATTCGTGCTGATCCTGAGACTCTTCGCAGAGCTACCTCTTCAATTCTAAGAAGAGCTAGACTATGTATACAGCAATTGGGTGGACATTTTGAGCAACTAATTCAATAAAGCGATTTCTTTTTAAATGGTTTTTAAATTAGTAGGGAATTCCTACTACTACTTATCTAAAATTTCAAATGCTTCTAGCTCAGTTAGGATAGCCGTTCCGGGTATATGTTCATTAGACATTTTTGACTTGAAATCACCCCAGCAACACAGTCCCAGGCTATGGCAGTCATGTCGTGGGACTCCCTGTATATTATGAATTTATTGCTTATTTATTACTTAAGGGGGTCGTCCGCGTTCTGATGACCATCGATGTTGAGGGTCTATAATCTACAATCTCTCTCTTCCACGTTCCAAAATTTATCGCGGCTAAATCTTGTAAAGAAATAATTAAAAAAGCATTTGTTCGCCCAAATATTTATATACCAAAATTATTATGTCAACCCTGACGTGAACAATGCATTAATTATAAACTTGTTACCGTAGGATAGTAATTTAACATCATCGCTATATTGACGTGTTAATAATACGTAAACGTGAATACATTTTGAACAAGGTGTTATTAGTTATTAATTAACCACGTAGAAATGTTATACAACAGGTTACTTGCATTGCTCGTGTTCACCTATGATTGAAATTCATTCGAAAGAACGTAAAAAACATAATATAACGTTTATTTTTACACTCTAAGCTACTGATGAGAAAAACAGTTTTTTTTGTAGCGCAAAGATTTTCGAGACTTAGGCCCTAAGTCTAAAAAACCTCGGGTCGAAGTCACAAACCGACAATATATAGTGTATTTGCTAACACAAGCAGTGTGACTTTTTGATTATTTTTGGACAAATGAAAAATGCATCTCTTAAAATAATATTTTTTCTTTAATTTCAAATTTCAATATTATTATTATTATTAACATTATTTTTAATATTATTATTATTATATGATGTTACACCCTATAAAAACGGACTGTCACACAATAATATGATATTATGGTTAAATTTCAATTTTGAAATGATTCTGAGAATTTTTTCGGTACTTTGGGGCCCAAAATTTTTTTCAACCCCTAAAAACTACCCTTCAATTTCCATACACTTTGTGCGATGTTACATTCCAACCAATGAACCAAATTTCGTTTAAATCGATTAAGTATGTCAAGAGTTATGCCACGAACTCTCTCTCACACACACACACACACACACATTTGAATGTATAAATGTTTTCAAAAATGGTGCCAAGTTGCTTAGAATTGTGTAAAACGTCGATAAATTTTGGTTCAACCCCTAGGTCCTGTCAGCCGACCAACGGCAATAATGTATACACTAATAAAAGGACTTGCACCCACGAGATCACTGGTACAATACAGATTTTTTTTCTCTTTTTAAAGGATATATTATGTCGGGGTTTTAATTGTTAATTTATTTTTTGCGCGCAAGCGTTGAACTTTTAAGAATTTGTAATTGAAAATCGCTTACAGTAATTGTGTTAGTCTGTACGACGTATGTCCGAGCTCTACAGGTCGCAAACCTTGACGAATCGCCTTGGGTTATTTTTTATTCATTTTGTTTATTACCAGAATAGAACCCGATTGAATTTCATTGAAAAGCGTTCAGTTGTTTATTTATTATTAATAAAAGTCTGTTGTAAAGATGCTATTTTCATCATATAGTATAGCAAACTTACCGAGGTGTGCACTTTTGGCTTTGAAGTTGGTTTATTAATAAATACATCATCTACAACACTTTATTCTTTTTTATATTGAAGATAGTAAAGTGCTGCTATTTGTCTTTCTTTTGTTTTTTCATCAAATTGTTGCATCCTATAATCTTTCCACGAAAATATTCTTTGCTCTAAAGAAACTGCATCAAAATTGATCCACTCATTGAAGAGCTTATGATGTACACATATTATAATCTAAATACATAACACCATTCTTTTTAAGGCTTGGGCGCTAAAATGATTTTTTAGTGTATTTGCCATATGGCAACATACACTATTGGCGTCGGTCGGATGGCGGGGCCTAGGGGTCGGACCAAAATTTCTCGACGTTTCATAACCTTCTAAACACTTTGGCACCATTTTTAAAAACCTTTATATATATATATATATTTATATACGTATATATATATATATATATATATATATATATATATATATATATATATATATATATATATATGTGTATGTGTACGGGCAATAACTTTCGAAAGAGTTAATTGATTTTAACGAAATTTGGCCCACGTGTTGGAATCCATCACCGCAAGAAGCCTATTTAAAATGGGCGTAATCGGGGCATTTTAAGGGTAGTTTTTAGGGGTTGAAAAATGTTTTTGGGCCCCAAAACACCGAAAAAATTCTCAGAATCGTTTCAAAATTGACATTTAACCCTTTAGTAGTAATTAAAAAGTGTCCCTAAAATTTTAATAAAATCGGCCCGACAGGACCGAACTTACAAATTTTTTGAAAACACTAATTTCCAGATAGTGACTTATTTATTGAACGGTGTATTTAATTCGGTGTAGACGTTAGATTGATAATAATATTACAATTAAGAAAAAAAATGTTATTTTAAGGGGTGTATTAAGGGGTTAAATTTTTTATTTTGCCCAAAAACAAACTTATTTTCACATAATAAAAGTATAAAACCACACGGCCCTATACAAGCAAATACACTATATTGTCGGCAGGGTTTTGGCACTGCGACCCGGGGTTTTTAATCATTATTATGATTAAAAAATTGATAATGTGAAATAAAAGACAGCAAAACGAAATGCTTATCTAATTGGCTATCAAAATCAAATCAATTTCTTTTCAATTACGCCCGTTATAAACCAGAATATTTGATGTTATATATATAGTCTAAAATAAAATTTGAATCTGCCTTATATATTACATGACATTTACAATTTTAAACGATTATCTCTAGGTACAGCGGAAAAAAAATAAAAACAAACAACATTTTAAAAATGTTTTTAAATATTTCAGGTTAATGTAGAAAATTAAGTGAAAATCAGCTATTTCATAGGAGGTACGTGCAAGAAACACTATATATATCTCATGCGTGATATAACTCGTGTGACTAAAGACTTGACGCTTTTTAACATATTATCACATGCGTCAAAATATTAGTAATCACGCACTAGATACACTACAATTTTTAGAGAGTAAAATAAAAAATCGTTATGAAAGGTAAAATAATTACTATTGGGAGATGAATAAAAAATCTCCAAACTCGCAGTTGATGGATTACCAATTTTAAATTCATTTTAAATTACTTGATCTAATTAATTATATTGCTAAAATGATATTTTTCCGTTTAAATAAAAAGTGTAGTTAAAGTTAAAATGAACAAAAACCAATCACACAAAATTAAAATATGTAATTAAACCACAATTTGCTGATAGCCAAATGGTCATAAAAGTTCTGTTCAGGAGGCCAAAGTGTATTTTTATACATCTCCCTAATTGATATCGATTTCTGTACACACACCAATAAGACAAAAAACAGCGTGCTATAATTTGATCGAAAAAAAAAATAGGTTCAAGAGCGAAAAAGTGGTTGAATATACGTCGCGTTTTTGTTTTTTGCTGCTTATCAATATATTGTAGAACGCTACAATAAAGTGAAGTGTTTTACCAATATAAAATTACTTTTAACACATTTTTGTGTAGAATACTTTGAAAACGTGTAGAAATATATTTAAGCGCATCTGTCTGTCTCGGCTACTTTCGAGAACTACTGAACGGATTTGAACGCAGTTTTTAACAGTTGATAGCTTATTTCGTAAAAAAGATTTCGGTCTGGCCTGGCATCGCCCGGGTGCAAATCGAATTGATTTCAAGTTGCATTGAAATTAATCAGCGTGAAACAATCATTATTATTACAAATTTTTATTCAACTTCACATGTTTGTTAGTCAATTTGGGTCACATCTTGCAATCAAAATTCCGACTAGTTCTAATTAAGCTAGAGCTTTAAAATTTTACAAACATCAATATGTTCAGTGAAAATGCAGTACAGTATATTTAATATCGTTAAATATGACGCTCCAAGATGGCGGATTATCTGTTTCTTCACAACTCCATTTTACATGGATATCAAAATATGATTGATTATTTAATTGTAATACTCTACTTGCCAAACCCTCCCATTTGATACCCATGTAATGGGTGTTGCAATCAGCCATGTTGTTTTGGCCGCCATTTTGGATTAAAAATGATGCCATACAGCTTACTTTCATTTGATATAAGTATCGAAGGGGTTTTCTAGAAAAAGGTAATTCGGCATTTTGTTTTGGCCCCCATATTAGATTTAAAATGACGTGACATACCTTACTGTATTCTACTTGTCATACCTTCTCAGTTGATACCCATATCGAAATAGTAGATTCACCATTTTGATGAAGAAAAAAAAATAGCCCAATTCATCTACAAACGATTTCACATTGAATGGTTATGGTCCCATATTGATATTTTCAGTAGGTTTCACGGGATTGTCGGACAAAGAAAAAGCATTTTCATTATATATATAAACTATTTACAATGAAGTTTTCACAAGTGGATCTATAATGTTCTCCAAAAATTCTTGCGCCGTCAATGGACATAATGGCAGCTTATGGAAAATACAAGTTCGTGAATATTCTGCTTATTTAGTAATTCATACGAATTAAATATTCTTATAAATGAAATAGAAAAAAAAACATATCTAAATCTTCACCTCAAATTACTATTTTGTATCTAGGTTATAATAAAGTAAATTTATGATGAATAAGTCACATTATGGTACATAAAAGAGAGTCACAAAGATGAAAATATCAAAACCGAGATCAGAAGCGTAGCGTGCCTTGGCGGGGCCCCGTATAAAAATTAGTTTGGGGGCCCTTCCCCCGTTGAAGTAAATGAGTTAAACGGGGAAATCCCACAGCCCGCGATAACCGATGTAGGGTGTTGCCAACTTTTGAACGCACGCTTTACGCGGGAAAAAAAGAAATTGCTTTTTTTGACTTTTGTCATTTCTGAAATAAAAAAAAATTGGGAAGTTTTTATTAATTTTTTCTTACGCACGTTGGGGGCCCCCGTGGCCCGGGGGCCCCGTATAATTGATACGGCAGATACGGCGGTAGCTACGCCCCTGACCGAGATATACTGTATATAGGTACTACACTTCCCTCCAATAAAATTGCTGATTTTCACTTTTAGTAATATTTCGTACAGCTGACGTCATCGCTGTGTGTAATCATTTATTGCATTTAATTTAAGTTGTATACGAAAACAACATCTGCTTTGTGTTGCTTTATTCTCTGTCCTGACAGGTCACTTTTGGAAATTACTGTTGGATTGATTAAATTTCATTTATTTGTTTTAGATTACGCAATAGTGCATCATGGATCATTTTACGACTGCTATAGAGGTAAGAGAAACAAATATATTTATATAAATGAAACCAGGAAACTATTTGATTGACCTGTACACGCGAGAAACGAGAAATACACGCGAGTCGAGAACAGTGGAAATAATATCAATTTTGAACTCTACATTCGAACAAAACTAAAAAAAAAATCCAAAATTGCATACTTTTCATTTTATTCCTCTAGTTAATTCTTTTACATTTTGTGGTCATAGCGTTCTTTTATTACATACTAGAATTAAACTGATTGGTTGAAATTCGAATAAGTCAGGGTTTGGAAAAGTATCGAAACAAAATAAATAATTGTAATCAGTGATCGGCAAAAATTGTAATTTTGTTAACGATTTTGCTATTAATTGCTAATTTTTTCAGAAAATTTGGTAATTTTTTTTTTAATTATTAACTATTTTGAAACTTAGGTAATATTTTTTTCTAATTACTAATTTTAAAAATAATTAGTAATATTTTTTCTAATTACTAATTCTTGAAAATAATTAGTAGATAATATTTTTCTTTAATTACTGATTTTTTTCACAAAAATTGTTAATAATTTTTTGCTAACTATTAATTTAAAAAAAAATTTGTAATATAAGGTTCTAATTATTTATTTCTTCGAAAGTTAGTAATTATAGAAGAAATATTACTAGTTTTTCAAAATAATTAGATAATTAAAATCGAAAACTTTTTTTTTTTGCCGAACACTGATTGTAATTGTTTATATTATGAAAAACAATTCCGAACAGTCCTTTTTATTGCTCGTGCAGAAAATAGTATCTTTGCAACATTACTTATGGTTGTAAAGTTACTGTTTGCCTATTGTTTACTTGTTGACATTAAACAAAAAAAATATATATAATCGAAATATTAAAACTGAATTGAGGTTGACGTGACAGATAGTTTAATTTATAAAACAAGGTTAAAATATAATGATAATAAAATTTTACAATTTTAAAATGAATTCGCAATAAAAAATAGTATGTGCATTTCGTGCGGCATTATCCATTGCCCCTTCGCTTTCGTGGGCAATGGACAACTTGCCGCACTAGTTGCACAATATACTATTTTAGCATACTTTTGGTTTCGGCGAGCGGTTAGAAAAAACACGATTC
This sequence comes from Venustoraphidia nigricollis, assembly GCA_034508555.1. Classification (NCBI taxonomy): domain Eukaryota; kingdom Metazoa; phylum Arthropoda; class Insecta; order Raphidioptera; family Raphidiidae; genus Venustoraphidia; species Venustoraphidia nigricollis. The sequence continues at coordinate 1,298,615 of JAVRKA010000058.1, read as the reverse complement.
ATACACAAGAATGTAAAGAGAGATTGTTTGGAATTGTTTCTTTATAATATAAACAATGTAATAAAAAAATCAAATATAACGAATCTATTAAAAAAAAACAATTTAAAACAAAAACTAAACGGAGTGCTGCGCTGCCGGAGTGTCTAAAGAAAACACCATAAATTTTATAAATACATTTTCGACAAGGGTTTTTTTTTATTGATAATTTGGGTTAATAATGACAGTGAACGTTTTTTTTATGTTGATTAAACCTAAATGTGTGAACATTTTCATGATTAAATACTCGAAATCCAATTATTTCATGACTGACTCAGTTTCACATTATCGCATTTTTCGAGAGTTCAACCGTGACTGAAAGGGATAAAGTGAAAATTAATTCATCGCTTCGCTCGTGTATAATTTTTGATTGCATAAAGCTTTAGCTATGAAACGTAACCGGGTAAAAAAACATTTTTGTGTCATCTCATTACTACTAAAGTATACTAAAACTTTAATCTGTTACGCGGCCACTTTTTGTTCTGCGATAGCTCAAAATGATATTTTAACAAATAAAATTACTTGCAACACTGTTCAATTGATTTTTATTTATATAAAAGACCTTTCAACCAACAGTTTTGGTCCTTTTCAATTTTCAAATATAAAATTAAATTACAATTGTTTAAATAAAACTAAAACAAAATATTAAAAACGGTTACTAAATTTTTATAAAAATTATATAATCTATGGTAATGAAATGCTTAATATTAAAACAGTGCGAGTGACACAAAAAACATAAAACAAGGAATAATTATTGTAATAATTTATGTATATTATTCAAAATGATATTTCTTTTTTAATTGTTTTGGGTTTGCCTACATTTTGCTCTAGTTTGTATCTAACAATAACTGGAGAATCGGACATTAAATTTTTATTTTTCTTTTTGAATAAAACGTCTTTAGGCGCAATATGAGGGGTACCTCAGATATTTTCTCACGGAAGTAACATTCATAAAAATAAAAGAATAGTAACTTCTTACCACAACAGATTTATTCAGTGGATGTACATTTCGAGAGCTAAGCTCCCCTCTTCAGCAAAACACTAAACTTCAGTTTATAACTTAGTCGGTAATTGTATTGCTTTTAAAGTTCCTGATGGAGCGAATTTTCAGGTTTAAACATTTTTGCCCGTTTATCTGTATCTATATTATAAAAAACTGTAAACTTTGCGTGTTTGTACATTAAAAATATATTTTGCAAAAAAATAATTGGTGCGCTGAAGGATAATTTTTGTCTATTGAAGTAAAACTTCTTTGGTGCGTTTTATAAATTTCACCGAGCTGGGTAGAGTAGTGGTGACAGCACTAGATTCGCATTCGGGAGGTACCGGGTTCGAATCCCGGCGGGGGCAGATGTGGCTGGAACTTTTTCCTACTGCCTCTCGCCGAGAAACGATAATTCCTGTACCGGCCATCTTGATTGAGATTTTCCATGGTTTCCCTCAATTAATTCCAGATAAATATCGAGATGGTTCCTTATTTGAGGCCATGGTCGATTACCTATCAAAACTCCTAGTTCAAAAATTACCTACCTTATCCTAATTTTCTATAATTCCTTCATTCGCCCATTGCTATTACATAAGTTGAAGTTGTAAAAAATGTAGAAAATAACGAGAAGTGGTAGATAAAAAAATAGTAATGGTGCGAATGGCGTCTGTTATGACATAAAGTCGAGAAACAGACGTTAAACGCATTATTAGTGTATTTGCCATATGGCAACATACACTATTGGCATCGGTCGGATGGCGGGACCTAGGGGTCGGACCAAAATTTCTCGACGTTTCATAACCTCCTAAACACTTTGGCGCCATTTTTGAAAATGTTTATATATATATGTATATATATATATATATATATATATATATATATATATATATATATATATATTTATATATATATATATATATATAGGTATATATGTGTACGGGCAATAACTTTCGAAGGAGTTAATTTATTTTAACGAAATTTGGCACACATGTTGGAATCCAACACCGCACGAAGCCTATTTAAAATAGGCCCAATCGGGTCATTTTAAGGGTGGTTTTTAGGGGTTGAAAAAAATTTTTGGGCCCAAAAATACCTAAAAAATTCTCAGAGTCGTTTCAAAATTGAAATTTAACCCTTCAATAGCAATTAAAAAGTGCTCCTAAAATTTTAATAAAATCGGCCCGACAGGACCGGATTTTCAAATTTTCTGAAAACACTAGTTTGCAGATAGTGAGTTATTTACTGAAAGGTGTTTTTAATTTTGGTGTAGACGTTCGATCGACAATAATAACGTAGCTAAGAAAAAAATGTAATTATAAGGGGTGTATTAAGGAGTTAATTTTTCTATTTTGCCCAACAATCACCTTAAGTTCACATAATAAAGCCACACTGCCTGTATCAGCAAATACACTATATTGTCGGCAGGGTTTTGGCACTGCGACCCGGGTTTTTTTTATTATTATATTTATAAATTTCGCGAAAGGGTAATTCCGTGTGTTTTCGTCATTTAGTATAACACTTAGTATATTAAGATTTGCGTGTACTTTAGTATAGTATTTTCAGTCTGAGAGCTGGACTAAGACCCGGAAATAACCGAAGTAGATCTTCGATCTCGGCTATGGATATTCCTTGCCGCTGACAATATGCGTATTGTTGGCATATTTTACTTCAAACATACTTAAAGGTAACACGCGCATTTTTTATGTTTTACTTCAGTATATTACGTAAAAAAAATGTTGATAATGATGAAATAAATTGTTTTGCTATAATTTGTGACGTATTTTAGGGCTCGGGTATATTAAACATCAGACTCTGACGGACGCTTACCAGTTAAGCGGAAAATATTTCTCTGACCTGCACGCCGGTACTCATTGTCCGCGCAGCTACTTCAATTTAAAAATAATAGGTAATTTAAATAATAACAATGCTTTGAAGCTCTATCAGTGGCGTAGCTATCGTTTTTTTAGGTGTAAGATTAGGAGTAGGGATGTCGAAAAAATATCGATATTTTTTATTTGATATATCGATATTTTTGGACAATATTTAATATTTCGATATATCGATATAAAATTCCGAGTATCGAAACCGATTAAAAAAAATTCACTAAAATAAAGCTAACTATAAAAACTCACATCGAGGGTACTTGGGACCTGAAAACGAGTTAAAACTCCGGACTTCTGAGGCCTGACGAACACGTGTTGACCATTTGTCTTAGAAGTTTCCTATACCAGGTCAACGAAAACTCATTGTCTGCTTTCGTTCGTATTCTTTTCAAACCCTCATCCATTACCGACAATCAAAAAAGTACAGTCAATTTCAAACAATCTCGTTTACGGATTAACGATTCGCGTATCGTCTGTTTTTATAGCATCCAACCACGCGGCTCGTTTTGTATTGTGTTTAGGCACCTCCTTTTACTTAATTGAATAAAAAGTAGTTCGCACTGTAAATTGTAATGCGTTTTTATTACTAGGTTTACATTTTCGCTTACTGTCCTTTCGTTGAAGCGTAATAATAAAAAAACCCGGGTCGCAGTGCCAAAACCCTGCCGACAGTATAGTGTATTTGCTATACAGACAGTATGGCTTTATTATGCGAACTTTAGTTGGTTTTTGGGCAAAATAAAAAATTTTACTCCTTAATACACCCCTTAAAATAACATTTTTTTTTCTTAATTGCAATTTTATTATCAATCGAACATATATACCAAATTATATACACCTTTCAGTAAAAAATTCCCTATCTGCAAAATAGTGTTTTCATAAAATTTGTAAATCCGGTCCTGTCGGGCCGATTTTATTAAAAATCTAGAGACACATTTTAATTACTACCAGAGGGTTAAATTTCAATTTTGAAACGATTCGGAGAATTTTTTCAGTGTTTTGGGGCCCAAAAACAATTTTCAACCCCTAAAAACTACCCTTAAAATGACCCGATTAGGCCCATTTTAAATAGGCTTCTTGCGGTGATGGATATCAACGCGTGGGCCAAATTTAGTTGAAATCAATTAACTCCTTCGAAAGTTATTGCCCGCACACATATATATATATACGTATATATATATATACATATATATATATAAACATTTTTAAAAATGGTGCCAAAGTGTTTAGGAGGTTATGAAACGTCGAGAAATTTTGGTCCGACCCCTAGGTCCCGCCATCCGACCGACGCCAATAGTGTATGTTGCCATATGGCAAATACACTAATAATCTATTTCAATAATCTACAGTCTTTCCAACTGTTGAATTTCAAAAGATCAATCAGTTGCTGATCGTGCAGTTTTATGACTACGTCGGTTTATGGGACAGAGTATAATATTGCCGGTTATCTTAACGGTTTGTCAGCACACAAAAAAAGACGACATTCGGATTGTTCGGCCAAAATAGACGTCGTTCGGTTTGTCCAGATAACATTGAGATTTTTATATTTTGATTTTAATTATAACCGTATTTTTTCGGACTATAAGACCGAACGATAAGACGCACCTCAGATTTATAAGATTATTTTTAGAAAAATATATTTTAATGTTACTTCGAGTCATAATTTTTATATATTGTTAACATAACGCGTACTATAGCAATATTCAGTTTCCTACGGCCTGTTGCGATGACATCATGATTTAGCTTTGCTATCCATTTATACCTTAAATTTAGAGACGATTTATTAAAAAAACTATTTTAATACATTCAAAATCTGTTATAGCGACATCGAAGGGATTACTCATATTTGGTCGTAAAAACCGATAGTCGTAACAACCGGTGACGTTTTCGAGGTACAAAGTAATTTTTTATTAAGTATATGTAGTATTATTGAATGCGTAGGTACATATAAATCCATAGATATTAATAGGAATAATATTCACGTTATCATTGTCATTTTTCTGTATTCATAAAATCTGTAATTTTAGTCTGTTTGGAACACTTCTGTGCCTACGAATTTTGCTTACAATACAGCTGGTCGTTTTAATAGATATAATTCTCCGAAGATATGAAGATATTATATTAAAAGTAGTCGCTTAATGCGGTATGTCGTAATAAGCAATGTCGCAAAAAGCAGAGTTTTTTATAAGGCGGTCATATAGCATTCAGTTGGGACTTATGATTTTAGTTAATATAACCGGAATATAGTTCTAAACGATGTCGTCGTAAACGGTTTTGACTGTATTACCTTCGGGCCATAAGACGCACCCAAAATTTGAATACATTTTTCTGTGTCTAAAGGTGCGTATTATACTCCGAAAAAGACGGTATTATGAATTTTTGAAATTAAATCGTTTAAACTGGCCGAGCCGCAGCAAATACAGCTGGGTAGAAAAAAAATTAGTTTTGGCAGATATAGACTGTTGAAAATTTCGATTGATTCCTTCATATGTGGAAACCTCCCGTTTCGAAAACTCAATTTTAAATTCATCATCGATCCCCGCACGAATCGCAAAAAAAACTCGCTGCCTATCCAAAATGAGTGGTTGCCTATTTTTTAGTTCATTTGACTGCACTAATCTCTCATCTTCCATTCTGAGGAAAAGTGACTATCGGGTCATTATTGGAAAATCCGCTTTAGAGCTTAGAAAGTAAATATACAATTAAAGGATGCATTCGGTTCGTTCGATAGCAGTATATGAACTATTTCATTCAATCAATGGAACAATATTCATTTAACTTTGGGATTGGATCATAAGACATAAATTATTACATCTTTAAAGTTCAATTCCAGATATATGTTATAATAGAAAACAGTATCACGGGTAATACTGTTTTCTATTATAAATTATTACTTTTCACGTTGTAAATTGAAAAATAAAAATCCTCGATAAATATATCCACCCTTAGTTTTAAAGTGTCTGATGGCTTTGAGATTCAAATGTCTGGTCAACTTGGTTATAACGAATTTTTTGACCAGGCAGCAGTGGAGAACTTGTGTGAGCTTATAAACAGTGGAAATATTTTTTAAACCGACTCAGTAATATAAAAATAAACAAATTTTATTTCTTTACAATATTAGTGGATATAAATATATTTTTATATTATACCTTCTTCGTACCTCTCGTCAGGCATAACAATTTAAGGAGTTAATCGCAGTTTTAGCACGGATCGCTTACTGGAGCGACAAATCAATGATACAGAATAACGCATGCCCGTCCCATGCATAATAACTATGTCGCTTGTATTGCCAACAGATAATTTTATTAAATAAGATACCAAGAAATATGGAGTGCCAAAAAATATACGAAAATAAATTTTAAAAAATATTACTGGAAGGAGCTTATTAAATGCTAAAAGAATATTTTGATTATTGTTTTTAAATTATACTGTTGTCATTTATGTCCTTTAATATTTTAATATTGTGACGTATGATGCAAGACTACTTAAAATTCTATATTCAAAATTCTGTTACACTGCGAAGGTAAACTGTATGCCTCTCCTTAAATTTTGAATGTATAGTATAGTATTAATTTTGTCGTTTTGGCTTTCTATTTAAAATAAACATTTGATACATGTTTTTATATACCGGGTGTTTTTTTTTCAATACTTTAATGGATTTTTTTGTTGATACACCGGTTGAATCAAAAAAAGTCTTAGGCAAAAGCTGTTGGGTTTTGAGGGGGAAATAATTTACACGTAATACTAACCCACTCCCTCCACCCAGGGAAGAGGGGGTAACTTTTGTTTTTAAATGGAAACCCCCGATTTTTATGATTAAATTTTTAAAAAAAGTTGTAGACAAAAGTTGTTCAATTTTACACAAAAAAAAATTTAATCATAAAAATCAGGAGTTTTCATTTAAAAAACAAAAGTTACCCCCACCCCCTGCCGAGGGGTGAGGGAGGGGGTTGGTATTACGTGTAAATTATTTCCCCCTCAAAACCCAACAACTTTTGCCTAAAAATTTTTTTGATTCAACCGGTGTATCAACAAAAAAATCCATTCAAAGTTTTGAAAAAAACACCCGGTATGCGTACACAGAAATATTCTATAATCCGTTTTTATTCGGTATCGCCATTTTTTAATGAGATCCACTTGAACAATCTTTGATATATATGCCGTACGCCACTGGATTCTACAATTTCAACACCCTGCTTGTGTGGTTCACATAAACGCACTTGCGGCCTAGTATATTAAAGTTTATAAATTTTCATTTGTATTAAAATGTTTCATAAGTAAAGTGAATACACCTATAGCATTTAATTTTCAAAAACATTATCATTCGGAATTTAAACTTCACAAATATTTTAAAATGAGGTACAAAATGTTTAATACACCACTGCATAAACAAATAAAATAAGAAGTTAAAAGAAGAAGAAAATAAAATGTACGGGATATAAAATTGTAAGTATTAATTTGTAAACTTTAATACTTATTCTTACATTTAAAGTTTGTCTTCGAAAGAGTTTAACTAAATAGAGTGTAGTTTTAAAACCGGATTGCCTTCGTCGAAAGTTGCCTGTAAGAAAGTTTTTGCATATTTGTAAAACACTTACCTAGTAATAGGTACTATTTAATTTGCGAAAAACTTTATTTTTACATGACGTTAGTTCTGTTTAAACTCTTCTGTTGGAAAATTAAAAGTAAAAAAAAAACTATAAAACTCTTAACCCTGTACAGCCGAGAGAAAAGTGTGATTACGTGGTTTTTATGTTAATAAAGTATTAAAATAAATAATTCAAAGGATATTTTATGGAGCAGATAAATTAGTTAATAATTATTTTTTTTAACACAACATTTCGTAATAATTTATTACTTCTTGAGGTGCTAACAATATTACATATTAACATTATTAAAATTCTTATAATCTTGTCTCATATTATTGTTTATATGGTCTGTATATTTTAAATTTTAAATTTTAAATTTTCAAATGTCATTAAAATAATAAATGAAAAAAAAATGTAAAAATGAGTTAATATTTTGGTCAGGGCCATCTTTAACCTATTGGAGGCCCCGGGCCTTTTAGGATAATGGGGCTCCTATGACTAATTTAAAAAAAAGATTAATTACTAAGCAAATCAATAATCAACAAATGCATCATTTAAAAAATGTATCGATATATATTTGAGGGCAGTATCAGTTATGGAATGTTGATCTGGCAAGAACTAGGGGGCCCTATCGATCGCCGGTATCTGGGCACGTGTCCAGAGTACCCAGTGGGATAGATGGCTCTGATTTTGGTGCACTCTCAGATAGACTCACGGTCGATCGACGTCGCGGTCGATACGTTTCGGGTACGGTGTAGAATTTTTCAGTCAAAGCTCACGATTGTATAATCTCGGGTGTAAAGGATTAAACAATTTTTTGTACGATCCCGTTCTGAAAACTCAATCCCTTACAATTCGCAAAAAAAAATCGCTGCCTACCCAAAATGCACGCTCGGTTTTTTTTCGCCTGTTTGACTGCACTGATTTCTCATAACTGTCGGATCATTATGGGGAAACCCATTTAAAGCATAGAGCCAGTTATTGTGACATAACGATAATAGTTGGACATATAGTTGGACATGTAGTACCGCGAAGTTTTTTGTAGTTATTGATATGTTCTTTAATATTATAGAACATACTTTTGTTCTATCATCAATAGTTTCCGCAGCGCATGCGACGAAAGATGTTTTATGGCATTTTTTTTAAGCCTTGGGTTGCGTTACTAAAGTTTTAGTAAGGATCCCTAATATTTTCTAGCAATAAATATAGCCTATGTTACTCAGGGTGAATGTAGCTTTCTAATGGTGAAAGAATTTTTTAAATCAGCACAGTAGTTTTTGAGTTTATTCATTACAAACATACACACACACAAAAATACAAATCTTTCCTCTTTATAATATTAGTGTAGATTAATTTGTTTGGATGAATGTAAATAATAGTACAGAAATAATTTATTGTTTCGGTATAACAATTTTAAAACCGTTACAATGCTTTTGGGTAGATTTCAGAGTTAACCTAGTGTTTACTATTTAACATGTAAAGTCAATACGTCGCGTCTGTTGAAATCAAACGCACTGTGCATTTCTCCCACACTGAACACACATATAAATTTCACACGCCGTCAACGGTACGTGCTCTATTAACGCATGCCATAGTATAAATGTAATTCTATATACTCTGACTATGCGCTCTGGTGCATATCTAGGTTAATTTGGCAAGAAATTGATTCAAATTGTAGCTTTTTGAAAATGGGAGATTCGGTTCTGTGAAATTGAACCATTCGAATTGATAATAACTCTGGCTCGGACCATCACCATCCTCTAGGCTAGTGCTTTCCACTCCCTGGGGCCGCTGGAACTATATTCAGAGGAACGCTAGTATCCTCAGAAGCAATGGGGAACGTTGATAATAGTCCAGCAGACACCGCCTGTTTTTTTAAGTGATTAATAACAGGCTGAATCTTCGTGAGTTCGTTCGGTTCGACGAGACGCCCAAGTTTTTCCTCTGTCCAAATTCTCAAAGAGGTAGGTAATGAACTGCGCAGATGTAAAACATGTCGATTTGGTAGGGTGTCGAAATTGTCTGACTAACAGTAAATTTTTCATTGAAATTTTAAGATAATATGATAATAAACTCGGAAAAACAATTGTCCTACAAAATCGATGGTTTGAGTTGGAGCGTCCTCCACGCCGAATATGTCGAAATAACGAGGTCATAAAAATTATTAATAACCAGCTGATTTTTTGTATGCAGCTTACTAAATATTAGTATAATTGAATGGCCACAAAGTCCTACAAATGTAGTGGTAGATTTTCATTCGTATTTATTGTTTGATTTCATTCTTTTAATTTTCTAATGTCTGCATATAATTTGTTATTTTTTGTTAATTTTAATAAATAAATAGACGTCTTATTTACAACAATATTTTTCTTTACTGTAGATAAAAATATAGAACGGGTATTTGCTACTGCATCTTTATGTTTTTTCACTTAAAAAAGGTAAATTTATAGGGGGGCTTTAAGTAATTTTCTTTCTGAAGCGGCAGGCTAAACAAATTTGGAAATATCTGATCTACGTCTAGGTACGGCATTGAAAACGGATCTACATAAAAAAGTTGAACTAGAGAGTTAATGAAGACTGGTTATTTTTATCATAAACTTTAATTAAATTGATTCCCAACGGCGCAGCAAAAGAGACATATTTCCGTATAAGCCACAGGCACAATCTTAATAGCCTACGGATATTTTTATGCGTCATGGATATATTACATGTCCTGTAAATTGCCTCGAACAAATTATAAACTAATTTATTTTTAGTTTTTTAACGTCATTACAACTGCAAATGCCATAAAAATTCAACTAATAAATATTGATACTATAGCTCAAAATGTAAGATTTACATCCGTGAAAATAATACGTGTATAATATAGAGCGCTGCCAGTGGAATCGCACTAGAATTAAGTTTTCTTATTTAAGGTAGTTGACGTGGTACAATATTGTCAAAAAGTTATAGATTATACGCGTCACAAAAGTATACTAGCTTGTAGCTAAGTGATCCATAATTTGACCGCAAGACTGTACCCGTGGAAACGTAACCCATACAGTATTCATATGCATGTATACTTTTCTATAAATTGTTGAACTTTAAACCGTTATTTATAAATAATCAGACGCTCAAAAAAAATATCTTATTTTTTTTAAACTCATAACAAATGCATTGAAAGACTGTCAGTTTTTGGAAAGTTTCTGTCAGTTAGTTCTTTTTTTATAAATAAGAAACTGGTTCAGAACTACAGAGATCGTATACAATCAATGTTAATTATCCAATTTTTAATTGAATTTATCTCGGATTATATACGGTCGATCGACTTCAAATTTTCAGTGTAATTGTATTATCATGTCCTTAATAAGTATAGAAAAATTAAGAATTTTCTGACGGTGTGCCTTAACCACGACAACTACCTTAACAATGACTACATATTCTATCTCATTTTTCCAATTGATTGCTACTCAAAAATTACGAACATAATTACGTTCGCTACATCTGATTTATTCATATTCTGCAGGAATATAAAAATAACAGTTTTCATATGTGTGTGCTTGATATCTATCTGACATGCAACTGATATACATTTAACAGTTAATCTGTCAAAATAAATGTCTAATAAATTGCATACTTTAGGGGAACGTGGCAACCATCGGGAACTTTTTTAGTTTTGGCTGAATAAAAGCTGTTTTTATACTATCAATTTTTATTTATTATAAAAATTGGTTCATATATTTTGTTTTGCAACTTAGGACATAATATTTATCATGACAAATCAATCTTGTAATTAATACAATTTTGTTGATCAAGTAAAAATTGCCCAAACTTTTCTATGCCTGGGTGGTTTGGGCATATCCCTAGGGGGCTTTCGGCATAATATAAGAAAACGTAAATATTTTGAATTAAAAAAAAATTTAAGGTTTAAACTACATTTCTAAAGAAAAATAGTCATCGTCAATAAATGAAACAATTCCAAAATGGCGTATCAAATACAGATTTAGTATTTCTTCGTTTGTGTTATGAGTTTCATTAGTAAATATTTGATAGAATATAAATTCGCTTGAACAATCTTTTATTTCAACGTGCTTTAAATAACGTTGAATATTAGACCTTGGAAAATTATACTTTCGTATTTATTTTATATCTCCCATGCTTTCCAAAACTTGCCCAAAGCGCCCTCTCAGCACTTTTATGAAAATAACTTTTTTTTCAAATTTATAAGGTGGGAATAAACTTTTCCTCCATACATAAAAATACTTTCAAATCATGACGAATCTATATGAAAAAAATAAAGTACCTACGTTTATTATCAATTTTGATGATTTTCAGGTCGAAATCTGACGCAAGATTTACTTTTAAACAACAAAAACAAATAAACTTTCATAACTTTGAATTACTGCACAATTGACACCAATACAGACGTTTTTAAGTGTTACCCATCAGCAGTTCTAAAAACCACCAATAATTTAAATGATAACATATTTCCTCTTTTAAATATCAAGGGGCGCGGAAATCTCCCGAATAGTGTTCAAGAATCTCCTATCTCTTTTACATTAAAAAATATTTTTTGTAATAAAGCATATGTGACAATAAATTTAGCATATTTTAGCCACCCCGAATTCTCGTTAAATTTGGCGTTGTATAACACTTAACGCCGCATAAATCAGTCAGCATGTTTGCGAACCCTTCATAAATCTATTCAATAAAAATAGGGTTTTCAAGTTGACTTGAACTTGAAATGTAATAAGTAATGTTTACACACCGTACGTTGAATTTTCGTATCAAATAAGATGGCAATTAATATAAATTCCTTTTTGATCTAATTAATATCTGATTTATAAATTAAAGTTGTGTTTTATTGAACTAGACAACATTAAAATTGTTTATACACGCACATTTAATAAAATATTAATGTTTTCGTATTTAGATATGTGTTGTGTTTGATAAATATTTGATTTAACGGTTTTAATGTACCAGTTGACATTTGTAATAATCGTTAAACACTTTTGTTTGAACACTATTTAAAATAGTAATGTTACTGTAACATTTTAAACGAAATTTTTATTGCAACCAAAACTACTTCCATAACTGATTTAAATTTTAAAAAAATGCTCCTACCGACACAAATTTGCGTAGTTTTGGATAAAACACTAAACCCTTGTTCTCGTATTTACTTAGGCTCTATTTGAGATAAAAAATTTTATGCATTAGAAATCAATAAATTGGCAAAAAATAGTCGACTAGTCAAGAACATGAACCCAGAAATACTTGAATATGTATTATGTGGGATATTTTTTAACATATCAAACAATCTCGAAATGAACAAAAGCTTTGTAATGGATTGCTCAGCGATATTTTTCTTATTTCCGCCTTACTTCTTTATATAGCTGATGAACAAAAATAGAACATTCCAAAAACTGCTTAAACGATGTCGCTAATATATAATCAAACGTTTAGCTCTTCCCTGTAGGCAAGAAGAGCTATATCGGTTGCAATTAGCTCCTTTTAGGTTTTAGAGATGCACAACTTTAACAGCAATACATTTTTCTGACAAATTAAGAATTATCAAAATGTTAAAAACTACGCATTTTTTGTAACCACACTGAATAAGAAATATTTTCGTTATGTAGATACTTTAGCCCTGGTCATTTTTAAGCTTTTCATTTTTGCACTAAAAAAATCAAGAGAGTTATATTGCATATGTATGATTTTATATGTAAAATTCCTACTTACATATTGAGACTTTCAGTACTCTCTATAGTGTAGCTACAATTTAAATAATAAAACTTACATTATCACATAGTGCAACCATCAAACCTTGACAAGTCGATTATGTTTTGACGTATTTATGTTTCTAACAATATTAATAATTAATATTTCAAATATATCCGTAAATGTTCATAAGAAGTCAAATAAAGAAACTTTTTAGAAAGTTTTAAACAAAATATAATAAATAGTTTCATACGTTTTTACTACATAAACCGTATTTCTACTCGTGTAATATTTATTTGGAGTGTTAAAAATTTTAAGTATAGTTTCGTTTAAAGTCGATTATAATTATTTTCTGAACTCTGTACTTATTAAAGTAAGTTTGTTCAACAATTCGCACAATCTGTATTCGAAATTATTCAAATCTATACCTGTTATACGGAAAAATAGGTACTCGTAGTATGCTAACACTTAAACCTCGTTTATTACAATAAATTATGTTAATTTTTATTTTATAGAAAATATATATATTTGGTTGTTTTAGAATGATATATTAAAATCGAAACGTCTACATTGCAGGCTATTTATCGCAGAAAAAAAAATTCATTAAGTTCAAGGCTTAACTCCGGTTGAAACTAAATTTTGATACACAATATTATTATAAAATTAAATTTCAAAAATTATTATCTGCTCTAAAATATTTACAGACTGTCATTGTGGAGCATAAGCGACGCTCCATTGTCCATACAATAAAACTTCGAGCAACAATTAATTTAGTGCCAACATTTCTTCACAATAACAATGCATCGAATCGTGTTTTGGCGCGCCGTTGTTACGCGTTTCGTGCCGTCAACGGATATCAATTGGGTATGCAAGGCGTCGCGATGCACACTAACATTTCGTGCCCGCGACGCCGCCGACATAGTCAGTCTGTTGCCTAGACGCGCGCGCGTAACACGTATAGTGCGCGGCCAGAGGCGTTTTCTTTCAAATTAAACTACATATTGTTATGACTGTTATCCTAAGACCAAATTGTTTATGTCGAATTTTTGACATTTCTTTTTCTTCGCATGTAACTTTATCTTGAAATTCAGAATAACCGAGGCTTGAGAATAGGGTTACAATCCGTACCAGGTACATATATCGTACTCTAAAAAATTGTGGCTATTAGTGTATTTGCCATATGGCAACATACACTATTGGCGTCCGTCGGATGGCGGGACCTAGGGGTCGGACCAAAATTTCTCGACGTTTCATAACCTCCTAAACACTTTAGCACCATTTTTAAAAATGTATATATATAATATATACCTATATAAGTGCGCGGGCAATAACTTTCTGAAGAGTCAATTGATTTTAACGAAATTTGGGCCGTGTGTTGAAATCTATCACCGCAAAAAGTCTATTTAAAATGGGCGTAATCAGGCCATTTTAAGGGTAGTTTTTAGGGGTTGAAAAAGGTTTTTGGGCCCCAAAATACCGAAAAAATTCTCAGAATCGTTTCAAAATTGACATTTAACCCGTTAGTAGCAATTAAAAAGTGTCCCTAAAATTTTAATAAAATTGGCTCAACAGGACCGGACTTACAAATTTTTTGAAAACACTAATTTGTAGATAGCGACTTATTTATTGAAGGGTGTATTTAATTCGGTGTAGACGTTAGATTGAGAATAACATTGCAGTTAAGAAAAAAAATGTTATTTTAAGGGGTGTATTAAGGAGTCAAATTTTTAATTTTGCCCAAAAACCAACTTAAGTTTGCCTATTAAAGCCACACTGTCTGTATAAGCAAATACATTATATTGTCGGCAGGGTTTTGGCACTGCGACCCGGGTTTTTTTATTTTACTAACAATCCAGCCCAAGCCACTTGGCTTTGCCATCTCACATATTCTGAAATTCAAACAAATATTTTAAACGCTACAAGATAAAATAAAAATAAAATACACTTTAAAAGAGAGCAGGAAAGTATGAAGCAACTCTTTTTAGAAATAAGACGTATTTCAAATACAAGATTTTTAACAACCCTTTTTACGATAGAACAGATAAAGTAAATGTATAATACATTTTCACATCGATATTACTTATTTTTTTTACAAAACTTCTTATACCTGGAATAATGTAAATTAAAAAATTATCCATAAATATTGATGGGTGCAAACGAAAGACGGGGAGCAAGATGGAAAAGCTGCCTCCCATTGGAAAACAGCCAAAATAGTACCGTGATAAATTAATGAAAATATATTTATTCCTTTTTTTTACATACATATGAATATATAAAATTTTCAGAATTTTCCCACCCAACTTGGCAAGCCAGTGCTAGGGTGGGAGCCAGTTTATTTATAAGTGATTTGTTTTTGATTAGACTAGAATACTTTTTCGCTGCTTTTTGGTAAAGCGAAGACAACATTTTTTAATATTTTAGAATTTTGTTTTTTATAAAAAATGTATAATCAGATCCTTTTGATGTTAATAAATTATAAATATTTTAGAGGAATTAGGATCAAAGAAATAAAAGACAAATTATTATTTCACAACGTTTCGTATTAAATTAATACTTCATCAGGTGATCACCTGATGAAGTATTAATTTAATACGAAACGTTGTGAAATAATAATTTGTCTTTTATTTCTTTGATCCTAATTCCTCTAAAATATTTATAATTTGTTTTTTATGTTTTTCAGTAAAAATAGTGAAAAACATGCATACTGTTTTTGCTTTTGAAAAATTTTCTAGCGGCGCCCATGGAACGTATACTGTAAATGATCTTTATAATCTTAATTCTGACTTAATGTAGGTTAAGAATGTATGTTTTACATAATGGGAGTTTTTTTTTTATCTCTATATCATATTTTCATATAATATATTTGGAATAGATACTATTAAAAATCAACAAAAAAATACTATCCTGACATGAACTGAACAATTTCAGCTGCACTTTTTTAAAAGAATCATTAAAATTTCGCAGCTCATTTTGCAATGTTTTTAGTTGTTATATCAACAGTTTAATATTTAATATGTAGGTACCTAGATAATTAAATGCAAGTAGAAGTTTTGTACGTTCTAATACAAAAATATGTTGTTTTAATTGAGTTAAGCTTTTAATGTAATTTAGATATGAATATAGATATATCTATAAAACTCTATATTGACCATTCTGTTACGAAAGTTTAACCAACACATTATAATACTAAATATATAAAATAATAATTATATATTTATATGTAATAATAATATATTTATTTGCATTGCCAATAAATATAAAATTATATCAATGAGAGTCACGAGGCTATTTTCTGCTACCTTCTAGTACTACTGGCAAGTGAGTACCTTAGTACCTAATAGAGTTTTGTTAGCTATGGAAATAATTTAACCTTTAAAAGTTTGATCTAAAGGCCCAAGTACACAGTGGTCTGTAGTGGGCCATGCTTTGCAATGTGCAACTGTAGGCCACTATCACTTGGTGTTCACACAATGGCCCATGGCTCATTTCTGCCTGGCGAAGCACTTGCGATGGACGTGGAAGTAATTACGGCCGCGGCTATTTATTTATATACTGTTTACAAGTATTATAGTATTATAAACCTAAAAGTTTCTTCCTTGCTCCAGGATACTGACATTTTGGGCGATTAAAAATTTAAATAGTATAGCACGCAACAAAAAAAGTAGGTACCTGTCTAAACAATGGGCGACTGTGTGAACACCACAGACAACGCCACGCCACGATTCCTTTGAAGTGTGTCAAAAAAACCGACAACAAATGGATTGCGCACAACGATTCACAATTGTCCGCCACTACAGACCATTACCCCCTGTACACAATGGCGATGGTCCACAATGGCCCACTACAGACCACTGTGTACTGGAGCCTAAGAGTTTGACGTATACCTTGCCACTAGCGCTATGTAACGAATAAGAAAAGGTTAGCCCTCAATCACAAAGGGGGAGAAAATTATAAGTTCCATATTTAGAACACAATTTTTATATGCGAACAAATCCATAGTGCACTTGAGTTAGCTACCCACAAAAATACATACACAAAGCTGCAACAAGGAAGACAAACAAGATGAGAATAGGGTGACAAAGATAGATTTCAATACGGCTCTCTGAATTAAATTATCATAGCTTTTAAGGTAGTTGTCGTGGTTAAGGCACACCATCAGAAAATTCTTAATTTTTGTACACTTATTAAGGATATGATAATACAATTACCCTGAAAATTTGAAGTCGATCGACCGTATATAATCCGAGATAAATTCAATTAAAAATTGGATAATTAACATTGATTGTATACGATCTCTGTAGTTCTGAACCAGTTTCTTATTTATAAAAAAAGAACTAACAGTCAGAAACTTTCCAAAAACTAACAGTCTTTCAATGCATTTGTTATGAGTTTAAAAAAAATAAGAAAACGTTTTTGACCATCTAATTATTTATAAATAACGGTTTAAAGTTCAACAACTTATAGAAAAGTATACATGCATATGAATACTGTATGGGTTACGTTTCCACGGGTACAGTCTTGCGTACAAATTATGGATCACTTAGCTACAAGCTAGTATACTTTTGTGGCGCGTATAATCTACAACTTTTTGACAATATTATACCACGACAACTACCTTAAGCATGGAAAGACGGCAAAACACCATTGATTCTTAATCATTGTCTTCATGTTCTCAGTGCTGTGATTACATCCTGTATACAAATTTTATATACTTGTCAAGGTACATGCAAATAAAGTAAATTGTAATTTTGTATATCTAGTACGCCTCTGGCTTGATCTAAACAATGCATAGTCTCAGCGGGTTCTTTTCATGCGGAACACACCTCTGCCCTAGCTCTGGCGGGATTCAAACGTTGGCAATGTATACTAAGGTTTTTATTAAAACGTCTATTTTAGGGAGACTTTATAACAAGTACACTCACCACCAAAATAATCGTATATCCCTTAATAAAAGTTACATATAAAATTAATATCGCTGGACCGAGTTTCCTTGGATGGTAGAATACGGTTGTGAGTGACAGAGTGATGATCAAATGTCATCACTAATCCTGAACTGCATAATGCATTGTTAGACATCTAAGATGATAATGCTCTTAGATTATAACTTATCCACGTTCCTGCATAAAAGATGCATTGTAAAATTTTTGTTAACATAATTTTCTAAAATTGAAAAGATGTCACTGAAATATAAAAATTATAAAACACAAAAAAACGATATTAAAATTTCGATAAGTATTTGGAATCGAACATCTTTAAGGTTTGAAAATGATTAGTCCGTTGGTTAATATTAATTTTGTCTGTACCTACACCTACACGTTGTGTTACAACCGGGTTGTGGTTTAGAACTGTTAGAAAGTCCCGGAAATCGAATTTCAACGCGATAGATCACCTTAATTTCTCAACCCATTAGGGAAGCATGAGAACTTTTTAAAGCCATTAGTAGAGGACTTGCATTTTAAACGAAGAATTAAAAAGATGCAGTATTAATTTAAAAAAAGCATTTAAAAAATATGATACTACTTACTACTACTTTATTCCCTTCTTGTTTTCTACTTCCACTTTCCCTATTCTAATGTTAATCGTCTTCAGTTTTCGTCTGCCAGAAAGTACTACCAACTCCGTTTTTTTGGCGCTAGTTCCAAGCCATTTTCTTTCATCCATCCTTCTATTTTGGTTACTCCATAGTGCAGTACCTTTTCCAGGTTACTCCTTTCTTTGCTTGCTACAATTAGCACTAAGTCAATTGCATACTCAACTAGGTCAGCTTCAGTACTTCATCATAGAAGACATTCCAACTCAGAGGTCCTAGTACTGAGCCCTGTGGAACTCCCATTATTATTATGTCTATTTCCTTCCTTTGGCTCCCGACGACTAGAGTTCTGTTTTCAAAGTAGCTTTTGACCATGCGAATCAAGCAGTTCAGTATTTCCAGCTCTTCTAGGAGCTAAGATGTTATACATCAAAAAAGTACTGTCATATTTTGAATCTATGTGCTCATTCAATTCTCTTAAGTTTCCAAACAAACTTTTTTAACCGTGCTTTAATTATGTTGCGAAAACTTCAATGAATGATGTCACTTAGTGCTGATTGGTGTTTTAAATGACGTTCCGTTCCGTTTTTACAATTAAGATTTTGTTGTAATAAAACGATATATTTTAAATAAACCTTTCAATGTTGCACTTTCCACATTTATTGCAAGTTAAATATTAACATAATATTGAATTTAAATAACAGTAGGGTAGTTGTAATTTACTACAATTATTAAGAAACACCCAATGCTATATTAGAAAAAAAATATTTTCAAACACTCTCACAGTCAAGACCCAAATCTTTCCACTATCGCGATGGAATGAGTTATCAGTAACTTAATGGTGACATATTCAAACAGTCAATCTTTCTCATATCTAAAGCACATTAGTGACCCTTTTTTCACATCATCGGGGAACTGATTTTTATCTTTCAAAAATAAAACAGATACACCCAGAACATTCTGTCTACTAATCATTTCATTACATTATACTACTAAATTTATTTCATTGCACTATCGTTTCTAAAAATGAATGTTGCCAGCCCTTGTGTACATCGTCGATCAAATCTTCTTTTACTGCGATAGCAGTCTCCAATTTCCTGTTCGTTCTCTGACTGAATTTCCATATCGCCTTTTATAATTTTTATATATAATATATTAAAAAATAACAACTGAATATCTACGGAAATAATGCACCGTCATCTGTCGGTGGCATCGTATACTTGAATATCACAACAATGGTGTCATCTGGTATTGAATTAATATAAAGCTTACCATAATTATTATCTCGAATGTTTGCGACAAAATTTTCATCGAATCGCTCGGGCGAGACGCACTAGGCCCACTTAAACACTTTTGGGTACTGGATTAGTTCACAAAAAGGATAGCTCTATTATTAATACAGCACTAGATTCAAAAGATTCTTAGACTCACTTGTGAGGAAATAAATAAATAATGTAAAAAAAGATTTTAGCGGCGCACTAACGTCAAACACTTGAAATTACCATAAGGACCCCAAACTCTAAAACATATGCAAACATTAAAACTACCGACCTTCGATGGGACAAAACTGACCCAGTATTTACCTATTTCTTTTAATTCAAAATTATTTTTTGTACACCCCACTCTAAATAATTACTTTTCAGTCTGTATTACACATTTAATACCAGTGTGGTGCAAAGTTGTATACAGTAAAGGAAACGTAATCGTGATACCATTTCTTTAACATGTCTCATTCATCAAAATATTATTCATTACACACACTAGATACACAACCTACTTTGTTACTAAAAAAATATTATTACGATCACAAATATAGACGCTTTATTTCAAGGACTACATAATACAGTAGTAATATTATGTCGATTTTATTTACTATGTTGGGAAGTTACCATAATTTATAGCTATATTCTTTCTTTAAGTATTGTAATATCACTAAACCATATATGTCCAGTTTTAGATACATTTATAGAGAAGGTAGAAAAAATATGTTACAATTATTTGGATGATTATATTACGTGTTGTATAATATGACATAAAAGTTGTGTGTGGATATGAAGGTAGCGTGTTTTTTAAAGGAAATACTGTTTTGTGTATGTGGTGACCCACCTTCAACCCCCTTCAAATTGAACGGTGGCTGCAGTGATCTATCAGACTACATGAGTGTTATAGAGTGTCCCAGAATATCTGTATTTTTCAATTATAAAGCTTAAATTTATTTATTTTTTATACCAAAGCTCAGTCTTTCCCAAACATTTATCTTTTGCTACTTTGACTCTTGATATTATTATTGGTCAATATTAATCGGTCCATTTATAGAGTAAGCTGCTTCAAAATTGATTTGCCCAATAGATATGGTTTTATACACTAAGCCAGTTGTGCCCAACATTTAGCCTCAAATTGAGATTTCCAAAAATTTTAGGCGAGACGACCTTTTTTTAAGTCAACAATAAGTAAAAAACAATAATATTACACTACTGCTTTTTGTTACTAATCTTAATCTATTACAAATTAAATATTAGGTAAACTTCGCAATTAAAAGAAAGTTGACTGACGTCTGGTATTCGAATCGGAAGCCATCCTATGTAGGGCGTACGAAGAAAGAGTTAAATAGATGTGCTATTATTAGGGATTGCAATACTGGATTCAGCAATCCAGCTGGATCCAATACATTTTTGGCCTTGCTGGATCCAGCATCTGGCGCTGGATCCAGCGATACGGATTCGCAATCAGCTAAAAATAAGTAATTAACTGGGTCTGAGAAGGATTATGATAAGATATTGAAGAAAGAAATGGCACTTTACTAAAATGATGATCGATGTGCTATTATTAGGGATTGCAATGCTGGATTCAGCAATCCAGCTGGATCCAGTACATTTTTGGCCTTGCTGGATCCAGCATCTGGCGCTGGATCCAGCGATACGGATCCGCAATCAGCTAAAAATAAGTAATTAACTGGGTCTGAGAAGGATTATGATAAGATATTGAAGAAAGAAATGGCACTTTACTAAAATGATGATCGATGTGCTATTATTAGGGATTGCAATGCTGGATTCAGCAATCCAGCTGAATCCAGTACATTTTTGGCCTTGCTGGATCCAGCATCTGGCGCTGGATCCAGCGATACGGATCCGCAATCAGCTAAAAATAAGTAATTAACTGGGTCTGAGAAGGATTATGATAAGATATTGAAGAAAGAAATGGCACTTTACTAAAATGATGATCGATGTGCTATTATTAGGGATTGCAATGCTGGATTCAGCAATCCAGCTGGATCCAGTACATTTTTGGCCTTGCTGGATCCAGCATCTGGCGCTGGATCCAGCGATACGGATCCGCAATCAGCTAAAAATAAGTAATTAACTGGGTCTGAGAAGGATTATGATAAGATATTGAAGAAAGAAATGGCACTTTACTAAAATGATGATCGATGTGCTATTATTAGGGATTGCAATGCTGGATTCAGCAATCCAGCTGGCTTCAGTACATTTTTGGCCTTGCTGGATCCAGCATCTGGCGCTGGATCCAGCGATACGGATTCGCAATCAGCTAAAAATAAGTAATTAACTGGGTCTGAGAAGGATTATGATAAGATATTGAAGAAAGAAATGGCACTTTACTAAAATGATGATCGATGTCGTTGGTGACCTGAGCTACTTCAGCGTCTATAATCTACAAAATGGTGCCCGATGTACCTAATGCTTGAGCACAAATTATCGTAACTGATGTAATATCGACTATTTTTGAGCAGATTGTATTTATAATAATAATAGGATGTCGTTTGGCGTCATCCGTGACGTGATGTGACACGATACAAGCAGAGGGATTGGACACAGGGCAGTTGGACCCTTCCAAATTCCCTTTGGGATGTTGTTCAACGTCGTTGTAATGTTGTCAGTGGGGTCACGACGCAATATGAGACCCCACGTGTTACCACTAACACCGTTATAACAAATCAGAATCATGAATGGCTATACACCTCGCGTGATTTTTTCTTATCGAATCCAAACAACTGCAATCATTGATCAAAGCCATTCAATACTGTGCGAGCATGTTTAAAAACTTTGTGCACTATATTGAATATTTGGTAAAATGAATTGTTAGTGTATTTGCCATATGGCAACATACACTATTGGCGTCGCTCGGATGGCGGGACCTAGGGGTCGGACCAAAATTTCTCGACGTTTCATAACCTCCTAAACACTTTGGCACCATTTTTAAAAATGTTTATATATATATGTATATATATATTTATATATATATATATATATATATATATATATATATATATATATATATATATATATATGTGTGCGGGCAATAACTTTCGAAAGAGTTAATTGATGTCAACTAAATTTGGCCCACGTGTTGAAATCCATCGCCGCAAGAAGCCTATTTATAATGGGCCTAATCGGGCCATTTTAAGGGTAGTTTTTAGGGGTTGAAAAATGTTTTTGGGCCCTAAAATACCGAAAAAATTCTCCGAATCGTTTCAAAATTGAAATTTAACTCTCTGGCAGTCATTAAAATGTGTCCCTAAAATTTTAATAAAATCGACCTTACAGGACCGGATTTAAAAATTTTATGAAAACACTAGTTTGCAGATAGTGAATTATTTACTGAAAGGTGTATATAACTTGGTATAGAAGCTCGATTGATAATAATATTGCAATTAAGAAAAAAAATGTTATTTTAAGGGCTGTATTAAGGAGTCAAATTTTTTATTTTGCCCAAAAAAAAGTTAACTTCGCATAATAAAGCCACACTGCTTGTATTAGCAAATACACTATATTGTCGGCAGGGTTTTGGCACTGCGACCCGGGTTTTTTTTATTGTGTGTGGCCACTTCTTTTATTTGCTGTTTTTAATCCGCTGTTTTCAAGTGTTTAAAATCATTAATTCACCAATATTAGTGTGAGGGACGGCGTGGTTTTTTAATATTCCTATGTTTTCCGCTCAAATTATCGGTGTTAATATTAAACTAACGGTACATCGAACCAAAAAATGTTTAAAGATTTTTCTGCACACAAATTTTATTGTACTGTCCGTAGGCGACCGCGTTGAGACAATGTAAATTTTTCCACTGATCCCAAGCAAGTATAAATATGCCAAATTTTATCTCTCCAGTTCATCTGAAAGCAGGACCGGATTTATCCTAAGTTTCCCTTTGAGGCACCGTGAAAAATGCCGCTCCATTATCTGAAGCGGTATACAATGTTCAAAAAAATAAGTTGATTCATTTGTAGTTGAAAATCCTTTTATTATAATTATAAATGGGGCAATTACATAAAAACATTCTTTTTCGTATTAAATATCATAAATTGACAAACCCATTGCTCATTGGTTGCGAGATATTTAGAGGTAAACGCGTCTGACTCTTTGATTTGAAAACTGGACAATTTGTGCATTTTGCAGCTCGCAATTTAACTAAAATAATGATCATATCAAACTGTGATCGAGCTAAAAAATTTCAAAAATTGCGAGTAACACGACACTTATTCTCTATTAAAAATGTGTGTAAAATTTTAGACATTAAAATTTTTTTCACAATTTTGTAAATAAAACTGCAATGTTTGTAATTCTTAATAGAGACAAAAGGTATTTTGTTTATGAATGTTTTCAACATGATCACACTTTTCAAAAAAATTTCTGTGATGTGATTTTATTTCTCATGTTCCAAATTTTGCCGCCCCTGGAAATTTGCCGTCCTGGGCACGAGTCCCTAGTGCCACTAGTGTAAGTTCAGCCGTGTCTGGAAGTTATAATTTTAGGAAACAAACAAATTTTTCTTCTTTATAATAATTAAACATACTATCCTTTTGCATTTGACTATATTTGATTTGTTCCAATTTAGTTGAAAGATAGCGCAGCCACCAAAGCAGCTTGCAAATAATAATAGAAAACAGTATCACGGGTAATTGTTTCTTTTTAGTAAATTATTTAATCCATAATGTTTAATATTTTTATTATATGAATGTTACTTTTTGTAAAAATTTTTTAGAGCTTGCAAAAGTCTTAATAAAAAAAAGACGAAACGTTGCAATCAATGAGTGTTTTAATTGATTTATTTTCATTATTCCAATCACCCGTGATACTGTTTTCTATTATAACATATATCTGGAATTGAACTTTAAAGATGAACTTGCAAATAATATTCGTTACATACATTATACAACTTCCCTTTAAATCTACGATCGTTAAGTTACTGTTGCTCGTCCTTCACTTCCTGCGTCTCACCGTTTTCAATGATCATGACTTCCACTCCAAACCACACTCGAACTATGGTAAAAAAGATTCCAGGAAAATCAATGTGTTTATTTTTAATAGCCCCGTAAGGATTGATTGAAGTATTTTTCAATGCAAATTACCTAATCTATTTTTGTCACGTCAAACTTTTATTGTTGTGTCATTTCAGATAATATTACAAAAGAATAGAAAATATCTTTATACGACAAAGCTTTCTTTTGATGCTTTATCAAATATGTATTCAAAAATGTTTCTATAATATCGCTGCTACTACGAATTGTAAATTTTATCATTTAATTTCTTTGCATAAAATCTGTAAATGTATGTAAATATATTTTCATAAGAACTGCCAGTATTGTATTTTTATCTTAATCATGTCATACCTATATAGTGTAATATTTCAGGCAGTCCAAGTTAAAAAAAACGAACCAAACATCCTCCAAAATTTTGTTTCAATCCGTTCATCCGTTTGACCTTTATCGTGCTCACAGACTAACAAACGAAAGTGAATTTTGACCTAAATTAACACCATTTCCCACTAGTGGGTTGAAAACTCAGATCTGAACCGGTTCAAAGAGCCGACTCCGATAGAAGATCCGTAAGAGCCGACTCACTTTTTTTTGAGCCGACGGATCAACGAATCCGCATAACTCAGTGAAACACTTAACACACAGAAGCACATTTTACACTTACGTATCAGTTCTTGCTTTGATGCATCTGTCAGCTCAAATGCATTCTTGATTCTATACAGGTCGTGATATGATTGACTGAACTTACCTAGTTCAGCTCAAATGACTCATGCATCACATGTTTGGCTATGCATTCTTGATTCTATACAGATCGTGATATGATTGACTGAACTAGGCAACTCAGTGGCAGACTGCAGTAACATATTCAGAACTCGGCTCTTTTTGAACCGGTTCAGTGAGCCGGCTCACATACGGGATTCAGATGCAAAGATGCAGATCACTAAAAAGACCCGTTATTCCCATCTCTAATGATAATGATTAAATTACGTTATTTTAAAAATACTAGAAATATTCATTCGTAGTGATGATATTAATTAAAAACGACATTTTTCTTGTACTACTAACGTAAGTCGGAAAATTATTTAGTTCAGTAATTTTCTAAAGCGGTAGATAACTAATTTTTGTTGACAGCAAATTAATTGTTTGTTTAGCTAAACTACACGCAATTCGTAGGAAACGTAGCTAGTCTAGGTGTATACAGTATGTATCGACAGAACATCAGGACGACTATTCTACTCAATACGATGTTTACGATCTCTGTTTACGAGCGTCTATAAACTTCATATTATGTTATTCACGAAAATATGTGGAAAAGAAACGTAACATTTTTGGATTAAATCTTTTGTACGTGAATTTCAACATCAAAATATGACCAAGCCTTTTAAATTAGTGCAAGTTCGAGCTATTTAAAAGACCGCGCACACTTGTCATGCATCTGCACGACCTGCACGGTGTCGCACACTCGACCAGTACAAACATGCACAGACCTGCATCAGTCAACAATTTTTAGCGCGGGTTCGTAATATGCGGTAGACTTTTTGCAGTTTTCAAGTAGTTTTGTTAATGCAAATTAATTAATCAAAACGACAGATCACTAGCATACTAGATCGGTTTAGCATGCCTAGACAAAAATTGTAGGCGACCGACTGACGGTCGTTGCTGGTTGCTGGCTACAAAAGCTGGTTTAATGCGCGCTACTTTGCTAAATATTCACGAACCGTACAGTGCAGGTCGTGCAGTTCTATGCTTGACAAGTTTGCGCGGTCTTAAAAGTTTGCAGTGAATATTTAACGCTAACAGTGTAGCTATAATAAGGAAAAAAAAACCCGGGTCGCAGAGCCAAAACCCTGCCGACAATATAGTGTATTTGTTTATACAGGCAGTGTGGGTTTATTATGCGAACTTAAGTTGCTTTTTGGGAAAAATAAAAAATTTTACTCCTTAATACACCCCTTAAAATAACATTTTTTTTTCTTAATTGCAATATTATTATCAATTGAACCTCTATACCAAGTTACATACACCTTTCAGTAAATAATTCACTATCTGCAAACTAGTCTTCCTTAAAATTTTTAAATCCGGTCCTGTAAGGTCGAATTTATTAAAATTTTAGGGACACATTTTAAATACTGCCAGAGAGTTAAATTTCAATTTTGAAACGATTCGGAGAATTTTTTCGGTATTTTAGGGCCCAACAAACATTTTTCAACCCCTAAAAACTACCCTTAAGATGGCCCGATTGGGCCCATTTTAAATAGGCTTCTTGCGGTGATGGATTTCAACACGTGGGCCAAATTTAGTTGAAATCAATTAACTCTTTCGAAAGTTATTGCCCGCACACACATATATATATATATATATATATATATATATATATATATATATATATATATATATATATATATATATATAATTACACATATATATATATATATAATTACATATATATATATACATATATAAACATTTTCAAAAATGGTGCCAAAGTGTTTAGGAGGTTATGAAACGTCGAGAAATTTTGGTCCGACCCCTAGGTCCCGCCATCCGACCAACGCCAATAGTGTATGTTGCCATATGGCAAATACACTAACAAATTAATTTATAACATTGTAGATATAGATTTGGTGTAAGTTTCACTTTTGTAGTATAAATATGTCACTGTCTATGGGACGTCGTTCATGCATAGTTTGCTAAACTTTAGTTCTCTATTTTTAAATCACCTTATAACTTAGAATATTTCAAGTCAGGTTTGCCAGATTTCTTATTTGCCAACATAAGGAATTATACATTAAAATAAACATATATATTTTTCTTTTCTTCATAAACGATCTGAATACAAAACAAGAATAAAATGGCGGAATCTAATTAGTGTTCCATTTTAAGCAATGATGTATTTCGCAAGCTTAATACCTACTTTAAGTGCAAGACTTGAATCAATATGTTTGCTCCGTTTAAAAGGAATTGTATCATTCTAAAAGCTGGTACGGTTTATCCTTAAAATCGATTTAATTTTCCAGTCTTTAGAGCCATTTCAATTACGTAATTCAGTGACTGAACGTGACAACGAAGTCTTAATAATATATTCTAGAAATCTGGACACGCTTTTATAGAAAGTCTGTACCGGATATAATAAACAGATGCTGAATTCAAGTTGTTTATATAAATAGGATTTCCGCCACGTAATTCACTGAGTATTTAATCCTCTTTCCAAACATAGCAATACAGAATTTGTCTTGAGATATCATCTATATTTCACTTGTTACTGCAGCTGTGATACTTCTTCGTTATGTTATTTAAATAAGTATCAAAAACAAATCAGTGATGTAGTTGCCAACGTTTTATTGTTTTCCAATATATATTTGGTAAAATAAATCTCTTTTAGGGTTTCGTACATTCGACCAAATAACGGAACTATTTTTTTATATAAAAATCTAGATCTACATATTTCATGTTATGATGATGTAACTGTATTGTAGGGATGTCGAAAAAATATCGATATATCGATATTTTTTATTTGATATATCGACATTTTTGGGCGATATTTAATATTTCGATATATCGATATAAAATTCTGAGTATCGAAACCGATATTTTTGTAGGTACTACCGCAACTGACTATGGCCATTTAATTATTCCGACAAATCGAAAACTTCACTGAAAAAGAAACATGTGTTTTATATATGTTTTTGGAACACTTTTAAGTGCGTTCTAAAAACAACAACAGTGAATAAAGCACATATCAAGCACTTTTCTTTTTCACCGGATTTTTCGATATTTTCGGAATAATCAACAGTCAAAATGTCTATTCATGCTGTATTTTATTTCATTTCTACAACATTCAGAATATTTTTAATTATTTTGATTTACACCAACAATTTTCTGTCGAATGTCACCTCTGGTATGCATCCCATAGGTTCACCGTCCCTGGCTTTATTAATTGTTCGATTAATCTCTAAAATTACCTGCTCCTAAATATATTAGACGTTTGATTAATAAACAAAAAGAAAAATCTTATCGTTGTTTTTGATTTCAGATAATTATTTTTACTTGATTTATTAGAAATAATGTCCGTTAATTGATATTTGAGATTATATTAAGCTAGTCAATATGCATACTAAATTTCTTCGAGTGCCAATGTTCTCTTTAAAATTGTACCGATATATCGATATTTCTTAAAAAACTTGGAACGTGTCGCGGTACACTCGTTTGAACGAAGTCCCTTTCGTATAAGACGTTTTTCGTAACGCGTTTTATATAATCTAAAAACACCCGGTATAATATAAAACACCCGATATAATCTAAAAACACCCGGTATAATCTAAAAACACCCGGTATCACCGTATACCAGTATACATTATACGTCTTACGGTTTTTCGT
Source organism: Venustoraphidia nigricollis (assembly GCA_034508555.1). Classification (NCBI taxonomy): domain Eukaryota; kingdom Metazoa; phylum Arthropoda; class Insecta; order Raphidioptera; family Raphidiidae; genus Venustoraphidia; species Venustoraphidia nigricollis. The sequence goes on along the minus strand of JAVRKA010000058.1, from coordinate 1,269,246 downwards.
GACACAATTGTCTTACGGTTTTTTGTGACATGTTACATTTTTTCTCGGGTAGGTCCCCTCGCCTATACGCGATAAGGAACTTCGTTCCAAAAATATATCGGTACCGATATCAATATTTAAAAAAAATATCGATACGATATTGGTACTTCCGACATCCCTAGCGTCTGTACTGGAATCATGGAATGTTGCAGTACCCTGCTTCCGGATAATACAGTAGTTGCTGGCTTTAGTTTACAGTCGTTCACTCACACAGTATTCGCTATAGTTTTAATTAAATAATGCAGTCATGCCGCAGCTCCACATTACCCAGAGGCAGGATAACTGTACTTTTATTCAGTATCAGTGATTAATTTCATTTTTATATTCGCGGATATTAAAGTATTAATCCATTGTAGTTATTAAATACTGTCTCAGTGTCTCCGGCAACATTTGGTTTTGTGACTTAATCCCTTTCGTCGAGAATGTGTCGGCATTCAAAAACATCGCGCACATAACTATGCAAATAGCAACCGAGGATCAGATGGGGACTAAAGCCACATCACTAGCAGTGAATATACACTAATTGTCAATTTATGTACAAATAAAACATGGACTATCGTCTTACAAGAGCTCAAACCTACCTTCGCTATATTCAGAGTCGACATCCTTGCTGCGGGCACATTTCTGTACATATAGTACATGTATTTGCATTGTTGGATGCTTTCCTTCTATGTTGTTGAGTCCCATTTGATTTACGAAAGTTCAGCGTAAAAAGTAGGGGAAACGTAGATTGTACTCCAACAGTTTAAGGGTCCCGAAGGAGAGGGAGAGGGGGATTATTTTTATTTTTAACTAAAAAAAAAACCCGGGTCGCAGTGCCAAAACCCTGCCGACAATATAGTGTATTTGCTAAAACAGGTATTGTGGCTTTATTACATGAACTTAAGTTTGTTTTTGGACAAAGTAAAAAAAAAAATGAAACCCCTTAATACACTCCTTACAATAATAATTTTAATAAATTATAAATATTCCTCTAAAATATTTATAATTTATTAACATCAAAAGGATCTGATTTTACATTTTTTAATAATAATTTTATTAGTTGAAATATTGTTGTCAATCCAACATCTGCACCAAATTAAATACGACCTTCAGTAAGTAAATTCGTATACGCAAACTAGTGTTTTCATAAAATTTGTAAATCCGATCCTGTCGGGCCGATTTGCTTATATTTTTAGTACCACTTTTTAATTGCTACTAAAGGGTTAAATTTCAATTCTGAAACGGTTCTGAGAATTTTTTCGGTATTTTTGGGCCCAAAAAACCCCTAAAAACTACCCTTAAAATGACCCGATTGGGCCCATTTTAAATAGGCTTCGTGCGGTGATGGATTCCAACATGTATGCCAAATTTCGTTAAAATGAATTAGCTCCTTCGAAAGTTATTGCCCGCACATATATATATATATATATATATATATATATATATATATATATATATATATATATATATATATATATATATACGTATATAAATCTCTCTCTCTCTCTCTATATATATATATATAAACATTTTTAAAAATGGTGCCAAAGTGTTTAGGAGGTTATGAAACGGCGAGAAATTTTGGTCCGACACCTAGGTCCCGCCATCCGACCAACGCCAATAGTGTATGTTGCCATATGGCAAATACACTAATAAGGATTCCTAGTCAAATGATTTTGGCCTGAGTCTGACCACAAATTTACCTTATCTGTATCTATCACAGTATAATAAAAGGTTTCTTGCAAATTCTAACATCTTTCATATTAAAAATTATTTTGAAAAATGATTTTGAAACTATATAAGATGGTTCTTAAAACCGACTTGTAAATATAAAACTTTAAATAATAACTCCTTCACCAAGAAAGTGCTGGGATTCTATTATAATTGAAAATACTCCTAAATGAATCGTCATGATTCCATGTACAATAATTTAATATTCATGGCCAAAGATGCTACTACGACGGCATTACTTTGATTATCTTAAATAAACTTAATTTACCATTTTAACCCAAACGTTTTTGAAATAAAAATACCTTCCTTTTTCATAATAGAGGTTATAGAGATTTAAGAAGACTCAAAGATTCCAGTTATATAGGTTCAACTGCATGTTATGTGAAAAGGGCCCAAAATAACTATAACAATTCTTACTAGGTATATCGTTACTAGAGTTGGGTAACTCAGATCTGAACCGGTTCAAAGAGCCGACTCCGACAGAAGATCCGTGAGAGCCGACTCACTTTTTTTTGAGCCGACGGATCAACGGATCCGCATAACTCAGTGAAACACTTAACACAGAGAAGCACATTTTACACTTACGTATCAGTTCTTGCTTTGATCCATCTGTCAGTTCAAATGACTCATGCATCACATGTTTGGCTATGCATTCTTGATTCTATACAGGTCGTGATATGATTGACTGAACTGGGTAACTCAGTGGCAGACTGCAGTAACATATTCAGAACTCGGCTCTTTTTGAACCGGTTCAGTGAGCCGGCTCACATACGGGATTCAGATGCAAAGATGCAGATCACTAAAAAGACCCGTTTTTCCCATCTCTAGTCTGCACAAGTGTTTCGTTTTTAGCGACATAGTTATGTAACAGATATATAAAATGGTAAACTATACATAGTAATATACTGTATACGTAATAAATACAAATTATTATTACTTGTCATTTTAATTACTTTAGTATGCAAATTTAAGTAACTCACTCGCGGTAAGAGCATACCCCAGAGATAACAAGGATTCCAATTTTGAAAGTGTAGGAAACCTTCTCAATGACATGCAGCGCTTTGTATGACGAATAATTAAATTTAACATCAAGATTTGTCTCGCAAATCTACTAAAGAATCGTAGATAAATCTGTATAAAGAATAATTTTTATGGTGACAGTAAATTCAATTATGTTCAAACTGAAAGTCAAATTATTGTAGTGACAACTTTTTTTTATTAAATTAGCAAATCTTCCATAATGTCATACAAAAGAATTAACATTTTTATTTATTGTGGCATTTTATAAACTAATTTTTGATACCTGAATAAACTTTTCTATGAGTCCCTGCTTCGTAGTAAATAGACAGGGTTGTCAAGTTTACTTATATTATTGCAATTAAGAAAAAAAAATATTTTAAGGGGTGTATTAAGGAGTCAGATTTTTTATTTTGCCCAAAAACAAACTTAATTTCACATAATAAAGTATAAAACCACACGGCCCTATACAAGCAAATACACTATATTGTCGGCAGGGTTTTGGCACTGCGACCCGGGTTTTTTTATTATTATTATCTTTACGAAAATGAATCCCTATTGAGAAACGAGTTGAACAAAAGTTTACTACCCCGTTAACAGATTTATACCTAATCTTAAAATACTTAAAAAAAACAGTCATAACTTTTAAAAATGATACCCTTGTTGTTTTGTTCAATGTAATATTTTTTACTGATTGCATCCATTATGTAGTCTTTTAAAGTACGGTCTTTATTTAGAAAGAGACTAAATGACAAACAGACTCGATTTAGATACATGAAAACTAATTACGTTATTGTGCTGTACATTGCGGTTTTATTGAAAAGCTTTAATTGAGTTTTATTTCCTTATAAACGATTGTAGTCATCTAGCGCAATCATTATTAAAGCACCCAAGAACGCTTCGATTTATCTTAATGTTACTTGATTTTTCCTTCCACCCATTCCTTGTATGACACCTTCTATCAACATACTAATGTCCCAGAAATAACACGATTTTGAAAACATAAATCTTGATTTGCATTTCGAAAAGAGGTCTCCATTTTCATTTCGAAAGAAGGTCTTGATTTGCATTTCGGAAAGGGGTCTCAGTTAGCATTTCGGAAGGAAGTCTCGATTTGCATTTCGGAAAGGGGTTTCGATTTTCATTTCGGAAGAAGGTCTTGATTTGCATTTCTGAAGGAAGTCTCGATTTGCATTTTGGAAGTGGTCTCGATTTGCATTTCGAAAGGGATTCTCGATTTGCATATCGAAAGGAGGACTCGATTCGCAGTTCGGAAAGGGGTTTTATATTGCATTTCAGAATAAGGCCTGGATTTGCATTTCGGAAGAAGGTCTAGATTTGCATATTGGCAAGTGGTCTCGATTTTCATTTCGGAAGGAGGGATTGATTTACATTTCGGAAAGGAGTCTCAGTTAACATTTCGGAAGGAAGTCTCGATTTGCATTTCGGAAAGGGGTTTCGATTTTCATTTCGGAAGAAGGTCTTGATTTGCATTTCGGAAGGAAGTCTCGATTTGCATTTTGGAAGTGGTCTCGATTTGCATTTCGAAAGGGATTCTCGATTTGCATATCGAAAGGAGGACTCGATTCGCAGTTCGGAAAGGGGTTTTATATTGCATTTCAGAATAAGGCCTGGATTTGCATTTCGGAAGAAGGTCTAGATTTGCATATTGGCAAGAGGTCTCGATTTTCATTTCGGAAGGAGGGATTGATTTACATTTCGGAAAGGAGTCTCAGTTAACATTTCGGAAGGAAGTCTCGATTTGCATTTCGTATAAGAAAGTGTCAGCGTCTGTTGTTAAAAATTTAGGCACTCAGTCAACACATTAATAGATAAAAATGGCATTCTGCTTTCTGCGTATCTAAAAATGCACATTATTTAAATATGTGTTATTCCACTTTATGAATTCGTATTTAGTCAATATTGTGCGCATATTATTGCAATACGGTCAGTGATCACAGACATAATCGATGCTCGACGTACTGAAGCGTAAAGTTTGACGTTGCAAAATACAGTGGAACTTCCATTTCTCGATTGTCCAAAAAAAAGTGAACTTTTTAAGTATATAACTATTACATAGTAAATATTTTTTATCGAAAAAAATACATTAAATTCCAATAATTTTAAGGTATCTTGCGGCTAACATAAAGGGCTCATTTTGAAAATAAATGTATTTTTCATGAGTTATTATGTCTAAAATTTGGAAACAATCAAGTGGCTAGTAAATATTACAGAAAAACTATAGGGAAGATTAGATTTTCATTAGTAATTTATTTTATTTATTGGAACGAAGTTCCTTATCGCGGGTTGGCGAGCGGACCTAGCCGAAAAAAAATGTAACATGTCACGAAAAACCGTAAGACAAAAAATGTAATGTGTCACGAAAAACCGTAAGACGTATATTGTATACTGGTATTCGGTGATACCGGGTGTTTTTAGATTATACCGGATATTTTTACATTATACCGGATATTTTTACATTATACCGGGTGTTTTTAGATTATACCGGGTGTTTTTTTTTACCGTGTGCTCAAATTTAAACATTTTACTTTGAATTTTTTTTTTTTACCAAAATAAAATACAGCTTACATTCATCAGGGATAGTGTAGCTTTTTATTAGCGAAAGGTTTTTTTTAAATCGGTTCAGTAGTTTGCAGAGATTACTCCTTATGCATATATATCTATGTACGATTTTTTTCAGAAGTTTGAAGGTTCTGATCCATGAATAAATAAAATCACAATCTTATTAGCTCTCCGGTAAAGGTTGCTAGTGAATCAGCCACAAAACCACGAAATTATGAAAACCGTGGTCAGGTTCGTGGCGGCTTGTGAAGTTTGTTTGAAACTCATTAGTGAGCAATACGGCCAATGGAACCCCGCACACCAAACCGAATCTATAGTTTTCATCTCTAAGTATACAGAGAAGCTCTGTCTCGGAACAGGTCGTGTATAATCGAGATGACGAGTAATGTTGTCAGCGAATAATAATCGTGACAATTTTACTCGTCGATGGATCAGGGACTTGACTGTATATCAGTTTTATACTATTAACAGAAACAAACTACTTACTTTGTAAACAATGCAAAAATACAGAACTAACATAGAACAATAAGAAAGTATAAACAAAAGGTATGCTCTACATTTCACTTGTTTATTTAGATTAAAGCAATATTTTGTTTTACCGTTTACAGGTTATAAAATCTGTAAATGGTGACACAAACATAACTTCTATTGACTGCAGGCTCGCTTAGAAAAATATTCAAGCTGAAGATATTGTTATCAGATAAATTATTAACGGTTCGATTATGTATAACAATCTGTTAGTAAATTTTAATGAAACACACGAGGCTTATTTAAAATGGGCTCAATCTAAAAATTTTATAAATTGTTTTAAGCGTTGTATTTGGGTCCAAAAATAACGAAAAAATTCTCAGAATCATTTCAAAACTCAAATTTAACCCACTAATAAAGTTTAGAATTTACCCCATTAAAATGAACTGCTACAAGCTACAATTTTCATACAATTACCTACCTTATCCTAATTTCCTAAAATTCCTTCATTCGACCATTGCTATTACATATTATTTATCCACTCAACAGATCTGAGGTCCACTACTATTCTAATAAGATATTGTCTGAGTTAAGTAATAATACAAGGTGACTACAGTAGGGCCTCGATTATCCGAACCCCGGATAATCCAAACGTCACTATAATCCGAACGAGCCCCCAGCTTGAAAATGCCTTATTTATTTGGTTTTTAGAGCAGCGAGAAAAGCTGTCCCCTTGTCAGGTGACATTGTGATGAAAACTAGCCAAATTTTTCAATGATAGACTTGGCATCGGAAAGTTTGTTGCTAGATAAATTCAAAAAAAGACATGGAATACGCCAACTAAAACTTAGTGGTTAAAATTTCCATTCACTTTCAATTATAAAAAGCTGTTTAATTTCACCTTTTAAAATATATACATACTATATACACTTTTTAAAATACACATACTATAATCCGAACGCCTCATTAATCCGAACAGGGTGAAAATTTTGAGTGTTCGGATAATCGAGGGCCTACTGTATTTTAAGATGCAGCAATTCTATTTCAATGTTTAAAACTTTGTTTAGGCTCATTGTTTTTTTCTTCTTTTGAAGTTTAGAATCCGAATTACACATAGGCTATGAACCATTATTTTTTAGATTTTTTTATGCAATACAATAATTTCCAGAGCGGTGTAATGGTGTTTCAAATTTTTCATCTCGTAATACGAGTCGAAAAGAGAATGGTTAGTTTAACTTATTTTCACTACTGTATAGCATTATTTTAAAATACTATTATGCATGTACTACCATTATAATAACTAACAACTTGAGATGGGAAAAACGGGTCTTTTTAGTGATCTGCATCTTTGCACTCGGCTCTTTTTGAACCGGTTCAGTGAGCCGAGTTCTGAATATGTTACTGCAGTCTGCCACTGAGTTACCTAGTTCAGTCAATCATATCACGACCTGTATAGAATCAAGAATGCATAGCCAAACATGTGATGCATGAGTCATTTGAGCTGACAGATGCATCAAAGCAAGAACTGATACATAAGTGTAAAATGTGCTTCTCTGTGTTAAGTGTTTTACTGAGTTATGCGGATCCGTTGATCCGTCGGCTCAAACAAAAGTGAGTCGGCTCTCACGGATCTTCTGTCGGAGTCGGCTCTTTGAACCGGTTCAGATCTGAGTTACCCAACTCGACTAACAACTTACTTTCGTCTTCAATGTGTCGAGAGCTTTATTGTTTTTATATTTCTGGACATATATTAATGATATCAACAAACACGGTGCACCTTACCTCTGTGCACCTGTCAACAATCAATTAACAGTATGATGAATTATAGTCACTTTGTTATGTTGGAATCTATGTAAAACACTACATAAATAATCAACAACTTTGTCACAGAACAGCGAATCCAAAACAGTTTCAACTTGCGATCACATTTTCATATACATATATACATATTATTCTATTCATAAACCATATAATAATAATAATAATAATAATAATAATGCGTTTAACGTCCGTTTCTCGACTTTATGTCATAACAGACGCCATTCGCACCATTACTATTTTTCATTTTACCACTTCCCGTTTTTTTCTACATTTCTTAAACTTCAACTTATATAATAGCAATGGGCGAATGAAGGAATTACAGGAAATTAGGATAAGGTAGGTAATTTTTGAACTAGGAGTTTGATAGGTAATCGGCCATGGCCTCAAATAAGGAACCACCTCGATATTGATCTGGAATTAATTGAGGGAAACCATGGAAAACCTCAATCAAGATGGCCGGTACAGGAATTACCGTTTCTCGGCGAAAGGCAGTAGGAAAAAGTCCCAGCCACATCTGCCCCCGCCGGGAATCGAACCCGGACCTCCCGAATGCGAGTCTAGTGCTGTACCACTACTCTACCCAGCTCGGTTTCATAAACCATATACTATTTTCTATTATATCTTCTACGTAAAGTTCAAATTTATTTTGGGAAAAATAGCACTTGAAAATAATTTCTCTTCACCAAAATTTACGCAACCGGAATTAAATGTTCCACTCTTTGGTACTTACGTTATAGATTAGTCTATAGTCCCGATACGAAATTTGTTACTGTTGATTATTTCGCTGACAAACGAAAAACTACCGGTTTAAGAAAAGCACATTCTGTATCGATTTCTTAATCTAAAGTGGATAGACGTAATTTGTTTTAAACTTAGGTAACGTACCTTGATGAAGATTTTCCTATAATTAATAACACACGCTTCAAAGTTACGTCAATAAGCTTGTTACTCGAGCATATATGAACATGTAAATTAATGTGTTTTATATTTACAACGTGTTTAGTTGTCTCAAAGTACTAATTGCAATAGGATCTTTCACATTAATCAGTGTTGTGTAACGACTAAACTATATTTCATCTTAAGCCGGGTCCAGACGTGTGTAACGCGTAATGTAATCTATCGTGTAATGTAACACTTATTCGGCGTGTGGACGGCACAACGAGCATTACATGTAACGCTCGCGCCGGCGTTCGCCGTGATCCATCGGCTGTCGGTTTTTAGCGCGAACACAAAGGCGCTCGCAGTACTCGTTTGGACGGCGTTCGTGATGATTGTGTTGTGTGTACGTTCATGATACGAACAATCGCTTGAACTTAACAGTTTGTATCAGGAAAAACGTGTTATTTGAGATCCAAATAATCTGGATTACTTTAAAAAAATCTGAAACTTCAGTTAATAAATATATATAAATAAAAGCAGCACCAGCTATCATGACCTATTCGGAATGTTCGTAGCAACTGAGTGGAAACAGCTCTTGACAAAGATTCGCTTTCACGTATTCGCGTTGAGTTCGTGTGCTGTCCACTCTGTTGACGCTAAATTACACGTAATCTTACATTACACGTTATACACACGTCTGGACCCGCCTTAAAAATTAACTCATGATTCTCAACAAGTCTGATTTCAATTGGCGCATCTCAATTGTAAATTATCATTTATCATATTTCCATGACTGTCCTTTATTATTAAAAAAATCTCTGTAAAACACGAACATTTTTCCTTCAACACATATTTCATTATGTTAGCATTATCCAGAGATGATTAAAATTCATTTGGTCCTTTTCCTAAGAGCAGTACCTCCGCTTAGCCACGAGAAGATGCAATTGTTATTGAAAATTGCGAACAGCAATTGTCGGTCGATAAGCATGCATGTGCGTCCGAGCTGTACAAGTCGCAACTCTAAACGAATGGCCTTGATTTAGATTTCTTTTTCGCCTTCTCTATCAATGTAGAACGCGCTCAGTAGTTTAATTATCGACAACAATAAAGTTTCATTGTGCAGCACATTTACTAATGGATGTCATAGTAACATAATAAATAATGTTGGTACATAATTTTAATGAAGTTGGAATCGTAGGGAATTGGACAGTTTATGAAAAGAATTAACTTTGATTAAGTTGAACGTTTCGTTGCTAATTGCAACTTCCTCAGCAACTATATTTAAAAACAAACAACAAAATACAAAATAGTAAATATTACAATGACAGTTTAGGTTATAATTTTTTTTAATGTTTTTTTAAAAAATTATGTCATACTTTATTCTTATAAACCTATTGTTAATTTTGTTGATGTTATTATCATCTTATATTAATATAACCTATATAAAACTGTCATTGTAATATTTACTATTTTATATTTTGTTGTTTGTTTTTAAATATAGTTGCTGAGGAAGTTGCAATTAGCAACGAAACGTTCAACTTAATCAAAGTTAATTCTTTTCATAAACTGTCCAATTCCCTACGATTCCAACTTCATTATATTAAATAATATTTTTATATTGTAATTTTAATTTCGCTGGATGTGCAGTTTTCCATTATTGTTTCTATAGATATGTGAAACATTTTTAGAATCCGACGCGCGACGCTAGTATTGTTTGCTATCAATTTTAGGACATGAATTGCACATTTTTAAAATTCTGTAGTAGTTTATCTGAACTACCTATGGGTTTCATAAAATGGCCGGTAATTATATCAGATGGCTGTGAAATACAAGTTATAGCGTATTTTCATCTTTCTACTATTGACTATAAGCTCCAGTATAATAAATTGAATATACGCCAACAATAAGCAGATTCGCCGATGTCGGGTTGCATTAGCGGACAAGTTTATGTGAAGGTCCATAACTCACCGGATGCGATAGTAATAGTACGCTATAGTACTTATCCGGAGCGGTAATGGAAACCTTTAGTTATCAACTATAGTCTACAGTCTTACATTGACCTACCTGTATAGTAAACTTGCCGTATAATTTATAATAAGCTGGGTTCGAAAGTGTTAATAATAACATTGGAAGGGGCTAGAACCGGGCATCGCTTGTACAAAAAGCGAATGCTATGCATTAACACAGAACACTTTTCTCAGATTCGAATACTACGACAATTACCTACAAACCATACTAAAAAATCTCACACTACCTTTTGTCAAATCTTCGAACAGATCAATTTTATTCTTGTTAAAATAAAATCTAAATTTCAATTCGTATATCCCGGGCTTTATTTAAATATAATTTACTATTATGTATATTGTATAATTTCTTTCTTTTCAATGGCACTGTTACATAACTATTTTTATATTATATATACCAGTTACCTGTTTGATTTTTAGCAGTATAAGTATCAGTATTAACAAATTATAATTATTAATATTGATACGATCTTTTGTATAGTGATAATGGCCACAGCAGCCGATTCACTTTGTTTTTTTTTGTTAAAATAAAAAAAAAAAAAAAAAAGTATCAGTATTGTAGTTTAATAATGTAGTACAACGTGATTGCAAACTGTGTTTCAATAAACGAATATAATTTAATTCTATAAATTTATTACTGTGTTTAACATTCCACATCAGATCCAAATTTATCAATTCTTAACGCGCAATTTTTTTATATTTGAAATTAACGTAAATTTACTGTTTTATCTTTATAATTCCCAGAAGCTCAACTGTAATATAAAAAATAGTATTTTATTATATTTAAGGGGGGAAATCACAGTAGCACACAAAAAAATAGGCATATTTTCGGGAATTAATTTTGGCTGAATAAAAGTATCAATCGAAAATCTGTAAAGTAGGTTTTATAGCAATACTAAAAAAGTACAAAATGTAATTTTTTCAATAAAAAATATTTAAAAATGGCGGCTGCGCAGCATATGCCCCAAGGCGCCTATTTTTGAAAGCGTGTCGATGGCCGAAGACGTAGACTCCTTAATTTTTGACCTGGAAGAAAAAACCAAAATTTTTTAGTTTTCATATAACAGCTAGCGAGCTACGTAGGATTTTTTCGATATATTGATTTTTCACAAAATGGTGCATGTTTGAAAATAAAGTTAAATTTTTAACAAAAAAAACGCCATCAAATCTTCGATAAAAAAAAACTAAGCCATGTAAAAAAAATCCTACGTAGCTCCGTGGAGAAAGATATTTCGAAGCTACTGTCAAAATTTCAAGTCGATCGGTAAAGATTTGCTCGAGTTATGTCTTCGGCGAGCTCAAAAAAAGTGGTTTCGAGAAAAACGCGTTTAAAGAAACCATATGAAAATTTCATATACCTCAAATTTGCAATTCCTGCACCGTACAGTTGACCTTCTAAATCTACCTCCAACTCTTCTTTTTCTTTCCGCATACTTTTCATGTCGAGTCGGGCCTGTTTTGCGCCATCACTAATAGTTATACCGTTATACCTGCACCCATAGTCATAAGTTACAGCGCGCGCCGGGATCACAAAATGCGCTTGGAGCATACCTGAGTGGCGTTACTGCAGAATGAAAAATTTGGGCACTCGGACACTTTTGCCGTGTTCCATCATTTGGTATATTATTTTTAAGACCCTAAAGCACCTTTTAGGCGAAAAAAATTTTTTTCAAAAAATTGAAAATTTTACTGTGATTTCCCCCCTTAAAAAGCAATATATAGATAAATTGCATTGAGTTGCATTTCCCCAAATAAAAGCTCAAAAATGTTATTTTATACAGAGTTTGCCGCATATCTTTGACCATGTTATAGAACGAAAGAGTGTTGAACGAGTATTGTGTTTTAAGAGACTGTCTGCATTTCTTAAATAAAGTGCGCAACGTATTTTACCTTTGCTCTCCTGACCACCCATTTTCCTAGCTCCAATGTTCGTCGTTCTTGCGGAGACCTGCCCAATGCACTTCCGTTGTCTTATCTCAGTAATCCACCAATCCATCTGCCCTGCGTCTCTGTGCTTTGTTGCACGTGGTGGCAAGCTTAATTGTTTTTATAGATAACGAAATTAGTTTGAGAAATGGTAGAATCATGAAATATTATGCTATTAAAATGACCCTTTTAGTGCCAGTGGGTAACGCAGCAAAATGCACGCTGAGTTGTCAAAAATATTACTTATTTACAATTTTTATGAAATAAAAATCAACTATTTTATAAAAGCCACGCCTTAGCGTCTTCCAGTTTTAGTACTTGTACTATATCGCCTATTTAAACTAATGTGTTTATTCCGTAAATTTGTGTGCTAAGTCTTCTTTAAACCGCAAAAAAATATTTACATATACAGGGTATCCCAGACATTACTGGTTAGGCCTGAATCTCGATCATTTTTTTACAATAATACCGTCGAAGCTACTAACGTATTCCTAAATGGAATGAAATTCTCGACAAGGTGGCGTTAATTATAATACTCGCAATAATAAAAATATGCATACTCAAAGCTGTCCATATAGGGCACTCTGTGTGTAAGACAGAGCTCTATATACAAATGATAAGTAAGAGTGAGATAAATGATCGCTAATAGGTAGTAATTACTGTGGTTACTGTAAAATAAATTTAAATAAACGTCTTTGTTTTCTAAGTAAAAATAGCCATTTTATCAATTAAGTCTGTAGTCACTACCGAAATTATTGATAAAATGGCTATTTATACTGTTCACGAAAAAATCCAAATAATTAAATGGTTTTATAGTGGTAATTCAACCGCCGACGTAATAAATTTAATTGTAGCTGCCTTTGAAAACAGACCGATTCCTTCTAATAATTTAAACGAACTAAAAATACAAATTTCTAATGCATGTCAGTCCGTTGACCATGAGATGTTAGCCAATGTGAGGAAAAGTATTTATAATCGATTAGGTTATTGTTTAACAGAACGTGGAGGTCTTTTCGAACACTTAATAAATTAATTATTAAAATTATTGTTCAAACTGTTGTACCAGATATAATAATAATACGAATTAATATTACGGTTTAGTTGTTTTAGTTTGTAAACTGGTAAAAAGATTACCACGGTAACTATTAGCGATCATTTATCTCACTCTTACTTATCGTTTGTATATTGTTCTCTGTCTTACACATAGAGCGTCCTATGGACAGCTTTCATTTGATACAATCTGTATATTAATCAAATTAAAAGTAAAACATATAGGAACAGTCCGCTGTGCAAAGGTGGTATGTTACCCGAAAATAAAAAAAAAATAACATAAACAGTTTTAAAAGACAAGTAAGGAAATATCTCTTCAACAAAGTAAAGTGTAACTTTACGAAATAAACGCATTTAAACTTGTTTAAACGTGTTCTGAAAAACGAATTGGTAATATATATTTGTATTATATGTATCTACTATCATGCCTTCTTTACATATCTGGAAAGACATTTTTATAAGTTTTTATTTAGTTAACATTTCTGCAAGGACGGAAACTTGTAACACACTTTTGAATCACTTCGGCATCTCCAATTGATTTTAAACTTTACAATCGTATATAGTTTTTCGATGACAATATTGTCAATATTCTGATATTTTGACTATAACTATGAGTCGGGTCCAGACGTGTGTAACGTGTAATGTAAGATTACGTGTAATTTAGCGTCAACAGTGTGGACAGCACACGAACTCACCGCGAATCGTGAAAGCGAATCTTTGTCAAGAGCTGTTTCCACTCAGTTGCTACGAACATTCCGAATAGGTCATGATAGCTGGTGCTGCTTTTATTTATATATATTTATTAACTAAAGATTTCAGGTTTTTTTTAAAGTAATCCGGATTTTTTGGATCCCAAATAACACGTTTTTCTTGATACAAACTGATAAGCTCAAGCGATTATTCGTATCATGAACGTACACACGACACAATCACACGAACGCCGTCCAAACGAGTACTGCGAGCGCCTTTGTGTTCGTGCTAAAAACCGACAGCCGATGGATCACGGCGAGCGTCGGCGCGAGCGTTACATGTAATGCTCGTAGTGGCGTCCACAAGCAGAATTCGTGTTACATTACGCGATAGATTACATTACGCGTTACACACGTCTGGACCCGACTTCATAGTCAAAATAGATGCTATTGAATATCACATGCATTTTTCAATATCATCTATTTTCAACTGATTTCACTCATATATTTCCAAGTACTCCCTACTTCTGCTTAGCCAATAAATAGGTAACATTTAACCTCAAATTAATAAACGCTTTTTCTGATTGATTTATGACTGCCACGAAGTGAAAATGAAGGGGAGATATATGCATAGATTAGTCTTGAGAGCAGCGTTGCCAGATTTTTTTTTGCCAAGTCGGGATTTTGGAACTTTTTGAGTGAAAAAAGCGGGATTTTTTCGTCGAAAGCGGGACATAGTAAAAAAACGTATATAACCAGAAGTTTTTAAATATTTATCTTTTTATTTGAGTTCAAATTACGTTTACGTGACAATAGATAGCAAAAGTAGCCATAGAAAATGTATTTTAATAAAAATATGATATTTTAAATCAGATTTACCCTATCGTTAAATAGTTGAGTTTTATTCGTCTTCTGAATAAAAAAAAATAAAAAAAAAACAGAAATCAAAATCAAAAAAGTTTTATTCATTAGAAAAATATGGTGTTTCAAACAATAGTCTGAGGAGTGTGTGTTACAAATTGCAACTTACAATAAGAGAATAATTATTTACGCACGGTCGAGTTATCCCCGAAAAGCGGAACTGAGCCTGTCCCGCGCGGGACATTTAATTTTGATTTAAAAATCGGGACGTCTGGCAACGTTGCTTGAGAGGTTCAAAATAAATTGAATTTAAGTGGCACATTATTATTATTATAAAAAATAGAAATAGTGACAGGTGGTTAAGGTAACGACTGGAGACACGTTCTTCCACCACAAACAATTATGGTGGGAGGACGTGTCGACATACGCTTTTACAATTTTTATTTTCACGCAATTTTTGCAATGCTTGAAAACTTAAAAATAAACTAGATAAAATAAAATTTTATCAACAAGCTTGTAATAAAACGAACAAAAAAGAATAAAATAATATTTACTTCCTGACTGTAATAAACTATTTACGACCCATTTAACAAGCTTTTGTAAATATGAACCTAAATTGAATATTTTTTTATTTTTATTTTAATAAAAGCGTATTGTTTGTTTTCATCTATTTTTTTCTTGTATATTATTGAATGTGCTGAGAATACATCTATTCCAAAAGTAAATCGCCATACATATCAAATTTAGAGCCGGGCAAAAATGTTCTAACTTTGTGATATATTCATGTTTATTAATACGCTCTATCAGTTCATTAAATTCAAGACATATTTCTAAGCCACAGCAAATAATACATTAGTTGGCATATTTTACTGATTGGCTAAAACTACGACAAATAAGAAACTAGTCCAATAGACATTTTTTATACAGTACTGAATTCTCTATACAAGGTTGATGGATGACAATTTACTTTTGGAATATCCTGTATATATCTATATTGAAAATTCCTTTCGATAAAAAAGATTTCTCGCTAAGAAAGAATAATTTTGGTCTCATACTCTCGTTCTTGAGGGACTCGATATTATAAGTTAACTTTATTACAACTTCGTATACATTAAGTCGTTAACAATACTATTCGATTATAAATGAATTTAATATATCAATTTTATTACTCAAGCGTTCAAAGTGTTATACATTACCGAAATATAATGGCAAAATTTTATCTTGTTTCAGAAAGAAACAGCAAACGACAACGTTAATTTAAACGTCTCTCTGGTAAGTGAATCTATTTATAAATTTTGATATCACGACCTTCTATAATAATGATAAGTGTATAATTTTTATTTTGTATTTTGCTGACGTGTCAAATACACCTATGTCTCAACTGAATTAATAAATATCTATCTATCTATTTTCTCACTGTAATTCGCGTCATCAAAAGATTATTGTCAACTTAACAATTCTTGTAAATGAAATAATATTGATTATTATTAACAGTGTTGGATCACTTTCACACAGTTTGTGCTGAGACCCAGCGGTAAGAGGCGAGGTAGGCAAAAGACATAATGTGGGTGTGACTTTCTTTAGCTCTGTCTCGCTCAAATCATCCGCACGTTTCAATTTTTGGCTGGTGCCACTCTACGAGGCTAAAAGATGCTATTGCAAGGGTGCCGCTGTCAATTGATTACTCTAATTTTTGGGAATATTTTGAAGATTTAAAAAACTTTTCCGAAAAAGGAATAGTCACTTTAGGTTTGTGATGGAACAATTTTGTGAAATAAGTACCAATAAGGTCGTAGTGTGACATTGAAAACGTGTGTTTTTTTGACACAATTAATGCCAACTTTTTTGTAGTAAATCGTACATAAATTAGAAAAATAGTCCATTAGAGACCTAGATTTGTCCTCTATTTCCCTTATAAGAAGAATAAGAATAAATTTTATTAATAAGAATAAATTTTATTAATATTACATAAATACATAAATTTGTTAACGCTACTTAAGGTAGTCCTGTGGTAGTAGCGAGATCAAAGACAGAAAGGAACGTGTTTCATTACATAAAAAAAAACAAATAAACAGTATAGCTTACATACATTATAAGACATAACATTGGGTAATTATACATAATAATAATTCGGTTTTTTTATCGATACTTTTAAATAATTCCAGGCTATTGATAATTGTATTATAGAGAAAGAATTTTTGCAAAATGTTGACGAATCAGTTTACAATCAGTTGACAGCCGAAGCTCTATTTTTGGCTTAAATTCAGAGCGTTCCGACAGCCTTAACAATGATATTTTAAAAATTTTGAGCATCCCTACCTCTCACTAATCGATAAAATATAACTTAAAAACACAAAAGTCTTGTTGACTTTAATCCTTTAACTTAGCATAACTCTTCTTTACAGTAAGTGCTTGAAAATTATATTTGCTTTTATAGGTATCCTACAAAAACATTCAAAATAAAACATCCCGTATTCTGAAATCGAGTCCAATGAGAGAGAATTCCACTGCAAAGTCATTCGTTTGACATGCTGATATACTATCTGTTCGAACTTTAATAAAATTAATTTAGAAATAGATTCTTAATTATATCAATACTTCTTTAACTCGTAAATAACATTCAAAGGTACTTTAGTGAAATTATATTGTTTGAAATTGTTGTTTGTCTGTAATTAAAACAGTCAAACATAAATTATATTTTTCACTGTGTTAATACTGGACACTGGTTGAACATCGCCATTGTAATGCTGTATATATGTTTTTATGTACCTTCACTATATTCAACATGTCATTTAAATTAAGGTTTATGTAGAAACCCGTCCATTTTTTTAAAATAAAAAGCTATTATTGTTATTAGCAACCTGGTAGTAATTCGTTACGGTAGACAGGTTTGTTAGTATCAGTAAGGGAAAGTTGCCACTAAAAGTTGACCTTGCAACAGTACACGGTCGTTCAAGCAAATGTTTAATTAAATAGAACCATACAATTTTTTTTAATTTTTTAGTAACTCAGATACCGGACGTTTGATAGGTTTTTCACATCTGGACCTGGTATTTATTAGTGTTGGGTAACTCAGATCGGAACCGGTTCAAAGAGTCGACTCCGACAGAAGATCCGTGAGAGCCGACTCACTTTTTTTTGAGCCGACGGATCAACGGATCCGCATAACTCAGTGAAACACTTAACATACAGAAGCACATTTTACACTTACGTATCAGTTCTTGCTTTGATGCATCTGTCAGCTCAAATGACTCATGCATCACATGTTTGGCTATGCATTCTTGATTCTATACAGGTCGTGAATGCTCAGGCATCTTTCCTCGAAGTCACATAACAAAAAATATACATTAGAGATGGGAAAAACGGGTCTTTTTAGTGATCTGCATCTTTGCATCTGGATCCCGTATGTGAGCCGGCTCACTGAACCGGTTCAAAAAGAGCCGAGTTCTGAATATGTTACTGCAGTCTGCCACTGAGTTACCTAGTTCAGTCAATCATATCACGACCTGTATAGAATCAAGAATGCATAGCCAAACATGTGATGCATGAGTCATTTGAGCTGACAGAGGCATCAAAGCGAGAACTGATACGTAAATGTAAAATGTGCTTCTGTGTGTTAAGTGTTTCACTGAGCTATGCGGATCCATTGATCCGTCGGCTCTCACGGATCTTCTGTTGGAGTCGGCTCTTTGAACCGGTTCAGATCTGAGTTACCCAACTCTAATATACATTGTATACAGTGTGTTCAGGTAAAACCGCTGCATAAAACTTTTGGCCGAACTTGAGACGACAACTCTCAGTTTCTCAAACTATAAATATTTGTTGTGTTGTATCATTTTCTCGATAGTTCGCGCCAATGAAAGTAATTTGGTTTACGGAATTGGGTCTATGATAATTTATTATCCCAAACTAGCATTCATTGTGATCCATAGGTTACTTAGATGTTTTATTTGAACGGATATATTATGTAACGAAAATTATGTAGATACGTTGTAAATTTCAATGTAATGTAACCCTTTCGATAACATATCTGCCTCCAGCTTTCAGTGGTCTCCGATTACCCTAGTCATGTAAATTTACTTGAGTTTAAAAAATAATATTCTTATAATTTATTTACAAAAAGTGTAACTATTTATATCAGGATTATAAAATAGCTTTTCGATGAGCTAAATTTTTCGCAGTTGTTGCGAATTAAATGAAGTATTGCAAATAAACAAACTACACAATCTGAATATGTAAGTGCAATTTGCTTAATTGGTTTTCAAAATAATGGATGTTCCTTTATTTATCGAGTATCTTATTTGATACTTACTCGATTTTTACGAATTGAGTTGAATAATGTAGGGGGAAAAATATAGTCAAAAATTTTAAAAAATCTTGGATGTAAATCATCAACCCGAAAAACGAAAATTTACTACTCGAGTCCAAATGAAAAAACCGCTTCTTGCACATCTGACATGCGTAGTAGAATTTTATTTGAATATCTAAGTTACATGTACATTATATAATCTATATTAAATATATGCAACTACATCCCCATCCTTTTCTTCTATTTTTCTACTTTGTTCTTTATATTTATAAATTGTATTATTTCCCGTCGCTGGAGTTAAGCTGATTATTTTCTTTGATTTGAAATCCGACAGAGTTTTTCCGGTACAGTTCTTACGATAAGATGAAACCTTTCGCGTACACCAATATCAAAATAAATGACACATGCCTTCGTGTCTTTTTGACGACCTAACTTTCTTATCCGCAAAAAATCCTTTCAGAAGTTTTTATTATGAAAGACCATTCAGTTGCAGATAGAGAGTATTAAAATCTAGTTCTTTCTTGTTTTTAGAAATGTATCAAATAGAAAAGAGACCAGTGTAAATTAAATTATATTTAGTAAATATTTTTAAAATTCAATTTTGTATTTTGTTATTTTTAGTACGAAGATTTCAAATAATCTAAGCAACGGCATCTCTATTTTCATGCTTAGTTATTTACATGTCGACATTTTCTGATGATTAATTACATTTTTTAACGTATTTTTTTCATTTAATTTTGACCTTTGAACACATAAATTATTATAATTTACTTGTTATAACGATGACAAAATAATTTCTGTAAAATTAATTTCAGAGAAAAATCAATAGTTCAATTTTGAATTAATAACACCGTGTATTATATTATGCTTAAAAGATACAGCTGACTGTAATTAGGAAATTGGAAACTTGTAAACACATTATGTATTAACTTTACAAAATAATTCATCTAGAAATTTAACAAGTTAAATCATTGTTTATGTAAAATGGAAAAACAATTTATAACTTTATACAGGATATTAAGTGCTTACGGTTTTCAACTAAAAAATTAAAAGCTACAATTCATAAACCGTGATGCAGTAATAATTTCTGGCAAATGATCATTATAAACCAAAATTTTAGAATACAAAATGTTGGTACAAGGTTTAAGGGTCAATTTTTTTAAGAAAAAAATTGAACAGAAGCATTTTAAGGAGAACAATCTTAGCATTCTAGTGCACTTTGGAAAATTTTCGGATGATCATCCCTTTAGGAGTTATGAGCATTTAAAGTCAAAAGTGTCATTTTTGCTTCAATAACTAATAATTTGGATAAACAAAGTCGTAGTTTTTAACAGCCGTGGACTTAAAGAGGAAAAAGTTGCAGCAGCTTGGGATTTGGCAGAGTTTTTAGTAATACTCTTATAAGAAGAAAAATGTAAAAACATTAATAATTCCGCCATTTAAAAAAAAAATGGCGTTTAAATAACAAAACTTGATAAAAGTTCGTTTTTTAATGACATTTTAAAACAATAATTACAAAAGAAAGAAATTTTGACAAAAGCATTTTAAAGAGAACATTCTCAGATTTCTAATTTACTTTGGAAAATTGACTTACGATCATTTCTTCAGAGATTATGAACATTTAAAGTCAAAAGTGTCATTTTTGCTTTTACAGCTCATAACTCGGTTTAAAAAAATCGTAGGAAAATTTTAAAAAATGGATTTTAAAGGAAAAAGTACCAGCCTTAAGATGCTTTACTCGAAATTTATCTGGAATTTTCTTTGAAGTCCATTTTATAAAAAATTAAGGGGATATTTTTCTTTTTTCAATTGCCACGGTTTGCTAAGAGACGATAAAAGTATTTGAAATTTTGAATCAAAAACTAGAATGTCCAATCTTTAAAATGAGCTATCGTTTTTTAAAATTCGATCAATTTTTACGAAAATAACAGCGATTTGAAAATCATCAAAATTTCAACATTTTTTTTGTGTCTCCTTAATTAAGTTGCGGAATGTATATACAGTACGGTGGAGTCAAGGGCTCCGAAACTATTGTCGTTACCGAATGAGCAATAAAACATTTTTTTCTTCTCAATCGCGTGCGTAGCCGCAAGTAGAAGCTAGTATAGTAATAAAAGACTCAAAATTAAATTATTTTAAGGAATATATTAAAAGAATAATTTTTTATTTAAAAAAAAAAATAAAGTGAGGTTCACATAATCGCACGTTTAAATACCACAATGCATGTATGCAACAAATACACTGTTATGTCGGGAAAGTTTTGCAGTGCGACGCAAGTTTTTTACTAATAATATCGATATCTGTAACTCATGAAATAACTTTAGCTCTCTTCAAAACTATATGCATTTGTTGCGTCGACGAAAGTTATTCATTTTTAGCTTTTAATGCTTCAAACGGAAAGCTGTCAGAGTCGTTTCCTCTCAGTTCCATTAAACGTTATTACGTCTGCAGACTGAAACGAAATATAATTTTGTGCATCATTAATTTGTAATACATTAAATTGATAGAGTGTATTTTGCTATCAGTTGAAAAATTTTCATCAACCTGTTTATAAAAAGTGACTTAAATAAAATGTAAAAAACGGAATATTCTTCTATATAGGTACAAATAACAAATAACTGTAAAATTAGGATATTAGAAATACAAAACCAGTCTATAAGGTCATATAAAAATGAATATTTTAAATTACTGTGTGTTTGGGACATAAAAAGGTAAGTTTTCACCAAATTTCGTGAAAAAATATTCTTTTTTGCAAAAGATAAAAATAAAAAACCAAAAACTCGGTTATTCGAATTTTTCACATAAATTTTGAGGTTATGTGAAAAAAGTGTAAAACCAAAAGTTGTAGATATTTTTATTACCTACAACTTTGCTATTTAACTTTTTTTTCATAGGACTTGTAGTTTTGCCGGAAATCGAGATAAACCGTTTTTTACCCTTAAAAACTCACCCCCTTCCCCTTCCCGACCACAGATCGACCGTAAATTATTTTTCCTTTCATTTTTGTTATATTGCCTACCTTTTCCAATGGGTTTCATCCTCTTATATTTTTTTTTCTCTCAAAAATTATCGACCCTGGTCTATAATGAGATTAAATATTTAATTACAATGAGCAAATCTTTTTAAAAAATTTGTAAGTGTACTTCTGATTAATGCATCGTCTATATTAGCTTGCAAACTGCAATACACCAAAATAACAGTTATTTACTATAACCATAATGAAATCTAATGTAAAATTGAACCTAACCTTTCTACTAAAATAGATTTTGTCATTCTTTTTTTAATAGATTTCAATTTAAAAATATAATAGATAAATACACAAATTCTTCCTACATTGTACACTAGTTATATTTGTGATAATTATAGCTTTCTATTCATTACAAGAAATTGCTCACCTGATACTTCGAGCTATTCACTTTTTTCCATAAAAAAGCCGTTTTCTGAGCCCATTATATTATCGAAATAAGTTACCTACACAACAGTGAAACTGCTGTTAACGAAATATTAAGAACATTATGTCTGCGTGACAAAACTGTGTAGTTAAAACCTTTCTTCCTAAAATTGCGATAATTGTGGTAGAAGACTCAAAATGGCAAATATCGATTACATAAAAAAAATCATGGCTGACAGTATATTATGACGAAATAAAATATTTTGAAACATTGGCCACAAGCGAAACATCGGTAAAGCTTTATTTTTTTTATTGTTCCTCTTTCAAACTTCCTCTCAACGATTTTGGACAATACTACTCCATAAATTTTGAGAGATGATTATGTTGACACTAGGTCATCAAGTAACCTTGTGTCAACATAATCATCTCTCAAAATTTATGGATAACAGGGTACTAACTACTAAGTGTAATAACGAGCATAATTAGCAACTAATAATGCATGATTAGAGGTAATAGTCAAATGATAATTAGGGTAATACAAGCCCGTAATCGATTTATACAGCTAAGGTACTTTGAAATGACCTACAGACATACAGTGGCTGTCGCAGTCGTGCTTTGTTATATTTAGCAAGGAAGTAAGAACCCAATACCAGTTTTAAGTATTCAGAAATATTGAATCCTACATTTGACACAAAATACATTTTTTTGATAAGAATAGTAGCACATCGCATCAGCTAATCTTAGAAATATGCTTTTCAGGAGAATATTTCGAAGAAACTTAGCAAATACTTGTCACTTTTTTAAGATGTTATAAAGTAGTATAATAAGTATGTCGAAAACGTTACAACATTGTTCTGTTTTCTGATAGTTGAAATATTTCACTGTAAATAATATTTTTATGACCTTTATAACTGAGAAAGTAACTAAAGTGGGTATATATATTATATATATAAAAATATAGCAATACAATGTCATTGTAAGCTGCTATTATTGAGTTGAGTGATTGCCGACGTTTTTATTCGCTTTTCATTTTTTCATTTTAATTTTTATCACTCACACCCAAATTACCGTGTACTTTGTAGTGCTATAGCTTAGAATTTAAGTTTTAGCGTACCTAATCCTTTACTCGACGCAATATCTGCGAAGATGTCCCACCATCCGACCGATGCCAATAGTGTATGTGCCATATTATACGGAAAATACACTAAAAAATTTCGTTTTACAATATTCTAGATTGGAAAGTTACAAAAAATGTAGGACTGTCCCATTATAACACCACTCGTTTTGCTTTATGATAAGTATAATACGCGCCACGGTTCTAAAAGGTTCTGAAGCTAGATGCAAATGGAGGCTTGCGTAGGTATAGTCGGTTGAAAAACTACAAACTCGCGCTATATTATTATTTTTTAATCTAAAGGTCTAATTCCTTGCATAAAGTCATCCAAAGAATTATTTTTCGTGCTTGTCTACGCAAATCTGTATTAGGCATCTTGATTAATAAAAAATCAAAGAAACAACTTAACAATAGCGTACTGGACTGTACTTTATAGTAAGAAAGCGACAAGTGACACGACAACCAGCGATAACCAATCACCGACGAGCGCACGTTCTGTGCCGATAACTGGGAGGTGGTGGAAGTCTTCCTTTCCCACAAAACAACCAGGACGGCTCTAAAATATGCATTTGCGACGCTGTTTGTGACTAACTTCAGAACCTTTTAGAACCGTGGCACGTATTAAATCCTATGTGAAATAGGTCATTCGCATAATTGAGAAATGAAACAATGAAACAGAACGCCACTGTTTCTGTCTGACTAGGTACGAATGTCATTCTCTTTCGCTTCATTCAGTGACCCAGGAATAAATGTGTTTCTTTTGTTTCTGTGATTTATCTTCATCATTTGCTTCAGAAAAGATATCTATAATCTTCAGATGACAATTATTACTATTCATATAACGCCATTTCTACCTAACGTTTTTCACTTACCGAGCTACGACAAATTTTGTTCGAAAGAATATACTTTGAGATAAAAACCGTCAATAAATAGTCGGTTATGTACCTAGTGCGTGATTAAGTATATTATGACGATGTGTGACATTATGTTTCTCATAAAACTTCACACTGAAAGTTTAGGGTGATTGTATATTTCCGTATTAAATACGAAGCGCCGCCACAGATTGGTCATTTCATGAAGTACTTAGCCGGGTAAAAGAAATTTTAAAAAAGTCCACGAAATGTCGACATTACTGGAAGTGCCTAAGTATTTCATAAAATGACGTTGTTCACTTTAAGACTATGATATATATTTCTATAAAATAACTGGTTTTCACAATTTTTAGTTTTTCATAACTTAAAAACATAATATCTTTGTTCTAATATAAATAATTTTATTAAAGTTTCGGAAAATGATAAAAAAGTTCATTTTTTTAATGATACAATCCACGTGATTGTTGAGACGATACCGTTTCATTTTCATAGCTAGGTTATAGGCTTAATTGGCTAACTCTGGAATATTCAGTCTATTTTTGTCCTCACATAATTTGAAAACACTATAGTCATTTAAAAATTAATTGTATAAATAAACGACATGTTTACCACAAATCTAACTGAAGTTTGCGTATAGCGTATAAGACCTTGCTTGCACAACCACTTATTGTCCAATATCAGTTTGCGCAATTTGTTCCCAGGTGTATAGAGCCTATTAATTGAAAGCATTTGAAGGTGACCTAAACATGTGTTTTAGCGACTTTTTAACCGACTTCAAAAAAAAGGAGGAGGTTCTCAATTCGTCGGAATCTTTTTTTTTTTAATTTGTTTTTTGTTTTTTATGTATGTTCCCCGATTACTCAAAGACGCCTGAACCGATTTGGAAAATTATTTTTTTTGTTTGAAAGGGTATACATCCCAGGTGATCCCAGATAGTTTTTATTAAAATCGGTTCATCCGTTTTTAAATGACATATATTTTTTAAAGTATGCTACCTCATATGTCCAACCTTTGTAAAGCGATTATGATGATTCTTTTCTTATTTAATAGGACACATCTTCATGGTGATCCCACATAAATTTTACTTAAATCGGTTCAGTAGTTTTTAAAAATGCGTGAAATCAAATCCACCACTAAAAAGTAAAAAATAAAAAAAACTTTTTTAAAAAAAATATTAACCTCCTTCAAAAAAGTCACTAAAAAGATGAAAATAATAATGAAATTTTGAGGTCGGTTCCAATTTAATAAAAGTAGATGCCTATGAATTTTAAGATTCAATAATAAAATTGGCACCGACCTCAAAATTTCATTATTATTTTCATCTTTTTAGTGACCGTATCAATTATACGGGGCCCCCGGGCCGCGGGGGCCCCCAACGTGCGTAAGCAAAAATTAATAAAAACTTTCCAATTTTTTTTTATTTCAGAAATGACAAAATTCAAAAAAATCAGTTTCTTTTTTTGCCGCGTAAAGCTCGTGTTCAAAAGTTGGCAACACCCTACATCGAATATCGCGGGCTGCGGGATTTCCCCGTTTAAGTCATTTACTTCAACGGGGGAAGGGCCCCCAAACAAATTTTTATACGGGGCCCCACCAAGGCACGCTACGCTTCTGGCACTGACTTAACTAAGTGTTTATTCATATTGTTGGAATAGTTCCGTACCGATGTATTTAGTTTGGAATTAGGCGTACCTGTGGTGGGCATTATAAATATCTATTTATTTAGACTAATGACATCTCGGAGGCCATTGGGTGAGCGCTGCTTGTCACAGATGTGTTTTGTGATTGATTGATGACCCTGCGCGTTCCGTTCAGCGCTAGATTAATTTCATTGTATATACATGTACAACATTATATGCCTGCGTGTGTGTAGTGTTAGTGGTATAGGCATTATATATTTATATATAGTGGGCACAGAGGGGTGATCGTCGAATTCACCCGTTGACTTAGAAAGTGGATTGCGCTCCAGCCCCGAAAAAGTCTAGCTATTAAAAAAGCTAAAAAAGCACGCCTTAAAGTAGTTGTGGTTAAGGCACACCGTCAGAAAATTCTTAATTTTTGTATACTTTTTAAGGACATGATAATACAATTACCCTGAAAATTTGAAGTCGATCGACCGTATATAATCCGAGATAAATTCAATTAAAAATTGGATAATTAACATTGATTGTATACGATCTCTGTAGTTCTGAACCAGTTTCTTATTTATAAAAAAAGAACTAACTGTCAGAAACTTTACAAAAACTGACAGTATTTCAATGCATTTGTTATGAGTTTAAAAAAAATAAGAAAAAATGTTTGACCGTCTAATTATTTATAAATAACGGTTTAAAGTTCAACAATTTATAGAAAAGTCTACATGCATATGAATACTGTATGGGTTACGTTTCCACGGGTACAGTCTTGCGTACAAATTATGGACCATTTAGCTACAAGCTAGTATATCTATAACTTTTTGACAATATTGTACCACGACAACTACCTTAATAGCAAACCGAACTAAAAAGTAAAAAAAAATTTTTTGTAAAAAAACGTGGAGTGCTTGATATCTACTGGTATAAATATTTCATTAGTAGCTAGTTGTAAAAGTAGAGTTAATATAAACATAGTAATAAGTACCCCACGCTTTTTTTAGAAAATTGCAATTTCTAGTTTTGAAAGAAGACCAATTCAATTGTGTTTTTATATTTGTTTTCAAAATACTAATGCTTTTCCTTTCATAAGTAGGTTAGATATCTTTATTTCTGTAAATTTTTTATTAAATATATTCAGTGTTCAGTAAAAAACTGATTTTGTTTGCACCTACGGTGCTTCTTAATTATTTACATCATTGAAGTTTTTTTTCTAGAACTTTCAACTCATATTTATCCAGATAGCGACAACTTAATTAGCGCTACACATTAAGTTGGCTATTTCTGCAAGAAAACACACCAACCATTATTATCTTCCTAATAAACTAAGCACCTTCAGGGAACTTTTCTCTTAAAAACTATTCTGAGTAACTATAACTGAAAAAAAAACCCGGGTCGCAGTGCCAAAACCCTGCCGACAATATAGTGTATTTGCTTGTATAGGGCCGTGAGGTTTTATACTTTTATTATGTGAAATTAAGTTTGTTTTTGGGCAAAATAAAAAATTTAACGCCTTAATACACCCCTTAAAATAACATTTTTTTTCTTAATTGTAATATTATTATCAATCTAACGTCTACACCGAATTAAACACACCCTTCAATAAATAAATCACTATCTGCAAATTAGTGTTTTCAAAAAATTTGTAAGTCCGGTCCTGTTGAGCCGATTTTATTAAAATTTTAGAGACATTTTTTAATTGCTACTAACGGGTTAAATGTCAATTTTGAAACGATTCTGAGAATTTTTTCGGTATTTTGGGGCCCAAAAACATTTTTCAACCCCTAAAAACTACCCTTAAAATGGCCCGATTACGCCCATTTTAAATAGGCTTCTTGCGGTGATGGATTTCAACACGTGGGCCAAATTTCGTTGAAATCAATTAACTCTTTCGAAAGTTATTGCGCGTACACACACATATATATATATATATATATATATATATATATATATATATATATATATATATATATATATATATATATATATATACGTATATAAATATATATATATATATATATATATATATATATATATATATATATATATATATATATATATATACGTATATAAATATATATATATATATATATATATATATATACATATATATATAAACATTTTTAAAAATTGTGCCAAAGTGTTTAGGAGGTTATGAAACGTCGAGAAATTTTGGTCCGAGCCCTAGGTCCCGCCATCCGACCGACGCCAATAGTGTATGTTGCTATATGGCAAATACACTAACAACTAATATCTATTTTTAAATAGAGAGTGGGTTTGACATTTATCTAATTCCATCTCGCTTACACATTAGTAGAATTTTCAGTACATTGCTGAAATACGGAATGCGTAGTCCACGCTCTAAGTCAATGAGTTCGCAAGCGCTATCTACTTTAATATGTACATGTTGTTATAACCGCTTTGAACATCGTCAGGTCTTCCTTCTGTCCATCGCTTATAAACTACTTACAAGTTAGATAAATTGATAGATTGTATCAAGGGAGCGCACCTAAAAAGCTTGTACACTTTGGATCCATTGTGCACTGCCAATATCCCATCCAGCATAACAGAAAAGGTTTATAACGATATTGGATACACCGATTAATCGGATTGCGGAATCGGAAGATTAAAAAATCCATCTTCCTCAGTTCCTCAGTTTTATTAAAAAACTATTAAACAAGTAATTAATTGAAATTAAAAACACTTACCTTTGGTGTCTAAGCATTGTAATTAAAACAAACATGTAGTGAAGACCTACAAAGAACATTCTTAGCTAAACTCCATCAACTTTTCATCTATCTATCAACTTCAGTTATTTTCATCATCATCATCTTTACTCATCGCAACATCGCAATCCTGCCTGAGACAACATCCTCATCACTCCATCTTCAATTAGGTCTTTTCTACAGCACCAACATCATAATCATCCATCTGATAACACTGTTCAGTATAAGTATAAAAAAACCCGGGTCGCAGTGCCAAAACCCTGCCGACAATATAGTGTATTTGCTAATATAGGCAGTGTGGCTTTGTTATGCGAACTTAAGTTGGTTTTTTGGGCAAAATAAAAATTTGGCTCCTTAATAAACCCCTTAAAAGAATATTTTTTTCTCAGTTGCAATATTATTATCAATCGAACCTCTATAGCAAATTATATACAACTTTCAGAAAATAATTCACTATCTGTAAACTAGTATTTACATAAAATTTGTAAGTCCGGTCCTGTCGACCCGATTTTATTAAAATTTTAGGAACACTTTTTAATTACTACTAAAGGGTTAAATATCAATTTTGAAACGATTCTGAGAATTTTTTCGGTATTTTGGGGCCCAAAAACATTTTTCAACCCCTAAAAACTACCCTTAAAATGGCCCGATTAGGTCCATTTTGAATAGGCTTCTTGCGATGATGTATTTCAACACGTGGGCCAAATTTCGTTAAAATCAATTAACTCCTTCGAAAGTTATTGCCCGCACACACATATATATATATATATATATATATATATATATATATATATATATATATACGTATATATATATATAAATATATATATATATATATATACATATATATATAAACATTTTTAAAAATGGTGCCAAAGTGTTTAGGAGGTTATGAAACGTCGAGAAATTTTGGTCCGACCCCTAGGTCCCGCCATCCGACCAACGCCAATAGTGTATGTTACCATATGGCAAATACACTAATTAGTAGGAAATTGGACAAAATTAAAATTTGTAATCAATTTAGCGACGTTTCGGTTTGTTTATTAAATCTTCATCAGGCTTCTAAAAAGAGACATAACAAGAAATTAAAAATAATACAAAGAGTTGATAAAATTAAAACAATATAAATATACCTTGATTTATGTAGTTTAATAATGTATTATTAAACTACATAAATCAAGGTATATTTATATTGTTTTAGAAGCCTCATGAAGGTTTAATAAACAAACCGAAACGTCGCTAAATTGATTATAAATTTTAATTTTGTCCAATTTCCTGCTAATTTTAAACTTAAAAAATTATGAATGATAATATTAATATTACTTTATTCTATTCGAGTTGATATTACTGTTCAGTATTTTTTCCCTTTCTTCATAAATAACATAATAAATGTTATTTGATTTATTTTTTTCAAATTCTGGATTAAACACAATCATATAAAAGTGGAAATTAATGACTAACCACAAAGTTTTTATTTACTTTTAAAGCATTGTCGTTATTTCCTTAACTTTCAGATCAAAGTGATTGTGTCAATATTTACTCGCAGATCTCGGAAACCAATAAAAATTACTACTAGCGTTTTCCTCACATTGAACTTTTGTGTATTGAATAAGTATATCTATTTTTTATTATCATCACCTGACAGTAAACGATGGAAATGCAAACTTCAATATTTGAGTTCGATCCGTTGAAGGGTGTAAAATAGGTTTCTTCATAAACGGACGAACATCAAAAATCGTCGAAATCTCAAATTCGATTTTTTACGCACTCCTGTGGTCATCAATGAGTAAGGAACGCAATGATTGCAACATTTTTATTCAATTAAAAATGCAAAATTTCATAATTTCATGCTGCAGGGTTCACACATGAAGCTGACACTCGGTGTATTTTCAAATTGCTTAACTACAACGAATATCAAGATATCATTCATACCGATCTAAATTGTCGATAATCATTTATAATTTGACATTGAAAAATATCGCTTAATAGTTATTACAATGTAATCGGCTTATGAGTTTCGAAACATTTTTCTGTCATTTGAATTTAGTAAACACGATTGTTACCTGTTGGTGTCATTCATTCAATATATTTTATTCCCTGTTAGTTACTACAGGGTTACCGCAAACAAGCATTTTTTCTTTTAATCAATTTTTTCTTTAATGTTGTTTTCGTTGTAATTCTTTATGCTTAGTTTTGACTCTACTAAACACTTTGTAGATCTAAAATCGGGAACGCAAGTTTCATCAAATATTTTATAAAAAAAATCTTGATAACAAAACCGATGTAAACTACTTATTAGGATCGGATTGTGACTATCCTAAATATTATGTTTTTGACATTATATATTTTGTTGTTTGTGAAATCCATCATACTTGCCAATATTATTGTAAAGCCAAGTAGTAGAGCAGAGTTTGTCTCGTTCCGTTAAATAGTAATGGTGGGTGACGTCACCCGGAGGACCTCTCAAATGATTTCGGTAGTTTAGGTACTTTAATGGCATTTTTTAACAACTATATCAAAGAAATCTAAAGACAATATTAATTTTATTTGCAATAAAATGTGGGAATTTTTAAATCATTCATCCGTATTAAATATCTCAAATAAAAATGCATGAAAGCAACGGAAGAAAAAAGTAAAAACATCTGAAACAGAGGGCAAAAAATAGGTAATTTTTTGAAATAGTTAACAATGTCTACTATTGTTTAAACTGCATTTAATTTTTATATAGATATTGTAGATATTATTTAATGCAAATTTTTGAAGCGCAAGTCTTTAAATAGATCGAACGAGCAAATTGAACCAGACCCTGCGTTAAGTCAACTGAATAAGCAAGTCAATGTTCGGTTCATTTCGACCGAACAATCCTTCTGTCCAAGGCCTCTTCCAATTGTATCTTGTGTATATAGATTATTGCAGAAGATTGCGTGTTAGGTATAGGTAAGCCTTAAATAAATTAGTAGGCAGAGTTCTAACCGCAAATTGAATCAATTGTGCAAAGATAAATATCCTGTAAGAAGTTTATAGTTTACACTAAATACTTGAACTTCGACCTGTACATTGGAATTTTGTTCATATAAAGAATTTGACAAAACAGTTTTGTATGAAAATTATGTACAAATACGACCAATGTACATGTCGGTTTTTTATTTTGATTTAGCAATGGTGCGTAATGATAAAAATACTAATTATTTTGAACAGTGATATGTGACAAGTAACGTAGGGGAGATTCCCTTTTTATTTCTGAAGAATTTCGTGTGATTGTTGTTTGACATTCAAGTTTGACTCGAATAAAAAAGCCATTAATAACGTTACTTATTGTATGAGTATTTTATTCTTCCAAATGTGAATAATTATTCTTAAGATAGTTGTCACACCGTCAGAAAATTCTAAATTTTTGTATACTTACTTATTAAGGACATGATAATACAATTACTCTGAAAATTTGAAGTCGATCGGCCATATATAATCCGAGATAAATTCAATTAAAAATTGGATAATTAACATTGATTGTATACGATCTCCGTAGTTCTGAACCAGTTTCTTATTTATAAAAAAAGAACTAACTGTCAGAAACTTTCCAAAAACTAACAGTCTTTCAATGCATTTGTTATGAGTTTAAAAAAAAATAAGAAAAAATGTTTGACCGTCTAATTATTTATAAATAACGGTTTAAAGTTCAACAATTTATAGAAAAGTATACATGCATATGAATACTTTATGGGTTACGTTTCCACGGGTTCAGTCTTGCATACAAATTATGGATCACTTAGCTAGAAGCTAGTATACTTTTGTGGCGCGTATAATCTATAACTTTTTGACAATATTGTACCACGACAACCACCTTAAATAAACGATTACACAAATATCACACCCCTTTTTTGACATCAACCAAACTGTCTTGCAAATCATTAATAAATACAGATAAATTTAATTACTACAGACTTATAAATCGCTCTTACCAAATATCTAGATAATTATTAATATTTACCGATAATTACTAAAACCGATCAGATGTATCGAATATGCCATACCAATTAATCAACAAATCTTTGTGTCATAAGAAAATTACAAAAATAAAAATTGTAGGTGATTTTTGTTCTGTGAAAGAAAGAGAAATCATCTTTTTTTTAAAGCCTTTTTCTATTTCCTTGTCCCATGTTTACAAATGCGATTGGAAATGTGTTTCAAATTTTTATATCGAGGATATTCGTGTAGGCGTTTTATTAACTTTTTAGTCTTCCATGTCACTGTTCTATTTTTAGTAGTTTCATTTGAACAAATATATTTTATTGTATAAGAACACGCACCGTGGAGGCATTTTGAGAAAATGAATTATTTATTGATGTGTTTTAACTTTCATTTTTGAAACTTTTCGGATAAAAGTTTACATAACTCTAAATAACTATGAAATACTCTAAGCGGTTAAATAATTTTTGAAAGTAAAATGCCTCTAACATCAAACTCACAAATTCCCGATCTTAATCTGAAAACTTCTGAAAATATCAATAGAATTTTCAATTTGGTGCTAAAAATAATATTGTGAAAATTTTCATTTTATTTATTTAATGGAATGTTCGTACCTAATGCTATCGAACTCTCAGAAATTTAATTAAGAAAAGCAAATATTTATCCTTCATTTCTTACAATATTTTGTAGATATAAACACAGTTAGTTTGCTTTGTTTTGCTGTATTACTTTTTTGTTTGCTTATTTTATTGAACATTTCATTCTTTGTTTTCATTAAATGTCTCAATACTGTCTCCCATGCTTAATAATAATTAATACAGAGGATGATTTTAAATTACATAGTGTCATACCTATTACCACGAATAGAAGACTTGATGCAGGAATGTCAAATGCGAACCGTTACGGATTTTTTTCTGCCCGTACCGTCTCCAAAATAAGAAAACAAGAACAAAACGAAAAATAAGAAGTGGCAAAGAGTGAACATTGTCGCAATTTAATTTTTGATTTTATAAAGAGAACCTCAATAACGCAGGTCGGGTTGATTAATTTCAATAAACAGATTTGAACAATTAAAAATAATCTTTAGGCGTAGCAATAATGGGGTCTGTACGGCCTGCATAAGTTAATACGAAAAATGACCAACAACTAAAATGAGTTTGATATTTTTGAAACCTGATGTTTTTTTAAGATCGCCATTTATCAGGGTTGTTTAAACTTAAACCGTCTACACATGGCGCGCCACGAAAGCAATTCAATACCGATACGATATTCCTTCCCTGTCACTCTCTAGATAAAGGAGGGTATACCCACCTGCAGGGAAACGCATTCTGTAGACCTGTTCTTATTAGAAGATGGGAAAAACGGGTCTTTTTAGTGTCCTGCATCTTTGTATCTGGATCCCGTATGTGAGCCGGCTCACTGAACCGATTCAAAAAGAGCCGAGTTTTGAATATGTTACTGCAGCCTGCCACTGAGTTACCTAGTTCAGTTAATCATATCACGACCTGTATAGAATCAAGAATGCATAGCCAAACATGTGATGCATGAGTCATTTGAGCTGACACATGCATCAAAGCAAGAAATGATACGTAAGTGTAAAATGTGCTTCTGTGTGTTAAGTGTTTCACTGAGTCATGCGGATCTGTTGATCCGTTGGCTCAAAAAAAGTGTGTCGACTCTCACGGATCTTCTGTCGGAGTCGGCTCTTTGAACCGGTTCAGATCTGAGTTACCCAACACTAGTTCTTATATATCGCATCTTGATGTGGAGGCGTTTAATATAAAATTCATCGGAATCTTATGTTCCTGTACATGTACAGCATTTATTCCTTACTTTACTCACTCGATATGATGAGAAAAGATGTAGGACCTTCAAAAATATTTTGAAAGAAGTTCAGCTAATTGGGCGACAGGACCATTCCAACTTCAAAAATATTGACAATTTAACTTATTTAATAAATAAAATAAACGTACGATGACGCGGGTAACGGCTATTAATAAAATTGTGATGTTTGCTATTCGTTTGCATAGTAAAAATTAACCAAAGCATAGTGGCCAGCTACCTAATTAATTTCTTTTTGACAGATCTTCAGAACAAAAGAACAGCTGATTTTTTTTTGTTTTCAAAATATTTGCGAAATTATAGAAGAAGACAGCTTGGCGTTCCCGTTCCCTAAACAAGCTTCGACAGCAATTAAAACTATTAAATAAAATTCTCAATCACAGTATTGTCAAACGAATTTTATTGTTCAATAAATTATATACAATTGTTCGGACAGTAGTAAATCGGATTTTGTGCCAGAAAAGCTAATGATAATGAATAATGATATATATACACAATAATACCAACGTTAAACTTTAAAAAAATTAAATTAAAAATTTAATTTTATCTGTATTCTAGCTTTTATTTTATTTATTTAGCGGTCCCCCGACGCGACGACGTTTGAATCACAAAATATTACTAATTACGTATTTAAATATTGAAGTTAAAGGACCAGGCCCAGAAATTGTATTTTTTAACTTTTTATAGGTTTTTTTTTGTGTCGGGGGTTTTTTAAATTTTTAATTTAATTTTTATTTTAAACTTTGTAAACTTAGTTACAAACAAAATACCTGTTATGCGTCTAAAATATCTACCGCAACTAAAAAAAGAGCTGATGACCTTGAAACGGCTGAACCTATTTTGATAAACATGTCTAAGAACCACCGCTAGAAAACCTGCTTTCATATTAAAAAAATCGCATCCAAATCGGTTCACCCGTTTAAGAGCTACGGACAGACACACACATAGCGGTCAAA
The DNA here is from genome assembly GCA_034508555.1 of Venustoraphidia nigricollis. Lineage (NCBI taxonomy): Eukaryota > Metazoa > Arthropoda > Insecta > Raphidioptera > Raphidiidae > Venustoraphidia > Venustoraphidia nigricollis. The sequence goes on along the minus strand of JAVRKA010000058.1, from coordinate 1,233,369 downwards.
CTTATAACACCCCTGTTTTTGCGTCTGGGGTTAATAAAATACAATTTTTCATTTTTCAAAGTCAACTCTAGTTTTAACTCATTTAGACAACTTTTTGCGCCAAACTATTGATATTGTTTATTGGTTCAAAATTTCAATTTCGGAAATAAGACTTAGAACAATCTCTCACCACTTATACCCGATAAGTAGTTAAATCTCTACTCATTATTTCAAACAGAATTGCTTTCGTAAGAGATAACGGGGATCAAATTTCGGAATCATTTCTAACAATCTGCTTTCATTTGGATACCGTCATGATATCGTCGAAACCAAGGCGAATTGTGAAAGAGGGACTCAAGACAAAAATTGTTTAAAATCGTAATTTGTCAAATATTATATTGAAACAATAATAGAATAGAAAAACCCGGGTCGCAGTGCCAAAACCCTGCCGACAATATAGTGTATTTGCTTATACAGGCAGTGTGGCTTTATTACGCGAACTTAAGTTGGTTTTTGGGCAAAATTAAAAATTTGACTCCTTAATACACCCCTTTAAATAACATTTTTTTTCTTAACTGCAATATTATTATCAATCTAACGTCTACACCGAATTAAAGACACCCTTCAATAAATAACTCACTATCTGCAAATTAGTGTTTTCAAAAAATTTGTAAGTCCGGTCCTGTCGGGCCGATTTTATTAAAATTTTAGGGACACTTTTTAATTACTACTAAAGGGTTAAATGTCAATTTTGAAACGATTCTGAGAATTTTTTCGGTATTTTGGGGCCCAAAAACTTTTTTCAACCCCTAAAAAGTACCCTTAAAATGCCCCGATTACGCCCATTTTAAATAGGCTTCTTGCGGTGATGGATTTCAACACGTGGGCCAAATTTCGTTAAAATCAATTAACTCTTTCGAAAGTTATTGCCCGCACACATATATATATATATACGTATATATATAAATATATATATATATATATATATATATATATATATATATATATATATATATATATATATATATATACATATATATATAAACATTTTTAAAAATGGTGCCAAAGTGCTTAGAAGGTTATGAAACGTCGAGAAATTTTGGTCCGACCCCTAGGTCCCGCCATCCGACCGACGCCAATAGTGTATGTTGCCATATGGCAAATACACTAATAATGAAAATTCACAAAAAGTTAGACATAATTAACAAGTTTTAATACAAACTAATACATAAAAAAATATAATTATATGAGAATATTTTAAAAGTTTTGAACCATTTAATTTTCTTTTCCAAAGTTAAATATCTTTTTGCACGACTGCCTATAAAATAGCTGCTTTTCATTCCTATGTAGCGGTAAAAAAATGACAAAGTAAAACAAAACAAAAATCCAACAGTAATTTCCAAAAGCTATATCACTATAAGAGAAATAAAAAATTAATAATTGAACAGTATTGCAAGTAATTTTATTTTGTTAATATATCTATTACTGTTGGTAAAGTCGATATTATTAATATTTTATTTTTTTTTTTTTGAGTGAAAATCAGCTACTTCACAGGAGGTACACACAAAAATGTTGTAGGTATTATAGTCTCCAAAAACAGCAGCATGTGTTGGTCATTCCACTTGAATACCATTTTGTCAGACAGAAAATATTCACTACGCGGTGTCGTAGTCCCAAGTCCGTGCGCTTCAAGACGCGAGACAAAATGACCAAACCCGAATGAATGTTCTTTCTAAGTTCTGACGTCTTATTTTTCGTTAATTCGAAGTGCGAATGAATGATCCCGAATGAATGTTCTTTCTAAGTTCTGACGTCTTATTTTTTGTTAATTCGAAGTGCGAATGAATGATCCCGAATGCCGACATTTAGCGTTGTTGGATCGGTTCATTGATGAATTCATTCGTCACTATTGTTTCATTTTGTGTTCAGACATTTCACTTCGAGTGAAAGATGCTGAATGAAATGAACCGTCTGATATCCCCTTAAGGTAGTTGTCGTGGTACAATATTGTCAAAAAGTTGTAGATTATACGCGCCACAAAAGTATACTAGCTTGTAGCTAAGTGATTCATAATTTGTACGCAAGACTGTACCCGTGGAAACGTAACCCATACAGTATTCATATGCATGTATACTTTTCTATAAATTGTTGAACTTTAAACCGTTATTTATAAACAACTAGACGGTCAAAAAATGTTTCTTATTTTTTTTAAACTCATAGCAAATGCATTGAAAGACTATCAGTTTTTGGAAAGTTTCTGACAGTTAGTTCTTTTTTTATAAATAAGAAACTGGTTCAGAACTACAGAGATCGTATACAATCAATGTTAATTATCCAATTTCTAATTGAATTTATCTCGGATTATATACGGTCGATCGACTTCAAATTTTCAGGGTTATTGTATTATCATGTCCTTAATAAGTATACAAAAATAAGAATTTTCTGACGGTGTGTCTTAACCACGACAACTACCTTAATTAGCAACCCAATCTATTTCATTAAAGGAATGGTTCTCACTTAGCGAGGTCCTTTTATCGTACATTGGATTAACAGACAATAATTGTCTGTCAACAGTCTTCGCACTGCACAATGGAAATTTATGACTCGTGTGAACTTGACAGTCAACACTAATTAAAGAATTAGACTGTTTCTTTGCATCGCACGCATTATTCTTAAACAAAACCCGTAATTTACAGGTCCTATCCTTGCCCTATAATCGGTTGGTTTGAACAGGAATACACTCTATATCGTTGACGGAACACTGACGCGGTGCCGACGGGTGGTTTAATGGTGTCCTGGCAATACACGATGGATTGACGGAAAGACGATGATCCAGAGTTGAACGACTTTTCATGCCACGAACACTACTGCTGAACAACGACAGCTTTCGAGCTGTGACAACGTCGCTGGCGGCGTGGCCCCAAGGATCTGCAGGTACATCATTAGTCTTAAACTTGCACAGGGCCGCATTCATTCGACGCATTGCATTCTGTTAACAGACAATAAGATACATTTATTGCTCTATTATAACAGACAAATTAAGGTAGTTGTCGTGGTTAAGGCACACCGTCAGAAAATTCTTAATTTTTCTATACTGATTAAGGACATGATAATACAATTACCCTGAAAATTTGAAGTCGATCGACCGTATATAATCCGAGATAAATTCAATTAAAAATTGGATAATTAACATTGATTGTATACGATCTCTGTAGTTCTGAACCAGTTTCTTATTTATAAAAAAAGAACTAACTGTCAGAAACTTTCCAAAAACTGACAGTCTTTCAATGCATTTGTTATAAGTTTAAAAAAAAATAAGAAAATATTTTTGACCGTCTAATTGTTTATAAATAACGGTTTAAAGTTCAACAATTTATAGAAAAGTATTCATGCATATGAATACTGTATGGGTTACGTTTCCACGGGTACAGTTTTGCGTACAAATTATGGATCACTTAGCTACAAGCTAGTATACTTTTGTGGCGCGTATAATCTATAACTTTTTGACAATATTGTACCACGACAACTACCTTAATATACATTATTAACCCTTGTGTTGAAATATATTTTTTCACCTTTTTATCACTGCATGGTTGTCAGAGTACATATTGCGTGTTTTCGACACATTGCACTGCGACAGTTTTTGCAGCAACTGCTGAACCACGAGTACTCATTAATTTTACAAGTTTTCTGAATACCACAGGTATAATATACATACATAATATACTAGCGGCCCAGTCCGGCTTCGCCCGGGTGTAAATGTAATATATAGGATATAAAAGATGAGAGCCATTATCATTAAATTCTCAACGTGTATTGAATTTGCGCGAATTCAATCGCTTTTATTTGTGCATGTTCAATTTCGAAGAACAAGCTTCTTTGCCAAAAAGAACTTTAAAAAATTCTGTTGATCCGATCGCTACCAAACTTCAGAAGATCACCCGCTGGGCTAATCTAAAGATTGTCTGAAAATTTCATCAAAAATGATCTACCCGTTTGGAGTCCATAGATTACATATACATCGTCTTTTATCTATATAGATTATTAAAATGTAAAAAGTGGTTATTGTGACATAATGATAATAGTTGGGCATATAGTATCGCGAAGTTTTTTATAGTTATTGATATGTTATTTAATATTGTAGAACATACTTTTGTTTTAGTTACCGCAGCGCATGCGACGAAAGATGTTTTATGGCATTTTTTACACCTTGGGTTACGTTACTAAAGTTTTAGTAAGGATCCCTAATATTTTCTAGCAATAAATATAGCCTATGTTACTCAGGGTAAATGTAGCTTTCTAATAGTGAAAGAATTTTTTAGATCGGCACAGTAGTTTTTGAGTTTATTCATTACAAACATACAAAAATACAAATCTTTCCTCTTTATAATATTAGTGTAGATAATACATATTATATTTAGAATATTTAAAAATGACATATCAACAAACTTCGAGAGATAATTGCTTAGTTCATTTTAAGAAAAAATGTCTATAAACGGGAATCCGAAAATGATTTGTGAGGGAGTTGCGGGCAGATCTGGATTTTTCTATTATTTCATGAGTAGGAGGAAAACAGTTTGAGAAACACAGCTATAAATAACAGAATCGTCGTTGATTGATTTCTAACTTGATTGCATGCATATGATGTATCTTTGTGTAAATCTGCATGTATCGAGTTTATAATTTACTGTTGTTTTTTTAAACAAATGTTTAAAATTTGTGTTCGTCTGTGATTTATAACTGTGAAATGTTTCAACTTCACATAAAAACAAAGTCTAAACCCTGAATATATAACATGTGATTGGATACCTACAAGAATTTTTCAAATCGGGAAACTGAATTAGGTAGGTCATCCATCTCAGTGGAATTATTTCGATAATATAAAACATTTGAGAATAAATTTGAATATCAGTATGAAAATTGAAAAAAAATCTTAATTTTCAGTTTTTTAAAACAATTTTTAAAATAGGTATCGGTGCAGCAAAACTTAATTAATCACTACGCCAGTTGACTGGAGCACTCTAGTATAATAAATTAATTAAAAAAAAAAGTTCTTTTCTTCACTCCATGCCGAAAGTATATACTTTCTGCTTCGATTTTACAGCAGAAAGCCTAACATTTATGCACTGCTAGAATTACTCGCATGCTGTCTGTAACGGCGGGCCAAAACAGTTACTGATTCGAAAGTACGTACTTTCGGCACGGTATGAAGAAAAATAGTATACACCCTACGGCCAGAAAGTTGAAATTCCTGCACTGCGCATAACATCGTGTTATGCGCAGTGCAAGAATTTCAACTTTCTGCCTTTACGGTGTAATATACCTACTATTTTTTTGTTAAAAAGCCCATATTATTATAATAAATACTTTAATACATGTCAAATATCTTTCAAAAAACAAACTATTTTAATGATTGCGTTCGAATGATTTTTTTTTTGTAATTATATAATAAGTATTATGAATTGCTTGTTCAGAGTGAACATACAAATAGATGAAAGCTATGAAATAAATATAAAATGACCAATAATATGTTATAGCACATTTACAATATTGTTTGAAGACAAATTGAAAGTTTATTTGATTTAAGTTGAACATCTTTCATCTCCGTTAAAATAAACACGTCAAATACATCCTCTGTTATATATTATGCGCAATGTTATGAATACAAGCACGCATTGTACAGTTTTTGTTAAAAATCTTAAATAAATGTAAAAATAATCTGAGTATATCTAAGTATATGCCTTCCGAACTCTAGAATATTATATACATTGGTTCTATATAATTTATAATTCAGGGAAATCAGACAAAAAAAGGTCAAAGTTCGAAAAAACTCCTGGAAAGTTCTAAATTCTAAGCAAAATGCCAAAAGTCGTCATCAATACAAGTGCTACTAAATATTTTATGCAAGGTCAACGGTCATCAAACCTGAGATCAACAAGTATTAGGTTAAGTCGTCGTCGATAACAGTGTAAAATAAATGTCATAATGTTTATGAAGTTGGTCTTATTTCCATTTCAAACATGTTTGATTAAAAAATTGATAAAATTAAACTAAGATAGTACCTCCTACATTAATAGTGGGCAGCTCTACCAAAGTGCATGACCTATTGATCCTTTATTACTATTTGAACGCATAAGTATTATAAAAAGACTTGATGCCCAACTTCAAGAATTTTTGTGGTAAGAATTACCTAGTTGCGTTTAAAGTCCATTCTTCGACATTGTGTTATAATAGACACCACTCGAATCATTACTATTTTCAATTTTTTAAATTTCCTTTATTTTCTACATTTTAAACTTTAATTAATTTCTTGAACTTTAAAGAAAATAAAACTGAGAGTTCTGTCGCCAAATTATCGAAAGTATATCAAGTCAGAATACTCTAGACCAAAAATACTAGAAATTACATCGGAAAACACCAAAATGGCGTAAACACATTTAGCGTATTATTTCACCTTAAGGCTGTCGGAACGCTCAGAATTTTGTTTGTGCTGAGACTCAGCGATGAGGGGCGAGGTAGGCAAAAGACATATTGTGGGTGTGACCTTCTTTAGCACTGTCTCGCTCAAATCATCCGCACGTTTCAATTTTTGGCTGGTGCCAACTACGAGGATAAAAGATGCTATTGCAAGGGTGCCACTGTCAATTAATTACTCTAATTTATGGAAATATTTTGAAGATTTAAAAAACTTTTCCGAAAAAGGAAGAGTCGCTTTAGGTTTGTGATGGAACAGTTTTGTGAAATAAGTACGAATAAGGTCGTAGTGTGACGTTGAAAACGTGTGTTTTTTGGCACAATTAATGCCAGTAAATCGTACATAAATTACAAAAGTAGTCCATTAGAGACCTAGATTTGTCCTTTACCTTCTTTACAGAGAAAGAATTTTTGCAGAATGTTGACGAATAAGTCTACAGTTGACAGTCGAAGCTCTATTTTTGGCTTAAATTCAGAGCGTTTCGACAACCTTAAGGACGCTATTTGGTCAGATTTCATGCAGTTAGTTTGAGTAATTTTGATTCAAGATATTCTGATCTGATATACTTTCGATAGTTTTGCGAAAAACTGAGTTACTTCACGTTTGAGTTGCAGTCCTGTTAATCAGTAGCAAAGCACGAGTGACGAAATTATAGGGAAAAGTTTACGCATCACTGCCTTATTCTTTCTTTGTACTTTTCATATATTATATTTACAAAAATTTCTTTTATCGAGCAGCTGTTGCAAGCGCCAGTCTATATTATATGTACTAAAATCTAAATGGTTGTGCGTCATTCTAGAAAAAACGTTATAGATTATCGTCACGTAAATAGGCCACAGAGGTAGAGGTGTCGTTTAAGGTCCAAATTCACTTATGCATACAAAAGAGGTGTTTCTATATGTCGGTAAATCTCGTTTTTATCAAAACTTCATTCCTTGTATTTAAAAACTGTTTACTGTAAAGACGTTTTTAAAAGGTTTCAAGCAAAACCAGGACGCGCACTGAATCAACTCGGTTTCGTCCAGAAAAATTGATACTACTTTTAAAGAAGAATAAAATATTATATGAAAAAAAATGTTTTAAAGACAAAATTTTATTGACATGTACAGACAAGGAAAAAATAATATTTTATATGTAGGTTCATAGTTGTCACATATATACATCGGCAGTGATGAATTTAGGTTCGATGCCGCCCTAGGCCCCGTCCGATATGGCGCCCTTTTCGCTCTATAGGTAGCTGACATTAAATTGAAATTAAATATCTATAATAAAGCCAGGGAACCGTAAATTTGGACAACGGGTGATAAATTATTTAAATTAATTTTTAAATTTCAACTGTCCTAACTTTGTTTATTTTTAGTGTATTTGCCATATGGCAACATACACTATTGGCGTCGGTCGGATGGCGGGACCTAGGGGTCGGACCAAAATTTCTCGACGTTTCATAACCTCCTAAACGCTTTGGCACCATTTTTAAAAATGTTTATATATATATGTATATATATATATATATATATATATATTATATATATATATATATATATATATATATATATATATATATATATATATATATATATATATATATATATATATATAGATATATATGTGTGCGGGCTATAACTTTCGAAGAAGTTAATTTATTTTAACGAAATTTGGCACACATGCTGGAATCCATCACCGCACGAAGCCTATTTAAAATGGGCCCAATCGGGCCATTTTAAGGGTAGTTTTTAGGGGTTGAAAAATGTTTTTGGGGCCCAAAATACCGAAAAAATTCTCTGAATCGTTTCAAAATTGAAATTTAACCCTCTGGTAGTAATTAAAAAGTGTCCCTAAAATTTTAATACAAATTTTATGAAAACACTAGTTTGCAGATAGTGAATTATTTACAGAAAGTTGCTTATAATTTGGTATGGAGGTTCCATTGATAATAATATTGCAATTAAGAAAAAAAATGTTATTTTAAGGGCTGTATTAAGGAGTAAAATTTTTTATTTTGCCCAAAAACCAACTTAAGTTCGCATAATAAAGCCACACTGCCTGTATCAGCAAATACACTATATTGTCGACAGGGTTTTGGCACTGCGACCCGGGTTTTTGAAATTTTGTCGTCTCTAAAATTTTGCCGCCCCTAAAATCATGCCGCCCTAGGCCTGGGCCTCACGGGCCTAATGGTAAATCCGCCACTGAGCATTGGTCGTGACTTCATAGAGTTTACGATCCATGCTTTTATAACAATGAAATATATTATTTCTTTTTTTCAGTACATTTAAATAAAATCTTATCTTTTACTTATATTTCATTTTATTCTTTAATAAAACCAAAAACATTATTTAATTGACTATTTAATTAATATTTCGTCATATATGTACAAAATTTCAAAGCAATCGAATATGTGGAAATGATTTAAAATTAACTTGCAAGATTTGACCTGAAGTCATTGACAAGCATGTGAAATTATAAAAAACCCGGGTCGCAGTGCCAAAACCCTGCCGACAATATAGTGTATTTGCTTGTATAGGGCCGTGTGGTTTTATACTTTTATTATGTGAAATTAAGTTTGTTTTTGGGCAAAATAAAAAACTTAACCCCTTAATACACCCCTTAAAATAACATTTTTTTCTTAATTGTAATATTATTATCAATCTAACGTCTACACCGAATTAAATACACCCTTCAATAAATAAGTCACTATCTGCAAACTAGTGTTTTCATAAAATTTGTAAATCCGGTCCTGTCGGGCCGATTTTATTAAAATTGTGGGGACACTTTTTAATCACTACCAAAGGGTTAAATTTCAATTTTGAAACGATTCGGAGAATTTTTTCGGTATTTTGGGGCCCAAAAACAGTTTTCAACCCCTAAAAACTACCCTTAAAATAGCCCGATCAGACCCATTTTAAATAGGCTTCTTGCGGTGATGGATTTCAACACGTGGCCCAAATTTCGTTGAAATCAATTAACTCTTTCGAAAGTTATCGCGCGTACACACATATATATATATATATATATATATATATATATATATATATAAATATATATATATATATATATATATACATATATATAAACATTTTTAAAAATGGTGCCAAAGTGTTTAGGAGGTTATGAAACGTCGAGAAATTTTGGTCCGACCCCTAGGTCCCGCCATCCGACCGACGCCAATAGTGTATGTTGCCATATGGCAAATACACTAACAATCTTGTAATCAGGCTCATTCTTTGCCTCGAATTGATTCTGTGTCCATAAGATCAGACATAACGCACTGACCTTTGTTTGTTCTTTCGTGTTTTTGAAAGGCCAGAAAGAAAGGAAGATTTTTAAAAAAGGCAAAAATAATAATAATGAAGTATATACCTGTATTTCTTGCATTCGGGCAGCGTAGATGATAGGGTTAACCATCATCTTGAGAATGCACAATGAATTGACGGTAACCATAATGCAGAATATGTGATAACAGTAGATCTTGCTCAACTCTATGAGGCAGCCTTCACAGGCAAGGTTGTGGAATAGAACTGCTGGCATCCACCCCATTATAAACGATCCGATGATGAAAAGCGTTGTATGGATGGCCTTCACGTTTCGCCTCATTATTTGCTCCTGTCAACATATTACAAGTTTTCATATAATTATTTTAGTTTTAACAATTTGTATATGAATTTATCTTGGTTTATTCATAAGATATGCTCAATATTTCACTACAGAATAGTTCCGACAGACTTTATCTGGACGATATTTGTGGGAATCCATTATCCTACAGAGAAAGTTAGCCGCTAGTTGAGATAACGGATATCTGACAAATATTGCTTTTCACCTTCTGTGCACCTAAGCTACCTCAACGCTGAATTTATAACCCCAAAAGTACTCTGTATCGATAACGTTAAATATACACATTACTAAAACATAGCTCTAAATATCTGTTGGGTAATTAGTTTTTGAAGACAAAAATGTATGTACCAGATATCGGACATTAACATAAAGTAAATTGACAAAATTGATAAAGCTCTTTAATCGTCAATAATTGTGTTAATAACATCAAACGTTAAATGAAAGAAATTTGACTTTCTTTCAATCGAAACAACAGATATTGGATGTAGTGTGAGATATTTACTAAAACGGTTCACCAGAACAGTATAAATGAAATTGTTACTTGGTTTTGAGCGTCCACACTAGCCATGGTGCGTGAATTTGTTATGCTCCTCGTTTAATACTGAAGAAAAATGAATTTATTTCTATGCAAATATCTTAATCTTTGTATTAACTTTCTTTTAAATTGTCTTTTTCATTGTCGCCATTTTTAAGTGTTATCATATGTTTTAAACGACTTAGAACTCCTAGCCCCCAAGATGAATTCGCAGGGTCCAAGAATCTGCCAATTTTTGTGGTCATTTCTTTTAAGTTTATTGTGATTTCTATTTAGTATTAATTACTTAATTTGTTGTGCAATTAATTACCTGTTTAACAACTTCCTGGTGTTGTTGAGACGAGCTTCCGAGACGAGAGAATCGCAGTCTCGTTCTTTGGTGACGATTAACGATAATGAAGATGTGACCATATATGGCAAGCATCACGATTAATGGAATGTAGAAAAGTGGAGCGAACAGAATCCGGAACTTGACTTGTTTCAAAAATCTGCGAACATTTTTTTTAACTTAAAATCATGTTACAAAAGTGCTTAAAAGTTAACAAACTTCAACGATTAGCGAAGCAATAGAAATTATAAAAGCTTCAGTATCAGATTTTCTTTTGAGGATATTATAGAAATCATTTAATTGAACTTGATATTCGTGTAGAGTACTATTGTTTAGCAAGGTGAACAATATGCGTAGAACGAAAAGTGGGAAAAGCGATCAGTAGTGCCATGATTTATAATTTCAGGGCAATCATAGGCGATATCTAGATGTACATCTCGACTAGCGACGAACAACTAAATGGCCATATTTCGAGGAGCACCCATCATTAGAAAAAAGATTCGTCTGATCTGAAACTCGTTTGTGTGCAGAAATGACGTTACTGTCTTCTCTAAGCAATACTACACTACCTATTAGTTTCTGGAACAATTGCAACTGAAATTTGCCCATTAGATTTTTAAATTTAATATTTGCTAATTGGTAATAGTTTTTCTTATATTAAAAAAAAAACTTGTTACTTGTTAACCCAATATAAATATGGGGATACATCTGGAATCAACACTATGTAGATTTTGCGAAATGGAGGATGAAACAGCCACCCATATCGTGTTCGAATGTGAGGCTTTAACTTGGAGAAGGACAACCATTTTTGGTTACATCGATGAGGATGAAATAGTTCCACAGGATAATCTAGTAGCAAATCTTCTGGAGCTCATAAGAAGATCCAGATTATTTGATGACTAAATCCTTTAAAAGGGGAAGCACAAAAATCCTTTCAGGATGTGGTGCATTTGGGCCAAGAGACCACCCCACTCTATTTTAATCTTTTAATCTTTAAATATCCAAAATAACATTAGTCTGTACTCACTTTGAGGAACAGTTTCTTGATTGAAAACCATCTCCCGGCACCGACGCAAAGTAGATGAGGAAGAATAAGGTGGGTGCCGTCCATAACGCTGCTATGAGTAATACCGTGTACTTATGAGTCATTATACTGGTATAATGTAACGGCTTGAGTATGCCCAGGTAATGGTTGAAGGTAAGCGCTAAGAGATGTGCAACGCTGACGATAATGCCGCCTAATCTTAGCGCTTCAACAGTTAATTCCACGCACATCATCCGAACCGGATTTCGCATCAGCTTAGGAATCAGACTACTTTGATAGAGGCTGATGCCTATGATCAAACTAGTGTAAGCGTCGGCAGCCGCCAAACTCAAACTGATCAGCAAAGTTGGCGATAATGAAGTTCGTCTGATCCAAAACGCAGATAATACTATCTTGGTGTTGATAACGGTTGATATTACGCACATTATTAACATGGGTGTAGCGCAGTACAGATAATAGATACTTTCTACTGAACAAGCTTCCACCACGCTCACGTTACCAGTTGCATTATCCTCGTGGAAAACGTCGTACGCAACGGGTGACAATGTTTGATTGGTGTCCAACTGATACGTCGTCATTCTCAATAATAGTTTCACAAATCGAGTTTAATCAGGGTTATTTATTTTTCACTACATTAACATGTTCACTGTCTGAAAATAACTATGAAACACCTCCACAACGTTTCACCACTTCTTGCTTGCAGTTGTTTGTTTTTTTTATTACTCATCTTCAATCCATATCCAAGTCTATGTTAAATATTATATTTGAATATTTCATTGCATCCCTTCAACACATAGAAGTGTTTTCCGATTCTGTTTTTAAACAAATGAATCACATCACTTGAACGTGTGATTACGACGATGGAATCACATATTAGTCATGTACAGTGGAGAGTGAACCTGTTAATGATATGTATTTAATATTTTTGAAATAGTCAAATCTTTTGAGCTTGTATGATAAGTAACGATAATGATAAAATATTATAAAAGTTATTCAAATAATTTTTTGCACGACCCTCTATCAAATAGCGGTTTTTCATGCCTGTCAGTTGCCATTGAAATTTATATGAGTAACAGAATACAAGCGTAGTAGACATTGCGATCATATAAACTGTCCACATATAATTCCAATATGGCCGAACTGAACTGTCAATCATATTACAAATATACTCGTTATGGTGTGCAGATCAGCTATTTTATAAGAGGTACGTGCGAAAAATTAATTATGGTGTGCAAATCAGCTATTTTATAAAAGATACGTGCGAAAAATGTAGTATGTATCTCTTTTAAAATTGTTAAAACTCGCTAATCGCTCTTTTTAACATGAGGTCAGTTGTCACACTGATGCATAAAATAATGCATATGATGTATAAACTACTATTTTCATTTTTAATAATTGTTTTTATTACAAAACGCGTGCATTAATTATTTATGAAAATAAAGAGCTGTAGTATAAGTTTAAGGAAGGAGTCATACACTTATACTTCACAATGTGGTGTAAGCAGGATAATTTCTTTGCTTTTGCGCTCCATTAAGGCTGTCGGAACGCTCTGAATTTAAGCCAAAAATAGAGCTTCGGCTGTCAACTGATTGTAGACTTATTCATCATTCTGCAAAAATTCCTTCTCTGTAAGGAAGATAAAGGACAAATCTAGGTCTCTAATGGACTACTTTCGTAATTTATGTACGATTTATTAGAAAAAAGTTAGCATTAACTGGGCCAAAAAACACACGTTTTCAATGTCATATACTACGACCTTATTCACAAAACTGTTTTATCACAAACCTAGAATGACTTCCTTTTTCGGAAAAAGTTTTTTAAATCTTCAAAATATTTCCAAAAATTAGAGTAATCAATTGACAGCGGAACCTTTGCAACAGCATCTTTTAGCCTCGTAGTTGGCGCCAGCCAAAAATTGAAACGTGCGGATGATTTGAGCGAAACAGAGCTAAAAAAGGTCACACCCACAATATGTCTTTTGCCTACCTCGCCTCTTATCGCTGGGTCTCAGCACAAACTGTATGAAAGTGATCCAACACTGTTAAGTGCACCGTAGTATAACGATAACTCACTTCTACTATTCTGGCACCAAATACTGTAGCAATATACATATCTCTATTACGAACGTACCTAAACCAATAGATAATAAATTTCTGGAATCTGGCATAGTATGTAAATTCTTGATTTTGAACTCGTGATATTTGATGGTCATCCATACGCCAATTATCTGAAAATAAAAGAGAAAAAATATATTTTCAAACTAGAAACATCATTCAGTTAGAAGCCAGTTTTGAGTTAATGAATGTTTAAAGTATTTTTTGCACGACCCTCTATAAAGTAGCTGCTTTTCATTCCAGCAGAGCGGTAAACAGTAAAACAAAAGCAATGCGATTTTACCAATCCTCTGTCAGTTAGCATTTAAATCCATATGCACGACAGAGAAGCAAAGTAGGCTTTATTCTATTAAAAAATCCAAATTTCCAATGTAGCCGAATTGTCAGATATATAAAAATAATAATAATAATACTTATTATGAACTGAAAATCAGCTATTTTATACGAGGTGCGTGCAAAAAATACTATAAATATCTCGTCTGTGATTATTTTATGATTTGTGTGACTGTGAACTCGTTTTGCTATAAAACAATAATTCACGCACTTGATAAATAACCTACTAAGTATTTGTATTGCATAAAAATATTGCAATTACAGTAAGACCCCGCTTAACGCGGGAGATACGTTCCAATAAATTCCTGCGCTATACGAAACAGTGCTAAACGAAGTCATCTTAATATGTAGATAACAGGCATAAGTGAAACAGAATCGAGAATAAGAAAATTTGTTAGTTCTTTTTTTGTTTAATTTTGTAAAATTTGTTGTTGTATACTTTTTTATCACATTAATTATAGACTTATTTATTGTTAATATCGATTTTTGTTCATAAAACATTTCTGAAAATCAAATAAAAGTTCGAGTAAGAAGTTATGTTTGCGATGAGGAAGCTGCCACATTTGACATATTTTGTTTTTTTGTGAAGAAGTCATCTAATGTCGTTTGCTTTTTTTCTGTTTCGTTCAGCAAGCTGTTATCGGTAGCAAGATATCAATGACACTTCGTCTTGCCTATGAACTTCTATCAACATTTGAATAATTTTGTATAAGCTGATCCATAATTTACGTTATAGTGGCTACACGTTTTCGTCAGAAACCGCGTAATACTGAAACAGCGTTAAGCGAGGTCTTACTGTACCTGCAATGTCACCTAACAAATAAAAATCACTAGTTAGCCAAACCTCGGCATTACAGAAATACATGGATTCAGTTTTATTTTACCATTTGCGATACTAATGCTTTGAATGGAATTAATAAAATCGGTGCAGTCTCATGAAATTCAAACTTCAAAGGTATGCACCCTGCAGTCAGTACCACAGGGGATGCAACATGCAAGCCGGCACAAACTGAAAACAAGGGACTGCCGTCTCGTAAATAACAAATTATATACGAATAGAAATACATCCGCGGAGCTTGAATCATTAAGGCTGTCGGAACGCTGTGAATTTAAGCCAAAAATAGGGCTTCGGCTACATTAAAGACATGTGTCATTACGTTTATAACCTCAATACTTCAAAGTAATTAGTTTTTTTTATATATTGGTGAAAGTGCGTA
The DNA here is from genome assembly GCA_034508555.1 of Venustoraphidia nigricollis. Classification (NCBI taxonomy): domain Eukaryota; kingdom Metazoa; phylum Arthropoda; class Insecta; order Raphidioptera; family Raphidiidae; genus Venustoraphidia; species Venustoraphidia nigricollis. The sequence continues at coordinate 1,217,731 of JAVRKA010000058.1, read as the reverse complement.
TTTTCGGCATAATATGAAAAAAAATAGTATACACCACACGAGCAGAAAGTTGAAAGTCCTGCACTGCGCGACACATGATGCCTCGAACTTTGCCTCGGGCATCATGTGGCGCATTGCAAGAAATTCAACTTTCCGCTCTTGTAGTGCAATATACTATTGTACTTCCACTCTTTAAGGTTCTAGTTTAAATACATAGTTTAAAGACATAAATAAAAATATATAATTCCGAGACATAATAAACGATTTGTTTTTGTTCCATTTTATACACATCCAGTAGCAGCCAGAAAGTTTTTTTGAAATGTTTCCGTAAATACTACAAAAACAAAATTAACAACACCTGTTGCCTCTTCTTATAAAATAGATGTAAAGTGGAATGCAGCTTTGCAATTTCCGACAGAATAATAAAATGCAAATTCTATAATTGAATGTCCTAAGAATATCTTTATGTTTCGTAATATTATATATATCTAAATTGATCTGCATTTAGTGTTACTTTCATACTTTCAAAATGTAAATTCTCAATATAAATAGTCAATTATATCGCACTAGACTCGCATTCGGGGGGTCCGGGTTTGAATCCCGGCGGGGGCAGATGTGGCTGGGACTTTTTCCTACTGCCTCTCGCCGAGAAACGGTAATTCCTGTACCGGCCATCTTGATTGAGGTTTTCCATGGTTTCCCTCAATTAATTCCAGATAAATATCGAGATGGTTCCTTATTTGACGCCATGGCCGATTACCTATCAAACTCCTAGTTCTAAAATTACCTACCTTATCCTAATTTCCTATAATTCCTTCATTCGCCCATTGCTATTGCATAAGTTGAAGTTTTAAAAATGTAGAAAAATAACGGGAAGTGTGGTAGATGGAAAATAGTAATGGTGCGAATGGCGTCTGTTATGACATAAAGTCGAGAAACAGACATTAAACGCATTATTATTATTTATTATTATTATTATAGTCAATTATATCTACATAATTATTAAATGTAGCAAGTCACTAAAGAAATTATTTGTTACAATAGTTGAGTTTTTACTCGATGAGCTTTACTAATAAGATTATTGAATTTCATAACATTTGGAATTAATTTTGATTTTTTTTTTATAAAAATACAACAGTTAATAAATATGGATTTTTCAGTAGAGACGCAATATTTTCCAATAACTAACTCAATAACGCACTCCAAAAAGGACTAAAAATTAAAGTAGTGTTTGCTTAATGAGAAAGAATATTTAAAATCAACAGTATTTTATGGAAATTTAGTCGTTGAAATAAAATGAAAAAAAAACCCGGGTCGCAGTGCCGACAATATAGTGTATTTGCTTGTATAGGGCCGTGTGGTTTTATACTTTTATTATGTGAAATTAAGTTTGTTTTTGGGCAAAATAAAAAATTTAACCCCTTAATACACTCCTTAAAATAACATTTTTTTCTTAATTGTAATATTATTATCAATCTAACGTCAACACCAAATTAAATACACCCTTCAATAAATAAGTCACTATCTGCAAACTAGTGTTTTCATAAAATTTGTAAATCCGGTCCTGTCGGGCCGATTTTATTAAAATTGTGGGGAAACTTTTTAATCACTACCAAAGGGTTAAATTTCAATTTTGAAATGATTCGGAGAATTTTTTCGGTATTTTAGGGTCCAAAAACAGTTTTCAACCCCTAAACACTACCCTTAAAATAGCCCGATTAGGCCCATTTTAAATAGGCTTCTTGCGGTGATGGATTTCAACATGTGGCCCAAATTTCGTTGAAATCAATTAACTCTTTCGAAAGTTATCGCGCGTACACACACACACACACACACACACACATATATATATATATATATATATATATATATATATAAATAAAATATATATATATATATATATATATATATATATATACATATATATATAAACATTTTTAAAAATGGTGCCAAAGTGTTTAGGAGGTTATGAAACGTCGAGAAATTTTGGTCCGACCCCTAGGTCCCGCCATCCGACCGACGCCAATAGTGTATGTTGCCATATGGCAAATACACTAAAAACATTTTAGCTGAATACCAAGCGTCGAAGCTAAATTACATTTTTCTATTTTTACTCTGTTTTATAGGATTAGAGAATTTAAAACGACTGAAATCGTTTTTCTCATTTTGTTGCAGTTATTTTCTGTACAAAAATAGTAAAAAGTGTAAACAGAGATAAAAATACTGATCTAAAATTTTATTCTTGAAATACAAATATATTTAACTAATTTTCTGTAAAAATAAAGAGTAACTAAAGAGGAAAATTAAAGGGAAAAAAACAACAGAAACTATGAATTATCAAAACAATTAAAAGTTTAAACTTCAATAAAACCATTCAACTTTTAGCTATTTTGATTGCTCACAAAAAAGGTAGATTTTATTACTTTAATATAATCATCAGATAGATTATGAAACAAAAAAAAAGACCCATAACAAACTTATCATCACAAAACACCGACTTCTTTGAGACCGCGCACCCAAGCGTAAACCTACACGCTTGTTATTTCTGTCTAGCCGTGCTGGACCGATCTCGTGTGTTAGTAATGTGTCGTTTTCAAATTAATTTTCATTGATTAAACTACTTGTCAATAGCAAAATGCTTATCACACATCACGAAACCTATACTGTAATTTTATGGTTTGTGCTGGTCGCTGGATTATGCTGATCTAGTGTACGACATCGTGCAGCTTTATGCTGTGCAGGTTCACGCTTGAAAAATGTGCGAGGTCTTCTGATCTGTTTTTTAGTGGTTTTGTCTATACATTTTTATAATACTAGCTACGAGCCCGGGTTTGTTCAGGTTTAGTTCTGTATTTACAGTCATGTCAGAAATAGTTATATAATTTGGTCTTGCGGGGTTGATAATCCACACTAATCGAGTAGGGCAGGGGTTCCCAAAGTGTGTGCCGCGGCGCCCTGGTGCTCCGTAGAGAGTCAAGAGGGGCGCCGTGAGACACTCCTGTTTACCATTCTCCGGAAACTAAACTTAGGCATTTGAGGCTGCAAAATAAGCAATTTTTCTTAAATAATATACGTATTCTTATGTGTCCATATGTAGTATCATTTCACCCTAATCCGACTAGCTAGAGCGTCGAGACAAAATACTAAATCTATAAGTGCGCCGCGAACTGAAAAAGTTTGGGAACCCCTGGAGTAGGGTATTTTTGTCTCTTGATTGAAGTTCTAGACATAGTGTCCTCAATGCAGTGTATTGTCGCTTCTAAAAACAAATATGTCAATTTTTCGAAAAGATGAAAACGATGCTTTGCAGGATAACCATGAACCTAGGCATTTTCAATAATACTAAACTGTTGACAAAAAGAATAGTAATTTCTAATAATATAGATCTCAATCAAGTAAACCGTACCGAAACGTTCCTCCAAAACAGTTTTAAATCAAATACATTTAACATTGATTACTTACTCAAAATTTAAGAAGTACCTGCATGGCGTATTGTAGCAAAGTATATTATTGAGTCGCGCGGCACTTTACAGTGCTACCTGCTAATAACTTTAGCAGTCGTAGCACATTTTCTTTAAATAAAAAAACGAGAAAAGTGTAAGAAAAAGGTGTCTCTAATAAAGAAAACAAGTTTGCAAAGTTCATTTTACAGTTTATTGAAGATACGTAGTGTCGACAATATAAAACTTAAAAACTTTTGTTCAAAGGTAATTGGGTCACTATAAAGAAACTGAAAATAGAAAATTGTTGTTTCACTTATATATAAAAATAATTAACTATTGTGTACATTAGCAAACGTGCTCTATTGTCAGAGTTGGGTTTCGTTCATACAAGAAGTTATATCTAGGTTAATTTCGTACGAAAACCATTCAAATTGTAATTTTCTGAAAAGGGGAGATTCTCTTCTATGAAACGGAATTATTTTTAGATTGATTCGAGTTCATAATTACTCTAAAAATTGTAACTGAAAACCGCGAACAGCAGTTGTCAGTAGTAGTTAAGGCGATTTAGGCAGACATACCCCCACCCGGCAGACATACCCCCACCAGGCAGACACATCCCGCCAGACAGCTCACTAGACCTATTCAGACTCATTCATACACTTCTTGATATACTGTGCTTAGCTACGTTCCACACCCCTCTACAACCCTTTCTAAGACGTTACAAGTTACGCTTTTCATCCCTCCAGATGCTCGTTTCCTCCTTGTTTCCATACTTACTTCTTTCCCTTCTTGACTTATAATCTTCTACACACCATATCCCGTCTAAGTCACCGAGGTTGATCGTTGCCCGATTCACCCGCTACGCAACACGTGTCCTGTTACACAAGTTCCATTATTATGTTATGATGAAGCTATTTTGCATCAGCTTGGTAATTATTTTTAATTCCCGGTAATCCATTATCAATTCCAGACATTGTAAACATTACCCCCCCCGCTGTCCTGCTTAAAAGTCATTGAATAAAGCCAGTAAACCAGATCGCTTCCTAGCTGTGGATTCGAACCTGGAAACGTTCGTGCGCTGACGAGGACGGCGCTTTTGACCGCTCGAGCATAATATTAAACTGCCATTAAAATGTGTTGAATATTACACAGATTTTGCAAAGACGATTTTATCCCAGGTAGGTATGCAAGGTACAATACGCTAGAAATGTCCACCACCAAAAGTTGATGTTTTAAATCGCCTGTGAGCTAGGCAACTTGCACACCTTTTTTTCCATGACAGAGCCAGTGTGTTTTCGAACCCGAGTTCCATAGCTTGGCGTGCCGCGACTAAACCAAGTGAGCTATTGGGTCGACTTGCCACAGCGCCATTAAAGTGTGTATATAAACACGTCGCGTTACACAGATCTATGTGACAAAAAAATGTAGCATTGCAATACGTAGATATTATACAGACTGTTTAATTATCAAAGCATGTATTTAACATTTTTTATTAACATCAAATTTTCTTATTTATTTTATTTTAAAACATCATATTATTATAAAAATCTTCCTAGTAGCTTTTTATAGGTTTCAGACAGGAATAAATATTAGCGAACAGATAGACGGACATTCCATTTGTTTTTTTATCAAGAAGATAGACAGACAGACAGATAGACAGAACCATTTTTATGCTTTTTAGGACGTAAGTTTATTCATGATATTGAGTAATTACTTTGATTACGTTATTATATATTATTATATAAATCATTATTATTAGAAATCACACTGAAGTAAAAATTGTTATTTATACTTTAAAAACGAGTGTTCACAACAATCTGCAGAGATACTTTTAACATTAAGGTTCCTATCGAGAGAGAGAGAGAGAGTTCTCATGTCTCTATTTTCATATATATTTTACATATTTTTTATACACCTATCTTGTATCTGTTTCAACTCTATTAGGTATTTGTTCTGTATCAGTTAACACACTGTTTGACCTCTGTTCTAACTCTGTTTGACCTCTGTTTGACCTCTGTTCTGTATCTATTTCGACCCTATTAGGTATCTGCCCTGTATCAGTTAACACACTGTTTGACCTCTGTTCTAACTCTGTTTGACCTCTGTTTGACCTCTGTTCTGTATCTATTTCGACCCTGTTAGGTAGCCGTGTTGCGTCTGTTTCGACATTGTTTGAACCCCGTTTGAGATAGTTTTTCTAATCAGTCTATATATATAGCTAGAATCAAGAGTTTTTCAATCAGTGTTAGTCTGACTGCAGACTGAAAAATGTCGAGCGAAAAACAAAACAGAGTAGGAGATAGATCAAGAAACGACGATTGTGTTCTGTACTATGATGGGCACAGGGTCGACAGATTTTGTGTTAGATTCGATGATAAAGATATGAAGTTTATGCTAGGTTGTAGACCTGTACGTATAATAAACAAAGTATTGATCATTGATGGAAATCGTAAGTTTGAACTAACCGACGGTCTGGCGGAACTACTTTTTGATAGAAGACCTCTAAATTATGATACAAAGGACTTGATGCTGTATAAATCGCTTCTGCTTCTGACCAGCGCTCACAAACGCAACTATAGATCGTCAGAACAAATCTCCGGTGACGGAAGTTTCAAGTATAGACAAATCATTTCCAAGCTATTTCAACCTCTGCGCTCTAAATGCGAGAAAAGAGATGGTGAAAATTCGGTAAAAAAACAAGTTAACTGCTATAAAGAGAAACCGAAAGTGAACTGTGAAGAGTCGATTTCCTTACATTATTCTGATGACAATAACGACTCTCAAAGTGATTACGAAGACACTGAAGACTTGAATATATTAATCGAACGATTGAAGGTCTTGTATGAAGTCGGGGGTGCGAAATCGGAACATAAAGAAGAAATTCAATCGATAGTGCAACAGCTCAGGAAAAGGGATTTGATCAAATAATTTTTTCAAAAAATACATATAACTCGAATTAAAATGTATAAACGAACAAAAAGCTTTTGTCAGAGAGAAGAATAAGTCTACTGAATCGAAACTGAACTTGCTTAAAAAGATAAGAGTGGAACGGCGTCACCCCGTTCTCTCAAAAAAATATCTAACAATAATAAGCGTAACGATTAACTACATCGTAAATAGGAGGTGTGAAAGTCCATAGCCCTTGGTTGAAGAAATATGTAGTAACCTGTATTTTTTTTTATAATATGATTTCATTACTGAATGCTATGTTTCGCTGATTTTATTATAATTTGAATACTGAATATCATGTAACACTTATGATTAATATATATACAATTTTAAAAAATACTTAAAATGTTATTATTCATTTCCAACCATCTCTCCTATTTACATAATGTTTTCTACACATATAAAACACTTTTTATAAATTTTTTTTTTTTTTTTTTTTTTTTTTTTTTTTATATTATATACGCGCTCAGCGGCTAAGGCTATATGCGCGGGTGGGAGTAATATGTACATAAATTGACTAAGTGGGGTAAGTATCTACAGCAAATTGGTAAGTATGATTTTTTAAAATGTATTTTCACTTATTTTAGTTTAATGTTTATATTTTGCTTTTCAGATTAGTTAACTCAAGGAACAGCTGAACTTTCATGATTGTTGCTTCATCATCCTGGAGAATATCTTTTAATGTAGCGGGTAAGTTAGATGTTAGTCGTTCGTTATTGAATTTATTACAGGTAGTAAGTAGGTGTTCCACTGTGATTTGTTCGTTACAGGTGTCGCAAATTGGAGGAGGATCCTTCTTTAAGATGTGTATGTGGGTGATAGCAGAATGTCCAATCCGTAGTCTTGTTAGGTTAACCTCATCTCGACGCTGAGGCTGTGAAGAGGTGAGCCATTTCTTAGTATCTTCTTTTAGTGTACGTAATTTATTGTTACCGGTGTTTAGCCAAACATTTTGCCAATTTAGGTTAATTAGAGATTGGTAATTATTAAAAGCGTCATCGGCTGTGATCTCCGGTGTTACAGGATCACGGTTGGAGTGCGTTGCCTGTTTGGCTAAATCGTCTGCAAGCTCGTTTCCAGCAATTCCGCTGTGCCCAGGAATCCAAATGAAAACAATGTTATAATCTGGTGTTAATAAATATAACATATTAAAGATTTTAGTGAGTATAGGGTTGTTAGTTCTTGACTTGTTGTTTAAAGCGTATATTGTGCTGCATGAGTCGGAGCATATGACGTAGTTGTTAGGTGGGAGACTTAGGATTTTTTGTAAAGCCATAAGAATGGCATATAACTCAGCTGAGTAGACTGTAAATGCGTCAGGAAGAGTAAAGCTAGAGCTGTTGGAGTAAAATTGATATGCTGCAGCTACCTTGTTTTTATTTTTTGAGCCATCTGTGTAAATGTGAATGTAGTCGGGATATTGGCTGAGTAGATCGGAAAATTTGGCTTGATAAATTTGTGGAAGTGTTGTTTCTTTAGAGAGACTATTTAGCTCGTCGATGATTTTAACAGTGGGTATGAACCATGGTGGAGAAAGCGGTTTTTCGAGGAGCATAATATCTTGGAGTCCTAATTCATTTAACATGTGGAAAAAAGGTTTCTTTATTCTTTTTTGTTTGTCAAATCGTTCCATATATAGCGGATTGAGAATATTATTCCTGAGAGGGTGGTTCTGATTCGACAAAATCTTCAGAGAATGACGTACGCCCAGTGTGTGTCGTCTGTATTTTAGGGGAGGTTCTCCGGCTTCGCTGCAGATACTAAGTTTTGGACTCGTATGGAAGGCTCCTGTTGCTAAACGAAGTCCAGTGTGGTGGATTGGGTCCAGTTTACTTAGAGTGGATGAAGATGCTGAATTATAAATTTGGCATCCGAAATCTAGAACTGATAACACCGTAGCTTTGTAAACTTTTAAGATACTGATCCTGTCTGCACCCCAGTTTAAATTAGATAACACTTTTAAAGGATTTAATTTTAAGCGACACTTGGTTTTTAGGTTATTTATTTGGCTTTTCCAATTTAGTTTTTCATCATACGTTAATCCTAAGAATTGAATTTCCGATTTAAATAGTAGCACACTATTGTTAAAATTTAGAACGGGGTTATTGATTGGTCTAGGAATTCGATTAAAATTTATACAAACGGTTTTGTCAGGTGTAATTTGTAGACCGTTATTTTTAGACCACTCACTTAGGTTATTTAGAACATTTTGTAGTTTTCGCTCCGCGTAGTTTAAGTCTTGCGTTCTAATGTAAATTAGAAGGTCGTCAGCATACATAAGGTGTTGGATAGGGGGGCGGAATAGTTCATTGATTGAATTTATGGCAATATTAAATAAGTTTGGGCTTATAACTGATCCTTGAGGAGTTCCATTTACCAGTTTTTTGGTTTTGGAATATGCACTGTTAACTTTGGTTTTGAAAATGCGATCGGTTAAGAAGTTTTCGATAAACTTTGGGAGATGTCCTTTTAAATTCCAGTTTGCCAATTGTCTTAGAATAATATTTTTCCATACAGAGTCGAATGCTTTATGAATATCGACGAAAATTGCCACGACAAATTGTTTATTCACAAAGGCGTTGGAAATATCATTGGTAAAGATTGCGTGAACGTCCATAATCGATCTGTTTTTCCTAAATCCGTACTGATTGTTGGAGAGCATGAGGTTGGATTCAAGGATCCAATCTAATCTGTTATTAATCATTCGTTCGTAAATTTTGCTGAGTGCGCTTGTTATTGAGATCGGTCGGTAATTGTTTAGTTCGAGTTGATTTTTTCCGGGTTTAGGAATCGGAATTATGCAGGCTTCTTTCCATTTTCTAGGAAAGAGATCATTCCTCCATAATTTGTTCATGGTGTCCAGAATGTATGTTAGCCCACTGGAAGGGAAGTGCTTTAGCGTCATGGGAAAAAATCCATCAAGTCCAGCTGTGTTTTTCTTTGTATTGGCAATAGCCAAAGAAAGTTCATGATAGGTAAAGTCGGTATTATATGATTCGTTGTTGTCGGAATTAAAGTTGAATTCAGTATTGTCCAGATTTATTTTCTTTAAAAGTGTATCTGGAGCAGAGTGAGTATCGCTGGAAATTTCTTCGAAGTGAGATGCAAATGCGTCGGATATTTCATTGGAATTGGTGATAATGGTATTGTTGCTAAGAATAGCGGGTATGATGTTAGGGGAGATTTTGTTTCTAATTTTGTTTATGTTATTCCAGAGTTCTTTTGTGGAAGTGGATGAGTTTATTGTAGATAGGAATTGTTGCCAGGATTCTTTTTTGGCTTTCCTAGTCAAGTATCTCACTCTAGCTTTGGTTTTGTTGTATAAAATTTTTGACTCCATTGTCCTCGCACTCTGGAATTTTCTTAATGCTTTTTTCCTGTTTTTTATTGCTTGAGCTATATCACTGTTCCACCAAGGAACATATTTTTGCTTTGGAATAGAACTTGGAACAGCTGTTTTTAACGCAATATTGGTGACGTCATAAATGTGCTCGATTCTTTCCAAGGGGAGCGTAATTCCTTCATCGAATTTTAATAGAGTAGAAAAGGTATCCCAATCGGCTTTGTTGAAGTTAAACCTAGGTTCTTGGATATCGATGTTGTTCTGAGCTGCTGTTTGCATATATACCAGTATAGGGAAGTGATCGCTGTGGCAGGTATCCGGATGCGTGCACCATTGCAGAAGTGGTGCTAGAGAAGTAGATACTAAGGATAGATCTATTACAGAGGTGTTGCCTGTAGCGTTGTTTATGTGAGTAGGTTGACCATTGTTTAAAAGGCAAATATTTAAATTTTCTGACAGTAGTTTTTCGACTGATTTTCCTCTGCCATTAGTATAGTTATTTCCCCACATATCGCTATGGGCGTTAAAGTCGCCAATCAGAAGATATGGTTGGGGTAATTGATTGAGGATGTTATTTAAGTCGTCGCTTGAAGGTACTGTGTTAGGCGGGATGTAAATATTACAAATTGTTATGGTTTGATTTTGGATTGTAATGGATGTAGCAATAGCTTGGAGGTCTGTCTGAATGGGAAGGGGCGTATGATGAAGAGAAGATCGGGTAAAGAGAATTACCCCGCCTTTCGCTCTGTTCCCAGTATCATCATCTTTTCTATTCTGTGAGTATCCTTTAAGATTTGCCGTGTTTGTTAGTTTTAGGTGGGTCTCCTGGAGAGCTATCACACTAGGTTGGTATTTGGTGATCAGCTGTTTTAGCTCAATGTAATTGTTGTAGTAGCCGTTTAAATTCCACTGAAATATAAGCATAATTCACAATGAGTATTAAAGTATTATTTATTATTTTATTTTATTTTTTTGTTATATTATTATATTGTATTATTTTATAACTATTCGTCGTCTTCTGTGTTTGAGGTGTATTCTTCAGTTGTGGTGTCCGATGATTTTTTAACTTTTCTTATATAGCGAGTGAACGTGGCTTTTGCTTGTTTGCTTTGAAGTTCAGGGTATAGTTTTTGAAGAATGTCCACAATATCTTGTGGGTCTTTTGTAAACTTGTCAATACCAATTAATATATCCTTGACGTTGTCCGCCTGCGTTAGAAGACTAATTAACTGTTCGTAGGTTATTAGAAATTGTTGGCTATTGTTGTCCATTATTGCTTTTAAATGTTGGGTTTGTGCTTGTAAGGTGCCCGGATTGGGGCTTTTAAACATTTTAGATTTCTTTGGTTTTTTATTAGTTTGTTTTAGCGCTTGAGTGTTTGGTTTAACGAAATTATTATCATCTTTTTTAACAACGTTGATGCGTTCGAAGATGGGAGCTTGTGATGTTCGTTCACCTTCTGGGAGCGGTGAATTCTCTGACGATGACGTAAAGTAGGGACGTTTTAAAACAGTACTTGATTCGTAATCCATGATGTTGCGCTCTTCCCTATCTTCAGTTAGTGGAGTCTGTTTAGGCTTGTTTATGTTTTTAATTGGTTCTGAAGGAGTCAAATTGCCCGTTGTTATGTTATCATATGTTTGGGCTTGTTGTGTTGATTTATCCGATTTAGCATTTTCTACTTCGTTTGTATTATTAGGTGTATTATCTATTGTCTCTTTCATTGAGCATCTTTGTGAAGAGTGTGTAGCTGATTCACAGTAACGACATTTATTTTCTTCTGTGCTGAGATAGATTTTCTGTAATTCGCCGTCAGCTGCTATTTCGATTGAGGTAGGGATATTGTCAGTAGGGTTTATATAAGTCATTTTCCTTGATGTACCAATGTGTTGATATCTTGGATTGGTAGTATGGATTCGGATATCTGTAATATTTGTTAGAGTTGTAATATTGTAAGATTTCAATGCTTCCTCTATGTCGGTGTTTTCAATTGTAGGGTGTACCCCTGATATAATTAATTTAATTCCCGAATTAATCAGCCGTCTTGTGGGAATTGTTTTATTTCTTATATTAACTGTAGGATATTGTGTTACGAAATCGTTAACTATTTTTTTATTTTTCAGGTAAATGCAGATTCGGTCTTGTGACATTTTGAAAGCGTGCGTTATGTTTTCGGGTTTGATTATTTCCCCTACGGCTTCTATATACTCGAAAAGAGCAGGACCATCGAAAGCAGGTAATACTATAGCATTTTCTTTTGTGTGTTTGATTTTTTGGTTTGTTGCTTCAGAATATGATTTGCGTGAGGTTGGTTGCGCTGGATACGCAGATGCATTGGAGGAATGTTCAGGTAAGTGAAAATTTTGTATTTCTTTTTCAGGTTGAAGAAATGTTGTTTGAGTTTTGGAGGAATGTGCAAGAGAAATTCCTTTAGGAAGGTTATCTGGTTCATTTTGCTGAGTAGTACATTTAGATATAATATTTGTTTGGTTTTTAATTGGGTTTTTGGTTTGTTTAATTTGTGTGATAATTTTATTTTGGTTATCCATTTTAATTTGTTTGAGTAAATTATTTAATTTGTTATAACTGTATTATTTGTTTTAGGTGGAGCGCAACGCGCCCGAGCGCGTGCAGGAGTATTTAAAATGTCACCAAACTGCAAGATGGAATTCACTACACATAATACACAAAAAGGTTTTTCCACGAAATCGGGGAAAAAAAATGTTTCAATTTTACTTTCACACTAAATAAAGTTAATTAGATTTAAATCTAAGGAACTAAACATAAACACTTGTTTTATTTAATAATTCAGAAAATTAAATCAAAAAAACGATATACAATTTTATTAAGTATTGGAATTTTTAAGTTACGTAATTCACTGTCGTAAGCACGTCCGCACTGTACGGCGGTTGAATCGGTCCTTTTTATAAATTCAACTATCTTTAATAGATTTTATTGGTTAAAACAATTACACTATTATCTAGATATACTTTATAGATATAGGTTATAATAGATATAGGTTAAACAAAATATTAACCAACCAAGTAAGTATATTGTTAAATTTTGTATTTGGGGACTACAATCATCTTTATTTTGGTTGCATATCGGTTTCTATAAACAGTAAGTGTTTGATTATATTACAGGGGTGTAACAATATTTAAAACATGCATAAAAACATACAAAAAATGAAAATATGAAATAAAAAAACTTACATTATCTTATTATTATATTATTAATAATGGGTGAATGAAGGAATTAGAGGAAATTAGGATAGGATAGGCCATTTTTGAGCTAGGAGTTTTGGTAGGTAATCGGCCATGGCCTCGAATAAGGAACCATCTCGATATTTATCTGGAATTAATTGAGGGAAACCATGGAAAACCTCAATCAAGATGGTCGGGGTACAGGAATTACCGTTTCTCGGCGAAAGATAGTAGGAAAAAGTATTAACCACATCTACCCGCCGGGATTCGAACACAAACAGCATAGTTGAAATAAAGTCTAGATCTGCCTGTGCACAAACCTACACAAACAGTACAGCTGACAAGTGTCATCGGACTTATAGAACCTATAAAAAAACATATTTTTTAGATTGTGTAAAAAAGAGGTTACATAATTACACGTGTTGTGATTTTGCTAGTTGGAAAAATCTCTCGCGGATAATCGAATAACGTAGGCATTATACACCCCTATCCTTGTGAGATTTGTTCAACTATGCGGCATAGACTAACGAGCAAGTATCACATTCCTATGCTGGGATAGGATTTATGCACCTTACAGATCCAACGCGCATAGGGAGAAAAAAGGATTTAGGGTTCAAAAGATTAATATGGATAAAAAATAGTTAATTTTAATACTAATAATTACGAGACTCTTTTATGAAATCTCCAATAGTTTATAGTTAAAAAAATTGCAGTTGACATAAACATAAAATCCTGTAAAAAAGCGTTTTTAAATATAAAAAAGTATCCGCAATAATAGTTTCGATAAAGCCCATCCGCTATCTTGCTCTTGAAATTCATAACTTTTTTGCTTCAATCTTGCTATGAATTAAGATTTATCAACAAAATTATACAATACGGTCTTTAATGATACGTGCATATACTCGTAAAGCTTTGAATAGAGACAAATATGCGTATCAGGTATAGAGCATTTTTAACGGATTGACTGTCTGCTTATTAATTAATATGCAAAGAATGTTATGGAACGTCTGACATTGAGCGGTACGTGATTTGACCTGTTTATATGAACGTGAACGGATGACGCGCTCCGTTATATAGTAAAAAAAAACATTACATTATTGTATAGTAAACATTACAGGTTCTTTGTCTTGTTTGGCGCACGATCACCGTTTTTTTTCTTTTTCGCCCCCGAGCAACAATTAAACAAATACATTCATAAAAAACATACTACCGAATTGAGAAACCCTCCTTTTTTGAAGTCGGTTAACAGCAGTGTTAAATTTCAGTCTCACATTAACTTATGTGATGTAACAACACTGTAAACTCTTACATTTTGCATTTAGAATTATAACACTAATTTTAATTGTTAAGATAAATATCTTTATTTCCTTCCTGAGTTGTGCAATTAATTTTTAAAAAGAAAGGAAAAACGAATTAATTTAGATATTTTTAAAGAAAAAGCAAGAAATCACATTTATATAATATAATAATAAAAAATCTTAATAAAATCGATAATTATTGAATTGTTTCATGACACGAGAAAAAAATATAATTAAGCGCACACATTTAGATTAGTCTTCAGTTAAAATCTGAGATACTTGAAAACTTTAAAATGACTTTTTTAATTTCCTGTTGATGAAAATTCAGTCACAAATTTAGAGTAATGACAGCCATTTAAGAAGTGCAGCAGTTCTCACAAAAAAACAAAATTACAGATAGTTCTCTACTTTTTAGCTACAGGATGTAGTTTAAGAAGACTCACATACATCTCCTTCGACTTGAAAAAAAATCTACTTTTTCAAGCAAATCAGCATATTAAGCAGATTGCTTGACTGGTATATTTTTTATAAAGGGATCTAACGTTCCAAAAGCACTTGTGTTGTAAATATTGAGTAACAGGTTTAACAGCCCGATCTTTGCTTAAAGAAATGAAATTTTGGGGCAGCTAATGATTGCGATTAAATTAAGGTAAATTTAGTAAACCTCAGAGTGAGGCAGATATTGCTACTCAACTAATAAATATATCAAAAATGAACTAAATCATTTACTAAAGTTTGGTTACTAAATTGCATGTCACATGGCTATAATATTATGTACCAATCTTTATACGTTGGAACAAAGACACATTATATTATATGCAAGGCCAATCCGATATTTAACTTTTTTACAGTCTGTCATTGAGAAAAGACACAGTGTCCTCGTACAAAATAAAAACGTTTAATATTATTGCAGACATGTACGTTATTTACTTTGTTCAATATACAAAAGAAAGTCAGTTGCACAAAAGTTTAACTCAAATACATTTACGGAAACATTACGTGCACTTCTTTTGGGTATAAAATCCATTGCAGGGGGCATCAAATTATGAGTTCTCGCGTGACAGTTCACCTTATACAAAGCTACGGACAGTCGGTTTTATCAAAAGAATAATTCAGAAAAACCTGTTACAATCCAAAAAACAGTGCCTCAATTTTGTGAAAATTTTTGAAAAAAAAACAGCATATAGATACCATAAAATGTGAGTAAATATTTATGTAAAAGTGATTACGTTGTTTTAAGTGTTTCATACCAAAATAAGAAAAAAAAACACATAGCTTCACCCAGTCTCTATTTCCGTCTGTCACAAATATCCACTAACTGTACTATTTATTTAGAGATGGTTTTTTCTTCTTTATTGACGAGATAATTTTCAATTAAAACGACATAAATCAATAAAATAGGTGATTTTAAGAAAGACAAAATTTTTTAGAAAAAAAATTAGTTAACTGAAAACAGATCCATAAATTAAACTGATCTATAAATTTAATATTATGAAAATTAAATTAAGTGTTAAGATCACTGTATTTTTGAAGAAGAAAGAGAATTTTTATAGAACATAACGCTAAGCTGACGGCGAGGTATAATACTTGCCTCGTAGCCTCGATCCCCGGCAGTAGGTGTCATTATTATTTTGTTTACAATTATAGGTATCAGTTTTACTTGTATAGTGTGTAGTGTAAAATACGATTTCTTTTTAATACCGGCTTTTTAAAAGAAACTTAAGCGTTTACGCCTCCTTGAGATTAAAAAAAAATCGATTTTTGGTTAGATGAATTGTTATACTTTTGAGAACATTTTAAGCGTTTAACTATTCCAGAATACAAATTGTCACCGAAGTTAGCGTTCGAGTCGACTCTAAATAGCTATCGGACCGTTACGAGATCCTAAATTACATGATTCCTTTGGGGAGTTTCGGAAGCTACAAATATTACTCAGGTATATTCGTAGTCATAAATGCCGAACCCTTTATATATTATATTTCTGTATTACACTATAGATTAGAGTACTCAAAGTAGGAACTAGTTTATATTAGACTCACAGAAAATTCTACCAGTTAGTTTTTCTTTAGCATTTTTTCTCGAAACTACTCTTTTCAAATCGGTGTACACGATATATCTCAAGATCTCTACTCAACTGCCGATTTAGTTAAAAATTACAGCACTTATTTTTTTATAATATTATCTAGAAGGTGACAGGGTTTTTTTATTGAGGTGCTATGTTATAAATTTAATGTCAAAATTTCAGTACAAATTCGAGTTTTTTTTCCAGACAGCTGTTATTTTCTGTATAAAAAACTCTTTCTCTTACGTGACATTTTAGCTATTGTCCTTCTAAATAGGGAAAAATTATGTTTCAAAAAATGGCCCAACAGAGAAATCAAGTATACCATCAGGAAAAATTTTCAAAAGAGTGTCCTACTTATCGGCTCATAATTCCACCATTTTTAATTGTTAATATTGCAAATTCTTCATAAACTACTATTTCCCTATATGTGTAAAGAAAGATCATTTTATTACTTAATAGCTGCAGCGTCAAAAAAAAAGTTTATTTTTATACCTTTTTCGAGTGCCAAGGGGAGCGTAAATCCTTAATACGTTGAAAGAATATGATTTCATTTGAAAATGCTCTCTCCTATACACTTCTATTATCAACTTTATAGTGACAGTACTAATAAAGGTTAAGTTAAATAGGACAAATACCTTACAAAACAATTAAATTAAGGTTGTTCACTTGTAAAAAGGCTTTTCTTAGGAATTTAATAAAATTGAAGTACGAGGTGAATAAAAGTGCTTTAAATTTAATTTCAAAAAATAATTTTTTCACCGACTGTAAAAAAGAGATAATAGCAATCAAAATGTGCGTAATTAACATACTGGAGATATACCACGTATAAAGAAAACGAGTATCTAAATTCCAAAATATCTCGAAAACGGTTCTTAGTATATTTCTTAAAAAAAAACGAATACATTGTAAATTCAAAAATTATAAATTTTTTTGAAAAAACTGAAATTTTACCGATTTGTTAAAAAAATATAGAGTTTTAAAATAAAAAATATTGTTATTGTACTTGCATGATGACAGTATAAAAGAATCGAAGAAGAAATGGTTTTGAGACAAAAATATGTTGAAAAGATTTTTAAAAATGATCCAGTGTTAATATAAACATTGAGATTAATAAGATTTTTAATAAAACAAAAGTATAAAATACTGCAATCGGCCATGTTAATTGAAACACCGAACGACATCACGCCTTTGTAAATCAAAGAAAACATAAACACTTGAAGTAAATAATCACCGTATCGCTTAAATTTTTGTTGCGAACATTCACTTCAGCATCATTTAATTAGTTGATGTGTTGTTTATTCGTGGTTTTGTGATATTTTATAACACTTATGTCATAAGTTATTTTTGAGGTTAGTTAGCTTGCAACTAAAGAAAGTCATACTATTTTTACTACTAAGTACCTACCTACTTTTAAGAAAATACTTAATATAAATCATATCATTAAGTAAATT